>JARKIP010000039.1:12447016-13670524 GCA_029990175.1 Petunia secreta | reverse complement strand
ATCCATTGAATTCGCGATTTTAACTTCTAGAAATCCTCCTCATCTTTTAAAATAGCGTTATACTCATTTGTAAGAGACTCTTCAAGATTAAAATGAAAAGAATTCCTCCTAGTGGGATCCATTTTTTGCAATCCTGCTAACCTATTAATAAGGATTTTCTTTTTATAAAAAATATTTCCAAAAATATTTTTATTCCAATGAGTGACAGTTTTGGTGAAGTTTTCCACTGATTGTTCATAGAAAACACCATTATGCCAACAGGATTCAACAATTCTAGGGAAGTCATAATGATTAAGCCACATCGTTTCGAATCTAAATAACGAATTTACAGGACCCTTATTAGGGATGATATCTAATAGCAAAGGGCAATGATCTGATCTACTTCTAGGGAGATGATTGACAATTGCATCTCCAAACATATGAAGCCAATCAGCATTTACTAGAAATCTATCAAGTCTTTCAAGGATAACACCAGAACCTATTTTACGTTTATTAGTCCAAGTAAATTTTGAACCAGTAAAACCTAAGTCAATTAAGTTAGAACTATTAATGCAATCTAAGAAATGGCCAATTCTTTTACTACTAACAGGGTTTCCTCCAAATTTTTCATGAGCGGCAATGACTTCATTAAAGTCACCACATAGAAGCCAAGGGCCAACTATTTTGGAGCTAAAATTTTTAATACTATCCCAAAGTTGGAGTCTTTTATGCAAATTACAACTAGCATAAATAACACTTAAATACCAAATAGGGGCAGAAGGGTTTACCTGAATACTAACATGGGTTTCCTGGGGAGAGTTGAAAACAAAGTCCAAATGCAGATCTTCCTTCCTCCATAAAATAGCTATTCCCCCAGAATAGCCATCAGTAAGTACTTGTTCCACAGCATTAAAAGGCAGGTAATTGAGCAAGTCATAGTGACCAACAATGTCCATCTTAGTTTCAACTAACACAAGAAGTGTGGGAGTATGAGCTTGAATGAGATCTAGGGCACTACGGCGAAAAGCCAAGCTACCCGCACCCCTACAATTCCACAAGATCATCTTCATCTTTGCATATTCCAGATTCGAGGAACTCCCTCCTCTCAACATTTGCACACTGAATGGGATGGCTTGAACTTCCCCTACCCCTCCCCCCATAGGATAATCCTCCAATAGCTTTGGGAGAGAGCAGATCTTGTACTTGTACTCGGCTGGGGGTGGGTAACATCTGATAGTTAGTGAAGTTTTGAACAAAGTTTCCGGAAAATTCCACATGCACCTTTCTTCTACTCCCTCTTTGAATCCCTTGTACAAATCCCCCCAAAGCGTCTCCACCTCCATCACTGTCTCTAGGCTGCTTGGGGGTGATACATTGTTTGGAAATGGAACTTGTGTTAGAGATCTGAAGATTTGAGGAGTGGGAACCAGGGGTGTTTGGGGAGTTGGAGATCTGAAGTCCATAGGAAACATTGAGGTATTGTTGAACATATTTTCTGAGGGTGGATGTTGGCGTGATATCCATAAGAATGTTGGCCAAATCATTGGGGTCGTATTTGGATTGCGAACTAGTTGTTGATATAAATCCACCGGGTTTAGTTCTTGGAATCTGAGAGATTGAAGAGCAGCAAGGTTGTTGCTTCCATGGCGCATCAATTCGACTGAGAGTATTGCTAGCATTCTTGGATCGTAGAGGGGAACTATTATTGGTTGGTTGTTGATTACCACTGTTAGCTCGCAAGATATTCCTGTTAGGCCCAGTTCTAACCACATCTCCGGGCTCGATGATGGGTTTCGAGTAAGGTCGAACACTAACCGAAAGTGAGTCACTGGGAAGCTGTTCACTGGATCAACGGGGTCCTTAGTATGGTTTGTTGAGGAGGGAGTTGATGATTTGCTTGAGTCAAATTCTGAGATGGAGGACTTGATTGATGATTGTTGTGGCTGGAGTTGCGAGCTGACTGAGAGTATGATGTTCTTTGGCGACGACTCGCCTGAGACAACTAGGAGTGAGCTCTTCTCCTCGGCATTTTGGTGGTTTTTGGTGGGAGAAGCTTTTGATATCAAAGGCTGTTTGGGTATGATTATATTGGAGGTGATTATATTGGAGGTGCTTTGATGATTTTCAGTGATAGAGGAAGAGTGTGGAATTGGTGAAGTATGGGGGTGGTCTGTAATGATGGAAGTGATAGTAGTTAAAGTAGGCTTAGGTATAGGCTTAGAGGATTCAATTTTGTTTTGGATTTTTTTGTTCTGTAAAGATAATTTGTGGCTTGCGACTGCTTCTATTGGATTCAGGCATGGATTCAACGAATTGTTAATATTCTGAATGATATCATGAACTTTTACAGGTATGTATACATTATTATTAGAAGCAGTAGGAATAGTATCAACACTATTTTTTCCAGAGGGGCTCTCATTTGGGAGAGAGGAAGTAGAAGCTATAAAATTAGGATTTGAGTTAGGGATAGATGACTTGTAATTATTAAAAATTGTAGTAGAAATACTAGGATGATCCTTGGAGGGGATACTACTTGGGGGCAAAGTATCAGGTGCTTGTGGCAAAAGTTCTTTTTTGTCATTGTTAGCCAAGGATATGGGATTAGAATGTTTATATTTTGTTTGCAGGGTAGTGTCTTCTACAGTAGGAGACTTTTGAGAGTGACTTTGGGAAAAAGGAATATTACTTTCCTTGAAAGCTTGTGAGGTCATAGAAGTGACATCATGGTGAGGATTGTCCCTATTAGCTTTAGCTAGGGAATAGTTGGAATTTTTGGATAGATCTTTAGGAACTTCACTTCCTCCCTGCTTAGGATTTTTGGCAGAAGTAAACGAAGGTTCTATTTTATCCACATGTCTAGGAGTAGTAAGAACATTAAGGGAGTTAGATTGGAATCTAGAATTTTTATTTTTTGAAAAGTTGACAGTTTGCCAACCCTCATTTTTTTCTTGACTGGATGAAGCATGATTTGGGGATGTAGGAATTGGATTTTTGTTGTCCTTACCTTTAAGCAGGGGGCAATAATGAATTAAGTGGCCAATACAGCCACATTTAATACAGAAATCCACAAATGGCTCATAAAGAATTTTCTGGACATGATTCCCAATCATGACTTCAGTAGGAAGAGGTTTGCCTATAGGAGCTAGAACACAAAGACGAGCATATCTTCCTCGTAAGGCTTGGGTTGTGCAGTTGTCAACTTTGAGCAGGGCACCAATTTTGTTACCAACTTTTGACAGGATGTCCTTATCATAGAATTCAGTTGGAAGCTCGTGAAGCCTAATCCAGATAGAAGAGAAATCTTGAGCTGAATCTGATGATTGGAATTTTGGCTCCCATTGTCTATCTGTCAGAAAGTGAGGACCAATGAACCAAGGTCCGTTATGAAGAGCCATAATGTAATTTTCTATGCAGTGTAGATTGACTACATAGAAATCAGCTCCAAGATCAACAAGATTGATGTCTCTATTAATTTTTCATAACTGCAGAATTTTGGATTTGAGGGTGGCATGGTTCAATTTTTTTCCAAGCAGACTAATGATGACTGCATACTTCCATTGGTCATATAGTCTATTTTTATCTAAATTTGAAACAGGGATAAAGAAAGGGTGATTGACAAGATTGTCAACTTCGTCTTCCATGTCCTTATCATAAGAGAATGGAGGCTTGATAGAGATCGAGTCATCAGAGATAGAAGAACCCACTAGCTTTTGGAGGAAGCTTACTTTTATAGGAGAGGAATTCTTATGGTTGACTGCATTAGAATCAGTCATTTCTACATCACAAGGGTTCATGCTAACAAGGAGAAATATGAAAACTGAGATGATGACAAGCAGAATCACTCCTTAGAAAATTTTCTATGATTAATTTACTTATCACCACCTTTTATAAGGAGAAGGATTTGCTATAGAAATAGGAGACTAACTTAAATTCAAAGAAAAGAAAGGAATACAAACTTTGCAACTGATGAAGAAGCTTGAGAATAGGGAAATTTAATATACGGATAAAAGAGGAGGATATGGATTGAAAGAGAGAAGAAACGCCTATTAATTTAGCGATAGAAGGCTCGTGGAATCGATTGTATTGGAAACTCCATCTTACAGCAACATATTGAATTAATATAAGGACGATAAACAGATTAAATCCACAAGCTAAAGCGAATAAGAGCAACAGGATGTAGTGAAGGGATGATGAAATTTGAGAGAATCAAAAGCATAAGTGTAGAAAACTTACCAAGTGACTTAAACAGGCACTTGAAAAACTTAAAATCAAAGATCCATTGCGAATAAGAGCAGCAGAAAGTAGTAAAGAGATGATGAAATTTGAGTGAATCAAAAGCATAAGTATAGAAAACTTACCAAGTGACTTAAACAAGCACTTGAAAAACTTAAATTCAAAGATCCATTGCGCGGAATAGTTTGGGAGAATATTATTTACGAAAATAAGTGAAGCGTTGACACAAGCTGAGGAAGGGATAGGAAGATGAAAGAGTAAGAGACAACAGCTAATAGAATTGGAAGTTTGAAAGGTTTGAAACCTTAAAGTTGGTGAGAATGGGAGTTAGTGCCATGAATGAAATAGTAGGAAAATTATGTTGAATAACTAGGGACTAGCGAAGTGGAGTTATAAGCTTTGAATAACGGATGAATGCATAATCACGAGGATTGAAATGTGGATAGAATTTTCATACGGAATACATGAATAATAGATAAAGACTGGGATATGAGTAGTTATTGAACGAATTCAATATGAATGGCTATAGTGAGAAACACATAATTTACCTTACCAACTAACGAATGAAAGAATCGAGGAAAACTAAAATAATAAGTCAAAAGTAATTAAAATGGAGATATGGAAACAAAAATTTTAAAGTATTTATATTTTAGACTAGTCAGAAAAAGAAATACTCTATGAATGAATTGATTTTTCACTGGACAAATAAGGAAACGAAGTAATTGAGCCATGCAAGGAATTAGATATTCTACTTTGAAGTGATGTTTCTGGTATGTTCTAAAGTTAGGTTAATTGATTCCTGAAATCTACTTGTGAATCAATATGGAAAGTTATTTACAAAATTCCCATATTTGATCTAGTAAAAACCCCTCACAGCAACTATAAAACCCCATATATGTTCCTTTGTTTTCACCCTAGAATTACTTTTCTTTCTTCCTCTGATTGGTTCAGTCATCTTTCATGCATTTGTTTTTGTTCAAAAAATGCGAAAAACTCATAGCCTTCAAGCCCCAAAAGTTTCAACCCCCACAACGCCAGATTCATGAATGTGTGGTGAGAATTGTTATTAAATTTTTTTTTTATACTTATATTCAACAAAAGTTTGGATCTTATTTTCTGTTACGTCGATTTATTTTGGCATGTCTAAACCAATATCTTGTTTTTAGATACCTGTTGGTCCTAATTAATCATGTCAAAATTGGGCATACGTGCGTTTTGTCTAGACTCTGATGATGGTTGCTACATTTTGTTTTTCTAATACAAGATGACCATTTGGTGTATAGGTTTTTCTTTTTCACTAAATTTGAACTGAAAAATTAAGTTTTTTTTTTCGTTTTGTGTGTTATAGGTTGGGGTAACCTCTAAAATGGAGGGAATCATATCAAAAGCGAAGATCATTGTTTCTGATATATCAAAGAAGGGTGCACCTTGTCACTGCAATCTCCTCACCATGGCATGAACCCACTGCAAAGGAAATCCATTCTGCAGGCCATAAATAGCAAGGCTCACAGTTTGGTTCCAAGTTTTGCAGTCCGTAGAGAACTCTATTTCAAGGTCCAACTAAATCGCGAGTTGGCTTTGAGCATGTTGGACGGACTAAAGAAATGCACGAGTTCAAAATTTTAATTTTACCGCAACTCATGCACCTTCTTTACTGCGTAATCAATTTATCATTTACTCCAAATTAAAAGCTACTCCCTCCCTCCCAATTTATGTGGCACCATTTGATCGGGCACGGAGTTTAAGAAAATAGAGGTTGATCTTGTTAAATATCAAATTTACCCTTGAAAAAGTAAGAGAGAGAAGATTTGAGTAATAAAAAAGTTGTTGGTAGGTTTAAAAGTATGTAGGGCCCAACAAGGGTAAAATAGAGATGACACATTAAATAGTTGTCAAATAAGGAAAGGTGCCACTTATTTTGGGACAAACAAAAAAGGAAATGGTGCCACATAAATTGGGACGGAGGGAGTACTTAATTTAGATAAACCTGTAGCATATTAATTAGATCCACACTTGAATATGTGATTCTTCTGGTTCTTCTTTCTTATCCTTAGCTTCACGCTATGATGTAACTCTAGGTACTCCATGCTAATCAATTTCGGTCTCAGATTTAAAGAAGGAGCATAGAATTACGCTAGATCGCTAATTGTATTTAATTATAACGATGTTGTAATGTATACTAGTATATATTGGACGTTTATATCTTATTTAGCTGTTATAGACAAAAAGTACACATAACTTTTATTTTTTTACACTTTTTATGTTATAAAATAAAATAGTAGTTAAAATATAAAGCCTCAGTATTCATTATTTATTAATTTAAATAATTGAAAAAAATAATAAAATTTAAATAATTTCAAAACTAGTTGTATTGCACCTACAAATAAAATAAAAAAAACTAAGGCACATATGTATGTACAACTTTTAAGTTTGGTGTAAGAAATCTAAGATTGTAGATTGTTTTGTAAATTTCAGTTTCTGAGTGACATTGTAACACTTGAATTTATGACCATTTATGTCATTCAACAAAAGGGTATCTAGTATAGCTTCCCTTTGAAGGCTGTTAAAGAGCATAACAGTCGACTCTTCCACCTTAACATTAATTGTAATAGGTTGAGGCTATTCGTCTGCAATTTTGTTGTTACCTTCTGCCTCCACAGTGAGTTGTGCAATAATCTCCTCATTAGTTTAAGTTTCTAGGATTAGAGGAGTTGCGTCAAACAGATATAAGTGGAGCATCCATTGCTAGATTAGTATTATAAGATTGACATTTGTAGTTAAAATTCTAAATATAAAATAAATGACTAGCGATGCAGAAACAACAACAACATACCAAGTTATATTCCACACGTGGGGCCTGTTGAGGGTGAGATATATGCAGACCTTACCTCACCAAGGTAGAGAGGCTGTTTCAGATAGACCCTCGACTAAATAAAAAAATTAAAAACATGTTTGGAAAAATACGATAAAAATATCATGATAAAAAAATTACTAACATGAAGAAAAAAATACACAAGGTACGCAGAAAACACCAATAGCAATAAAGTTTAAAATTAAAATAAAAATAGTATATATATGAATAAAATTATTACTACAGAAGTCGCTCGGCTGTTATCTACCTTCTACCCTAATTCTTGACCTCCAAGTGTTCCTATATATCTAGAGTCATGTCCTCAGTAATCTGGAGATAAGTGATGTCCTACTTTATAACCTTTCTCCTGTTCTTCTTTTGTCGACATCTATCTCTTCGAAGACGAAACATGCCAACCCCTTGAACCTTCTCACCGGAGTATCTGTGCTCATTTTTTTCACATGTTCGAACCATCAAAGCCTCACTTTTCGCATCTTGTCTACCACTGAGGCCTATCTATATTTTCTTGAATAACCTCATTCCTAATCTTATCAATCCTAGTATGCCCACACATCAATCTAAGTATTTTTATCTATGCTATACTCATCTTCTAAATGTATGTGCTTTTGACTGGCCAACACCCTACCTCATACAACATAGTTGGTCTAACAACCACTCAATAGAACTTACCTTTAAGTTTTGAGTTGCATAAGACACCGGACATGAGCCTCCACTTTATTCACCTATACGATGCGAGACATCATCACCAATTTATCCATTTCCTTGAAGGATTAACTCAAAATACTTGAAGCTTCATTTTTTGGGGATGACTTGTATCAAATGACTAGCGATTAAAGTATACATTAAAAGTTTAATAAGATTTAGCCTTATTATAAAGGAAAACAAAATATTTTAATATTTGAGTAAGTCTCTTATAGGAAGTGTTGCACCTGGTGCACCTTTGTAAGATACTAGACGGGGAGGAGATGGGTGAATAGTATCCATACCCGATTTTCGAATTATGAAACTTGCTTTAAACTTAATCGCCTAACTCACAAAGAACCAGGTTCCTTGCATGTTTCACGTATCTCTGAAATTTAAACTAAATTCGGAATATAAACAACACAGAGATTTTTACGTGGAAAAATTCTTGCTCAAATGATCAAAAACCACGACCCAACACTCTTGGGATTTAAACTTTCCAACTAATGGAAAACTGAGAAGTTTTAGATTAAGTCGCAATGTAACCAAGGAACTAACACTCTTAGTATCCAGAACCTTTCAAGCTTCACTATAGCTTGTACGGCTAAAACTAACTCATCAAAAGTAATCTTTTCTCTCTACTTCTTAACAAGCTAATATAATCACAACTCGATAGCCTATAATAAAAACTAGACACAACAGACTAAACCTATGAAACTTCAGCTCCATCAGGTTCTGCTACCTTTCTTCTGCTCTTGCACACAATAGCTTTCACAAATAATATCTCTCGATTTGCTCTGTTGAGAATTCTTGAGTGCGTAATGTTTCTGGCCAGATTAAGTTGTATTTATAGAGTTCACAATAAGCCTATTTCAAAATTAGCTTAGAACTCTTTTTACAATTCAAAATCTATTTCTATTAAGGTATACACATATTTCCTTATTTGAAATCCAAGTTAATTCACCTAAGTTTTCAATCATTTTCTGATAAGGAAACTTGTTTTATTCAAAGACCACTTCTAAGTTCTTTCTTCTTCTCTTAGGATTAAGACTCCGACATCAGCTGCTTTATTTTTCTTCTCCGTCTTGATCTCAAACGTCAACCTGAACAGCTTCGTCATCTACTTCTGCTGTGAACCTTCTCATTGTCCACTCAGCACCAGGTCTTTTATCATTTATCAAAACCATACTTTAGAAGGAAGGTAATTTTATAAAGACCGTACCACTATAATGAATGTTACCAATGTTATAGGTAACATGTTGTTATAGGAAGAGGTAACATATAACATGAAAAGTTAATTTCAGAAAAAACTTGACTGTTCTAATGAAATGATGCTATTGCGAATGACTGTTGTAGAGAGTTCTTGCTGTATAATTTGATGGACTAATATCAAAGAAATTTTTTTTCTTGAAAATTAGATAAATGGAATGATATAGAAGGACAACTCGACACAAAGAAATGAATAGAAAGTGAGAACAAAAAAGAAACACATAATTTACCTTACACAACCTAATGAATGAAAGAATCGGGGAAAACTAAAATAATAAGTCAAAGTAATTAAAAATGGCGATAAGGAAACAACAATTTTAAAGTATTTATATTTGTGACTGGTCAGAAAAAAAAAATACTCTATGAATGTATTGATTTTTGACTGGACAAATAAGGAAACGAAGTAATTGAGCCATGCCAGGAATTTGATATTCTACTTTGAAGTGATGTTTCTGGTATGTTCTAAAGTTAGGTTAATTGATTCCTGAAATCTACTTGTGAATTAATATGGAAAGTTATTTACAAAATTCCCGTATTTGATCTAGTAAAAACCCCTCACAGCAACTATAAAACCCCATATTTGTTCCTTTGTTTTAACCCCACAATTACTTTTCTTTCTTCCTCTGATTGGTACACTCATCTTTCATGCTTTCGTTTTTGTTCAAAAAATGCGAAAAACTCATAGTCTTCAAGCCCCAAAAGTTTCAACCCCCACAACACCAGATTCATGAATGTGTGAGAATTGTTATTAAATTTGTCTTCTTTTTTTTTTTTAACTTATATTCAACAAAACTTTGGATCTTATTTTCTGGTACTTCGATTTATTTTATCCTGTCTAATCCAATATCTTGTTTTTATCTACCTGTTGGTCCTAATTAGTCATGTTAAAATTGATGATGGTTGCTACATTTTGTTTTTCTAATACAAGATGACCATTTAGTGTATAGGTTTTTCTTTTTCTCTCTAAATTTGAACTGACAAGTTAAGTGTTTTTTTTTTTTTTTTTTTTTTTTGGTTTTTGTGTGTTATAGGTTGGGGTAACCTCTAAAATGGAGGGAATCATATCAAAAGCGAAGATCATTGTTTCTGATATATCAAAGAAGCGTGCACCTGGTCACTGCAATCTGCACACCATGGCATGAACCCACTAGAAAGGAAGTCCATTCTGCAGGCCATAAATAGCAAGGCTCACAGTTTGGTTCCAAGTTTTGCGGTCTGTAGAGAATTCCATCTCTAGGTCCAACTAAATTGCGAGTTGGATTTGAGCATGTTGGATGGACTGAAGAAATGCACGAGTTCAAATTTGTAATTTTACCGCAACTCATGCATCTTCTTTACTGCATAATTACTTTATCATTTACTCCAAAAGCTACTTAATTTAGATAAATCTGTAGCATATTAACTAGATCCACACTTGAATAGGTGATGCTTCTAGTTCTTTTTTCTTATCCTTAGCTTCACGCTATGATGTAACTCTAGGTACTCCATGGTAATCATTAACGGTCTCAGATTTAAAGGAGGAGCGGAGAATTACGCTAGATCGCTAATTTTATTTAATTATGACGATGTTGTAATGTACCCTTGAAATACAATATGGTACAGAGGGAGCAGTAGCGTGAGGCTCTTCGTCAGCACCTTTAATGTCACCTTCTGCCTCCACAATCTCTTGTTCTTCCTTTCCAGTGACTTGTGCTATAATTTCTTCATCAATTTAATTAAGCTTCAAGGATTGGAGATGTTGCCTCAAACTTCATATACGTGGTAGCATCTATTGCTTGATTAGTGCTATAAGATAAGATTTGTAGCTAAAAGTATTATTAAATAAAAGAAATGACTAGCCACGAAAGTGAATGATTAATAAAATCGACAACAATTAGCCTCATTATACTGAAAAATGGGACATTTCAACATTTGAGTAAGACAGTTATGGAGAGGTAATTTTACAAAGAGCGTACTGCATTATGATAAATATTTCTGTTATTATAGATAGAATCATGTTATAGAGAGAAAAAAATATCATGAAAAAGATCATTTCCAAAAAAGAAAAATTTGGTTGTTATAGGGAAATGATTATCCCCAATGGTAGTATTAAAGGTTCTCATTGTATAAAGATAATATTGTGGTGTGTTTTACGATATCATTGTAGTTCTTTAATCTTTATGTGATAACATGTTAGTTAGTATACTTTTACCTATAAATGATTTAATTATAATTATTTCATGATTAATCGTATCGTGTAAATATTATTTACATCATCAATAATTAGGAAAACCTGTAATAAATCCATGAGTTAAAATAGTTTCAGCTTAAAACTATGAAACGCGGAGTCCACGACATGAAAATAAACAAGAGATTTGTTACAAAGTCATAGAATTAATAGGATCAGACTACTCTTTACAAAAGAGAAAAGAAAGATAAAGACAAAAACAGATTTTTTCTGTTAACTAGATCAACGCCATGTTAAGTAAAATAATTAGCCAAAAGATAACATTGTTGGCAAGAAGGCAGGGAATTGTAGGCAAGAAGGTAGGGAATGGGTTGTCAACTGAAACGACCTCGGTCATGTCGTTTCGAAAGTTACGACTCCGATTGGCGTGCCGATAATTTTAAAATATTCGTAATGTCCATTAGGACATGTCTGCAAAATTTGAGCTAAATTAGACCTCGTTTGGTAGGCATCGGAAGAAGGTTTCAGTTTTTAATGGCGATTAATATTAAAAGGAGATTTCTGAGCTCGGTTTTTGCCGAATGAGCTCCGATTCGAAATCCGAAAGCGCCGTTGGGTTCGTATGATTATTTGTGACTTTTATAATTTTTCGAAAGTGAATTTCGATGTTGTTCGGCTAGTTCCGCAAAAAAAAAATGTCGAAAGTTAAATAATTTGACCTTTTTCATTTAAATTCGCATCTTGAGTTTCGGGAATCCCATTTGAGATCCGTCTTCGCGAGTATGTTACATATATTTTGTATAGCTTACTTGAAAAATTTGGGATCATTTCGACTTCTCTAGGGTTCCATTTTAATTTTTATCGTCGTAGCGAATTTATAAAAAAAAAAAAAAAAAAAAAAAAAAAAAAAAAAAAAAAAGAAGAGAAAGAGTCAAAATGATTGTCGGTCAGCTAAGGGGATTAAATCCCTTAGCTTAGAAATTAGCAATATATACAGAAACATTCGAACAAACCTACAGAAAGAAAAAATTAGAAAAGAGAGAAGGAAAAAGGGAAAAAGGAGTGGAAAAATAGTGGAATTTTTACCCCAAATCTTCAGGTAATGATGTTAACTCATTATCTTAGCTTATTACGTGTGTTTGAATATATTTTTACGGTAAAAATAAGGATATTATACATCACCCTATTGGCGTAAATTGATAGTTTAAAGGGTCAATTGGACCCCGATGATGGAAATGATTATATATTCGCACTCAGTAAGTTATGGGCAACATATAAATATAATTTATTTAGAGTTTGGTTATGGGACTTTGAACCCTGTATATAGGTCTGGCCTGCGTATTGCGTATGCGAATAGGGTATCAGGTTCCTAACTGGATTGCCCTAAAACATAAGGAATGAAGCCTTTAGCTTTATCTGATATAATTTTTCTGCTTATTGAATAGAAAGAGATCGTTTGGCGGTTAATCCAAAGGAAAAAGCAGTGGTTGAGTATCAGGGCTAGCTTTGGGATACGGTAAGTGTTTATATCCATTTCTTTGGAGGCACCTGGCCTCGTGGATTTTCTACCACGTATTCCTTACGTGTGTAGCTGCCGATAGGCGTACTCATTACGCCTTAGCTTTGGATTTATATTGTATATTATATGTTATGTCCTATTGTTGGTATTGCATTGAGGATTTGAGCATTGTACCCTGGCTGCGAGTTGGCATCTACTTCCCGGTTGTCGATGAGAGTCCCGCGCCGGTGAAGGGTTATTGCATCACATTGCATTCATATGCATTACATTGCATATCATATTGAGGGCAGGAGTAATCCGCCCCAGGAGCAGGAGTATTCCGCTCCATTGTATCACATTGAGGGTAGGAGGATTCCGCCCCAAGAGCAGGAGTATTCCGCTCTTATGTCAGATATTGAGTGCAGGAGTATTCCGCCTCAGCTTTACATTATATCGGGTGCAGGAGTATTCCGCCCCAGGAGAGTGCAGGAGTATTCCGCCTCTGGTTTATATTATATCGGGTGCAGGAGTATTCCGCCCCAGGAGCAGGAGTATTCCGCTCCAGTTGGTTATCAGATTGGATTCCCCTCGAATGCAGGAGTATTCCGCTTCGAGATGGGAGGACGGGCACATGTGACCCTTTGCATCAGATTTCATTTCATTTCATTTCATTTCATCTCATTTCATTTCATTTTCATACCATTGCGTAGACTTGTGGTACATAACTACTGTTCTGCTCATACGTGCATTGCTTATTTGTTGATATGTTTCTGGCTCGTATTCCTAGCTGAGTTTAAGGTTTCATACGTGTTTCTAGTTATTATCTGGCTCTGCCTTTTTGTAATTTAAATAAAAGAAATTTGGTTTATCTGTTTCTTCTCCCTGGCTAGCTATCCTATTCTTTGAGGTGGCTAGTCTGCCCCACTTATTGAGTCCTTTTGACTCACCCTTGTTTGTTGTTTGTTTTCTTGTCTATCTATTTCGTTTCGGCAGGTTCGCTCCAGGATTGAGTTCGCCACGTTGTTCAGGAGCGAAGACAACTTCAGCTGTCAGGGTGAGCCAGCTTTTATTTCGGATGGCCACCAGTTTATTAGTTATCATTTCAGTTGCAGTTTGCTCCCTTCAGGAGGTATTTGTCTTCTTTTGTACTCTTAGATGTCTGGTCTGGATAGCCCTAAACCTAGCATGTTGGGTAGTCAGCTGTAATTTCTGTTGTACAGCTTAGAGGTATCAGTATGTCTGTAAATTTTTTTAAAGTCTTGTCCTTATTTATGAATTATTATATTTATTTTCCTAATTTAATTGGTAAGGGTTCGCCCGACGGGTCTAGGGGAAGATGTCGGGTGCCCGCACGGCCTAACCGGATTTCGGGTCTTGTCAGTTGGTATCAGAGCCCAGTTTAGATTCTATCCAGACTAAGACAGTGTCTAGTAGAGTCTCGCTGATGGGTACGTAGACGTCCGTACTTATCTACGAGGGGCTATGATGGCATTTAGGAAGTTTCACTTCCTTCATTTCTGATCGTGCGTCGGTTTAGGATGCAAAAGTATTTTCGTTAATTCCTTTGTGGTAATTGTGAACCTTCGTGCGACAAATCGGCAAACCGTACGAGTTCAAGATGAAGCAGTCTAGCCTGGGGCTAGCACTGACGAAGTCCCGAGAGTTTTTGATCGTGCTGACGATCTAGTTACGGATGTACGGGCTCACGATGAGCAAGAGAGCAGGGCCTTGTAGTTCCCTGTGATCTCTACGATGCTTTTACGAGAATCTTGGCGACAGATACCACAATAACCTATTATTCGCTAGGCAGCATATCAGGTTGCCGCAGATGCAGATGTTTGGTCTTAGGGAGCTCCGTTGCAATCGTTGATGTTGTTCCAATATATTGTTCCCAATGCAGCATGTATTGTACCTCTGATTGTTCCGGCTGGTTAGCCAGCCGAGGTATCAGTTCGGTCCGAGTGTCTGAAGAGGTTGCATTATTTTACGCGGTTGAACCTTCCGATAATCTTAAGCAATGCATCAGATAAACCTCGTGATTCTTTTTAAAATAAAATGATGTCAGCATATCCTTCAGGCTCTTGTTATATCGAGCGGTATGGTGCCGATTATTCTGTTTTCCAGTTTCAGAGGTCCAGTGTTGAATTGGTGGACTGCTCTTTATTAGCCAACTTTGTTCGATTTTTCTTCTAGATTCGTGGAAAAGTTCCTTTCGAGTAGCGAACAAGATGAAAAATGTTGCCAGTTCGAGTGGATTGGACAGGGTAGCCTGTCGGTTAGCCTGTTGGTATTTCAGAATATGAGATTGAATTCTATAGAATGGCTGGATATGCATTAGAACTAGTCCATGAACCTTTCGAGAGATTCAAAGATTTATTGGTGACCTTTCTCCTTACTTGAGATCCCAGATGGCTAAAAAAAAAAATTTGATGTTGTGACTTTATTTGATGTCGTTGTTGATTTGCTCAAAGGTATTAGGCATACCATAAGTTAGAGAGGGAAGAGTTAGAGCGGGAGAGCAAGGAATTCTGTGGCCCTGGTGGGCAACCATAGTACCTTATTTGCAGGTAAAAGTTCTGATTATTTTTGGAAGTCATCTTCCGGGTTATCTCAGCTTGTAGAGCGTGATTCTCAGAGTACGCGAGTAGTTCATCAAGATTAGACCCAGTTTTCCTCTTTATAGCTATCGACAATATGTCCAGCTTCCATTTTCAATGAAAATCTGTTATCACTGTCATGAGTCTGGTTATCCTTTGAGGAGTTTTCCCTTACTCCGGCAAATAGGCAGTCATCTTTTCTCTTGTCATTTGGCATCGCGCAGTCGCAGGGTATTTCATTTAGATCTTAATCAGCCAGAGAAATTCCACCATTCAGTAGCGGTTGAGAGCGTGGTGGTAGTAGTTCTTCAGAAGGTAATTATCAGTATAGCGGCTTAGTTCAGCTGCAGAGGCAGTTCTATGAACTGCTAGTCTGGCAGGATGCTGAGGCATCCGATGTAGTACACCATGTAATTCTTCTTCCAGTATATGTGAGTAAGATTTGATTCTTTCGATCGATCTGGAAATGATATGTCTCATCATGTTTCGATGGTTTCCTTGGATGTCGTTTCTATTAAGAATCAGTTGCGGTAGAGGGGTGAGCTTCTTGTATGATTTATTTCCGGCATTTATGATGACCCTACTAGTTTATGTGGTTTAAATGCGAGAGATGTGTGAGTGAGTATCGGTATTGTTTGTTTGGCATTTTGTTATGCCTCATTCTGTTATAATGTCAAGTCAGTCTACCTCTCTTTGGGAACTCAGTGTCGGTAGGATGATGGGATTCTTATTTGTCACCATCAGAAAGTGTCATTGTTTCTTCCGGTGTAAAGTGGTTAGTAATTAATATTCGATCTATATATCTCCTCATGGTTCGAGGAGCTAGTAGAGTCATGTTATCCTATGAGCTTGTTTGGGTTATAAAAAAAAAAAAAAAAAAGTTTCTGGTAAATTGTCAAAGTTTCCTTTTTATTGGGAGGTCAAATTGGCTTGGATGTTGTTCCATAAAGCTCATTTAATATTTGTTTCTTTAATTGCGATTTTGGGCTACTTTGACTCGCAAATAGTTTAGCTCTGGTAGCCAGGCAATAAGAAGATGAGCTTCTTGAAGCTCTAATTATTTCTATCCTCAGTTCGTTGTCATCTCTTATTTGTTCGGCACTGGTGAACTTAGGCGGTCAGTAACCTATTATGATGTCCCCTGTGTTGAGCCAGAGTGCATGTCAAGATAACCGGGTAAGCATATTATTGTTTAGGTTGAAAATCAGGACAGTGGTGCTGTCCAGACATTCTATATGCGGATTTGTCATGTTATCCAGTTGTCTCATCTGGTTATCCGTTTAACATGTTTATGTTATCAGTTTATCCGGGTATCCATTCCCATGTATAGTATAGTGTTGGTTCTGTTTTTGCGGATCATCCAGTTTCAGGGGAAACTCTGCCGAAATTTTTATATAGAAGTATCGTCCATCAGGCGGTGGTTTTTACGACAAAGGTATGGAGTTGTGAACTTGAGAGTTGCAGCTATTTGGCAACTCGAAAGGGTAGTTGGTAGCTTAGGTCTGCCTACGTTCAGCTTTTAGCTAAATCATCTTTAGTCCAGTAGGCTGTGCGAGGATGATTATTCCTATTCAAATGGCTGCATGAGTTAGTGCTTTAAGTGGAGGAGTCTTCCTCCAAATACTGAATGGTAATGTTAAATCTCTGAGGTGTTGATACCACTTTTCTCACGACCCAAGGTAAGGCCACGACAGAAATCTACAATGAGTGTCGATCATTGCTAAACCCACTAATAATCTATTAGCAACAGAGATAAGGTGGCAACCTGATCATATATACGTATCTATCTGCTGAAAATATAAAGTCTGAAAAGATGACATGACTTTAACCTGCTGGCAATTAGAACACTGAGCCACAAATCCTGCTATGTCACACTTCAGTCCGTCCTACCAATAAATCTGCTTAAGATCATGGTACAACTTAATCGAACCTGGATGAATAGTGTATTTAGAATAATGTGCCTCTACCATAATTTGTCCACGTAAATCTGCAACATCAGGAACACAAAGTCTATCTTTATACATGAGAACACCGTCAGTAGTGACCCTGTGTGGTGACTTCGGTTTTCTTTGGGCTATCTGTCTGTATTCAACTAGAACTGGATCCTCATACTGACGCTGTTTTACTTCATGAAAAGTTAGAGTTAAAGGTCTAGTCCAGCTTGTCGATAATCCATCATTGGTATATATATCTCTTTCACACCTCAACTCTTTGAGAAGTTACTTTAGCGTTGTAAGTGCTCATGTAATCAACTTTGTTGCTGATATTCTGCCTTAGCTGAAAGTCCAACTACATGTATCTTTTATATTTACTTTTTCAAGTCATAATAATTCCAATTCAAAAACAATACCCTGAGGGAGATGTTCAGTCTGAAGATCATTCTTGTTCTACATCATACTATCCAGTAGTAGTTGCATGATCCTTATCCTTATACGATAGACCCTGTTCAGATGAACCTTTGACATATATTAGGATATGAGTATCTACATTCCCACAAGGAGCTTGCGGAACAACACTAACATCAGCTGAGATGTTGCATAGTGCGTTCGTAAAAATATAATATAGCTTGCATCAAATCTTTTATAGTGTGTAATGACAAGGTACTTCAAAAGTTTCCCCTATTGCATCAAGCGTGAGCTAATTCTTAATTTCAGCGACCTGTTCTATATCGAAAGGTATATCGAAAAGGTGATTCTCGGCTGAATCATGTTAGTCCATCCAGAGTTTCGTATATCTTTGCTTCGAAAATGTAGAATTCTCCTCTCGTGATCGAGGAAGGGTCGGCTTAGTCTGACTAAGTTGGGCAATGATGTTATCATATTATCCAAATATGTTTTATCCAAGAGTTTAATATGTGTGTTATAACTCTGATTCTGTAATCAGGAAATAATGCCCGTGAAGTAGCTCATGAAGGTCGTGCAAGTTCTCCTGTTACTTGCGTGAATCTTGCTTTAGACTTAGGCTCGTTCGAGGACGAACGAGAGTTTAAGTGGAGGAGAATGAAACGACCTCGGTCATGTCGTTTCGAAAGTTAGGACTCCGATTGGCGTGCCGATAATTTTAAAATATTCATAATGTCCATTAGGACATGTCTGCAAAATTTGAGCTAAATTTGACCTCGTTTGGTAGGCATCGGAAGAAGGTTTCAGTTTTTAATGGCGATTAATATTAAAAAGAGATTTCCGAGCTCGGTTTTTGCCGAATGAGCTCCGATTCGAAATCCGAAAGCGCCGTTGGGTTCGTATGATTATTTGTGACTTTTATAATTTTTCGAAAGTGAATTTCGATGTTGTTCGGCTAGTTCCGCAAAAAAAAAATGTCGAAAGTTAAATAATTTGACCTTTTTCATTTAAATTCGCATCTTGAGTTTCGGGAATCCCATTTGAGATCCGTCTTCGCGAGTATGTTACATATATTTTGTATAGCTTACTTGAAAATTTTGGGATCATTTCGACTTCTCTAGGGTTCCATTTTAATTTTTATCGTCGTAGCGAATTTATAAAAAAAAAAAAAAAAAAAAAAAAAAAGAGAAAGAGTCAAAATGATTGTCGGTCAGCTAAGGGGATTAAATCCCTTAGCTTAGAAATAGTGGAATTTTTATCCCAAATCTTCAGGTAATGATGTTAACTCATTATCTTAGCTTATTACGTGTGTTTGAATATATTTTTACGGTAAAAATAAGGATATTATACATCACCCTATTGGCGTAAATTGATAGTTTAAAGGGTCAATTGGACCCCGATGATGGAAATGATTATATATTCGCACTCAGTAAGTTATGGGCAACATATAAATATAATTTATTTAGAGTTTGGTTATGGGACTTTGAACCCTGTATATAGGTCTGGCCTGCGTATTGCGTATGCGAATAGGGTATCAGGTTCCTAACTGGATTGCCCTAAAACATAAGGAATGAAGCCTTTAGCTTTATCTGATATAATTTTTCTGCTTATTGAATAGAAAGAGATCGTTTGGCGGTTAATCCAAAGGAAAAAGCAGTGGTTGAGTATCAGGGCTAGCTTTGGGATACGGTAAGTGTTTATATCCATTTCTTTGGAGGCACCTGGCCTCGTGGATTTTCTACCACGTATTCCTTACGTGTGTAGCTGCCGATAGGCGTACTCATTACGCCTTAGCTTTGGATTTATATTGTATATTATATGTTATGTCCTATTGTTGGTATTGCATTGAGGATTTGAGCATTGTACCCTGGCTGCGAGTTGGCATCTACTTCCCGGTTGTCGATGAGATTCCCGCGCCGGTGAAGGGTTATTGCATCACATTGCATTCATATGCATTACATTGCATATCATATTGAGGGCAGGAGTATTCCGCCCCAGGAGCAGGAGTATTCCGCTCCATTGTATCATATTGAGGGCAGGAGTATTCCGCCCCAGGAGCAGGAGTATTCCGCTCCATTGTATCACATTGAGGGTAGGAGGATTCCGCCCCAAGAGCAGGAGTATTCCGCTCTTATGTCAGATATTGAGTGCAGGAGTATTCCGCCTCAGCTTTACATTATATCGGGTGCAGGAGCATTCCGCCCCAGGAGAGTGCAGGAGTATTCCGCCTCTGGTTTATATTATATCGGGTGCAGGAGTATTCCGCCCCAGGAGCAGGAGTATTCCGCTCCAGTTGTTTTCAGATTGGATTCCCCTCGAATGCAGGAGTATTCCGCTTCGAGATGGGAGGACGGGCACATGTGACCCTTTGCATCAGATTTCATTTCATTTCATTTCATCTCATTTCATTTCATTTTCATACCATTGCGTAGACTTGTGGTACATAACTACTGTTCTGCTCATACGTGCATTGCTTATTTGTTGATATGTTTCTGGCTCGTATTCCTAGCTGAGTTTAAGGTTTCATACGTGTTTCTAGTTATTATCTGGCTCTGCCTTTTTGTAATTTAAATAAAAGAAATTTGGTTTATCTGTTTCTTCTCCCTGGCTAGCTATCCTATTCTTTGAGGTGGCTAGTCTGCCCCACTTATTGAGTCCTTTTGACTCACCCTTGTTTGTTGTTTGTTTTCTTGTCTATCTATTTCGTTTCGGCAGGTTCGCTCCAGGATTGAGTTCGCCACGTTGTTCAGGAGCGAAGACAACTTCAGCTGTCAGGGTGAGCCAGCTTTTATTTCGGATGGCCACCAGTTTATTAGTTATCATTTCAGTTGCAGTTTGCTCCCTTCAGGAGGTATTTGTCTTCTTTTGTACTCTTAGATGTCTGGTCTGGATAGCCCTAAACCTAGCATGTTGGGTAGTCAGCTGTAATTTATGTTGTACAGCTTAGAGGTATCAGTATGTCTGTAAATTTTTTTAAAGTCTTGTCCTTATTTATGAATTATTATATTTATTTTCCTAATTTAATTGGTAAGGGTTCGCCCGACGGGTCTAGGGGAAGATGTCGGGTGCCCGCACGGCCTAACCGGATTTCGGGTCGTGTCATCAACAAATGAAAGCATATGTGGAAATAATTAAGGCTGCAATCTTAATGTGTTTATATTTTCGATTGGACAAAATAATAATAATAATAATAATAATAATAATAATAATAATAATAATAATAATAATAATAATAATAATAATACTAATAATAATAATAATAATAATAATAATAATAATAATAATAACAACAATAATAATAATAATTTTGTCATGCAAGGAATTTGATCCGAAGTTATGTTTTTGATAGGTTCTAAACTTAGGTTAGGTCAATAATTTTGATTTTTGAAATCTAAATACTGTATTAAAAAAAAGAAAGTTACTTACGAGATTCCCATATTTAATCATGGCAAAACCCATCGCACCAACTATATAAACCGCTTCTTATTCCCTTGTTTCCACACCTCAATTATATTCTCTCTTCCTCTCTGTTCAGATCCTCCATTTTACGTACAGATATCAAGTTTCAGCTTTTTATTTATGTCTCAAAAATTCTCCAAACCTACAAAGAGCAAAAGCTTTTGGTTCTTATATTCATCATGTCACGTTATATTAGACATACGATGTGTTTTTGTCTAGACTTGGATATTGCTACTTTTTTAAAAAAAAAAAAAATTTGCGAAAGAAGGTTGAGCATAATGAAACTAGTTCTTTTTTTTTTCGGTCTCATATATATATATATATATATATATATATACACATATATATATATAGAAAGATCATTGTTTCTGACATATCAAATGAGAATAATAGACATGTCATTTGCAATCTCTAAGTCGTTGCATATATACCCACAGGACGGGAAACTAGTCATTGAGCTATGTATAACGGTGATGTCAAGATCTGTTTGCTTAGCTGTTATCAATTAAACCTGAAGCCACATATTTGATTTTGTAAATGTTTTTGAAGTTTCTTCCCTAACTTGTTGTATGCTCTCTATTCTAGGGATGGTTAGAGTATACAAGAAGCTGGGGAGGAAACACTTCAAAAAAAGTTACATGATCAAACATGGGGCTTCCCAAGGCTCAATTGATAACATCTAGGCAAACTGAACCTGACATTACCATCAACTTACTGTTTTCTTTTGTTATCTGATCTTAAGATCATTAATATTACTACATGAACATCTTGGATTGGTTTCCTTCCTTGCTTAACATTTTTGAAGTGAAACTCGTGAGGTTTTCTAGTTTACAATTAGAAAAATTAGATTATAGGTATTATCCAATGAAGCTAAACCATAAAATAAGTAAAAAAAAACTTTCAACGAAAAAAGAGAAATATTCACTTACTTCAATTTGAGTTTAGTTACACATAGGTTTAGACCTCATTGGTTTCACTTGCAAATCTCATTCCAATAAGTACATCCATGTACTTTGAGATTAGAATGTAGCTCAAATGTTTAGTACTACCTCGTGTTCATTGACTGTTTTGATTTTCTTAAACCAAATAACTTTAATGATTTTAGTTGGTCATTTTAGAACATTTTAATAACTAGAGTATATAAATTAGACTCGTATATCCAATTGTTACAGTATGACACGACTATTGTTCAAGATTTCTTTCACTTAGCCAACTTTTATATTATTTATTAATCCTTTCAATCTTAACTTTCTTTTTATTATCATCTATGGACACATTCAGAATGATTTTAAATACAATGACCGAAGCTTATCTGCACTTTGAAGAATAAAAACATAAACAGAGTTTGTAGTGCATTCATGGTTCAAAATAAAGGGAATTATTTTGAAACGATCCTAACCAATAGTTTTGAGAATTAGGACTCTGATCGGCAAGCCGTTAGTTTTAAAAGCTCCGTAAGACCTATTAGGACATGTCTATAAAGTTTGAGCTGAATCGGACCTTGTTTCGTAGGTTTTGGACGATGCATTCATTTTCTAGTGTTGTTTAAAGCCGTGTTATGGTTTCGAGCTCGTTTCGTGTAGATGAGCTCTGTTTTGAAATTTTAAAGTTTCGTTAGGTTTATATGGTCATTTGTAACCTATGTGAACTTTAGAAGTGAAATCTGAGACTTTTTGGATGGTTTCTACATGTATACTGGAAATAAACATTTTCCTTCTTCTGTTTAACCCTCTTCTTGTGTGTCGGAGATCCGTTTTGAGATTCAACTTCACAAGTAGGTCATATATATATTTTATAGTTTGTATGCAAAGTTTGGGGTGATTTCGTGCAGCGTTGGGTCCCATTCAAACTTAAAATGCAGCACCAACCTTTGTTGTCATGCTGTACAAGCTAAGCCTGCACGATAGTGCAGGGCAGGGCGCGTCGGCGCTGAGGAGTTATGGCCATTCAGCGTGATAACATTGGCTTGAAGCGCTATCACGAATGCATGAGCGTGAAAGTGCTGAGTCGGGGCATACATAGACCCCAAAGGTCGGCAGACTTCGTTTTTCATTAAAATACTTCAATCTATGGTCGATTTAGGGCAATTTCAAGATATGATGTCATTCCAAGTGTCCAGTTAAAGTTTCTTAAGCTTTCAATGATGTTAATTAGATATTTTAGGACAAGGAATTCTTGAATTTGGCTTGAATATGTTGGGTTGGAACCCTAAACTTATGAACTTGGGGATTTGGGTAAGTTGACCTTGGAATTGAAATCCGATAGCATAATCGATATCATGGGACCATAGAAAGTCCATAAATATATCGTTATAGGTTGGTTAAGCCAGGCCTAGGGACAATTTAGTAATTTTTTTTTATTTATGTCTACTAGTTAAATATTCGTTATGAGAGCACTCATACGTATGATTAATCTTCTATGGCTCAGAGTAGGATAGTTCAGAGAGGCTTCGAAAAGAAAAACAAATTGTTCAGTAGCCGATTTGGCCCTAGAATTGAGGTAAGTTATTGTATCCATTTCTTTGATGGTCTTTGGCCCTACAATTATCCTATTCACGTGTTCTTTACGTGATTTGCTACCGACAGGGTGTACTTACTACGTTGCAGTCTTGAATTGCATATTCATCTGAAGTTCTCCTATTGTGGGGTGTGTTGTCATCTTAGGGGTAGAAGGATTCCGTCCCAGGAGTGGAAGGATTCCACTACATACATTCCATATTATATTAAAGTTAGAACGATTCCGCCCCAGGAGTAGGAGGATTCCGCTCCATTCGTTTGGCTCAGGTGATCCTACTACATCATATTTCATTCATTCCATTTTTATTACATAAGTTTGCTGGTTATATGTGACTCTGCATTGACTATATATGTGCATTGGCTATCCGTTCTATTCGCTGTTGGTTTTGTTACTCTATAGCTAACCTATCTTTTCCTCGAGGTAGCTAGTTAGCCCTCACTTACTGAGTCCTTTTGAATCACTCCATATTTGTTTCCTGTTTTGACTTTTCAATTTGGTATATTCTGTTCCAGGACCTAGCTCGGCACATAGGGAACGAGGCCGTTCTAGCTGTCTGTGGTAAGCTACGTTTTGTCCGCGTAAGCCGCCAACTGTAGATTTCTTTTATTAGTCCTATTTTACTCCTTTTGGGTGATGTATATATTTCTTGGTACTCGTAGATGTCTGGTCTGGATATCTCTAAAGCTTGTTTATTGGGTAGACAACTGTATTTTCTTTCTGAACAGCTTATATATGTGTTTATGTCTTTTCTAAGCTTAATTTCGTACTTAATGTTAGTTAAAGTCTGTAGGGTTTGCCTGATAGGTCAAAGGGAGGATGTTGGGTGCCCGCATGGCCTAGGCAAAAATTTGGGTTGTGTCATATTTCCTCGGCTTTATATATTTGAATAAAATAGGAGGAAATTGAAGTAAATTTTTTTGTAAGATATAATACATTATTATGAGTATCTACATTTAGTTTTGTTTTTTGTTAAATGAATTGTCTGCTAAGTTGAATTAGAAACCGACTAGGAGAGTTATTTGATGCAAGATATTCATCCCTGATCCCACCTATTGACTGGAAAATAACCTTTGATTTTTGCATTGATGAATTTTAATGTCATACATGATAATCAATCTAGGACAAGCTATACGCAAGATACATTAATTTTTGCCTTGGCTAATTAATATAACTTGGACGATTTCACGGTTGAAGCGTTCGTAAAAATATAATATAGCTTGCATCAAATCTTTTATAGTGTGTAATGACAAGGTACTTCAAAAGTTTCCCCTATTGCATCAAGCGTGAGCTAATTCTTAATTTCAGCGACCTGTTCTATATCGAAAGGTATATCGAAAAGGTGATTCTCGGCTGAATCATGTTAGTCCATCCAGAGTTTCGTATATCTTTGCTTCGAAAATGTAGAATTCTCCTCTCGTGATCGAGGAAGGGTCGGCTTAGTCTGACTAAGTTGGGCAATGATGTTATCATATTATCCAAATATGTTTTATCCAAGAGTTTAATATGTGTGTTATAACTCTGATTCTGTAATCAGGAAATAATGCCCGTGAAGTAGCTCATGAAGGTCGTGCAAGTTCTCCTGTTATTTGCGTGAATCTTGCTTTAGACTTAGGCTTGTTCGAGGACGAACGAGAGTTTAAGTGGAGGAGAATGAAACGACCTCGGTCATGTCGTTTCGAAAGTTAGGACTCCGATTGGCGTGCCGATAATTTTAAAATATTCATAATGTCCATTAGGACATGTCTGCAAAATTTGAGCTAAATTAGACCTCGTTTGGTAGGCATCGGAAGAAGGTTTCAGTTTTTAATGGCGATTAATATTAAAAAGAGATTTCCGAGCTCGGTTTTTGCCGAATGAGCTCCGATTCGAAATCCGAAAGCGCCGTTGGGTTCGTATGATTATTTGTGACTTTTATAATTTTTCGAAAGTGAATTTCGATGTTGTTCGGCTAGTTCCGCAAAAAAAAAATGTCGAAAGTTAAATAATTTGACCTTTTTCATTTAAATTCGCATCTTGAGTTTCGGGAATCCCATTTGAGATCCGTCTTCGCGAGTATGTTACATATATTTTGTATAGCTTACTTGAAAAATTTGGGATCATTTCGACTTCTCTAGGGTTCCATTTTAATTTTTATCGTCGTCGCGAATTTATAAAAAAAAAAAAAAAAAAAAAAAAAAAAAAAGAGAAAGAGTCAAAATGATTGTCGGTCAGCTAAGGGGATTAAATCCCTTAGCTTAGAAATTAGCAATACATACAGAAACATTCGAACAAACCTACAGAAAGAAAAAATTAGAAAAGAGAGAAGGAAAAAGGGAAAAAGGAGTGGAAAAATAGTGGAATTTTTACCCCAAATCTTCAGGTAATGATGTTAACTCATTATCTTAGCTTATTACGTGTGTTTGAATATATTTTTACGGTAAAAATAAGGATATTATACATCACCCTATTGGCGTAAATTGATAGTTTAAAGGGTCAATTGGACCCCGATGATGGAAATGATGATATATTCGCACTCAGTAAGTTATGGGCAACATATAAATATAATTTATTTAGAGTTTGGTTATGGGACTTTGAACCCTGTATATAGGTCTGGCCTGCGTATTGCGTATGCGAATAGGGTATCAGGTTCCTAACTGGATTGCCCTAAAACATAAGGAATGAAGCCTTTAGCTTTATCTGATATAATTTTTCTGCTTATTGAATAGAAAGAGATCGTTTGGCGGTTAATCCAAAGGAAAAAGCAGTGGTTGAGTATCAGGGCTAGCTTTGGGATACGGTAAGTGTTTATATCCATTTCTTTGGAGGCACCTGGCCTCGTGGATTTTCTACCACGTATTCCTTACGTGTGTAGCTGCCGATAGGCGTACTCATTACGCCTTAGCTTTGGATTTATATTGTATATTATATGTTATGTCCTATTGTTGGTATTGCATTGAGGATTTGAGCATTGTACCCTGGCTGCGAGTTGGCATCTACTTCCCGGTTGTCGATGAGATTCCCGCGCCGGTGAAGGGTTATTGCATCACATTGCATTCATATGCATTACATTGCATATCATATTGAGGGCAGGAGTATTCCGCCCCAGGAGCAGGAGTATTCCGCTCCATTGTATCATATTGAGGGCAGGAGTATTCCGCCCCAGGAGCAGGAGTATTCCGCTCCATTGTATCACATTGAGGGTAGGAGGATTCCGCCCCAAGAGCAGGAGTATTCCGCTCTTATGTCAGATATTGAGTGCAGGAGTATTCCGCCTCAGCTTTACATTATATCGGGTGCAGGAGCATTCCGCCCCAGGAGAGTGCAGGAGTATTCCGCCTCTGGTTTATATTATATCGGGTGCAGGAGTATTCCGCCCCAGGAGCAGGAGTATTCCGCTCCAGTTGTTTTCAGATTGGATTCCCTTCGAATGCAGGAGTATTCCGCTTCGAGATGGGAGGACGGGCACATGTGACCCTTTGCATCAGATTTCATTTCATTTCATTTCATCTCATTTCATTTCATTTTCATACCATTGCGTAGACTTGTGGTACATAACTACTGTTCTGCTCATACGTGCATTGCTTATTTGTTGATATGTTTCTGGCTCGTATTCCTAGCTGAGTTTAAGGTTTCATACGTGTTTCTAGTTATTATCTGGCTCTGCCTTTTTGTAATTTAAATAAAAGAAATTTGGTTTATCTGTTTCTTCTCCCTGGCTAGCTATCCTATTCTTTGAGGTGGCTAGTCTGCCCCACTTATTGAGTCCTTTTGACTCACCCTTGTTTGTTGTTTGTTTTCTTGTCTATCTATTTCGTTTCGGCAGGTTCGCTCCAGGATTGAGTTCGCCACGTTGTTCAGGAGCGAAGACAACTTCAGCTGTCAGGGTGAGCCAGCTTTTATTTCGGATGGCCACCAGTTTATTAGTTATCATTTCAGTTGCAGTTTGCTCCCTTCAGGAGGTATTTGTCTTCTTTTGTACTCTTAGATGTCTGGTCTGGATAGCCCTAAACCTAGCATGTTGGGTAGTCAGCTGTAATTTCTGTTGTACAGCTTAGAGGTATCAGTATGTCTGTAAATTTTTTTAAAGTCTTGTCCTTATTTATGAATTATTATATTTATTTTCCTAATTTAATTGGTAAGGGTTCGCCCGACGGGTCTAGGGGAAGATGTCGGGTGCCCGCACGGCCTAACCGGATTTCGGGTCGTGTCATCAACAAATGAAAGCATATGTGGAAATAATTAAGGCTGCAATCTTAATGTGTTTATATTTTCGATTGGACAAAATAATAATAATAATAATAATAATAATAATAATAATAATAATAATACTAATAATAATAATAATAATAATAATAATAACAACAACAATAATAATAATAATTTTGTCAGGCAAGGAATTTGATCCGAAGTTATGTTTTTGATAGGTTCTAAACTTAGGTTAGGTCAATAATTTTGATTTTTGAAATCTAAATACTGTATTAAAAAAAAGAAAGTTACTTACGAGATTCCCATATTTAATCATGGCAAAACCCATCGCACCAACTATATAAACCGCTTCTTATTCCCTTGTTTCCACACCTCAATTATATTCTCTCTTCCTCTCTGTTCAGATCCTCCATTTTACGTACAGATATCAAGTTTCAGCTTTTTATTTATGTCTCAAAAATTCTCCAAACCTACAAAGAGCAAAAGCTTTTGGTTCTTATATTCATCATGTCACGTTATATTAGACATACGATGTGTTTTTGTCTAGACTTGGATATTGCTACTTTTTTAAAAAAAAAAAAATTTGCGAAAGAAGGTTGAGCATAATGAAACTAGTTCTTTTTTTTTTCGGTCTCATATATATATATATATATATATATATATATATATATATATATATATATATATATATATATACACATATATATATATAGAAAGATCATTGTTTCTGACATATCAAATGAGAATAATAGACATGTCATTTGCAATCTCTAAGTCGTTGCATATATACCCACAGGACGGGAAACTAGTCATTGAGCTATGTATAACGGTGATGTCAAGATCTGTTTGCTTAGCTGTTATCAATTAAACCTGAAGCCACATATTTGATTTTGTAAATGTTTTTGAAGTTTCTTCCCTAACTTGTTGTATGCTCTCTATTCTAGGGATGGTTAGAGTATACAAGAAGCTGGGGAGGAAACACTTCAAAAAAAAGTTACATGATCAAACATGGGGCTTCCCAAGGCTCAATTGATAACATCTAGGCAAACTGAACCTGACATTACCATCAACTTACTGTTTTCTTTTGTTATCTGATCTTAAGATCATTAATATTACTACATGAACATCTTGGATTGGTTTCCTTCCTTGCTTAACATTTTTGAAGTGAAACTCGTGAGGTTTTCTAGTTTACAATTAGAAAAATTAGATTATAGGTATTATCCAATGAAGCTAAACCATAAAATAAGTAAAAAAAAACTTTCAACGAAAAAAGAGAAATATTCACTTACTTCAATTTGAGTTTAGTTACACATAGGTTTAGACCTCATTGGTTTCACTTGCAAATCTCATTCCAATAAGTACATCCATGTACTTTGAGATTAGAATGTAGCTCAAATGTTTAGTACTACCTCGTGTTCATTGACTGTTTTGATTTTCTTAAACCAAATAACTTTAATGATTTTAGTTGGTCATTTTAGAACATTTTAATAACTAGAGTATATAAATTAGACTCGTATATCCAATTGTTACAGTATGACACGACTATTGTTCAAGATTTCTTTCACTTAGCCAACTTTTATATTATTTATTAATCCTTTCAATCTTAACTTTCTTTTTATTATCATCTATGGACACATTCAGAATGATTTTAAATACAATGACCGAAGCTTATCTGCACTTTGAAGAATAAAAACATAAACAGAGTTTGTAGTGCATTCATGGTTCAAAATAAAGGGAATTATTTTGAAACGATCCTAACCAATAGTTTTGAGAATTAGGACTCTGATCGGCAAGCCGTTAGTTTTAAAAGCTCCGTAAGACCTATTAGGACATGTCTATAAAGTTTGAGCTGAATCGGACCTTGTTTCGTAGGTTTTGGACGATGCATTCATTTTCTAGTGTTGTTTAAAGCCGTGTTATGGTTTCGAGCTCGTTTCGTGTAGATGAGCTCTGTTTTGAAATTTTAAAGTTTCGTTAGGTTTATATGGTCATTTGTAACCTATGTGAACTTTAGAAGTGAAATCTGAGACTTTTTGGATGGTTTCTACATGTATACTGGAAATAAACATTTTCCTTCTTCTGTTTAACCCTCTTCTTGTGTGTCGGAGATCCGTTTTGAGATTCAACTTCACAAGTAGGTCATATATATATTTTATAGTTTGTATGCAAAGTTTGAGGTGATTTCGTGCAGCGTTGGGTCCCATTCAAACTTAAAATGCAGCACCAACCTTTGTTGTCATGCTGTACAAGCTAAGCCTGCACGATAGTGCAGGGCAGGGCGCGTCGGCGCTGAGGAGTTATGGCCATTCAGCGTGATAACATTGGCTTGAAGCGCTATCACGAATGCATGAGCGTGAAAGTGCTGAGTCGGGGCATACATAGACCCCAAAGGTCGGCAGACTTCGTTTTTCATTAAAATACTTCAATCTATGGTCGATTTAGGGCAATTTCAAGATATGATGTCATTCCAAGTGTCCAGTTAAAGTTTCTTAAGCTTTCAATGATGTTAATTAGATATTTTAGGACAAGGAATTCTTGAATTTGGCTTGAATATGTTGGGTTGGAACCCTAAACTTATGAACTTGGGGATTTGGGTAAGTTGACCTTGGAATTGAAATCCGATAGCATAATCGATATCATGGGACCATAGAAAGTCCATAAATATATCGTTATAGGTTGGTTAAGCCAGGCCTAGGGACAATTTAGTAATTTTTTTTTTATTTATGTCTACTAGTTAAATATTCGTTATGAGAGCACTCATACGTATGATTAATCTTCTATGGCTCAGAGTAGGATAGTTCAGAGAGGCTTCGAAAAGAAAAAAAAATTGTTCAGTAGCCGATTTGGCCCTAGAATTGAGGTAAGTTATTGTATCCATTTCTTTGATGGTCTTTGGCCCTACAATTATCCTATTCACGTGTTCTTTACGTGATTTGCTACCGACAGGGTGTACTTACTACGTTGCAGTCTTGAATTGCATATTCATCTGAAGTTCTCCTATTGTGGGGTGTGTTGTCATCTTAGGGGTAGAAGGATTCCGTCCCAGGAGTGGAAGGATTCCACTACATACATTCCATATTATATTAAAGTTAGAACGATTCCGCCCCAGGAGTAGGAGGATTCCGCTCCATTCGTTTGGCTCAGGTGATCCTACTACATCATATTTCATTCATTCCATTTTTATTACATAAGTTTGCTGGTTATATGTGACTCTGCATTGACTATATATGTGCATTGGCTATCCGTTCTATTCGCTGTTGGTTTTGTTACTCTATAGCTAACCTATCTTTTCCTCGAGGTAGCTAGTTAGCCCTCACTTACTGAGTCCTTTTGAATCACTCCATATTTGTTTCCTGTTTTGACTTTTCAATTTGGTATATTCTGTTCCAGGACCTAGCTCGGCACATAGGGAACGAGGCCGTTCTAGCTGTCTGTGGTAAGCTACGTTTTGTCCGCGTAAGCCGCCAACTGTAGATTTCTTTTATTAGTCCTATTTTACTCCTTTTGGGTGATGTATATATTTCTTGGTACTCGTAGATGTCTGGTCTGGATATCTCTAAAGCTTGTTTATTGGGTAGACAACTGTATTTTCTTTCTGAACAGCTTATATATGTGTTTATGTCTTTTCTAAGCTTAATTTCGTACTTAATGTTAGTTAAAGTCTGTAGGGTTTGCCTGATAGGTCAAAGGGAGGATGTTGGGTGCCCGCATGGCCTAGGCAAAAATTTGGGTTGTGTCATATTTCCTCGGCTTTATATATTTGAATAAAATAGGAGGAAATTGAAGTAAATTTTTTTGTAAGATATAATACATTATTATGAGTATCTACATTTAGTTTTGTTTTTTGTTAAATGAATTGTCTGCTAAGTTGAATTAGAAACCGACTAGGAGAGTTATTTGATGCAAGATATTCATCCCTGATCCCACCTATTGACTGGAAAATAACCTTTGATTTTTGCATTGATGAATTTTAATGTCATACATGATAATCAATCTAGGACAAGCTATACGCAAGATACATTAATTTTTGTCTTGGCTAATTAATATAACTTGGACGATCTCACGGTTGAAGCTTTTGGACATGGATGTTCAACTTGAAGTTGTAACTCAAAAAAAGAGTTGATGAGATTAATTGCAATATATAAATTAAATCTTGATATATATAACATTAGGTCCATTGTCGTCATTGAAGACAGAATTAAAAGAAGACGACTAAGTTAATTATACAGTCAAATCTCTTTATAGTGGCAATATGTGTCTAAAAATTTCATTATTGCTACGATGAGGTGTTATTATATATGTATACAGGCATTTGACACTTGGATCTTCCTTAGTTGTTATAATCCTACAAATAATTAAAACTAAGGAACATGTGCATTTTAACTAATTAAAAATTAAAAATTTTCAAGTTGCACATTAGAAATCTATAATTATGTAGGTTGTTTCGTAAATTTAACTCTCTTATAGTGATAATATAACATTTGAATTTGCGAAGATTTTTGTCAAAAAATTTCAGCAAGTAGGTATTCAATATCTTTCCCTTGAAAGTTGTCTAAGAGCTTGACAATTGACTCTTCTATCTTAAGCCAAGTAGTAGTAGGTTGAGACTATTGATCAACACTTCCATTATGATCACCTTTTGCCTCCATAGTCTCTTGTTCTTCCACTTAGATGGCTTGTACAATAATCTCTTCACTAGTATAAATTTCAATGATTGGAAGTACTGTTGCATCAAAATATACATAGTATATTTTTTTAGAACAATATTATTGCACAACTCATTAGATATGTTAGCTTTATATTTGATTTTATATATGAAACTAATAAAGTAGTACCTAATAATACTTTTTAACGTAAAAATAAATGAGTAGCTAGGAAAGTTTAAAAACTAGTTAAATTAATCAGAATTAGCATTATATATGATGATAAATGAAATGTATCAATATTTGAGTATGATGTTATATATAGAGATGTAATTTTACAAAGAGTGAATTGCTAAAATGAATGTCACTATTGTTATAGATAGAATGTTGTTATAAAAGGTAAAATATAATATGAATAATCGATTCAAGAGAATATTAGGCCGTTAATAGTGTAATGTTGTTATAGTGAAAGGCTGCTATAAATAGGTTTGACTGTAGTGCATAATTTTCTTGATCTTTGTTACTTTTGTTCTATAAGTTTTTTTGTTTCACAAATCGTGATTAGTGAATGAACTAGCTTAGTCCAATGCTAAGCAGTTTTTCTTTGTTTGTAGCCCTTGTAGACAATGTGTACTCTTTATTTTTTAATATTTGTAATAAAACTTTTACTTGAAGTTTGAGAGGTAAACTGTCTTCGGATAAGAGTCTTTTTTTTTTAAAAAAAAAAAAAAAAAAAAAAAAAAACCACCAAACAGTGGTGGGGGGTTTTGCCAGACCCCAACCAGTCCATTAATTTAGCACTAGCAAATAGTACACTGAGGAGGAATTTTGTCCTTGCCTCGTTGAGTCATATAAAGGATGAAGAGTTCATCCTTGTACAAGAAGTGACCTAGATTACATGAAGGTAGGTAATTAAGAGAACTATTCCATGTGGAGGATTTCTCCTTTACATCCTTGTGAGCTATAAAAAAGAAGATAGATAACCTATATATACTGAAGGTGAACCTATCCATTCCCGAAAGTGAATTGCGCATTTTTTGGTCGAATCCTAAAATTTGGTGTTCCATCTTGATCGCTCTTCAATGTAGCTTTAACCTGACTAGGCACTGTTATAGCCACAGTCAAGAACAACTCTTCCTTCTTAGCTACACCAATGTTGGCCAATGAGTCAGCAACAATGTTAGCCTCCCTGTAGCAATACTTAACTTGGAATCTGCCCCTAGCTATTAACTGATTGATTTCCTTGATTATTCTTCTAACATGCCATATAACTTTGCATTCTCCCAATATCATTTTAACAACTATCAATGAGTCAGACTCAATGCATATATCTAGAAGTTGATGTGAAACACACCATTTTAGACCTGTTAACAGTGCAAGACATTCAGCTTTGTTATTGCTTTCAATCCCAAAGTAAGAATGAAAAGCCATTGTCATGTTTCCATTTTTATCTCTCAAGATGCCTCCTCCTGCCGCTTCCACTGGATTACCCTTGCTGTATCCATCTATGTTGAGTTTCATTTCATATTGAACTGGTTTTTTCCATCTGATAATCTTGATCTCTAAAGCTGGTTTGGCACCTTCTATTTTGTAACACATTGCAATCCAGCTTCCTTTGAATTTCAGACAAGGAAACTGTTTGTTCAAAATTAAAGAGAGCAACCAAGTGACCTGATTAATAATTCTGCTCATTGAAATTCTTATGCCTTCAAATCTGTAGGTACATCTACTTTTCCACATTTCCCAGCTTAGTACCGAAGGTAAGCATTGCAAGAGTAGTTCGTGATTTTGTTCTTAGGTTCTGTCAACCACCATCGTAATATCATAGCTCTGATCGACCCTGCATGGTAGTTGATTCCACATGTGTTTCCAAAAAATTTCCATAATTGTGCCATCTCCCCTTCTACAAATAAATGATGTATTGTTTTCTCCGTAGGATTCTTACAACAAGAACACCTAGAAGGCACTCCAAATCTTCGAACTATTTCATCAATTGGCAGCTTTCCACTTAGAAGTCTCATCATAAAGAAGGAAACTTTAAATGGAAGATTAGAATGCCAAGTCTTCTTTGCAGTCAATGTTTGGACTTTTTGATTTCTCATTGTTTTCCAAGCAGACTTGCATGAGAATTCTCCACTTGGATCTGCTAACCAAACAGCCCAGTCTTCACTGTCCTTTTCTATTGGAATCTTCATCACTTTATCAATCAAGTTATTAGGTAGAACCTTCCTAATTTTGCTTTCTCTCCAGCTGTCTCCATCAATAAATTCTGCAACTTTAATTTGATTCTTTTAGATTTAGAACCTTGCTGGACTAGTTTAGCAAGAGCTCTATCTCCTGTCCAGTTGTCCCACCAGAATGACATTTGACCTTTCCTATTTTCCATAGGATGTTAGGTTCACAATTGTTCTTGATGTCCATCAATCTCCTCCATGTGTGTGATTGTCCATATTTCCACTTTCTCGTCACAGAATGTCCCCTTTTGAAGTACTTGGCTTCTAGAAAATCCTTGAGCATTGATCTTTGGGTTCTAAAGTTCCACCAATTTATAGCAGAGAAAGCATCACAATAGCTTTGAACAGATCTAAATCCAATTCCTCCTTCTATAGTGGGTAAGCACAAGTCCTTCCATGCCTTCCAGTGAAATTTTCTTTTACCACCTGCTCCCCCCCAGAAAAAATTAGCTTCCATTTGGCAATAGTAGTTTTAGGAGGCTGCACTGCTGACATGATATGCAGAGGAATTGAAGCTAACACAGCTTTAATTAGGACAGCTTTTCCTCCATAGGTCAATGTTTTAGTGTGCCAACTAGTGACTTTGTTAGTCACTCTAACCACCAAATCATTTCGGATAAGAGTCACTAGAGTGATGATATGTGTCATGGGCTGATAGCACTATCTGTATGTGCCGGCAGCCAAGACACAAGAAAGATTAGGCATGTATGATCACGTTAAGTAAAATAATAAGTGAAGTTTTTAGCTATCGGTCAAGGATAAATCTCCACATATTATAGACTGGAAAGTATGGGACGAGTTGTTAACAAATGAAAGCATACAGAAATAAGGCTACAACTTTAAGGTATTTATATTTGACCGGACAAATGAAGAAATAAATTAATTTAGCCATGCTAGCAATTTGACTTTTTACATTGAAGTGATGCTTTTGGTATGTTATTTAAGTTAGTTTGGACCTAAATTAACTTATGTCCAATTTTGACTTGTGAAATCTAATTATAAACTACTATGGAAAGTTATTTACAAGATTCCCACATTTGATCTTGCAAAAAACCCTCTCACCAACTATAAAAACTCCTCTCCTGCTCCTTTGTTTTCCACTCCTCAAGTGCTATTTTTCTCTCTTTCTCTGTTCTTTTCTTCCATTTTGGAGATTATATTTCATCTTCCTTTATGTTCCGAAAATGCACCAAGTTTATAACCTTCATAACCAAAATATTCAACACCACAACCACCTTCGTGATTGTATGGTGAGAATTCTTATCATAACTTTATATCTTTCTTTTTTCAAATATTATCAAATTAACTTGAATCTTATTTTCAGAAACTTTTATTTCTTTGGTACTGATAAGCCAAAATTTATTTTCTATCCTACTTTTATCTACATCATGGTCCTAAACACGTTAAATTTAGATGCATACGATGTGTTTTTGTCTACTAGATTCAGATACTATTTTTTTTTTCTTTTTGAAAAAAACTGAGGATTTAGTATTTTTTTTATTTATTAAACTAATTCTTTTCTGTCTTTGTATTTATAGGTTGGCTTAACCTCTAAAATTAAGGGGGGAATCAACAACAAAAAGATCATTGTTTCTGATATATCAAATAAGGCATTGGCACAATTTAGCTCAGGTCTACCCTCCACGGAGAACATTAATTTCAAGGTCCAGCTATAAATAAATCTATTTTAACACTAAATGTTTCTCATTATTGTGTGTGGACAAATAGATAACATGCATAAGTCTTTCTTTTACTTTTTCTTACCTTTATGCCATGATGTAACTCCACTCAGATAGTTCTAAGAGTGATGGACTTGATGAAATTGATGATGAGTGATTACAAAGTGGAGATGATCTAGCGAACAAATGTTCCCGGTTTGAAGCAATTTAGAGGGAGGCGATTCAACCCATACGCAGGATTTCTCCCTCGAAGGCTTCATGCCTGGTGCTCGCGCCTTTCCATCTTTTGGAAGGATTCCTAGGCTCAGATGCCCCATGCGCTACAGGCCATACTAGTGTATTTTACTCTGGAATGCTGGCATTTCTGAAAAATCATGGACGTTCCTTTGTGAAAGAAGAAGCTAAGCATCTTCTTGTTTTACTCCATTGGAAGGCCAAAGATGTTATAGTTCAAATTTCCTATACCATGTAAGTCATGTCAAAGGGCTGACATATTTCACCTCTTTCGAGAATATTTTAGGTTTGTGAGAAAAAAAAAAGATGGAATGAGAGAAAAATCATGATATTGATAGAACTGCACATTATGACGAAAAATCTAGTGGTGATGGATATGCTATCAGACTCTTCATCTCTTAATTTTGTTCATCACAATGAATCATATATATGTACATGATTTCATGTTCTGTTAAGATAAATCTCTTCTTCCCATATGGTTTAATTGAAGAACAATTACGTTGTTTCTAGAAAAGATAGAAAAGCTTATGGAAAATGAGATGTAGTTGATTGATTGAACATTTCAAATTTACAGCTTCTATGACAAAGTACTCTACAATCAACTTAAACTTACATCTTTGGATAGATTTCCTTCCTTACTAGCTCAATATTATTTAAGTTACACTCATGATATTTTCTGTTTACAATTAGGAATATTAGATTAATTAGGACTTTGAAAAAATAATAATTGTCGACATGAGAGAAAAATTGCTCTTACCTCAAATAATTAAATACATTCCATCTGATAAGTACCTCGAAAATAAGATTGAGAAATTGTAAACCTCAAATTTTTGGTATTATCTTATTTCAATAACAACTGGCCATATTACTATTTTGAAATAAAAATTGGATGATATATATATATGGAACCTATCCAAGTACTTATTACATTAGGATTGACACGAATAAAATGTTCAAGAATTCTTTCGCTTGGCCACTAAAAGCTGATTAGTTGATATGTTCTAGCTTAATCGTATAGCCTATTGTTTATGGATCCCTGCCATCTTATTAGTTGTTTCACAAAAAACAAACTTCACTGGGCGCCCTTCGTAAGGAGTGGATTGTAAAATCGCCCGCGTTAAACAATGTTTTTAGCAAAATACCTTTATTTAGCACAGGGCCAAAACTTCAAGGCAAAAATTTGTAAGTATTAGCACGGGGCTAAGACTTTAAGAGCAAGTATTGTTTTGCCAATACTTCAAGTTATATGGCGAGAATGCAGGAAGAGACTGGAAGGGGCAAGTCTTGGCCTTTTGCCAATACTTATGACAAAGTGCGGCAAGTGTTGCCTTTTGCGAGCACTTGAAGGACAAGTGTTGGCAAATTGAAAGGGGTCAAAGGCAATTCTTGGCCTTTTGCCATGACTTACGATAAAGTACCGGCAAGTATTGTCTTTTGCCAACAATTGAAGAGATTAGTGTTGGAAAGCAGAGAGGGGTTAAAGGCAAGTCTTCGCCTCAACCCAAAGATTTAATAGAGGCGTTTCCGCTCAGGTTTTTTTTATTAAACTTTATGAGGCATTTTTACAAAACCACTACTAGCACATGCAAAAAGGCAACTAATTGCTATGGTGTCATATTTCTGCAAATCAGCCGTTGTTTTGTGTTTTATCATCTAAGGACATGCATACAAAGACCAAGGCGTTTCCTCCATTTTGGAGATCACTTTTATGCTTTCTTTTATGTTCCAAAAATGTCAAAAACTCATATCCTTTAAACCCCAAAAGTTTCAACCCCACAAAACCACCTTCATAAATTTGTGGTGAGAATCGTTATTGACATTATCCCCTTTCTTTTTCCATTTATTAACAGAAAAAGTTGGATTTAATTTCTGGTACTTCGATTTCTTTTGGCATGTTAAGACCAACATTTTACTTTTACCTACCTCTTGGTCCTAATTAATCACGTTAAAATTAGGCATGCTATGTGTTTTTGTCTAGACTCTGGTTATCGATGCTACATTATTTACTTTTTCTAAAACAAAGACGACCATTTGGTGTATATGTTTTCTTTTTTTCCCCCTTTTTATTTGTACTAAGAAGTAGTCCTTTTTTCTTTTTTTCTTTTTTTTGCGTGTGTCTGTGTATTATATATAGCTAGGTCGGGCTAACCTCTACAATAGAGGGAATGATATTGAAAGCAAAAGGATCATATTTCTGACATAACAAAGATGGGTTCACCTGGTCATTGCAATCTCCACAGCATGGCATGAACCCACATAATAAAAAAAGTCCATTCTTGAGGCAATAAATAACAATGCTCATAGTTTGGTTCCAAGTTTTGCAGTCCATGGAGAACTCCATCACAAGGTCTAACTAAATCGAGTTAGCTTTGATTATGTTGGAATAAGAATTGCACGCAAAATTTGAATTTTAAGGGTTCAAAGTTGTAATTTTACCGTAAGTCATCTTCTTTACTTCATGTTAATTCATTAATTTTACTCCCAAAGCTACTTTATTTAGATGAATATGCAGCACAATCACTAGATCCGCGCCTGAATAGATAGTGACTAAGTAGATAAATGTTTGTTTTCTGTTTACTTTTTCTTCTTAACCTTAGCTTCACTCTATGATATAACTCTAAATACTGGTCCACAATTAGAAGGAGAAATTGAAGTGATCAATGCTATTGACAGAAATACTGAACAAGAATGCCTTTCCCCAAGGGGTAGATCAGCAACAAGAATGAGGAGAAACTCAAGTCAGCTAGGAGAAATTGTCTTAGAGGGTAAGAGGCAGAAGTTGTGCTATGTGAAGTTCCTATTGTTTCCAATGATTAGTACAATCATATGGAATATTAGGGTATAAATTCCAATGGGGCTTTTGAATGATTGAAGAAACTGGTTATTTTACATAAAGTACAGTTTGTAGCAATACAAGAGCCTTTTGTAAGTTCAACAAAAATAAACTCCTGCAGAAGAAAGCTAGGTTTTCAAAGTGCAGTGGCAAACAAGAACGGGAAAATTTGGTGTTTTTGGAAAGACTCTATAGATGGGGTTGTTATTGATGATCATTCTCAGCACATGACCATAAAAATGAATCATCTCATGAATGGTCATGTTTTTTGGTTTACTAGGGTCTATGCCAAATCTAAAGCAGTAAAGAGGAGAAAACTTTGGGATGGTATCAGGAACATTAGAGATCAGATTGATTGTCCATGGGCAATTGCTGGGGATTTTAACTGTATGATAGCTCTAGAAGAGAAGAAGGGTGGCAGTCCACACAGGTTGATGCACAGTTTAGATTTCATTTCTTGTATGGATGATTGTTCAGTCTTTGATGCAGGGTATAGTGAACCAGTTATTACATGGTCTAATGGTAGGAAAAAGAGGATAATGGTTTGCAAGAGGTTGGACAGAGTTCTAATCAATGATCAATGGTGTGACAAAGCTGAAAATACTATCGTTGCATATAAAGTAAAGACTGGTTCTGATCATAGACTGCTTATTCTCACCTGCAAAGCAAGAGGGGAAAATGTGATTGGATATTTTAAGTTCCTAAATTTTTGGACCATGCAACAAGATTTCCTTGAAATAGTTCAGAATGCATGGGGGAGATAGTGTGATGGTAATGCTATGGCTAGGCTTCAAACAAAGCTAAAAGCTTTATCAAAAGAGCTTAGTCAATGCTCCAAAAACAGTATTTGGGATGTGTTCTCCAAAGTGCAGGTGCATGAGAGACTTGTTGCTGATCAAGAAGCTTTAGTGGAACTAGTTGATAATAATACTTACAGACAGGAGTAGAACAGGGTAAATGCTGCATATATCAAATGGTTGAAATGGCAGGATAATATTTTGCAGCAAGGCCAACATACAGTAGAGAGAAGAAGGTGACTCCTGCTCCAAGTACTTCTTCAGCATCATTAGGCAAAGAAGAAGAAGGACCAGCATTAACAGAATGAGAAATGAAAGTGGAAGATGGATTGAAGGCAATGATAGGATTGGTGAAGCTGCAGTTCAGAAATTCAACAGTTTCTTTACTTTATTCACCTATACAGTTTCTTTACTTTATTCACCAACACCCTACCTCATACAACATAGTTGGTCTAACAACCACTCAATAGAACTTACCTTTAAGTTTTGGGTTGCATAAGATACCGGATACGAGCCTCCACTTTATTAACCTATACGATGCGAGACATCATCACCAATTTATCCATTTCCTTGAAGGATTGACCCAAGATACTTGAAGCTTCCTTTTTTGAGGATGACTTGTATCAAATGACTAGCGATTAAAGTATACATTAAAAGTTTGATAAGATTTAGCCTTATTATAGAGGAAAGAAAATATTTTAATATTTGAGTAAGTCTCTTATAGAAAGTGTTGCACCTGGTGCACCTTGGTAAGATACTAGACGGGGGAGGAAAGGCGTGAATAATGTCCTTACCCGATTTTCGAATTATGAAACTTACTTTAAACTTGATCGCCTAACTCACAAAGAACCAGGTTCCTTGCATGTTTCACCTATCTCTGAAACTTAAACTAAATGCGGAATATAAAGAACACCGAGATTTTTACATGAAAAAATTGTTGCTCAAGGGATAAAAAACCACGACCCAACACTCTTGGGATTTAAACTTTCCACTAATGGAAAACTGAGAAGTTTTAGATTAAGTTGCAAAGTAACCAAGGAACTAACACTTTTAGTATCCAGAACTTTTCAAGCTTCACTATAGCTTGTACGGCTAAAACTAACTCACCAAAAGTAATCTTTTCTCTCTACTTCTTAACAAGCTAATATGATTAAAACTCGATAGCCTATAATAGAAACTAGACACAATAGACTAAACCTATGAAACTTTAACTCCGTCAGGTTCTGCTTCCTTGCTTCTCCTCTTGCACACAATAGCTTTCACAAATAATTGCTCTCGATTTGCTCTGTTGAGAATTCTTGAGTGCGTAATATTTCGGCCAAATTAAGTTTTATTTATTGAGTTCACAATAAGCCTATTTCAAAATTAGCTTAGAACTCTTTTTATAATTCAGAATATGTTTCTAATAAGGTTTACCCATATTTTCTTATTTGAAACCCAAGTTAATTCGCCTAAGTTTTCAATCATTTTCTGATAAGGAAACTTGTTTTATCCAACGCCACTTCTAAGTTCATCCTTCTTCTCTTAGGATTAAGATTCCGACATCAGCTGCTCTTTTTTTCTTCTTTGTCTTGAACTCAAATGTCAACTTGTACAGCTTCGTCATCTACTTCTACTGTGAACTTTTTCATTGTCCACTCAGCACCAGGTCCTTTATCATTCATTAAAACCATACTTTAACAGGAAGGTAATTTTACAAAGACCGTACCACTATAATGAATGTTACCAATGTTATAGATAACATGTTGTTATAGGAAGAGGTAACATATAACATGAAAAGTTGATTTCAGAAAAAACATGACTGTTCTAATGAAATGATGCTATTGCGAATGACTGTTGTAGAGTTCTTGCAGTATAATTTGATGGACTAATATCAAAGAAATATTTCTTCTCGCAAATTAGTTAAATGGAATGATATAGAAGGACAAATCTACACAAAGAAATGAATAGAAAGTTGGAACAAAAAAGAAACACATAATTTACCTTGCACCAACTAACGAATGAAAGAATCGGGAAAAACTAAAATAATAGGTCAAAGTAATTAAAAATGGAGGTAAGGAAACAACTATTTTAAAGTATTTGTATTTGTGACTGGTCAGAAAAAGAAATACTCTATGAATGAATTGATTTTTGACGGGACAAATCAGGAAACGAAGTAATTGAGCCATGCAAGGAATTTGATATTCTACTTTGAAGTGATGTTTCTGGTATGTTCTAAAGTTAGGTTAATATTGATTCCTGAAATCTACTTGTGAATCAATATGGAAAGTTATTTACAAAATTCCCATATTTGATCTTGTAAAAACCCCTCACAGCAACTATAAAACCCCATATTTGTTCCTTTGTTTTCACCCCACAATTACTTTTCTTTCTTCCTCTGATTGGTACACTCATCTTTCATGCTTTCGATTTTGTTCAAAAAATGCGAAAAACTCATAGCCTTCAAGCCCCAAACGTTTCAACCCCCACAACACCAGATTCATGAATGTGTGGTGAGAATTGTTATTAAATTTGTCTTTTTTTTTGTTTTTTACTTATATTCAACAAAACTTTGGATCTTATTTTCTGGTACTTCGATTTATTTTGGCATGTCTAATCGAATATATTTTTTTATCTACCTGTTGGTCCTAATTAATCATGTTAAAATTGGGCATACGATGCGTTTTTGTCTAGACTCTGATGATGGTTGCTACATTTTGTTTTTCTAATACAAGATGACCATTTGGTGTATAGGTTTTTCTTTTTCTCTCTAAATTTGAACTGACAAGTTAAGTGTTTTTTTTTTTTTGTTTTTTTTTTTTGTTTTTGTGTGTTATAGGTTGGGGTAACCTCTAAAATGGAGGGAATCATATCAAAAGCGAAGATCATTGTTTCTGATATATCAAAGAAGCGTGCACCTGGTCACTGCAATCTGCACACCATGGCATGAACCCCACTAGAAAGGAAGTCCATTCTGCTGACACGACCCGGAATCCGGTTGGGCCGTGCGGGCACCCGACATCCTCCCCTAGACCCGTCGGGCGAACCCTTACCAATTAAATCAGGAAAATAAATATAACAATTTACAATTAAGGACAAGACTTACAATAAAAACACAGACATACTGATACCTCTGAGCTGTACAAAAGAAATTACAGCTGACTACCCAACATGCTAGGTTTAGGGCTATCCAGACCAGACATCTAAGAGTACAAAAGAAGACAGATACCTCCTAAAGGGAGCAAAATGCAACTGAAATAATGAACAATAAACTGGTGGCCATCCGAAATAAATCTGGCTCACCCTGACAGCTGAAGTCGTCTTCGCTCCTGAACAACGCGGCGAACTCAATCCTGGAGCGAACCTGCCGAAACGAAATAGATAGACAAGAAACAAACAACAAACAAGGGTGAGTCAAAAGGACTCAATAAGTGGGGCAGACTAGCCACCTCAAAGAATAGGATAGCTGGCCAGGGAGAAAAGAAACAAATAAACCAGATTTCTCTTATTTAAATTATGAAAAGGCAGAGCCAGATAATAATTAGAAACACGTATGGAATCGCAAACTATTCAATAACCAGGAACGTAATACAGCCAGAACATATAGGTATCCCGAACACATCAACAATCAGAAATACATCCTGTTGCGGCGTGCAACCTGATCTATATATTCATCCTGCTGCGGCGTGCAACCCGATCCATATATTTATACCGCTGCGCCGTGCAACCCGGTCCATAAATTATACCGTTGCGGCGCACAACTCGATCCCCGCAACCCAGAATACGAGCCAGAAATATATAGACAAATAAGAAATGCACATATAAGCAGAACAGTAGTTATGTACCACAAGTCTACACAATGGTATGAAATGAGATGAAATGAAATGATGCAAAGGGTCACATGTGCCCGTCGTTCCATCTCGAAGCGGAATACTCCTGCATTCGAGGGGAATCCAATCTGATAACCAACTGGAGCGGAATACTCCTGCTCCTGGGGCGGAATACTCCTGCACCCGATATAATATAAACCAGAGGCGGAATACTCCTGCACTCTCTTGGGGCGGAATACTCCTGCACTCTCTTGGGGCGGAATACTCCTGCACCCGATATAATATAATAGAGCGGAATACTCCTGCTCCTGGGGCGGAATACTCCTGCCCTCAGTATGATACAATGGAGCGGAATACTCCTGCTCCTGGGGCGGAATACTCCTGCACCCAATATGATATGCAATGTAATGCATATGAACGACATATAATGCATATGAATGCAATGTGATGCAATAATAACCCTTCACCGGTGCGGGACTCTCATCGACAGCCGGGAAGTAGATGCCAACTCACAGCCAAAGTGCCATGCTCAGATCCTCAATGCAATACCAATAACAGGACATAATATATAATATAGAATGTAAATCCAAGGCTAAGGCGTAATGAGTACGCCTATCGGCAGCTACACACGTAAGGAACACGTGGTAGAAAATCCACGAGGCCAAGTGCCTCCAAAGAAATGGATATAAACACCTACCTCTCTCAAAAGTTAGCATTGCGACCAACAACCGCGTTATTCTTTGAATTCATTGCCAAACGATCCCACTGGATGTTTTGGGGGTGAAAATACTACTTTTCTCCGGCCCTTTTTTTCATTTTCTGGCATTTTTTTTCCTCACTGCGCTTTTCTCTTCTCTGTTCTCGTTTCGTTCTTTTGTTTCTATTTTTGTTGATGGTATCTGCTAATGACCGACATTTACTAGTTCTTATCATTTCTTTCTTTTTGCTTCTTTTTTTTATCGGAGAATAGTAGTATTTTCACCCCAAAACATCCAGTGGGATCGTTTGGCAATGAATTCAAAGAATAACGCGGTTGTTGGTCGCAATGCTAACTTTTGAGAGAGGTAGGTGTTTATATCCATTTCTTTGGAGGCACTTGGCCTCGTGGATTTTCTACCACGTGTTCCTTACGTGTGTAGCTGCCGATAGGCGTACTCATTACGCCTTAGCCTTGGATTTACATTCTATATTATATATTATGTCCTGTTATTGGTATTGCATTGAGGATCTGAGCATGGTACTTTGGCTGTGAGTTGGCATCTACTTCCCGGCTGTCGATGAGAGTCCCGCACCGGTGAAGGGTTATTATTGCATCACATTGCATTCATATGCATTATATGTCGTTCATATGCATTACATTGCATATCATATTGGGTGCAGGAGTATTCCGCCCCAGGAGCAGGAGTATTCCGCTCCATTGTATCATACTGAGGGCAGGAGTATTCCGCCCAAGGAGCAGGAGTATTCCGCTACATTATATTATATCGGGTGCAGGAGTATTCCGCCTCTGGTTTATATTATATCGGGTGCAGGAGTATTCCGCCCCAGGAGCAGGAGTATTCCGCTCCAGTTGGTTATCAGATTGGATTCCCCTCGAATGCAGGAGTATTCCGCTTCGAGATGGGATGACGGGCACATGTGACCCTTTGCATCATTTCATTTCATCTCATTTCATACCATTGTGTAGACTTGTGGTACATAACTACTGTTCTGCTTATATGTGCATTTCTTATTTGTCTATATATTTCTGGCTCGTATTCTGGGTTGCGGGGATCGAGTTGTGCGCCGCAACGGTATAATTTATGGACCGGGTTGCACGGCGCAGCGGTATAAATATATGGATCGGGTTGCACGCCGCAGCAGGATGAATATATAGATCAGGTTGCACGCTGCAACAGGATGTATTTCTGATTGTTGATGTGTTCGGGATACCTATATGTTCTGGCTGTATTACGTTCCTGGTTATTGAATAGTTTGTGATTCCATACGTGTTTCTAATTATTATCTGGCTCTGCCTTTTCATAATTTAAATAAGAGAAATCTGGTTTATTTGTTTCTTTTTCTCCCTGGCCAGCTATCCTATTCTTTGAGGTGGCTAGTCTGCCCCACTTATTGAGTCCTTTTGACTCACCCTTGTTTGTTGTTTGTTTCTTGTCTATCTATTTCGTTTCGGCAGGTTCGCTCCAGGATTGAGTTCGCCGCGTTGTTCAGGAGCGAAGACGACTTCAGCTGTCAGGGTGAGCCAGATTTATTTCGGATGGCCACCAGTTTATTGTTCATTATTTCAGTTGCATTTTGCTCCCTTTAGGAGGTATCTGTCTTCTTTTGTACTCTTAGATGTCTGGTCTGGATAGCCCTAAACCTAGCATGTTGGGTAGTCAGCTGTAATTTCTTTTGTACAGCTCAGATGTATCAGTATGTCTGTGTTTTTATTGTAAGTCTTGTCCTTAATTGTAAATTGTTATATTTATTTTCCTGATTTAATTGGTAAGGGTTCGCCCGACGGGTCTAGGGGAGGATGTCGGGTGCCCGCACGGCCCAACCGGATTCCGGGTCGTGTCAGTTGGTATCAGAGCCATGTTTAGAGTCTATCCAGACTAAGACAGTGTCTAGTAGAGTCTCGCTGATGGGTACGTAGACGTCCGTACTTATCTACGAGAGGCTATGATTGCATTTAGGAAGTTTCACTTCCTTCTTTTCTGATCGTGCGTCGGTCTAGGATGCAAAAGTATTTTTCGTTAATCCCTTCGTGGTAATTGTGAACCCTCGTACGACAAATCAGCAAACGGTATGAGTTCAAGACGAAGCAGTCTAGTGTGGGGCTAGAACTGACGAAGCCCCGAGAGTTTTTTATCATGCTGACGACCTAGTTACGGAGGCCCCAGTTGTACGAGCTCGCGATGGGTAAGGGAGCAGGGCCTTGTGGTTCCCTTGGCTCTCCACGATGCTTTTACGAGAATTTTGGCGACGCTGATACCGCAAAAACCTATTATTTGCTGGGCAACCTATCAGGTTGCTGCATGTGCAGACGTTTGATCTCAGGGAGCTCCTTTTCTGGTTCTTAATATTGCTGCAGTAAATTATATTCCGGAGGTAGTATGTGTTGTACCTCTAATTGTTCTGGCTGGTTAGCCAGCCAAGGTATCAGTTGGGTCCGAGTGCTCAAGGAGGTTTCATTATTTTACGCGGTTGAACCTTCCGATATTCTTAAGAAATGCATCAGATAAATCTTGTAATTCTTTGTAGAATATAATGATGTCAGCGTATCCTTCAGGCTTTTGATTATATCAAGCGGTATGGTGTTAATTATTCTTCTTTCCAGTTTCAAGGTCCAACCCTGGATTGGTGGACTGCTCTCTTATTAGCTAACTTGGTTCGGTTTTCTTCTAGATTTGTGAAAAAAAAAAATTCCTTTCGAGTAGCGAGCGAAATGGAGAGTGTTGCCAGTTTGAGTGGATTAGACAGAGTAGCCTATCGGTTAGCCTGTTAGTGTTTCAAAATATGAAATGGAATTCTATAGAATGGCTGGATATGCATTAGAACTAGTTCATGAGCCTTTCGAGAGATTCAGAGATTTATTAATGACCTTTATTTTTCCTTGAAATCCCAGATGGCTCGAGAAATTGAGATCTGGATTTTATTTGATGTTGTTGTTAATATTGCCTGAAGGTTCGAGGCATACCATAAGTTAGAGCGGGAAAGTAAGAGATCCCACGGCCCTGGTGGGCAACCATGTTACCTCATTTGGAGGTAAGAGTTCTGATTATTTTTGGAGGTCACCTTCCAGGTTATCTCAGCGTGTGTCACGTGATTCTTAGAATGCGCCAGTAGTTCGTCAATATCAGACCCAATTTTTCTCTTTGTGGCTTTCAATAATCTGTCCAGTTTCCATTTTTAGCAAAAAGGTGTTATCATTATCGCGAGTCTGATCATCCTTTGAGGAGTTTTCCTGTTATCATTGTCATGAGTCTGGTTATCCTTTGAGAAGTTTTTCCTTACTCCGGCAAGCAGGCAGTCGTCTTTTCTCTCGTCATCAGGCACCTGCATAGTCGTAAGAAATTTCATATAGATCTTAATCAACCAGAGATATGCCCTCATTCGATAGAGGTCGAGAGAGTGGTGGTAGTGGTTCTTCTAGAAGTAAGTATCAGGGTAGCGGCTCGGCTCAGATGCAGAGACAGTTCTATGAACTGCTTGTTTGGTAGGATGCTGAGGAATCCGATATAGTAGACCCTGGGATTTCTTCTCCTCTTAAATGTGAGTAAGATTTGATTTTTTCAATCGATCTGGAAATGGTGTGTCTTATCATGTTTCGATAGTTTCCTTGGATGTCGTTTTTATTAAGAATCGGTTGCGGTGGAGGGGTGAGTTTCTGATACGATTTATTCCTGGCATTTATGAAACCCTACTAGTTTATCTGATCTAAATATGAGAGATTTGACGGTGAGTATTGTTATTGCCTGCTTGGCATCTTGTTACGCCACCTTCTGTTATTATGTCAATTCAGTATACCGCTCCTCGAAATTCAATGTTGGTAGGATAATGGGATCCTAATTCGTCACCATCAGAAAGTGTTATCATTTCTTCCGGTGTAAAGTGATTAGTAAGTAATATTCGATCTATGTATCTCCTCATGGTTCGAGGCGCTAGTAGAGTCATGTTATCCTATGAGCTTGTCTGGGTTATAAAAAGGTTTCTGGTAAATTGTCAAAGTTTCCTTTTTATAGGAAGGTTAAATTGACATAGATTTTGTTCCATCTCATTCAATGTCTATTTCTTCAATTGCGATTCTTCGATTAGCCTGACTCGTAAGTAGTCTAGCTCTGGTAGCCAAATAAATTAGAAGATGAGCTTCATAAAGATCTAATTATTTCTATCCTCAATTTATTGCCATCTCTTCTTTTTTCGACACTGGTGAGCTTAGGCGATCAGTAACCTATTGTGATGTTCCCTGTGTTGAGCCAGAGTGCATGTCAAGGTAACCGGGTAAGCATATTATTGTTTAGGTTGAAAATCAGGACAGTGGTGCTGTCCAGACATTCTGTCTGCGGATTTGCTATGTCATCCAGTTGTCTCATCTTGTTATCCGCTTAACATGTTTATGTTATTAGTTTATCCGGGTATCTAGTCCCATGTATAGTAGTGCTGGTTCTGTTTTGCGGATCATCCATTTTCAGGGGAAACTCTGCCGAAATTTCTATATAGAAATACCATCCATCAGGCGGTGGTGTTTACGGCAAAGGTATGGAGTTGTGAACTTGAGAGTTGCAGCTGTTTGGCAACTCAAAAGGGTAGTTGGTAGCTTAGGTCTGCCTACGTTCAGCTTTTAGCTAAATCTTCTTTAGTCCAGCAGACTGTGCGAGGATGACTATTTCTATTCAAATTAGTTGTATGAGTTTATGCTTTAAGTGGAGGAGTCTTCCTCCATTGATACCGAATCATAATATTAAATCTCTAAGGCGTTGCTGAAGCGTACGCTAATTCTTAGTTCCATCGACCTGTTCTACATCGAAAGGTATATCGACGAGGTGATTCGTCTGCAGAATCATGTTAATCCATTCAAAGTTCGTGTATCATTGTTTCGAAAATGTAGAACTCTCCTCTCATGATCGAGGAAGGCTCAGTGTAGTCAGAATAAGCTCGGGCAATGGCGTTAAGATATTACCTAGCTATGTTTTTATCCAAGAGTTCGATATGCGTGTTATAATTTTGATTCTGCAATCATGAGAAAATTTCCGTGGGATAGTTTATGAAAGTCGTGCAAGTTCTTTTCTTATCAGCGTGAATCTTGCTTTAGACTTAGGCTCGTTCGAGGACGAACGAGAGTTTAAGTGGAGGAGAATGAAACGACCTCGGTCAGTCGTTTCAGAAGTTAGGACTCTGATTGGCGTGCCGATAATTTTAAAATATTCGTAATGTCCATTAGGACCTGTCTGTAAAATTTGAGCTAAATCTGAACTCGTTTGGTAGGCATCGGAAGAAGGTTTCAGTTTTTATTGGCGATAAATATTAAAAAGAGATTTTCGAGCTCGGTTTTTGCCGAATGAGCTCCGATTCGAAATCCGAAAGCGCCGTTGGGTTCGTATGATTATTTATGACTTTTGTGAACTTTCGAAAGTGAATTTCGATGTTGTTCGGCTAGTTTCCGCTAAAATGCCGAAAGTTAAATAATTTGACTTCTTTTCGTTTAAATTCGCATCTTGAGTTTCGGGAGTCCAATTTGAGATCCTCCTTCGCGAGTATGTTACATATATTTTGTATAACTTGTATGCAAAAGTTGAAATTATTTCGAATATCATAGGGTACCGTTTTAATTTTCGTCACGAAAAGAAAAGAAAATAAATAAAAGAAAAAAAAAAAGACAAATAAAAAAAGAAGCAAAAAGAAAGAAATGATAAGAACTAGTAAATGTCGGTCATTAGCAGATACCATCAACAAAAATAGAAACAAAAGAACGAAACGAGAACAGAGAAGAGAAAAGCGCAGTGAGGAAAAAAAATGCCAGAAAATGAAAAAAAGGGCCGGAGAAAAGTAGTATTTTCACCCCAAAACATCCAGTGGGATCGTTTGGCAATGAATTCAAAGAATAACGCGGTTGTTGGTCGCAATGCTAACTTTTGAGAGAGGTAGGTGTTTATATCTATTTCTTTGGAGGCACTTGGCCTCGTGGATTTTCTACCACGTGTTCCTTACGTGTGTAGCTGCCGATAGGCGTACTCATTACGCCTTAGCCTTGGATTTACATTCTATATTATATATTATGTCCTGTTATTGGTATTGCATTGAGGATCTGAGCATGGTACTTTGGCTGTGAGTTGGCATCTACTTCCCGGCTGTCGATGAGAGTCCCGCACCGGTGAAGGGTTATTATTGCATCACATTGCATTCATATGCATTATATGTCGTTCATATGCATTACATTGCATATCATATTGGGTGCAGGAGTATTCCGCCCCAGGAGCAGGAGTATTCCGCTCCATTGTATCATACTGAGGGCAGGAGTATTCCGCCCCAGGAGCAGGAGTATTCCGCTCCATTATATTATATCGGGTGCAGGAGTATTCCGCCCCAAGAGAGTGCAGGAGTATTCCGCCTCTGGTTTATATTATATCGGGTGCAGGAGTATTCCGCCCCAGGAGCAGGAGTATTCCGCTCCAGTTGGTTATCAGATTGGATTCCCCTCGAATGCAGGAGTATTCCGCTTCGAGATGGGACGACGGGCACATGTGACCCTTTGCATCATTTCATTTCATCTCATTTCATACCATTGTGTAGACTTGTGGTACATAACTACTGTTCTGCTTATATGTGCATTGCTTATTTGTCTATATATTTCTGGCTCGTATTCTGGGTTGCGGGGATCGAGTTGTGCGCCGCAACGGTATAATTTATGGACCGGGTTGCACGGCACAGCGGTATAAATATATGGATCGGGTTGCACGCCGCAGCAGGATGAATATATAGATCAGGTTGCACGCCGCAACAGGATGTATTTCTGATTGTTGATGTGTTCGGGATACCTATATGTTCTGGCTGTATTACGTTCCTGGTTATTGAATAGTTTGCGATTCCATACGTGTTTCTAATTATTATCTGGCTCTGCCTTTTCATAATTTAAATAAGAGAAATCTGGTTTATTTGTTTCTTTTCTCCCTGGCCAGCTATCCTATTCTTTGAGGTGGCTAGTCTGCCCCACTTATTGAGTCCTTTTGACTCACCCTTGTTTGTTGTTTGTTTCTTGTCTATCTATTTCGTTTCGGCAGGTTCGCTCCAGGATTGAGTTCGCCGCGTTGTTCAGGAGCGAAGACGACTTCAGCTGTCAGGGTGAGCCAGATTTATTTCGGATGGCCACCAGTTTATTGTTCATTATTTCAGTTGCATTTTGCTCCCTTTAGGAGGTATCTGTCTTCTTTTGTACTCTTAGATGTCTGGTCTGGATAGCCCTAAACCTAGCATGTTGGGTAGTCAGCTGTAATTTCTTTTGTACAGCTCAGAGGTATCAGTATGTCTGTGTTTTTATTGTAAGTCTTGTCCTTAATTGTAAATTGTTATATTTATTTTCCTGATTTAATTGGTAAGGGTTCGCCCGACGGGTCTAGGGGAGGATGTCGGGTGCCCGCACGGCCCAACCGGATTCCGGGTCGTGTCATCTGCAGGCCATAAATAGCAAGGCTCACAGTTTGGTTCCAAGTTTTGCGGTCCGTAGAGAATTCCATCTCTAGGTCTAACTAAATTGCGAGTTGGATTTGAGCATGTTGGATGGACTGAAGAAATGCACGAGTTCAAATTTGTAATTTTACCGCAACTCATGCGTCTTTCTTTACTGCATAATTAATTTATCATTTACTCCAAAAGCTACTTAATTTAGATAAATCTGTAGCATATTAACTGGATCCACACTTGAATAGGTGATGCTTCTAGTTCTTTTTTCTTATCCTTAGCTTCACACTATGATGTAACTCTAGGTACTCCATGGTAATCATTAATGGTCTCAGATTTAAAGGAGGAGCGGAGAATTACGCAAGATCGCTAATTTTTTATAATTATGACGATGTTGTAATGTACCCTTGAAATACAATATGGTACAGAGGGAGCAGTAGCGTGAGGCTCTTGTCAGCACCTTCAATGTCACCTTCTGCCTCCACAATCTCTTGTTCTTCCTTTCCAGTGACTTGTGCTATAATTTCTTCATAAATTTGATTAAGCTTCAAGGATTGGAAATGTTGCTGTTGCTCCGAAATGCACACGCAAGTATACGTGGTCGACAAGTAATAAAGTGATAAATCGAGTATCGTTCCCACGAGGACTATTCAGACTGAATTCTAGCAAACAATTTATATAAACTATTCAGGGATCGTTATAATAGTGATGAGAATTTTATTAACTAAAGAACAGTAATTAAATAGTAAAAGCGAATTCAAGCAATGGAGCAAAACTTGGCTGTTATCAGTAATAAGGAGACGGTCCAGGGTCAGAGTTACGAACAATCCAGTTGAGTTTTCCAATTGATTCCACTTCTTAAATCCCGGGTTACTAACTAACAGATTAAATGTACCCGTGAAAATATTTCGATTCTTCACGGTCTATGCAAGCTACTCCAATCCCTATATGTCTATGGGTTGAATCACGTGCACGCATTAACGAATTCTGTAAGTAGTTAAACGAGGCGAGCAAGTATATGTCTATCCTACTCACAAATTGGTTCCCCGATGCCTGGGTTCACAAACTAGCCCTACTCTTTCTTATTACGTAATTAAATTCCCTCTTTCGAGTTCAGTCTAAAACCATAGATAATGCGTAATAATCGGGCCCTGACAATTACACAAGTGAAATCAAGAAAGAATAAATAACCCGTTATGGGATTCAATTAATGGAAATCAATCTTCAAACATCAACTTTCATGAAATACTCTAACCCTAGAATGATATATTTAGCCACGCATACTCATAATAACAACACAAAGATTTGATGAAATAAATTAATGGAAGGAAGAAAAACCCTTGTTCTTGATGTTATGAGCTCTCCAATTTGCTCCAAAGTCTGAACTCCTTTCAAAAACTAAGTAAAAGACTATTTATAGAGTTTACAAACACCTAATAATAAGTTTGAACCAATCCTAGACGAAATAGGAAGTGAAAAACCGCACACGGGGCGCTATAACGGGCGCCCCGCGCCTCGAAAAGTGCCCAAACAACCAGTAGCATCAGATTTTGAGCGCCTTTGGCGCGTGGCACGTGAGGAACCGCGCCACAGGCTGGCCGCTTTGCCTGGCGCGGCGCGCCACCTGTGGCGCCAGCCTATTTTTCTGTTTCGTTTGCTCCTTTGCTCGCTCGTGTCGTGCCTTCGTGTGCTCAATCCAATCCTCTATCAAAATCCAATCTTTTCTTGCTCGATCACGCTCTTTAAAGCTCCAATTGCACTTCATAACAACCTACATACACATGACATAAAATTAGTGCAAAACCACATTCATAAACCATAAAACGAGCGAATAAAGTATCCAAACGTAAGAAAATATTAAGAAAATATAGGCATAAAATGCCAAACATCACCACCCCACACTTGAACCTTTGCTCGCCCTCGAGCAATCACAAATAACTTCCAACCTAGGTAGAACAGATCTGCCCATGACTATGGTCGATACCGACCATTGAACCAATGCACACATGACTACTATGGATCCACAAACATGCCAACAATTTACCAAAACCAAAAATATGAGAACAACCACCCCAAAATAGCTCAAATGCACAAACTCAACTTAATGCAACCATGCTCCCACAAAATCACACCTATCTACTCAACCAAGAAGCCACCAACTTCACCTATTTCATGCAAACCATGCGCCCTCACCAATATGAAGCAAAAGAGGGTCCCCCAAGTATCACACACAACCATGAATATCAAAAATAGAATGGGGACAATAACATAGAAAGAAGTCACTCACTCTCATGAAAAGCTCACATGTCACACACAATGTACCATAGGTTTGCCCATATTGTAAGACTCCACTAATGTAAGCTCACTCCAATCAGGATTAACTAGGACTTTAGAAAGGTCGTAATGTAGGCTAAGGGACGGGTAGGATACATATGGAAATAGTGACTACCTCCCTAAGCACTTTAATACATCACGTTCAAATTAATCATCAACCTCATCAAAGACACCCAATCAACAACTTTCACACACACGCACCTTTTCAACAAGTAGCATTTTTCTTTTAAGCACACACTAGCAAGGAATGGATATTTTTTCTCTTTTTATTTCTTTTTCCACAATTTTTTTCTTTCTTTGCTATTTTTTCTTTTTCTTTTTCAATTTCATCCAACCTTGCCGATGCTTTTCACTACTTCACAATTTTAACAATTATTCCCCTTCATTAGTTCCACTCAAAAACCTCCCAAAATTCAACCACAACTCCAAAATAACAACACAATATCAATAAAGTGCTTAAGGAGTAAAGGGTCAAAAGAGTCAATTTAGAACAAATGGGTAGGCTCGGGGTGTGGGTGCCAACAAAAAAGGGTCAAAGGAATCACAACAACAATTTTTTCCAAGGTGTATATGTAAGGGTAGGTAAATCAAAAGAAGGCCTTGTATCATTTCCCGACTAGAGCAAACCTAGAATTTCTCTTTGCACACACACGGGGCAAGTTCTAGACATTAATATGCAACATGGAGTAAACAAGAACATGCCTCACAACACACATTGCACACGATCAACACAAAAAGGTTCCATCAACAACTCTCAATCAAGCATCTAGAATGCAACTTGTGGAAATTTAAGCACTAATGCACAGAGGTTCACAAAAAAGTCAAGCAAGTGGACTCAAGCATCTCAAGGGGGTTGTTCCAATTTTTCCTAGGCATGCATCACCATTAAAACCCAAGGACACCACAAATAGCACATGCAATCAAGTTCAAGTCCACCGGTATCAAACAAATCAAAGGCACCTAGCATTCCACCTATTCCTTTCATCTAGGGCCACCTATAACTAACTATTCTAATCCTAAAAATAAAAATACTACCCGGTTCAAAGGCTCCTCGTGGAAAAGAACCGAGGCCATAAGAAAAACCACGGGGTGGATGACATGTACCACTAATAAAAACTAAGAAAATCTTTTTGCAATTTTTCATTATTTTTCTAATTTTTTTTTCATATATTAAAGCAAGAAATAAATCAAAATAAAGTCAAGTGACAAATGAAAAAATCCTATGGTACATGCATCCTAACCTCAAAAATAGATAATGGGTAGTTCCCCCACCCCACACTTAAACTAAGCACTGTCCACAGTGTTAAAAATAAGAAAGTGCAAGGTAAAGAAAACTTCCCTGAAAATTCTAGTCCTTGGTGCTAGCATCCTCCAAGCTTCCATATAGTATGAGGTACTCAGACTTCCCCCAACAGATCATCAACATTAGGCAAGGGTGAGGACACCCCACACTTAGCCTCGACATTACATGAACCTGTAATCCAAGGAAAAACATAAACTACCTGACACTATAAATAAAATAATACAAGTACAAATTCGGGTTGCCTCCCGAGAAGCGCCTTAGTTAACTTCGTGGCACGACGACACCTTTAGCTCACTTCCAGCCTTTATGTCTTCTCTTCTTACGCCGAACTTTTGCTTTCTTCCCTTCTTTTAGAGAACCCATCTTCAACTTCACATGTGGTTTACTTCCATCTTCTTGTTTGACACATTCAATCATAGAGCACTCTTCCACCTTAGCTATGTGCTCCTTCTCATTATAAACCTTGAAAGTAACATTTTCTCCATGCGCTCTAACTGTCATCTCACCCAGCTCCATGTCAATAATTGCCTTCGAGGTGACTAAGAATGGTCTCCCAAAAATGATTGGAGCTTCTCGGTCCTCTTCATAATCTAGGACTACAAAATCAGCAGAGAATGTAAACTTACCAACTTTTAGCAACACATCCTCCAACTTACCATCGGGGTGAGTGAGTGATCCATCCGCCATCTTAAGAGTAACTGAAGAGGGCTTGATTGCTCCTAGCCCTAACCTTTTGCACACAGACTGAGGCATTAGATTTATGCTCGCACCCAAATCACACAAGGCTCCAGTGATATTATGCTCTCCAATGGTGCAAGGAATAGTAAACCTCCCAGGATCTTGATGTTTTGGAGGTAGCTTGCTCAAGATTGTGCTACACTCCTCAACTAACTCAACTGTATCTATCTCTTGAGGCTTTTTCTTCTTGACTAAAATTTCTTTTAAGAACTTCACAAAAGATGGCATCAATTCAAACACATCAGTCAAAGGAATATTAACTTGAAGTTCTTTCAACATACTCACAAAGTTTTGATACTGGGCTAGATCCTTCGATGGTAATAGTCTCTGCGGGAATGGTGGAGGTGGCAGAGGTGCCTCCTTTCTCTCTTCTTTCTTCTTTACCTTCTCCACTTTTTCAACTTTTTCTATTTCAGCTCTCTCCTCGGACTTGGCCATCAGCTCTCCACCTTCAATTAAAGTCACTGCAAGACATTGATCAGGCTCTTTTTTCACAGTGCTTATTTCTCCCACCAACTGCCCCAACTGGTGCTCCAGGTTCTTGTGACCATTGGCAATATCTTGTATGGCCACTGCATGGGCTGCAGTGTCAACTATCATTCTCTGCTGGCCCGCCATCAACTGCTTTAACATCTCTTCAACTGAATAGCTAACCTGCTGTGGTGGAGGTGGAAGTGGGTGGTAATTATTCGGGGCTCTCGTATTACCTTGATAATAACCATTACCAAACTGATTTTGACCCTGCAGCCTGTTTTGATTACCCACGTAATAAACTGACTCTGGATTAGAGGAGCAAACCTCTGTAGCATGGTCTTGACCACAAACCTCACAAAAGCTCTGGAGTTGTTGCACTGGAGCCACTGGTTGCTGAGCCTTTGGCAGAGCTAACTTGCTAATTTGATTGGAAATAGCATCCATCCTTGCCCTTAGCTCTGAAACTGCATCTAACTGAAGTACCCCTGCAGGTTTCTGCGTAATAGCTCTACCATCTCCCTGCCAATCAGGATTGCTCTGTGAAAACTTATCTAGCAAATCATAAATTTGATCAAAATTTAAGGCCAGTTGGCCTCCAGCAGCAGCATCAACCACGATCTTAGTGTGTTGGTTCAGCCCCTCAACAAAAGTGTGTGCAACAACCTTATTGGATTGGTTGTGGTGTGGACAATCTCTCAATAGAGCTTTGAATCGCTCCCAGGCTGAATACAAGGATTCTCCTACTAACTGTCTGAAGGACATAATTTCGCTCCTCAGCCGAGCTGTCTTGGCAGATTTATAAAATTTAGCCAAGAACTTCATAGCCAAATCCTCCCAAGTAGTGATAGACCCAGACTTTTCATCCTTTAACCACTTCCTTGCTACCCCAATCAGTGAAAACGGGAACAACGTCAAGCGAACATAATCAGTAGGAACACCCGCTGGTGTATAAGTATCACTGATCTCCAGAAAGTTCTGAATGTGTTGCTGCGGATCCTCATGAAGTAATCCACCATATTGTCCAGTCACATGCAGCAACTGAATCATGCCAGACTTAATCTCAAAGTGCCCGGTCATAGCGGGCTTAACTATGCTAGACGCTACCCCCTCCAGGCTGGGGAGGGCAGCATCTCGCACAGCTAAAGCTTGTTCTTTTGCCATTCCTGTAGGTAAAGATCAAGCAGGACCTAATACCTGAAACAACACAAAACTCAAAACAAAAATTAAACCTGAATAGAAAATAATAAACTGTTCAAAAAGAAATCAGTCAATAATTAGTCCCCGGCAACGGCGCCAAAAACTTGTTGCTCCCAAACGCACACGCAAGTATACGTGGTCGACAAGTAATAAAGTGATAAATCGAGTATCGTTCCCACGAGGACTATTCAGACTGAATTCTAGCAAACAATTTATATAAACTATTCAGGGATCTTTTCCAATAGTGATGAGAATTTTATTAACTAAAGAACAGTAATTAAATAGTAAAAGTGAATTCAAGCAATGGAGCAAAACTTGGTTGTTATCAGTAATAAGGAGACGGTCCAGGGTCAGAGTTACGAACAATCCAGTTGAGTTTTTCCAATTGATTCCACTTCTTAAAACCCGGGTTACTAACTAACAGATTAAATGTACCCGTGAAAACCTTTCGATTCTTCACGGTCTATGCAAGCTACTCCAATCCCTATATGTCTATGGGTGGAATCACGTGCACGCATTAACGAATTCTGTAATTAGTTAAACTAGGCGAGCAAGTATATGTCTATCCTACTCACAAATTGGTTCCCCGATGCCCGGGTTCACAAACTAGCCCTACTATTTCTTATTACGTAATTAAATTCCCTCTTTCGAGTTCAATCCAAAAACCATAGATAATGCGTAATAATCGGGCCCTGACAATTACACAAGTGAAATCAAGAAAGAATAAATAACCCGTTATGGGATTCAATTAATGGAAATCAATCTTCAAACATCAACTTTCATGAAATACTCTAACCCTAGAACGATATATTTAGCCACGCATACTCATAATAACAACACAAAGATTTGATGAAATAATGAAATAATGATGAAATAAATTAATGGAAGGAACAAAAACCCTTGTTCTTGATGTTATGAGCTCTCCAATTTGCTCCAAAGTTTGAACTCCTTTCAAAAACTAAGTAAAAGACTATTTATAGAGTTTACAAACACCTAGTAATAAGTTAGACCCAATCCTAAACGAAATAGGAAGTGAAAAACCGCACACGGGGCTCTATAACGGGCGCCCCGCGCCTCGGAAAGCGCCCAAACAACCAGTAGCATCAGATTTTGAGCGCCTTTGGCGCGTGGCACGTGAGGAACCGCGCCACAGGCTGGCCGCTTTGCCTGGCGCGGCGCGCCACCTGTGGCGCCAGCCTATTTTTCTGTTTCGTTTGCTCCTTTGCTCGCTCGTGTCGTGCCTTCGTGTGCTCAATCCAATCCTCTATCAAAATCCAATCTTTTCTTGCTCGATCACGCTCTTTAAAGCTCCAATTGCACTTCATAACAACCTACATACACACGACATAAAATTAGTGCAAAACCACATTCATAAACCATAAAACGAGCGAATAAAGTATCCAAACGTAAGAAAATATTAAGGAAATATAGGCATAAAATGCCAAACATCAGTTGCCTCAAACTTCATATACGTGATAGCATCTATTGCTTGATTAGTGCTATAAGATAAGATTTGTAGCTAAAAGTATTATTAAAGTAAAATAAATGACTAGCCACAAAAGTGAATGATTAATAAAATCGACAACAATTAGCCTCATTATACTGAAAAATGGGACATTTCAACATTTGAGTAAGACAGTTATAGAGAGGTAATTTTACAAAGAGTGTACCGCATTATGATAAATATTTCTGCTATTATAGATAGAATCATGTTATAGAGAGAAAAAAATATCATGAAAAAGATCATTTCCAAAAAAGAAAAAATTTGGTTGTTATAGCGAAATGATTATCCCCAATGGTAGTATAAAAGGTTCTCATTATATAAAGATAATATTGTGGTGTGTTTTACGATATCATTGTAGTTCTTTAATCTTTATGTGATAACATGTTAGTTAGTATACTTTTACCTATAAATGATTTAATTATAATTATTTCATGATTAATCGTATCGTGTAAATATTATTTACATCATCAATAATTAGGAAAACCTGTAATAAATCCATGAGTTAAAATAGTTTCAGCTTAACACTATGAAACGCGGAGTCCACGACATGAAAATAAACGAGATTTGTTACAAAGTCATAGAAGTAATAGGATCAGACTACTCTTTACAAAAGAGAAAAGAAAGATAAAAGACAAAAACAGATTTTTTCTGTTAACTAAATCAACGCCATGTTAAGTAAAATAATTAGCCAAAAGATAACATTGTTGGCAAGAAGGCAGGGAATTATTGTATGCAAGAAGGTAGGGAATGGGTTGTCAACAAATGAAAGCATGTGTGGAAATAATTAAGGCTGCAATCTTAATGTGTTTATATTTTCGATTGGACAAAATAATAATAATAATAATAATTTTGTCATGCAAGGAATTTGATCTGAAGTTATGTCTTTGATAGGTTCTAAAGTTAGGTTAGGTCAATAATTTTGAATTTTGAAATCTAAATACTGTATTAAAAAAAAGAAAGTTACTTACGAGATTCCCATATTTAATCATGGCAAAACCCACCGCACCAACTATATAAACCGATTCTTATTCCCTTGTTTCCACACCTCAATTGTATTCTCTCTTCCTCTCTGTTCAGATCCTCCATTTTACGTACAGATATCAAGTTTCAGCTTTTTATTTATGTCTCAAAAATTCTCCAAACCTACAAAGAGCAAAGGTTTCAACACATAACCACCTTCATAAATGTACAGTGAGAATTCTTATTCTTTTCTAATATTATCAGCTTAACTTAGGATTTCATCTCAGGAACTTCAATTTCTTTGGCATGTGTCCACCAGTACTTTTTTTTTTTGGTTCTTATATTCATCATGTCACGTTATATTAGACATACGATGTGTTTTTGTCTAGACTTGGATATTGCTACTTTTTTTAAAAAAAAAAAATTTGCGAAAGAAGGTTGAGCATAATGAAACTAGTTCTTTTTTTTTTTCGGTCCCATATATATATATATATATATATATATATATATATATATATATATATATATATATATATATATATATATATATATATATATATATATATATATATGTATGTATGTATGTATATAGGTTTGCTTGACCTTTAAAATGGAGGAGAAATCGAAAATAAAAAGATTATTGCTTCTGACATATCAAATGAGAATAATAGACATGTCATTTGCAATCTCTAAGTTGTTGCATATATACCCACAGGACGGGAAACTAGTCATTGAGCTATGTATAACTAGGCCTTAGCCCTTCTCAATGGTCAGGTGTACTGCTTTCCACAAGAAGAGAACATTAATATCACGGTCCAATTATGTGGAGCTGGCTTAAAAAGCTAATTACTGATTACTGTGTGTGGACAAATAGAAAACATGCACTTTCCCTCATGTTAGTGTTGAATGTAAGATCCAAAGATATAACATGTAGTAATATTAGAGGTGTTTAGATCAAATAAAGAAAGAGAATGGAAAATTGATGGTGATGTCAAGCTCAGTTTGCTTAGATGTTATCAATTAAACCTGGAGCCACATATTTGATTTTGTAAATGTTTTTGAAGTTTCTTCCCTTAACTTGTTGTATGCTCTCTATTCTAGGGATGGTTAGGGTATACAAGAAGCTGGGGAAGAAACACTTAAAAAAAATTTTACATGATCAAACATGGGGCTTCCCAGGGCTCAATTGATAACATCTAGGCAAGCTGAACCTGACATTACCATCAACTTACTGTTTTCTTCCGTTATCTGATCTTAAGATCATTAATATTACTACATGAACATCTTGGATTGGTTTCCTTCCTTGCTTAACATTTTTGAAGTGAAACTCATGAGGTTTTCTAGTTTATAATTAGAAAAATTAGATTATAGGTATTATCCAATGAAGCTAAACCATAAAATAAGTAAAAAAAAACTTTCAGCGAAAAAAGAGAAATATTCACTTACTTCAATTTAAGTTTAGTTACACATAGGTTTAGGCCTCATTGGTTTCACTTGCAAATCTCATCCAAATAAGTACATCCAAGTACTTTGAGACTAGAATGTAGCTCAAATATTTAGTACTACCTCGTGTTCATTGACTGTTTTGATTTTCTTGAACCAAATAACTTTAATGATTTTAGTTGGTCATTTTAGAACATTTTAATAACTAGAGTATATAAATTAGACTCGTATATCCAATTGTTACAGTATGACACGACTATTGTTCAAGATTTCTTTCACTTAGCCAACTTTTATATTAGTTATTGATCCTTTCAATCTTAACTTTCTTTGTATTATCATCTATTGACACATTCAGAGTAATTTTAAATACAAAGACCAAAGCTTATCTGCACTTTGAAGAACAAAAACATAAACAGAGTTTGTAGTGCATTCATGGTTCAAAATAAAGGGAATTATTTTGAAAGGATCCTGACCAATAGTTTTGAGAATTAGGACTCTGATCGGCAAGCCGTTAGTTTTAAAAGCTCCGTAAAACCTATTAGGACATGTCTATAAAGTTTGAGCTGAATCGGACCTTGTTTCGTAGGTTTTGGACGATGCATTCATTTTCTAGTGTTGTTTAAAGCCTTGTTATGGTTTCGAGCTCGTTTCGTGTAGATGAGCTCTGTTTTGAAATTTTAAAGTTTCGTTAGGTTTATATGGTCATTTGTAACCTATGTGAACTTCAGAAGTGAAATCTGACACTTTTTGGATGGTTTCTACATGTATTCTGGAAATAAACATTTTCCTTCTTCTGTTTAACCCTCGTCATGTGTGTCGGAGATCCGTTTTGAGATTCAACTTCACAAGTAGGTCATATATATATTTTATAGTTTGTATGCAAAGTTTAGGGTGATTTCGTGTACCGTAGGGTCCCATTCAAACTTAAAATGCAGCACCAACCTTTGTTGTCATGCTGTACAAGCTAAGCCTGCATGATAGTGCAGGGCAGGGCGCGCCAGCGCTAAGGAGTTATGGCCATTCAGCATGATAACACTGGCTTGAAGCGCTATCACGAATGCATGAGCGTGAAAGTGCTGAGTCGGGGCATACATAGACCCCAAAGGTCGGCAGACTTCGTTTTTCATTAAAATCCTTCAATCTACGGTCGATTTAGGCAATTTCAAGATATGATGTCATTCCAAGTGTCCAGTTAAAGTTTCTTAAGCATTCAATGATGTTAATTAGATATTTTAAGACAAGGAATTCTTGAATTTGGCTTGAATATGTTGGGTTGGAACCCTAAACTTATGAACTTGGGGATTTGGGTAAGTTGACCTTGGAATTGAAATCCGATAGCATAATCGATATCATGGGACCATAGAAAGCCCAGAAACATATCGTTATAGATTGGTTAAGCCAGGCCTAGGGACAATCTAGTAATTTTTTTTAATTTCTGTCTACTAGTTAAGTATTCGTTATGAGAGCACTCATACGTATGATTAATCTTCTATGGCTCAGAGTAGGATAGTTCAGAGAGGCTTTGAAAAGAAAAACAAATTGTTCAGTAGCCGATTTGGCCCTAGAATTGAGTTAAGTTATTGTATCCATTTCTTTGATGGCCTTTGGCCCTACAATTATCCTATTCACGTGTTCTTTACGTGATTTGCTACCGACAGGGTGTACTTACTACGTCGCAGTCTTGAATTGTATATTCATCTGAAGTTCTCCTATTGTAGGTTGTATTGTCATCTTAGGGGTAGAAGGATTCCGTCCCACGAGTAGAAGGATTCCACTACATACATTCCATATTATATTAAGGTTAGGAGGATTCCGCTCCATTCGTTTGGCCCAGGTGATCCTACTACATCATACTTCATTCATTCCATTTTTATTACATAAGTTTGCTGGTTATATGTGACTCTGCATTGACTTATATGTGCATTGGCTATCCGTTCTGTTCGCTGTTGGTTTTGTTATTCTATAGCTAACCTATCTTTTCCTCGAGGTAGCTAGTTAGCCCTTACTTACTGAGCCCTTTTGAATCACTCCATATTTGTTTCCTGTTTTGACTTTTCATTTTGGTATATTCTGCTCCAGGACCCAGCTCGGCACATAGGGAGCAAGGCCGTTCTAGCTGTCTGTGGTAAGCTGGGTTTTGTCCGCGTAAGCCGCCAACTGTAGATTTCTTTTATTAGTCCTATTTTACTCCTTTTGGGTGATGTATATATTTCTTGGTACTCGTAGATGTATGGTCTGGATATCTCTAAACCTTGTTTATTGGGTAGACAACTGTATTTTCTTTCTGAACAACTTATATATGTGTTTATGTCTTTTCTAAGCTTAATATCATACTTAATGTTAGTTAATGTCTGTAGGGTTTGCCTGATAGGTCAAAGGGAGGATGTTGGGTGCCCGCATGGCCTAGCCAAAAATTTGGGTTGTGTCATATTTCCTCGGCTTTATATATTTGAATAAAATAGGAGGAAATTGAAGTAAATTTATTTGTAAGATTTAATACATTATTATGAGTATCTACATTTAATTTTGTTTTTTGTTAAATGAATTGTCTGCTAAGTTGAATTAGAAACCGACAAGGAGAGTTATTTGATGCAAGATATTCATCCCTGATCCCACCTATTGACTGGAAAATAACCTTTGATTTTTGCATTGATGAATTTTAATGTCATACATGATAATCAATCTAGGACAAGCTATATGCAAGATACATTAATTTTTGTCTTGGCTAATTAAAATAACTTGGACGATCTCGCGGTTGAAGCTTTTGGACATGGATGTTCAACTTGAAGATGTAACTCAAAAAAAGAGTTGATGCGATTAATTGCAATATATAAATTAAATCTTGATATTATATAACATTAAGTCCATTGTCGTCATTGAAGACGGAATTAAAAGAAGACGACTAAGTTCATTATATAGTCAAATCTCTTTATACTGGCAATATGTGTCTAAAAGTTTCATAGTTGCTACGATGAGGTGTTATTATATATGTATATAGGCATTTGACACTTGGATCTTCCTTAGTTGTTATAATCCTGCAAATAATTAAAACTAAGGAACATGTGCATTTTAACTAATTAAAATTAAAAATTTTCAAGTTGTACATTAGAAATCTATAATTATGTAGTTTGTTTCGTAAATTTCAGTCTCTTATAGTGATAATATAACATTTGAATTTGCGAAGATTTTTGTCAAAAAATTTCAGCAAGTAGGTATTCAATATCTTTCCCTTGAAGGTTGTCTAAGAGCTTGACAATTGACTCTTCTATCTCAAGCCAAGTAGTAGTAGGTTGAGACTATTGATCAACACTTCCATTATGATCACCTTTTGCCTCCATAGTCTCTTGTTCTTCTACTTAGATGGCTTGTACAATAATCTCTTCACTAGTATAAATTTCAATGATTGGAAGTACTGTTGCATCAAAATATACATACTATATTTTTTTAGAACAATATTATTGCACAACTCATTAGATATGTTAGCTTTATATTTGATTTTATATATGAAACTAATAAAGTAGTACCTAATAATACTTTTTAAAGTAAAAATAAATGAGTAGCTAGGAAAGTTTAAAAACTAGTTAAATTAATCAGAATTAGGATTATATATGATGATAAATGAAATGTATCAATATTTGAGTATGATGTTATATATAGAGATGTAATTTTACAAAGAGTGAATTGCTAAAATGAATGTCACTATTGTTATAGATAGAATGTTGTTATGAAAGGTAAAATATAATATCAATAATCAATTCAAGAGAATATTAGGCCGTTAATAGTGTAGTGCATAATTTTCTTGATCTTTGTTACTTTTGTTCTATAAGTTTTTTTGTTTCACAAATCGTGATTAGTGAATGAACTAGCTTAGTCCAATGCTAAGCAGTTTTTCTTTGTTTGTAGCCCTTGTAGACAATGTGTACTCTTTATCTTTTAATATTTGTAATAAAAATTTTACTTCAAGTTTGAGAGGTAAACTGTCTTCGGATAAGAGTCACTAGAGTGATGATGTGTCATGGGCTGATAGCACTATCTGTATGTGCCGGCAGCCAAGACACAAGAAAGATTAGGCATGTATGATCACGTTCAGTAAAATAATAAGTGATGTTTTTAGCTATCGGTCAAGGATAAATATCAACATATTATAGACTGGAAAGTATGGGACGAGTTGTTAACAAATGAAAGCATACAGAAATAAGGCTACAACTTTAAGGTATTTATATTTGACCGGACAAATGAAGAAATAAATTAATTTAGCCATGCTAGCAATTTGACTTTTTACATTGAAGTGATGCTTTTGGTATGTTATTTAAGTTAGTTTGGGCCTAAATTAACTTATGTCCAATTTTGATTTGTGAAATCTAATTATAAACCACTATGGAAAGTTATTTACAAGATTCCCACATTTGATCTTGCAAAAAACCCTCTCACCAACTATAAAAACTCCTCTCCTGCTCCTTTGTTTTCCACTCCTCAAGTGCTATTTTTCTCTCTTTCTCTGTTCTTTTCTTCCATTTTGGAGATTATATTTCATCTTCCTTTATGTTCCGAAAATGCACCAAATTTATAACCTTCATAACCAAAATATTCAACACCACAACCACCTTCGTGATTGTATGGTGAGAATTCTTATCATAACTTTATATCTTTCTTTTTTCAAATATTATCAAATTAACTTGAATCTTATTTTCAGAAACTTTTATTTCTTTGGTATTGATAAGCCAATATTTATTTTCTATCCTACTTTTATCTACATTATGGTCCTAAACACGTTAAATTTAGATGCATACGATGTGTTTTTGTCTACTAGATTCAGATGTTACTATTTTTTTTTTCTTTTTGAAAAAAACTGAGGATTTAGTATTTTTTTTATTTATTAAACTAATTCTTTTCTGTCTTTGTATTTATAGGTTGGCTTAACCTCTAAAATTAAGGGGGGAATCAACAACAAAAAGATCATTGTTTCTGATATATCAAATAAGGCATTGGCACAATTTAGCTCAGGTCTGCCCTCCACGGAGAACATTAATTTTAAGGTCCAGCTATAAATAAATTTATTTTAACACTAAATATTTCTCATTATTGTGTGTGGACAAATAGATAACATGTATAAGTCTTTCTTTTACTTTTTCTTACCTTTACGCCATGATGTAACTCCACTCAGATAGTTCTAAGAGTGATGGACTTGATGAAATTGATGATGAGTGATTACAAAGTGGAGATGATCTAGCGAACAAATGTTCCCGGTTTGAAGCAATTTAGAGGGAGGCGATTCAACCCATAAGCAGGATTTCTCTCTCGAAGGCTTCATGCCTGGTGCTCGCGCCTTTCCATCTTTTGGAAGGATTCCTAGGCTCAGATGCCCCATGCACTACAGGCCATACTAGTGTATTTTACTCTGGAATGCTGGCATTTCTGAAAAATCATGGACGTTCCTTTGTGAAAGAAGAAGCTAAGCATCTTCTTGTTTTACTCCATTGGAAGGCCAAAGATGTTATAGTTCTAATTTCCTATACCATGTAAGTCATGTCAAAGGGCTGACATATTTCACCTCTTTCGAGAATATTTTAGGTTTGTGAGAAAAAAAAAAAGATGGAATGAGAGAAAAATCATGATATTGATAGAACTGCACATTATGACGAAAAATCTAGTGGTGATGGATATGCTATCAGACTCTTCAACTCTTAATTTTGTTCATCACAATGAACCATATATATGTACATGATTTCATGTTCTGTTAAGATAAATCTCTTCTTCCCATATGGTTTAATTGTAGAACAATTACGTTGTTTCTAGAAAAGAAAGAAAAGCTTATGGAAAATGAGATGTAGTTGATTGATTGAACATTTCAAATTTTACAGCTTTCTATGACAAAGTACTCTACAATCAACTTAAACTTACATCTTTGGATATATTTCCTTCCTTACTAGCTCAATATTATTTAAGTTATACTCATGATATTTTCTATTTACAATTAGGAATATTAGATTAATTAGGACTTTGAAAAAATAATATTTGTCGACATGAGAGAAAAATTGCTCTTACCTCAAATAATTAAATACATTCCATCTGATAAGTACCTCGAGTATAGGATTGAGAAATTGTAAACCTCAAATCTTTAGTATTATCTTATTTCAATAACAACTGGCCATATTACTATTTTGAAATAACAATTGGATGATGTTAGTAGTGTGTGTATATATATATATATATATATATATATATATATATATATATATATATATATATATATATATATATATATGTGGAACCTATCCAAGTACTTATTACATTAGGATTGACACGAATAAAATGTTCAAGAATTCTTTCTGAAACGACCTCGGTCAGTCGTTTCGGAAGTTAGGACTCCGATTGGCGTGCCGATAATTTTAAAATATTCGTAATGTCCATTAGAACCTGTCTGTAAATTTGAGCTAAATCAGACCTCGTTTGGTAGGCATCGGAAGAAGGTTTCAGTTTTTATTGGCGATAAATATTAAAAAGAGATTTTCGAGCTCGGTTTTGCCGAATGAGCTCAGATTCGAAATCCGAAAGCGCCGTTAGGTTCGTATGATTATTTGTGACTTTTGTGAACTTTCGAAAGTGAATTTCGAGGTTGTTCGGCTAGTTTCCGCTAAAATGCCGAAAGTTAAATAATTTGACTTTTTTTCATTTAAATTCGCATCTTGAGTTTCGGGAGTCTGATTTGAGATCCGCCTTCGTGAGTATATTATATATATTTTGTATAACTTATATGCAAAATTTGGAATTATTTCGAATACCATAGGGCACCGTTTTAATTTTCGTCGAGAAAAGAAAAGAAAACAAAATAAAAGAAAATAAAAGAAAAAAATTAAACAAAAAAACGACAAAATAGAAATGAGAAAGAAATGAGCAATGTCGGTGTAGCAGTGCATATATGCTACATCTGCTTAGCAGGAACCAAAAAACGACTTCAAGTAGAGAAAAATAAAATGGCGCAGAAATGGAAAAAAATGCCAGAAAATAAGAAAAGGGGCCGGGTAAAAATAGTATTTTCACCCCAGAACATTCAGAGTGGGATCGTTTGGCAATGAAACCAAAGGACAAGCAGTTATTGAGTGGCTGTACTAACTTTGTAACAAGGTAAGTGTTTATATCCATTTCTTTGGAGGCACCTGGCCTCGTGGATTTTCTACCACGTATTCTTTACATGTGTAGCTGCCGATAGGCGTACTCATTGCGCCTTAGCTTTGGATTTATATTATATATTATATATTATATATTATATATTATGTCATGTTATTGGTATTGCATTGAGAATCTGAGTATTGTACTTTGGTTGTGAATTGATATATACTTTCCAGCTGTCGATGAGAGTCCCGCGCTGGTGATGGGTTATTATTGCATCATGTTGCATTTGTATGCACATTGCATCATATTGAGGGTAAGAGGATTCTGCCCTCGGAGCAGGAGGATTCTGCTCCATTGCATCATATTGAGGGTAGGAGGATTCCGCCCTCGGAGCAGGAGGATTCCACTCCATTTCATCATATTGAGGGTAGGAGGATTCCGCCCTCGGAGCAGGAGGATTCTGCTCCATTGCATCAAATTGAGGGTAGGAGGATTCCGCCCTCGGAGCAGGAGGATTCCGCTCTATTGCATCATATTGAGGGTAGGAGGATTCCGCCCCCGGAGCAGGAGGATTCCGCTCCATCTATTTGGCACATGTGACACCATTGGATCATACTGCATTCATCCCATTCCATTGCACCGCGTGCTGACTATTGTGTGACTATTGTGTTGTGTTTTATATATGCGGTATGTATACCGTATCTCAGTTTGCCTATATATTTTTTGCTCGTATCCCGGGTTGCACGTCGCGACACTATAATTACATGGATCGGATCGGGTTGCATGCCGCAACAGTATAAATATACGAATCGGGTTTCACGCCGCAACAGTATAAATATACGAATCGGGTTGCACGCCGCAATAGTATGAATATATGGATCGGGTTGCACGCTGCAACAGGATGTATTTCTGATTGTCGACATGTTCAGGATATCTATATGTTCTGTCTACCTTATGTCCTTGGCTGTTTATGATTACATACGTGTTTTCAGTTATTATTTGGCTTTGCCTGTTTATAGTTCAAATAAGATGGATTTTGTCTATCTATTTCGTTTCGGCAGGTTTGCTTCAGGATTGAGTTCGCCACATTGTTCAGGAGCGAAGATGACTTCAGCTGTCAGGGTGAGCCAGCTTTTATTCCGGATGGCCACCAGTTTATTGGTTAACATTTCAGTTGCATTTTGCTCCCTTCAGGAGCTATCTGTTTTCTTTGTACTCTTAGATGTCTAGATGTCTAGTCTGGATAGCCCTAAACCTAGTATATTGGGTAGTCAGCTGTAATTTCTTTTGTATAGCTTAGAGGTATCAGTATGTCTGTGTTTTGGTTTTAAGTCTTGTCCTTATTTACGAATTGTTATATTTATTTTCCTAATTTAATTTATAAGGGTTCGCCCGACGGGTCTAGGGAAGGATGTCGGGTGCCCGCACGGCCTAACCAGATTCCAGGTCATGTCAGTTGGTATCAGAGCCCGGTTTAGAGTCTATCCATACTAAGACAGTGTCTAGTAGAGTCTGGCTGATGGGTACGTAGACGTCCGTACTTATCTACGAGAGGCTACGATGGCATTTAGGAAGTTTCACTTCCTTCTTTTCTGATCGTGCGTCAGTCTAGGATGCAAATGAATTTTTGTTAATTCGTTCGTGGTAATTGTGAACCCTCGTACGACAAATCAGCAAACGGTATGAGTTCAAGACGAAGCAGTCTAGCCTGGGGCTAAAGCAGCTCAAACCCCGAGAGTTGTCGTGCTGACGATCTAGTTACGGAGGTCCCAGCTGTACGAGCTCGCGATGGGCAATGGAGCAGGGCCTTGTGGTTCCCTTGGCTCTCTACGATGCTTTTATGAGAATCTTGGCAACGCAGATACCACAAGAACCTATTATTCGCTGGACGGCCTATCAGGTTGCCGCAGATGCAGACGTTCGGTCTCAGGAAGAGCCTATTCCGGTTCTTAATATTGCTGCAGTAAATTATGCTCCGGAGACAGCATGTGTTGTGCCTTTAGTTATTCCGGCTGGTTAGTTAGCCTGAGTAATGGCTCGGTCCGAGTGTCTGAAGAGGTTGCATTATTTTACGCGGTTGAACATCCCGATATTCTCAAGCAATGCATTAGATAATCCATGTGTAAGTTTTTTTTAAATGAAATGATGTCAGCGTATCCTTCAGGCTCTTGATTATATCGAACGGTATGGTGTTGATTGTTCTTTTTTTTTTCCAGTTTTAAGGTCCAGCCCTGGATTGGTGGACTGTTCTCTTATTAGCTAACTTGGTTCGATTTTCTTCTAGATTCGTGGAAAAAAAGTTCCTTTCGAGTAGCGAGCGAGATGAAAAGTGTTGCCAGTTTGAGTGGATTGGACAGGGTAGCCTGTCGGTTAGCCTGTTGGTGTTTCAAAATATGAGATTGAATTCTATAGAATGGCTGGATATGCATCAGAACTAGTTCATGAGCCTTTCGAGAGATTCAGAGATTTATTGATGACCTTTATTTTTCCTTGAAATCCTAGATGGCTCAAAAAATTGAGGTCTAGATTTTATTTGATGTTGTTGTTAATATTGCCCGAAGGTCCGAGGCATACCATAAGTTAGAGGGGGAAGAGTTAGAGCGGGAAAGTAAGAGATCCCGTGGCCCTAGTGGGTAACCATGGTACCTCATTTGGAGGTAAGAGTTCTGATTATTTTGAGAGGTCACCTTCCAGGTTATCTCAGCTTGTAGAGCGTGATTCTCAAAGTGCGCGAATAGTTCATCAAGATTAGACCCAGTTTTTCTCTTTATAGCTATCAACAATCTTTCTAGCTTCCATTTTTAGTGAAAAAAGGTGTTATCATTGTCGTGAGTCTGGTTATCCTTTGAGGAGTTTTTCCTTATTTCGGCAAGTAGGTCGTCGTCCTTTCTCTCGGTCTCAGGCACCTGCACAGTCGCAGGGAATTTTATTTAGATCTCAATCAGCTAAAGAAATTCCACGATCCAGTAAAGGTTGAGAGCGTGGTGGCAATTATTCTTCAGAAGGTAATTATTAGTATAACGGCTTAATTCAGCCGCAGAGGCAGTTTTATGAACTACCAGTCTGACATGATGCTGAGGTATCCGAGGCAGTAGACCCTGAGATTTCTTCTTCTATTAAATGTGAGTAAGATTTGATTCTTTCGATCGATCTGGAAAAGGTGTGTCTTATCATGTTTCGACGGTTTCCTTAGATATTTTCGTAATTAAGAATCGGTTGCGGTAGAAGGGTGAGTTTCTGATACGATTTATTCCTGGCATTTATGAGACCCTACTAGTTTATCTGATCTAAATATGAGAGATTTGACGGTGAGTAACTCTATTGCCTACTTGGCATCCTGTTATGTCATCTTGTGTTGTTATGTCAAGTCATTTTACCTCTCTCATCGGAAATCAGTGTTGGTAGGATGATGGGATTCTTATTCGTCACCATCAGGAAGTGTCGTTGTTTCTTCTGGTGTAAAGTGGCTAGTAAGTAATGCTCGATCTATGTGTCTCCTCTTGGTTCGAGATTCTAGTAGAGTGATGTTATTCTATGAGCTTGTCTTAGTTATAAAAGGGTATTCTGGTAAAATTGTCAGAATTTCCTTCTTATTGGAAGGTTAAAATTGGTATGGATGTTTTTCCATAAAGCTTATTTAATGTCTATCTCTTCAATTGCGATTTTTTTGGCTCGCCTATCGCGGAAGTAGTCTAGCTTTTGTAGTCGAGCAAATAAGAAGATGAACTTCCTGAAGCTCTAATTGTTTCTATCCTCGATCCATTTCCATTTCTTCTTCGTCCGGAACTAGTGAACTTGGGCGATTGGTAGCCGCTTGTGACGTTCCCTGTGTTGAGCCAGATTATGTGTTATTGTAGCCGGGTAAGCATATTATTATTTTGGATATTAGTTTATCCGGGTATCCATTCCCATGTATCGTATAGTGCTGGTTCTGTTTTTGCGGATCATCCAGTTTCAGGGGAAACTCTGCCAAAATTTTTATATAGAAGTACCATCCATCAGGCAGTGGTGTTTACGGCAAAGGTATGGAGTTGTGAACTTGAGAGTTACAGCTGTTTGGCAACTCGAAAGGGTAGTTGGTAGCTTAGGTCTGCCTACGTTCAGCTTTTAGCTAAATCTTCTTTAATCCAGCAGGTTGTGCGAGGATGACTATTTCTATTCAAATTAGTTGTATGAGTTTATGCTTTATGTGGAGGAGTCTTCCTCCAATTGATACCGAATCATAATATTAAATCTCTAAGGTGTTGCTGAAGCGTAAGATAATTCTTAGTTCCATCGACCTGTTTTATATCGAAAGGTATATCGAAGAGGGATTATCGGCTGAATCATGTTAACCCATTCAATGTTTCGTGTATCTTTGCTTCAAAAATATAAAACTCCTCTCTCATGATTGAGAAAGGGCCGGCTTAGTCCGAATAAGTTGGGCAATGATGTTATCATATTATCCAAATATGTATTATCCAAGAGTTGAATTTGCGTGTTATAACTCTGATTCTGTAATTATGAGATAATGTCCGTAGAGTAGTTTATGAAGGTTGTGCAAAGTTCTCTTGTTATCTGCGTAAATCTTGCTTTAGATTTAGGCTCGTTCGAGGACGAACGAGAGTTTAAGTGGAGGAGAATGAAACGACCTCGGTCAGTCGTTTCGGAAGTTAGGACTCCGATTGGCGTGCCGATAATTTTAAAATATTCATAATGTCCATTAGAACCTGTCTGTAAATTTGAGCTAAATCAGACCTCGTTTGGTAGGCATCGGAAGAAGGTTTCAGTTTTTATTGGCGATAAATATTAAAAAGAGATTTTCGAGCTCGGTTTTGCCGAATGAGCTCAGATTCGAAATCCGAAAGCGCCGTTAGGTTCGTATGATTATTTGTGACTTTTGTGAACTTTCGAAAGTGAATTTCGAGGTTGTTCGGCTAGTTTCCGCTAAAATACCGAAAGTTAAATAATTTGACTTCTTTTCATTTAAATTCACATCTTGAGTTTCGGGAGTCTGATTTGAGATCCCCCTTCGTGAGTATATTACATATATTTTGTATAACTTATATGCAAAAGTTGGAATTATTTCGAATAACATAGGGAACCGTTTTAATTTTCGTCAAGAAAAGAAAAGAAAATAAAAGAAAAAAATAAAACAAAAAAACGACAAAATAGAAATGAGAAAGAAATGAGCAATGTCGGTGTAGCAGTGCATATATGCTACATCTGCTTAGTAGGAACCAAAAAATGACTTCAAGCAGAGAAAAATAAAATGGCGCAGAAATGGAAAAAAATGCCAGAGGGTAGGAGGATTCCGCCCTCGGAGCAGGAGGATTCCGCTCCATTGGATCATATTGAGGGTAGGAGGATTCCGCCCTCGGAGCAGGAGGATTCCGCTCCATTGCATCATATTGAGGGTAGGAGGATTCCGCTCCATTGCATCATATTGAGGGTAGGAGGATTCCGCCCTCGGAGCAGGAGGATTCCGCTCTATTGCATCATATTGAGGGTAGGAGGATTCCGCCCCCGGAGCAGGAGGTTCCGCTCCATCTATTTGGCACATGTGACACCATTGCATCATACTGCATTCATCCCATTCAATTGCACTGAGTGCTGACTATTGTGTGACTATCGTGTTGTGTTTTATATATGCGGTATGTATACCGTATCTCAGTTTGCCTATATATTTCTGGCTCATATCCCGGGTTGCACGTCGCGACACTATAATTACCTGGATCGGATCGGGTTGCACGCCGCAACAGTATAAATATACGGATCGGGTTGCACGCTGCAACAGTATAAATATACGAATCGGGTAGCACGCCGCAACAGTATGAATATATGGATCGGGTTGGACGCTGCAACAGGATGTATTTCTGATTGTCGACATGTTCAGGATATCTATATGTTCTATCTACCTTATGTCCTTGGCTGTTTATGATTACATAAGTGTTTTCAGTTATTATTTGGCTTTGCCTGTTTATAGTTCAAATAAGATGGATTTTGTCTATCTATTTCATTTCGGCAGGTTCTCTTCAGGAATGAGTTCGCCACATTGTTCAGGAGCGAAGACGACTTCAGCTGTCAGGGTGAGCCAGCTTTTATTCCGGATGGCCACCAGTTTATTGGTTATCATTTCAGTTGCATTTTGCTCCCTTCAGGAGCTATCTGTTTTCTTTGTACTCTTAGATGTCTAGTCTGGATAGCCCTAAACCTAGTATATTGGGTAGTCAGCTGTAATTTCTTTTGTACAGCTTAGAGGTGTCAGTATGTCTGTGTTTTGGTTTTAAGTCTTGTCCTTATTTACGAATTGTTATATTTTTTTTCCTAATTTAATTTATAAGGGTTCGCCCAACGGGTCTAAGGAAGGATGTCGGGTGCCCGCACGGTTTAACTGGATTCCGGGTCGTGTCAGTTGATATGTTCTATCTTAATCGTATAGCCTATTGTTTATGAATCCCTGCCATCTTATTAGTTGTTTTGCAAAAAAATATTTCACTGGGCGCCCTTCGTAAGGAGTGGATTGTAAAATCGCCCACGTTAAACAATGTTTTTAGCAAAATACCTTTATTTAGCCCAGGGCCAAAACTTTAAGGCAAAAATTTGTAAGTATTGGCACGGGCCCAAGACTTCAAGAGCAAGTATTGTTTTGCCAATACTTCAAGTTACACGGCGAGAATGCAGGAAGAGACTGGAAGGGGCAAGTCTTGGCCTTTTGCCAATACTTACGACAAAGTGCGGCAAGTGTTGCCTTTTGCCAGCACTTGAAGGGCAAGTGTTGGCAAATTGAAAGGGGTCAAAGGCAAGTGTTGGCCTTTTGCCATGGCTTACGACGAAGTACCGGCAAATATTGTCTTTTGCCAACACTTGAAAAGATTAGTATTGAAAATCAGAGAGGGGTTAAAAGCAAGTCTTCACCTCAACCCAAAGATTTGATAGAGGCATTTCCGTTCAGATATTTTTCATCAAACTTTATGGGGCATTTTTACAAAACCACTGCTAGCACATGCAAAAAAGGCAAATAATTGCTATGGTGTCATATTTCTGTCAATCAGCCGTTGTTTTGTGTTTTATCATCTAAGGACATGCATACAAAGACCAAGGCGTTTCCTCCATTTTGGAGATCATCTTTACGCTTTCTTTTATGTTCCAAAAATGTCAAAAACTCATATCCTTTAAAGCCCAAAAGTTTCAACCCCACAATACCACCTTCATAAATTTGTGGTGAGAATTGTTATTGACATTATCCCCTTTCTTTTTCCATTTATTAACAGAAAAAGTTGGATTTAATTTTCTGGTACTTTGATTTCTTTTGGCATGTCAAGACCAATATTTTACTTTTACCTACCACTTGGTCCTAATTAATCACGTTAAAATTAGGCATGCTATGTGTTTTTGTCTAGACTCTGGTGATCGATGCTACATTATTTACTTTTTCTAAAACAAAGACGACCATTTGGTGTATATGTTTTCCTTTTTTCCCCCTTTTTATTTGCACTAAGAAGTAGTCCTTTTTTTTTTCGTGTGTCTGTGTATTATATATAGCTAGGTCGGGCTAACCTCTGCAATAGAGGGAATGATATTGAAAGCAAAAGGATCATATTTCTGACATATCAAAGATGGGTTCACCTGGTCACTGCAATCTCCACAGCATGGCATGAACCCACATAATAAAAAAGTCCATTCTTGAGGCAATAAATAACAATGCTCATAGTTTGGTTCCAAGTTTTGCAGCCCATGGAGAACTCCATCACAAGGTCTAACTAAATCGAGTTAGCTTTGATTATGTTGGAATAAGAATTGCACGCAAAATTTGAATTTGAAGGGTTCAAAGTTGTAATTTTACCGTAAGTCATCTTCTTTACTTCATGTTAATTCATTAATTTTACTCCCAAAGCTACTTTATTTAGACGAATATGCAGCACAATCACTAGATCCACGCCTGAATAGATAGTGACTAAGTAGATAAGTGTTTGTTTTCTCTTTACTTTTTTTTCTTAACCTTAGCTTCACTCTATGGTCCACAATTAGAAGAAGGAGAAATTGAAGTGATCAATGCTATTGACAGAATTACTGAACAAGAAGGCCTTTCCCCAAGGGGGGAGATCAGCAACAAGAATGAGGAGAAACTCAAGTCAGCTAGGAGGAATTCTCTTAGAGGGTAAGAGGCAGAAGTTGTGCTATGTGAAGTCCCTATTGTTTCCAATGATTAGTACAATCATATGGAATATTGGGGGTGTAAATTCCAATGGGGTTTTTGAAAGATTGAAGAAACTGGTTATTTTACATAAAGCACAGTTTGTAGCAATACAAGAGCCTTTTGTAAGTTCAACAAAAATAAACTCCTACAGAAGAAAGCTAGGTTTTCAAAGTGCAGTGGCAAACAAGAACGGGAAAATTTGGTGTTTTTGGAAAGACTCTATAGATGGGGTTGTTATTGATGATCATTCTCAACACATGACCATAAAAATGAATCATCTCAAGAATGGTCATGTTTTTGGTTTACTAGGGTCTATGCCAAATCTAAAGCAGTAAAGAGGAGAAAACTTTGGGATGGTATCAGGAACATTAGAGATCAGATTGATTGTCCATGGGCAATTGCTGGGGATTTTAACTGTATGACAGCTCCAGAAGAGAAGAAGGGTGGCAGTCCACACAGGTTGAGGCACAGTTTAGATTTCATTTTTTGTATGGATGATTGTTCAGTCTTTGATGCAGGGTATAGTGAACCAGTTATTACATGGTCTAATGGTAGGAAAAAGACGATAATGGTTTGCAAGAGGTTGGACAGAGTTCTAATCAATGATCAATGGTGTAACAAAGCTGAAAATACTACTGTTGCATATAAAGTAAAGGTTGGTTCTGATCATAGACTGCTTATTCTCACCTGCAAAGCAAGAGGGGAAAATGTGATTAGATATTTTAAGTTCTTCAACTTTTGGACCATGCAACAAGATTTCCTTGAAATAGTTCAGAATGCATGAGGGAGATAGTGTGATGGTAATGCTATGGCTAGGCTTCAAACAAAGCTAAAAGCTTTATCAAAAAAGCTTAGTTAATGGTCCAAAAACTGTATTTGGGATGTGTTCTCCAAAGTGCAGGTGCATGAGAGACTAGTTGCTGATCAAGAAGCTTTAGTGGAACTAGTTGATAATAATACTAACAGACATAAGTACAACAGGATAAATGCTGCATATATCAAATGGTTGAAATGGCAGGATAATATTTTGCAGCAGAAAAAGCCAACATACAGTAGAGAGAAGAAGGTGACTCCTGCTCCAAGTACTTCTCCAGCATCATTAGGCAAAGAAGAATAAGGACAAGCATTAACAAAATCATAAATGAAAGTGGAAGATAGATTGAAGGCAATGACAGGATTGGTGAAGCTGCAGTTCAGAAATTCAACAGTTTCTTTACTCAATCAGAAGCTGGTTATTGAAGAAGACAATCACAAGATGATCCAGTTCCCTGATGAAGAAGAAGTTAAAGCTGTTGTTTGGTTATTGGATCAAAATAGTGCTGCTAGGCTAGATGGTTACGATGGGCAATTTTATCAGAGTTGCCAGCACATCATAAAGGAGGATGTTATCAACTTTGTACATGAGTTTTTCCATGGGAAAAGTTTAACAGGGTACTTCTCTCATACTTGTTTATCATTTATTCCCAAAGTAGAAGCTCCTGAATCCTTTTCCCAATTAAGACCCATAAGTCTGAGCAACTTCTCAAACAAGATAGTGTCTAAAATTAGTGCAACGACTGTCCTATATTTTACTAAAGCTGGTCTCTGAGAACCAGACAGGTTTTATTGCTGGAAGACTAATCACTGAAAACATACTCCTAGCAAAAGAAATTGTTCACAACATGAACAAAAAATATGTGCATGGCAACGTAGTGATTAAACTTGATATAGCTAAGGCATATGATAGAGTATCCTGAATTTTCAGGTTTAGTTTCACTGAAACTTTTATAGATCAGATATGGAGGTTAATTTCAGAAGTTTGGTACTCCGTTGACCATTATCATCAATGGGAATAGAAAAGGCTTCTTTCATTCCACAAGGGGTCTTAAACAGGGTGAGCCCTTATCACCATCTCTTTTCATCTTAGCTGTAGAAGTTCTTACTCAGATGCTGAACAATCTTTTCCTAAACAAGAACTTCATTGGCTTCAATATGAAAGAGAATGGGCCATAAATCAATCATCTTTCTTATGCAGATGATGTGGTAATATTCTCCTCTGCTGACAAAAGATCTTTGAAGATGATTATCAAACTTAGAAGATATGAGCTGATTTAGCAAATCAATGTGGATAAAGGTTTCTTTCTGACAACAACTCATTCTCAGGAGTATATCAAGGAAATGGTCAAAATGATCACAGGGTATATGCATCAAAATTTTCCTTTTACATACCTAGGATGCCAAATATATTCAGGTAGAAAGAAAATTTCTTACTTCTCAGATATTGCAACAAAAGTTCTCAAGAAAGCTAGTGCCTGGCAAGGAAGTTTACTATCTTCTGGAGGTAAACTCATCATCATTCAATAGGTTTTGCAATTTCAAACTTTGCATCTTTTAGAAGCTATCTCTCCTTCCAAAGCTATTATACACCAATTTGAAAGATACTTGGCTGATTTTAAAAAGCTTTATTATTGGAGTTTCTAGCCTAAGCTATGTTATCCTAAAGAGGAGGGGGGAATTGGTGTTAGGTCATTATTTAATATTAAAGCTTCCTTTATCATGAAGAGATGGTGGAGGTTGAGAACTCAAAACAATCTCTAAACAAAATTTTTGATAGTAAAGTACTGTCCAAGGCTGAACATAATAGCAAGAAAGGAGATTTCTAGACAATCTCAATGTTGGAAGGAACTTATGGATATCAAGAAGGAAGTAGAGACTAATATAGGCGGGAGAATAAATGAAGGTAAGGCTCATTTCGGGTGGGACAACTAGATAGGGCTAGGTCCTCTTGCTCTATACTTACAGTCAAACAGTAAGCAACGAAATATCAAGGTGCAAGAATTCATGAATGATCAGGGTTGGGAATCTCACAAACTAAGCTACTTCTACAAGGAAAAATTGAAATGATATCTATCTATGATAGGGGAAAAGATAATGTACCTTTCTGGAAGCTGACATCAAAAGGAGAGTTTACCATTGCATCTGCATGGGATACCATGAGACAAAGGGCTAATAGGAATGATACTCTTGCAAATCTATGGCACAAGAGAATTCCTTTTAAAGTATCTTTCCTTAATTGGAGAATACTAAAGAAGAATACTCCCTTAGATGATAATTTGACAAGATTTGGGCAAAATATAGTATCTAGATGTCTGTGTTGTAGAACTCATCAAACTGAAACAACTTATCATACTTTCATATCTAGTGATTTGGCTAAGAAAGTGTGGAAATTCTTTGCTGAATCGGTGGGGGTGAAATTCTTTGATCAAGACATCAGGATTGCTTTAAGAAGTTAGTGGAGCGCTCATAAGATTAATTCTCTTCAGGCTCTCATTGTCAAAACTCTTCCTATGTTCATTAACTTTTAATTATGGAAGGCCAGGTGTGCAGCCAGGTATGGTCGACAGAGGATCTCAATATATAGAGTGATACTACAGATTTCAAATCAAGTTAAACTCTCTATAATCAGAGAATTCAGTCAGCTCAATCTTTCATCTACCTGGAAGGAGATATGTGAATTTACAGACAGATACAAGCCACATTGTCTAGTTTTCCAGTATTTTAGACAAGACCACAGAGTAATTGGGTCAAGGTCAACATAGATGGAAGTTCAATGAAAATGGGGAACAAAGCTGGAGCAGGTGGAGTCCTCAGTTATCACTCAGGCTCAATGATATTGGCATTCTCCAACAACCTGGATTTTTGCACCAACAAACTAGCAGAAGCTCAAGCTTCTCTACAAGGTTTACAATGCTGCATTGACAAAAGCTTTCAGAAGGTTGTCCTAGAGCTTGACTCTAAGCTTATAGTTGATATGATCATGGAAAATATTAAGCCACCATGACAGATACAGGAGCTCATTGCACAAATTAAAAGGCATTTCTCTAGTCTTCAAGGAGAAGTAAGGCACTGCTTTAGAGAAGCAAATTCAGTAGCAGATGCCTTGGCTAAAACTGCAGCTATTAGAGGAAGATCATTAGCATGGAACACCATTGATGAAGTCCCAGCCTTGGCCAGAGGTGCTTTGAGAATGGACAAACTCAGAATGCCTATCTTTAGGATTAGGAAAAAGAAGAAAGGAATTGGGTGAATTGTACTAAACATGCTAAGAGTCTTCACTTTGGTTAGACTCTTTGCTAGTTCAGAGATCTATTGCACCTAAATTTTTTTGAGAGCTAACTGGTGACCAAACTGTAAGTAGAGTCTTCACTCTATAGGTCTTTACTTATGTTGTACAGATTCTGAACTTTGTTCAGTCCTATTTTGAACTCTTTATTGATGGAAAAAAAAAGTTTCAGTATAGAAGACATTGTGATAGATATAAACATTACTCCACCTTTTATTAAAAAAAAAAAAAAACTCCGAATACTCCATGCTAATTGCTAACAATCTTAGGTAATTAAAGAAGAGGAATGAAGAGTTATGCTAGATCGAAAATTATAGTTATCACGATGATGTTGTACTAATGTACCTAGTCATATGCTCTTGTACATAATAGAATGAAAATTGAGAATTATACAACCAATTACTTACATGATATAAAATGTAATTGACTCTTTGACTGATTTAATCTTAATTTGTCAGAATGTATGTTATTTTCCCAAGAGTCACCACTGAAGGACCAGTTCCTTCTATGTGTTCCTTTACTTGTAAATTGCAGAATTAAGTTAAACAAGAGTAAATAAACATTTATTTTTGCGTGGAAAAACCCCTTGAACTTGGGATAAAAAAATCACGACCTACTCTCTCAAGTAGGATTTCAACTTCACTATTTGAAAGACTCACTTGGTTACAAGACTGCTCTCTTACTAACCTAGGACTAACTCTAATCCTATAGTGACTGCTTTCACAATCAGTGAAGTTCCTCCAAGTAACAAGACTTGAATGACACGTACTATACAGAACTTCTATGAAAGTAAATAGTACAACTTGATATACCCTACTACAGATGAACTAAGACTGAACTTTTGACAAGACTCAATCTAAGGAACAGGTTCTTCACTTAGTTTCCTATAGCTTAATGACTGCTCAAATACAAATTCGACTCAACAATGCTTAAGCTCTTTTTCACTCTGTATTTGTGCATGCTTCAACAACTGAAGTGCTCCTTGATTTATAGCTCTGAAATCTGAAGAGTCTTGAGAAATTAGAACTCCAAAGCCTCCATGAGTTTGAGTCCTAATTAAACTCATTGCTTATCTTCAAACCTTATTCTAAGCTTTATGCAATCTTTTCTTGTCACGTACAAATCTGCAAGAGTATCAAGATAAACATTAGATAATAGGATAATAATTAATTTTCTGCTTAATTGATTTTGCAATATTATTTATTCAGTTGCCACTGTCCAAAGGAACAAGTCCTTCGATCTATTCCTTCGTCATCAGTCAAAACTTCGAGTTTATTCAAGCTAACATTTCTCCCTTTTTTGATGATGACAAACACACAGACTTTGCTGCATGTCCTTAATGTCCTGATCCACAATTTTCAACTTAAAAGCCAAATTAGTTAGAAATCAATTTTGTCATTAAGGAGCAGGTTCTTAAACAGGTTATAAATCTCACACGCAAAATCTATCCTTATCTTCCCCCTTTTGGCATCATTGAAAAGATTGCATAAGGCAGAATAGTAGTTATCAAAAGAACAAACAACTCATAGCCTATGTAGGCAACTCAGAACGCAAACATAATGTAACAAGAAGTACTGCATAAAGATGATATTAGCCATCCAAGATAGTTTATTATCAGCAAAAATAATTAACACTAGGGGATACATGCAAATACGACTAAACTAACCAAAAACTAAAGAGTTTAAAGAGTATGAACTAAAACTAAGCTAAATCCCACTGGTAAAAAGGATGGCTAGTGGCTTGGGCGGTCAGGTGTTGGAAGGACCAGTTCCTGGAGGGGTACCCTTCATCATTTCAAACATGTGCTTAAGCATCCCCTCATTCATCTCCTTTAACTTTGCAGCTTCAGCCTTCCAGAAATCTGGCACGACCCGTGAAACGACCTCGGTCAGTCGTTTCAAAAGTTAGGACTCCGGTTTGGCGTGTCGATAATTTTAAAATATTCGTAAACTCTATTCGGACCTGTCTGTAAGATTTGAGCTAAATCAGACCTCGTTTGATAGGCATCGGAAGAAGGTTTGAGTTTTATTGTGGATAAATATTAAAAAGAGATTTTTGAGCTCGGTTTTGGCGAATGAGCTCCGATTTGAAATTCGAAAGTGCCATTAGGTTCGTATGATTATTTGTGACTTTTATGATTTTTTGAAAGTGAATTTTGATGTTGTTCGGCTAGTTTCCGCTAAAATGCCGAAAGTTAAATAATTTGACCTTTTTCCTTTAAATTTGCATCTTGAGTTTCGAAAGTCCGATTTGAGATCCGTCTTCGCGAGTATGTTACATATATTTTGTATAACTTACTTGAAAAATGTGGGATCATTTCGACTTCTGTAGGGTTTCATTTTAATTTTAATTATCGTAGCGAATTTATTATAAAAAAATCAAATTGATTAGTCGGTCGCTAAGGGATTTAATCCCTTAGCATAGTAGCAAACGAGATACAACAGAACAATTTAACATATACAGAGAAAAGAGAAATTAGGAAAAGAAAGAGGAAAAAAGGGAAAAGAGGTGGAAAAATAGTGGAATTTCTATCCCAAATCTCCAGGTAATGATGTTAACTCATTATCTTAGCTTATTATGTCTGTTTGAATATATATTCAAACAGACATAATAAGCTAAGATAGTGAGTTAACATCATTACCTGGAGATTTGGGATAGAAATTCCACTATTTTTCCACCTCGTAAAAATAAGGATATTAGATATCGCCCTAATGACTTAAATTGATAGATTAAAGTCTCAATTGGACCCTGATGATGGAAATGATTATATTCGTACTCAGTGAGTTATGAGCAACATATAAATATAATTTATTTAGGGTTTGGTTATGGAACATAGGCCTGGCCTGCGTATTGCGTATGCGAATAGGGTATCAGGTTCCTAACTGGATTGCCCTAAGACAAAAGGAATGAAGCCTTGAGCTTTATTTGATATAATCTTTCTGCTTATTGAATAGAGCGGGATCATTTGGCAGTTAATCCAAAAGAAAAAGCAGTTGTTGAGTAGCAGGGCTAGCTTTGGAATACGGTAAGTGATTATATCCATTTCTTTGGAGGCACCTGGCCTCGTGGATTTTCTACCACGTGTTCCTTATGTGTGTAGCTGCCGATAGGCGTACTCATTATGCCTTAGCTTTGGATTTAAATTCTATATTATATGTTATGTCCTGTTATTTGTATTGCATTGAGAATCTGAGTATTGTACTTTTGCTTTGAGTTGGCATCTACTTCCCGGCTGTCGATGAGAGTCCCGCACCGGTGAAGGGTTATTATTGCATCACATTGCATTCATATGCATTACATTGCATATCATACTGAGTGCAGGAGTATTCCGCCTCAGCTTTACATTTTATCGGATGCAGGAGTATTCCGCCCAGGACAGTGCAGGAGTATTCCGCTCCAGTTGGTTAGCAGATTGGATTCCCTTCGAATGCAGGAGTATTCCGCTTCGGGATGGGATTACGGGCACATGTGACCCTTTGCATCTCATTTCATTTCATTTCATCTCATTCCATTTCATTTCATACTATTGCATAGATTTTCTGTACATGACTGTTGTTCTGCTTATATGTGCATTGCTTATTTGTTGATTATTGTCTGGTTCCGTTTCCCTGACTAGCATATCTATTTTTCGAGGTTGCTAGTTTGTTCGCACTTATTGAGTCCTTATGACTCACCCCTATTTGTTCTTGTGTTTTCTTTTCGTTCGGCAGATTCTGCTCCAATACCCAGCCAGTCGCGTCGTGATTGAGGAGTAGTATGTTTTCAGCTGTCTCCAGTGAGCCATCCTGTTCATTGCGGCCACCAACTTCAGATATTACAGTTTTCCTTACTTTTGCTCCCTTCGAGAGGTGTGTATATCTTTTGGCTTTCTTAGATGTCTGATCTGTGAAACCTTTAAAAATGTGTCTTTTGGGTAGTTATTTGTATTGTTCAGACAGCTTGTATGTTTGTCTATCCTTGAGAGTTATCTTATGTGGTTAAAGTTTGGTTCATTTTCATTTCAAGGTAATTCTTCATAATTTATATCGATTCAGTCAATAGGGTTCGCCCGACAGATTTAGGGGAGGTGGTCGGGTGCCCGCACGGCCTAACTGAGAATTCAGGTCGTGTAAGTTGGTATCAGAGCCCAGTTTAGAGTCTTTCCAGATCATGACAGTGTCTAATAGAGTTTCGCTGATCGGGCGGAGACGTTCGTACCTATCTACGAGAGGCTATGGTAGCATTTAGGCAGTTTCCTTTCTTTCATTCCCTGTCGTGCGTGAGTCTTCTTATCTGAAGTTAAATATTTTTAATTTTCCGTAGTAAATGCTGAGAACGCGCGCGAATGTTCAGCAAGAAGCGGAGGAGCTAGCGGTCGCCCGTATGCCTGCTGCTCCGCGAGGTGGTGGTGTTTGCCGCGGTAGAAGTCGTGGTCGAGGCAGAGGTAGAGTTGCCCTGGTCACGAGGATGGTCGATCATGTTGATCCTGCTGCAGAGGTTCCTGTAGCGCCAGCTTTTGCTTGGCAGGGGAGCAGGGCTTATTCGTTCCCCCCGCACTTCATGACGCTTTTATGAGATTCTTAGCGACGCAGATGCCCCAGGGACCTCCTATTCCTCAAGCTGCCGTAGATACTCATATTCCTCAGGCTGCTGTAGATGCTCCTATTCCTCAGGCTGCTGTAGATGCTCCTATCCCTCAGGCTGCGGTAGATATTGGTTCTCAGGTTCAGGAAGCCCCCATTCCAGTTCCACGTGTAGCCCCAGCAGTTCATGTTCCAGGTGGTCATGTTCCAAAGGTAGCGGGTGTTATACCTCCGGTTGTTCAGGCTGGTCAGCAATTCCAGGTAGCAGGTCAGGTTGATGATCCGGCAAGGTTGCATTATTTTACCCGACTTAGTCCTCTGAAGTTCTCTAGTCAGAAATCAGATAAACTTAAGCCTCGTGAGTTTCTTGATCAATGTCAGCGTATCTTAGCGGCCCTTGGATATCTTGAGCAGTATGGAGTTGATTATACTGCCTTCCAGTTTGAGGTTCCGACTTTAGCTTGGTGGACCGCACTCCAATCAGCTAGGCATGGCTTACCTAAGCTGACCTGGAGTGATTTCTCCCATCGATTCATAGAGAAGTTTTTCCCTCACAGTCAGCAGGATGAGAAGAGGAGACAGTTTGAGAGGATTGGACAAGGTAAACTGTCAGTCACGGAATACGAGCTTTTATTTTCAGAGATGTCCAGTTATGCTCCAGATCTCGTGTAGGAGCCTTCTGAGAGGGTCAGACAATTTATTGATGGGCATTCTCCTCATTTGCGGTCCCAGATGGCTCGTGAGATTGAGGCGGGTACTCTATTTGATGACGCTGTCGATATTGCCAGGAGGTATGAGGCCTATCATAGATTGAAGATAGAGGAGTTAGAGCGGGAGAGTAAGAGATCTCGTGGTCCAGGGCATTCTAGTACCTCGTATGGAGGTAGGAGTTATCAGTAGCAGAGTAGGCCTCCAGTCAAACCACCTTAGCTTCCAGCGCGTGGTTCTCAGAACGCGCCTACTTCTTCTCAGGGTCAGTTTTGGTTTCGCCCGCGAGATCAGTCTCAGTTTGATCAGCGTAGAGTAGTAGCCGCCCTTTCCCTCGTCTTCCAGCGCCTATGCAGCAGCAACCTCAGGGTGCCCCTCCAGGGTCTCAGCCAGCTAGAGGTGCACCACCACCCGGTAGAGGTCGTGGACGTGGTCCTAGTGGTCCCTCTAGAGGTGGTCGCCAGGGTAGCAGCTTAGCTCAGCCGCAGAGACAGCTATATGCACTGCCGGACAGGCAGGATGCCGAGGCATCCCCAGCTGTTGTTACAGGTATATTATCTGTTTGTGGGCGAGGTGCATATTCTTTGGTGGATCCAGGATCTACATATTCATATGTATCTCCTTATATTGCTTCAAGTTTTCATGTTGATTATATGTGTCTTCGTGATCCATTCTGTGTTTCTACTCCTATTGGAGACATTATCATTGTGGATCGAGTTTATCCAGCTTGTACCATATCTTTTGGGGGTTGTGAGACACTAGTAGATCTTCTAATTCTAGATATGGTTGACTTTGATGTTATTATTGGCATGGATTGGCTGGCGTCGTGTCATGCCACATTAGATTGTCATGCCAAGTCTCTTCAGTTGTCTCTTCCTTGTTCAGCATCGGTGGTGTGGCAGGGCTCTTATTTGGCATCCATGGGGCATGTTATTTCTTTTTTGAAGGCAAAGCGGATGATGGATAAAGGGTATTCAGCGTATCTTTCCATGGTTCGAGATACCACTGTGGAGATTCCATCTCTTGATTCTATTCCTGTCGTTAGGGAGTTCCCTGACGAGTTTGGCATTGATATTTTGCCAGGGACTCAGCCTATTTCTAACCCTCCTTATCTCATAGCCCCATCAGAGTTGAAGGAGCTGAAGGAGCAGTTGCAAGATTTGCTTGATAAGGGGTTTATCAGGCCGAGTATTTTTCCGTGGGATGCTCCTGTTATATTCGTGAAAAAGAAAGATGGGACTATGTGGATGTGTATTGATTATCGTCAGCTAAATAAGGTCACCATCAAGAATAAATATCCCTTGCCTCGCATTGATGATTCGTAGTCGCGAGGAACATGATTATCGTCTAAAGGTGGTTCTTCAGACCCTCCGTGATCGTAAGCTATATGCCAAGTTCTCGAAATGTGAGTTTTGGCTTGATTCTGTGGCATTTTTGGGTCACGTGGTATCTAGTGAGGGTATCAAGGTTGATCGGAAGAAGATTGAAGCAGTGCAGAAATGGCCTCGTCCTACCACTCCGATGGAGATTCGCAGCTTCCTTGGATTGGCAGGTTATAATCGGAGGTTTGTGGAGAAGTTCTCTACTATTGCAGATCCTCTGATCGCCTAAAGCAGAATGCGGTTCAGTTTCGATGGTCCGATGAGTGTGAGGCAAGCTTCCAAAAGCTTAAGGCCTTATTGACTTCAGCTCCAGTGTTATCCCTTCCTTCGGGCACCGGTGGATTTGTAGTTTATTGTGATGCATCTCGTGTGGGCCTTTGTTGTGTTCTTATGTAGCACGGGATGGTAATTGCTTATGCTTATAGACAGTTAAAGCCGAATGAGAAGAATTATCCGACTCACGATTTAGAATTGGCAGCTGTGGTCTTTGCTTTGAAGATATGGAGGCATTATCTTTATGGCGAGCCTTCTGAGGTGTATACGGATCATAAGAGCCTGCAGTATCTTCTCTCTCAGAAGGATCTTAATGGGTGACAGCGGAGGTGGCTTGAATTGATTAAAGATCATGACCTCACTATCCGCTATCATCCTGGGAAGGTGAATGTGGTAGCAGATGCTTTGAGCAGGAAGTCCATGGGCAGCATGGCTTTTCTTTATGCTGATATGAGACCATTGGCCCGAGAATCACAGTCCCTTGGTGACTCTGGCGTGAGATTTCTTCTCCCAGACTCCAGTCGAGTCTTAGCATGGATTGCAGCTCAGTCTTCCTTAGTCAATCAGATTAAGGGAAGACAGTTCGAGGATCCTCATCTGTAGGAATTGCGTGGTCGTGTCCTGAGTGGAGGAGTTCCCTCCTTCGAGCTTGATTCAGATGGAATTCTTCGGTTTAATGGTCGACTCTGTGTTCCTGATGTTGGGGATTTGAGGCAGTCAGTGCTCGGTGAAGCTCATAGCTCGCATTATTCCATTCATCCTGGTATTACAAAAATGTATCAGGACCTCCGAGAGCTATACTGGTGGAAGGGGATGAAGAGAGATGTATTTGATTATGTATCTCATTGCTTGAACTATCTCGAGCACCGGAGACCAGCAGGGTTAGCCTAGGCATTGCCCATTCCCAAGTGGAAGTGGGAGCACATCACAATGGATTTTATAGTTGGTCTACCAAAGACCCTGCGGCGCCACGATTCAGTCTAGGTCATTGTCGACAGACTGAATAAATCAGCTCACTTTATCCCTATAAAGATTACTGATTCAGCTCAGAGATTGGCTCGGATTTTCATTGAGCAGGTGGTTAGGCTGCATGGTACTCGTGTATCTATTATCTTAGATCGTGGTTCCCAGTTTACTTCTCAGTTCTTGCAGTCTTTTCAGAGAGAGTTGGGGGCCCAGGTGCAGCTTAGCACAACATTCCATCCTCAGACTGACGGTCAGTCTGAGCAGGTTATTCAAATTCTGGAGGACATGTTGAGAGCTTGTACACTGGACTTCGGGGGTTGTTGGGATGATCATTTGGTGTTAGCAGAGTTCTCTTATAATAAAAGCGACCAGTGTTCCATTAAGATGGCTCCATTTGAGGCCTTATATGGTCGTCGATGTCGTTCTCCTATTGGCTGGTTTGAGTCTCGAGATGTCTAGGTGATGAGTTCAGATATTGTTCGTCAGAATCTTGATGTTGTTCGACTTATTCAGGATTGTTTACGGACCGCCAAGAGTAGACAGATTTCATATTCGAACCGGAGGAGCCGAGAGATTGAGTTCGAGGTCGGGGACATGGTATTTTTGAAAGTGTCACCGATGCGAGGTGTAAAGAGGTTTGGTAAGCTCATTGGCCCTTTCCGCATCGAGAAGCGTATTGGTAAGGTAGCTTATCGGCTCAACTTGCCAACTTCTATGCCAGTTCACCCAGTTTTCCATGTATCGATGCTCCGGAAGTGTGTTCGAGATCCTTCCGAAGTAATCGAATTAGATCCTGCTCAGCTAGATGTGAACCTGGCTTACGAGGAGTTTCCAGTTACTATAGTCGCGCGTGATGTCCGAAAACTTTGTTCGAAGCAGATTCCGATGGTTCGAGTGCGATGGAATAATCGTCCTCGTGAGGAGGACACTTGGTAGCTTGAATCCAGTATGCGTGAGAGGTATCCTTACCTCTTCGACGATTCAGGTTCGAACTTGGTCTTTAAAGCCTAAAAGTTCTTATCATTGTATATGATTTTGGTTTCGTAGTAAATGTCATTAAAAAAATTGGTGTAAGCATTCTCATTTGAGGTGTGAAATCTATTTTAGAATCTTGCTCGTTCGAGGACGAACGGGAGTCTAAGTGGAGGAGAATGAAACGACCTCGGTCAGTCGGTTCGGAAGCTAAATCAGACCACGTTTGGTAGGCATCGGAAGAAGCTTTCAGTTTTATCGTCGATAAATATTAAAAAGAGATTTTTGAGCTCAGTTTTTGCGAATGAGCTCCGATTCGAAATCTGAAAGTGCCCTTAGGTTCGTATGATTATTTGTGACTTTTGTAATTTTTCGAAAGTCAATTTCGATGTTGTTCGGCTAGTTTCCGCTAAAATACCGAAAGTTAAATTATTTGACATTTTTCCTTTAAATTCACATCTTAAGTTTCCAGAGTCCGATATGAGATCCGTCTTCGCGAGTATGTTACATATATTTTGTATAACATACTTGAAAAGATTGGCATCATTTCGACTTCTGTAGGGTTCCATTTTAATTTTAATTGTCGTTGTGAATTTATTATTAAAAAAAATTAAATTGATTGGTAGGGGGCTAAGGGATTTAATCCCTTAGCATAGAAGCAAACGAGATACAACAGAAACAATTGAAAATATACAGAGAAAAGAGAAATTAGGAAAAGAAAGAGGAAAAAAGGGAAAAGAGGTAGAAAAATAGTGGAATTTCTACCCAAAATCTCCAGGTAATGATGTTAACTCATTATCTTAGCTTATTATGTCTGTTTGAATATATTTTTACAGTAAAAATAGGGATATTAGACATCGCCCTAATGACTTAAATTGATAGATTAAAGGGTCAATTGGACCCCGATGATGGAAATGATTATACATTCGTACTCAGTGAGTTATCAGCAACATATAAATGTAATTTATTCAGGGTTTGGTTATGGGACTTTGAACCCTGTACATAGGTCTGGCCTTCGTATTGCGTATGCGAATAGGGTATCAGGTTCCTAACTGGATTGCCCTAAGACAAAAGGAATGAAGCCTTGAGTTTTATTTGATATAATTTTTCTGCTTATTGAAAAGAACGGGATCGTTTGGCAGTTAATCCAAAAGAAAAAGCAGTTGTTGAGTAGCAGGGCTTGCTTTAGAATAGGGTAAGTGATTATATCTATTTCTTTGGATGCACCTGGCCTCGTGGATTTTCTACCACTTGTTCCTTACGTGTGTAGCTGCCGATAGGCGTACTCATTACGCCTTAGCTTTGGATTTAAATTCTATATTATATGTTATGTCCTGTTATTGGTATTGCATTGACAATCTGAGTATTATACTTTGGCTTTGAGTTGGCATCTACTTCCCGGCTGTCGATGAGAGTCCCGCACTGGTGAAGGGTTATTATTGCATCACATTGCATTCATATGCATTACATTGCATATCATACTGAGTGCAGGAGTATTCCGCCTCAACTTTACATTTTATCGGATGCAGGAGTATTCCGCCCTAGGAGAGTGCAGGAGTATACCGCCTCTGACTTATATTATATCGGGTGCAGGAGTATTCCGCCCCAGGAGCAAGAATATTCCGCTCTAGTTGGTTAGCATATTGGATTCCCCTCGAATGCAGTAGTATTCCGCTTCAGGATGGTATTATGGGCACATGTGACCCTTTGCATCTCATTTCATTTATCTCATTTCATTTCATTTCATTTCATCTCATTCCATTTCATTTCATACTATTGCATAGATTTTCTGTACACGACTGCTGTTCTGCTTATATGTGCATTGCTTATTTGTTGATTATTATCTGGTTCCGTATCCCTGACTAGCGTATCTATTTTTCGAGGTTGTTAGTTTGTTCGCACTTATTGAGTCCTTATGACTCACCCCTATTTGTTCTTGTGTTTTCTTTTCGTTCGGCAGATTCTGCTCCAAGACCCAGCCAGTTGCGTCGTGATTGAGGAGTAGTACGTTTTCAGCTATCTGCGATGAGCCATCCTGTTCATTGCAGCCACAAACTTCAGATATTACAGTTTTCCTTACTTTTTCTCCCTTCGAGAGGTGTGTATATCTTTTGGCTTTCTTAGATGTCTGATCTGGAAACCTTTAAAAATGTGTCTTCTGGGTAGTTATTTGTATTGTTCAGAGAGCTTGTATGTTTGTTTATCTTTGAGAGTTATCTTATGTTGTTAAAGTTTGGTTCATTTTCTTTTCAAGGTAATTCTTCACAATTTATATCGATTCAGTCAAATAGGGTTCGCTCGACAGGTTAGGGGAGGTGGTCGGGTTCCCGTACAGCCTAACCGAGAATTCGGGTCGTGTCAACCCCGAATCCGGTTAGACCGTGCAGGCACCCGATATCCTCCCCTAGACCCGTCTGGCGAACCCTTACCAATTAAATAAGGAAAATAAATATAACAATTCATTAATAAGGAGAAGACTAAGAAAAAACACAGACATACTGATACCTCTAAGCTGTACAAAAAAAATTACAGCTTACTACTCAACATACTAGGTTTAGGGCTATCCAGACTAGACATCTAAGAGTACAAAAAAACACAGATACCTCCTGAAAGGAGCAAAATGCAACAAAAATAATAAACAATAAACTGGTGGCCATCCGGAATAAAAGCTGGCTCACCCTGACAGCTGAAGTCGTCTTCGCTCATGAACAACGTGGCAAACTCAATCCTGGAGCGAACCTGCCGAAACGAAATAGATAGACAAGAAACAAACAACAAACAAGGGTGAGTCAAAAGGACTCAATAAGTGGGGCGGACTTGCCACCTCAAAGAATAGGATAGCTAGCCAGGGAGAAGAAACAGATGAATCAAATTTCTCTTATTTAAATTATAAAAAGTCAGAGCCAGATAATAACCGGAAACATGTATGAAACTATAAACTCAACCAGGAATACGAGCCAGAAACATATCAACAAATAAGCAATGCAAATATAAGCAGAACAGTAGTTATGTACCACAAGTCTACACAATGGTATGAAATGAAATATGATGCAAAGGGTCACATGTGCCAAATGATAGAGCGGAATCCTCCTGCTCGTAGGGCTGAATCCTCCTACCCTCAATATAATGCAATGGAGCGGTCAAAGAAAAATTCTCTAACCATGGTATTTGAACACTTTCCTGTGATCTGAAGGACCATGTCCTTCCTCCCCTGAGCTTCTAGTATCTGAATAAGCCAAACCATTCCTTCTTCAGCTAAGTCAGACATCACTCTTCCTTTCACTATATTCTTGGTCATAAAGTTTTCATGCACAACAGGTTGATCACCTGCTTCTACAGCAGATTTTTCAGAATCAGATTCTGAGCTTTCATCAATCAAAGCTCTTCTTGAGAACCTGGTCCTTTTAGCAGACTGACCAGTCCTAGAAGCAACAACAACTTTCCTAAGGGTCCTTCTCTTAGATGTTTTCCTTTTCTTGGACAGAGGAACAACATCTTCCTCTTCAACAGGAGAATCACTCTCCACAGCAACAGTTTCCTTTTCCACAGTCACAGGTTCTTCTACTTCATCAGAATCAACTACATGTTTCCCTTTTCCCTTTCTACTTCTCTCTATTGTAGCATGCAACCTCTCATCAGCCAACCTAACACTTGCTCTAGTGGCTCTGGTAGAAGGAACTGGTTCCTTCTTTTTAGCAGAGCTTTCACCTTATTTTTTCTGTGTGTAGGTTTATAACTTTAACTAATTTTCCTCAACTTGGCATTAATATCAGCTGCCATTTTAGGATCACTCAACCCTCTCTTTACCAACTTTCTTTTCAGCCCTTTTAAATTCAGTAAATTGATTATAGGAGTTTCATCCTCACTATCACTTCCAAAGACATTTATCATGTTAACATCATCCATGGGGTCTCTAGGAGCAGCAATGGGTGAACTAGCCTCCCTCATACTTACATCTTCCCCTTGCTTTTCAGACACCTTAGTAATCACTAAACTAGACTCGGTACCATCCGGCTCAACAATATTAATAGGTTCAATATAATTTACCTTGTATTCATAGTGAATCATTGTCCTAGATAAGTCCTCCATTTGTTCCAGTATAGATTCAGTTGTAGGAACGGATCCTTCCCTCTAAGCTTGAGACTCAGATTTTGTTTCAGCAATAGGAACTGATCCTTCCCCCTTGACTTGTGGGTTCAGGTTCTGAATTCTTAGGATTTTCAGGATTAACGGTGGTTTGCATGGGTAAAGATGAAGTGTTATGAGTGTCAGAACTTTGGGGATTTTGAGTTTGCATGGGTGAAGATGGTTGATCAGTGTTTTGGGAGAGAGACATTGCTAGTATTTGCTTAGAGAGAAAATTCACAATTCTTTCTGAAATTTTTGAAAAAATGAATGGAAAATATGAATGAGAATTATGGGTTTATATAAGAAAAGAATTTGTGGTGGAGAGGGAGTCTTTTTCTTTGCCCGTTTTCGGTTTTTGATAAAAAAGAAGTGTAGTTGTTCTAGGTATCTCGAACATTTCAAATAATTAGCCGTTATGATAATGATCGCGCTCAAGTGGGAGTCTAATCGCGGGACCGTTTATTGATGGGATTGTTGTGCAGAAAATAGAGATTGAGTAGGATTTAAGTTTATCTAGTTACATACACTTCTCAAACTCTATAATTTTTGGAATAATAAAGGAGTACATACTTGTAGCAAGGGAACCGTTCCTTACACTCCAGTACTTAATCAATTTTCATAATCTGAAATTCTAGGAACATAAGGGTAAAATCATTTAAATTTAGCATATTCAAGAAACGATCATGGTATAGAGTATACAATCAAGTATAAGACTGAGCTGAAACTTCAATTTGATTTTCACAAAATTCAATTTAAGCCCATTTTTTAGCCAAACTTTTTGAGATAAAATAAGATAGACTTAGGTGAATTAATCATTCCTAATTTTAACTTGTTCTTTTCAAAATGATCTCTTCCTAGAGCCTTTATGAAGATATCAACAATTTGTTTTTCAGTAGGACAAAAGGCTATTGTAATCAAACCCTTCTCATAGTTATCCCTCAAGATATAGTGTCTAATATCAATGTGTTTAGTCGTTTTGTGATGCACTGGATTTTTTGTCATGTTTATAGCACTAGTGTTATCACAATAGATAGGAATAGTTCCTACATCCACACCAAAATCTTGTAATTACTGTTTTATCCATAATAATTATGAACAACATGAGGCAGCTGCCACATACCCAGTCTCTGCAGTGGAAAGTGCCACTGAATTTTGTTTCTTAGTTTCCCATGAAACCAAACACTCACTAAGAAAATGTGCCATACCTGAGGTACTCTTTCTATATCAAGAAAACTTGCATAGTCAGCATCAATATATCCAACAAGATTAAAATTACCACTTTGGATACCAAAATCCCAAGGAACTTGTTCCTTTCAAGTATCTTAAAATTTTTTTAACAGCTTTCAAATGAGATTCCGTAGGATCTTACTGAAACCTAGCACATAAACCAACACTAAACACAATGTCAGGTCTACTAGCAGTTAAGTAAAGCAAAGAACCAATCATCCCTCTATACATTTTTTTATCAACTGAATTGCCATGTTCATCAAGATCTAATGTAGTAGCAGTGACAATTGGTGTATCAATTTCCTTAGCTTTATCCATGTCAAACCTTTTGAGTAGTTCCTCAACATATTTATGTTGATGGATCATAGTTCCATTTGAGGTTTTGCTTAATTTGTAAACCCAAAAAGAAATTGAGTTCACCCATCATGCTCATCTCAATCTCACTCCCCATCAAGTTTGCAAATTCCTTACTAAGATTTTCACATGTAGTACCAAAAATTATGTCATATACATAAATTTGAACAATTAAGAGATGTTTACCTTTTTCTTTCAGAAACAGTGTGCTATCAATTTTACCTCTTTTATAACCATGCTAAAGTAGGAATTTTGGTAAATATTCATACCAAGCTCTTGGTGCCTGCTTGAGTCCATACAAGGCTTTATCCAACTTGTACACATGTTCATGGAACTGTTCATTCTCAAAACTTGGTGGTTATTTGACATATACTACCTCCTTTAAATAGCCATGCAGAAATGCACTCTTAACATCTATCTGATGTAGAGTGAAATCCATGTAAGTAGCAAAGGCTATAAGAAATCTTATTGCTTCCATACTTGCAACTAGAGCAAAAGTCTCATCATAGTTAATGCCCTCTTCCTGACTATACCCTTGAACAACCAATCTGGGTTTATTCCTTGTTACCATACCATCCTCATCAAGTTTGTTTCTGAAAACCCATTTTGTTTCTATGATGGACATGTTCCTTGACTTGGGTTCCAGATGCCAAACTTGACTTCTTTGGAATTGATTCAACTCCTCTTGCATAGCATTAATCCAATCTGCATCTTTCAGTGCCTCTTTTGCATTTTTGGGTTCAAAAAGAGATAAAAAGGCACTAAATGCACACAACTTGTGATTCTTGACAGCTGATCTAGTTTGAATTCCAGCAGTCTTGTCTGAGATTATCTGATCCATAGGATATGAACCTTGATACTTGTAAGGCTTGAGAACTAAACCATCTTCAAAAGTTTTTTGCTGAGAAACAGTTCCTGATGTAGTAGCAAAACAAGTCTGAGGGATGGATCCATCATTTGTTCTCCCTGTTTTTGTGCTGCTTTTCTCAGTTCTATCTGGAGGAACAGTTTCTTGCAATTCACTTATCACATTACTCCCATCGAAAGCTTAAATTTTTTGAGAACCAGGTTCATCCTGCCTTAGCATTCTAATTTCTTCATCTTCCTGTATCTGTTCTTGAGACAAGTTGTCAGATTCATCAAATTTAACATGCATGCTTTCTTCAATTTTTGATATTTTCTTGTTAAATACTCTATAGGATTTTGTTGTTTGAAGAATAACCAACAAAAATTCCTTCATTACTTCTAGGATCAAATTTTCCTTAGGCATCCTTTCCATTGTTGTGTATAAAGCATTTACAACCAAAGGTCCTAAGGTGTGAAATATTTGGTTTTCTTCCTTTAAGTAACTCATATGGTGTCTTTTCTATTAGTGTCCTTGTCATACACCTATTAATTGTATAGCATGTAGTGTTAATGGCTTCAGCCCAAAAACTTTGTGGGAGGTTTCTAGATAGTAACATAGTCCTAGCCATTTCTTCTATGGTTCTATTTTTCCTTTCCACTACTCCATTCTGCTGTGGAGTTGTACGTGAAGAGAAATTATGATCAATACCATTTTCATTGCAAAAGTTAAAGAACATTTGATTCTCAAACTCAGTACTATGATCTGACCTTATAGCAACAATATGACTATCTGGTGATCTTTGAATTTTCTTAGAAAATATTGAAAATGCATTAAATGCTTCTTCCTTAGATGCAAGAAATAAGTTCCATGTAAATCTAGAATAGTCATCTACTAGTACCATAACGTACTTCTTACCTCCACGGCTCATTGTTCTCATTGGTCCACAAAGATCCAGATGGACCAGTTCCAAAGGTTTGGTAGTACTTACCTGCTTCTTTGCTTTAAAAGAAGATTTTACCTGCTTTCCCCTGGCACAAGCCTCACAAACTTTTTCATCCTTAAACTTGATGTTAGGAAGTCCTATTACGAAGTCTTTGGAAACCAGTTTATTCAACTGTGAGAGACTTGCATGACCAAGTCTTTTGTTCCACAGGAGGGGATCATTTTGCATAACACTCAGACAACTCATGCTGCCATCAGATAGTGTTAATAAATCTACTTTGTAGATATTTCTATGTCTGCATCCCTGCAAAATAATCTCTCCAGAGGTTTGATTAGTAACAGTGCATCCAGTAGATGAGAAATTAACATTATTACCTTTGTCACACAATTGAGATATACTCAATAAAAAATGCTTCAGTCCATCTACTAGAAACACATTATCTATGTTATGTGAATCAGATCGTCCTACCTTTCCAATGCCAATTATTTCCCTTTTCTTACCATTACCGAAGGAAACACTTCCTCCTTGGAAGGCTGAGAGTGAAAGAAACAGATCCTTGTATCCTGTCATATGCCTTGAGCAACCACTGTCCATGTACCATTTGTGGTTCCTCATATTCACTCTAGCCTGCAAAAGAAAACTAGGGGTTAATTTTAAGAACCCAAATACCTTTTCTACTATTACTCTGATTTTCCTATAATCATTCTAATACCTTAGAGGACTTATTCCACTTGACAGTTTTATTCAGTTCTTCATTTGTTCTAATCAAGCCCTCTTCTAAGGATCTTATATTTTCATCTTTTTCAAGCATTTCATTGAATGCAATTGTCAAATTTTCTTCAACAATGAGCTGATGAGAATTAGCAATTCCTTTACCTTTTCCATCTGTCCTAACTTCTAAATTTTCACACTGAAATTCTTTGAACAGTTGATTCAAGTGTAAGGACCTGTTCCTTTAGCATGCTATTTTTTCTATTCAAAATATCATTTTTGTAACAACCTTTTTGTATTCAGTTTCTAAATTCTCAATTTCATCATGCATTTGATCTTTACCATCCCTTAGAGAGTTTAACTCATTTAGCACAGTGTGAAACACTTTAACTAATTTTTCCCTAGGCATGTTTTTCACATCCTTTTTGAGTTTACAAACAAATACCTCAGCATCTTCTTTATTTTGTGAATCTTCAAGAGCCATTAGAGCAAGCTCATAATCCAGATCATCATCATATTGCTCATCTTCACTGTCTTGCAGGCCAGCAATCATTGCTTTGGTTGTTCCACTTTTCCTACGGACCTGTTCCCTAGCCTTCCTTCTTTGCTCAACATATCTCTTCCTCCATTCTTCTTCCATAACTGGACATTTGCTGATGTAATGTTCCATGCTTCCACATTTGAAACATTCTCCAGCCTGTTTCATGTCAGAAGACCTACCATGTCCACTAGCCCCCTTTTTTTAATTCAAATATCTTTGAACACTTTTAGCTATAAGGATCAGTTCCTTGTCATCAACAGGCTTATTGGAAGCGGTTAAGGCTAAGTTAGGTTCAGTTTTAACTGGTTCCCCTAAATTTTTAACCTTGCTTTTTAGTTCATAAGTTTTTAGATTACCTATAAGCTCATCAAAGGATAATGTGGTAAGATCCTTACTCTCTATTATAGCACATGCCTTAATCTCCCATGAGTTTGGAAGGACTCTAGTTAGAATCTTCTCAACTCTATCCTCAATAGTTAAAACCCTTCCTAATGAGATAAGTTCAGATGAAATCATATTATATCTAGTGTACATCTCAGAAATAGACTCATTTTCTTTCATTTTAAAGCTTTCATACTCACAAAAAGAAGTGTACCTCTAGATCTTTTTACCTGACTTGTTCCTTCATGAGCAACCTGCAAAGTATCCCAAATTTCTTTGGCAGTAGTGCATCCTCTAATCCTAGTACACTCATCAGAAATGAGTCCACACACAAGCCAATTTCTGGCTTTAGCATTCTTCTCCCATTGTCTCAAATCCTCACCAGTGCATTCCCTTGTTGTTTTGGGAACCTCATTGCCTTCAACATCTTTTTTCATGGGAATCATGGGACCCTCTATGACTATGTCCCATAACTCATAATCCTCAGCTTGAAGATGATCTCTTCTCCTTTCTTTCCACCATGAGTAGTACTTGCCCTCACAGTAGAATGACCCTCACTGCTTTTTTGTGATGTACTCATTTTAATCCTAGGTGTTAACCTATTCAAGGATAACCTACTTTGATACCAATTGTTATTTTCCCAAGAGTCAGCACTGAAGGACCAGTTCCTTCTATGTGTTCCTTTACTTGTAAATTGCGGAATTAAGTTAAACAAGAGTAAATGAACACTGATTTTAGCGTAGAAAAACTCCATAAACTTGGGATCAAAAAATCACGACCTACTCTCTCAAGTAGGATTTCAACTTCATTATTTGAAAGACTCACTTGGTTAGAAGACTGATGTCTTACTAACCTATGACTAAATCTAATTCTATAGTGACCCCTTTCACAATCAGTAAAGTTCCTCCAACAAACAAAACTTGAATGACTCGTACTATTATAGAACTTCTATGAAAGCAAATAGTACAACTTGATATATCATACTATAGATGAACTAAGACTGAACTTTGAAAATAATCAATTTAAGGAACAGGTTCTTCACTTAGTTCCTTATAGCTTAATGACTGCTCAAATACAAATTCGACTTAACAATGCTAAAGCTCATTTTTTCTCTTTATTTGTGCGTGCTTCAACAGCTGAAGTGCTCCTTGATTTATAGCTCTAAAATCTGAATAGTCTTGAGCAATTAGAACTCCAAAGCCTCTATGAGTTTGAATCATAATTAAACTCCTTGCTTATTGACACGACCCGGTATCCGGTTAGGCCGTGCGGGCACCCGACATCCTCCCCTAGACCCGTCGGGCGAACCCTTACCAATTAAATCAAGAAAATAAATATAATAATTCACAAATAAGGACAAGAGTTAAAAGAAATCACAGACATACTGAAACCTCTAAGCTGTACAAAAGAAATTACAGCTGACTACCCAACATACTAGGTGTAGGGCTATCCAGACTAGACATCTAAGAGTACAAAAGAAGACAAATACCTCCTCAAGGGAGCAAAATGCAACCGAAATAATAAACAATAAACTGGTGGCCATCCGGAATAAAAGCTGGCTCACCCTGATAGCTGAAGTCGTCTTCGCTCCTTCACAACGTGGCGAACTCAATCCTGGAGCGAATCTGCCGAAATGAAATAAATAGTCAAGAAACAAACAACAAACAAGGGTGAGTCAAAAGGACTCAATAAGTGGGCAGACTAGCCATCTCAAAGAATAGGATAGCTAACCAGGAAGAAAAGAAATAGATAAACCTAATTCCTCTTATTTAAATTATGAAAAGACAGAGCCAGATAATAACTAGAAACACGTATGGAATCAGAAACTCATTAACAACCAGGAACGTAAGATAGTCAGAACATATAGGTATCCCGAACATATCAACAATCAGTAATACATCCTGTTGCCGCGTGCACCCAATCCATATATTCATCCTGTTGCAGCGTGCCCAATCCATATATTCATACTGTCGCGGCGTGCAACCCGATCCATATGTTTATACCGTTGCGGCGTGCAACCCGATCCCCGCAACCCAGAATACGAGCCAGAAATATATAGGCAAACTGAGATATGTCCATGACATAGTATACATACCACATACATAATAACAACACAATACACATAATAGTCAGTACGCGGTGCAATGAGATGGGATGAATGCGGTACAATGCAATGCCGTCACATATGCCTGATAACTATCTCCGGCGCAGGACTCTCATCGGCCACCAGGAGATGTATGCAATAATGATCCTTCACCGGCTCGAGACTCTCATCGATTACCGGAAAGTATATGCAATGATGACCCTTCAACGGCTCAGGACTCTCATCGATTATAGGGAAGTATATGCAATGATGACCCTTCACCGGCTCGAGACTCGCATCGATTACCGGGAAATATATGCAAAGATGACCCTTCACCGGCTCGGGACTCTCATCGATTACCGGGAAGTATATGCAATAATAACCCTTCACCGGTGCGGGACTCTCATCGCCAACCCGAAAGTATATGCAATAATGACCCTTCACCGGTGCGGGACTCTCACGCCAACCGAGAAGTATATGCAATGCTCAAAACCAGAGTGCAATGCTTATATGCTCAATGCAATACCAACAATAGGGCATAACATATAATATACAATTTAAATTCAAAGCTAAGGCGTAATGAGTATGCCTATCGGCAGCTACACACGTAAGGAACACGTGGTAGAAAATCCACGAGGCCAAGTGCCTCCAAAGCAATGGATATAAACACTTACCTTGTTACAAAGTTAGTACAGTTTCTCAACAACCGCTTTATCCTTTGGATTCACTGCCAAACATCACACTCTATTCAATAAGCAGAAAAATATATTAATTTAGGCTAAAGGCTCAATTCCTCGCATCTTAGGGCAATCCGGTTAGGAACCTGACACCCTATTCGCATACGCAATACGCATGCCAGGCCTATATATAGGGTTCAAAGTCCCATAACCAAACCCTAAATAAATTACATTTATATGTTGCCCATAGCTCACTGAGTACGAATTTATAATCATTTCCATCATCGGGGTCAAATTGGCCCTTTAAACTATCAATTTAAGTCGTTAGGGAGATGTCTAATATCCCTATTTTAACCGTAAAAAGATATTCAAACATACGTAATAAGCTAAGATAATGAGTTAACATCATTACCTGGAGATTTGGGGTAGAAATTCTACTATTTTTCCACCTCTTTTTCCCTTTTTTCCTCTTTCTTTTCTAATTTCTTTTTTCTCTGTTTTGTTCAATGTTTCTGTTTCCATCTCGTATGTAGCTGCTGCTAAGGAATTTAATCCCTTAGCTAACCGACCAATATCGAAATTCACTTTCAAAAGTTCACAAAAGTCATAAATAATCATATGAACCTAACGGCGCTTTCGAATTTCGAATCGGAGCTCATTCGCCAAAACAGAGCTCGAAAATCTCTTTTTAATATTTATCGACAATAAAAACTAAAACCTTCTTTCGATGTCTACCAAACGAGGTCTGATTTAGCTCAAATTTTACAGACATGTCCTAATGGATATTACGAATATTTTAAAATTATCGACACACCAATTGGAGTCCTAACTTTCGAAACGACTGACCGAGGTCGTTTCATTCTCCTCCACTTATCCTCTCGTTCGTCCTCGAACGACCCTAAGTCTAAAGAAAAAAATTCGCGCGGATAACAAGAGAACTTGCACAACCTTCATAAGCTACTCCACGGACATTATCTCATGATTGCAGAATTAGAATTATAACACGAACACCAAACTCTTGGAATAAAATATATCTGGATAATATAATAACATCATCGCCCAACTTATTCGGACTAAGCTGACACTTCCTCAAACACGTGAGGAGAGCTCTACATTTTTGAAAAAAAGATACACGGAACTCTGGATGGATTAACATGATTCTGCAGACGAATCACCTTGTCGATATACTTTACGATATAGAACAGTCTGATGGAACTAAGAGTTAGCTTATGCTTGATACAATAGGGGGAGCTTTTGAACTACCTTGTCACTACACACTATAGAAGATTTGATGCAAGCTATATTATTTTTACGAACGCACGAACCAACATCTCAGTTGATGTTAGTGTTGTTCCGTAAGCTCCTTGTAGGAATGTAGTTACTCATGTCCTAATGTGTGTCAAAGTTCCATCTGAACAGGGTCTATCATATAAGGATAAGGAACATGCAAATACTAGTGGATAGTATGTGTAATGGCCCGCCCGGCCATTTTGGTAAATCGAAGCCCCGATATGCATGTCGATATATTTTTTTTTAGTTCTAATAAGTTTGTATGATGATTTTGGTCATGTCCAAAAAGTTTGGTTAAATTTCGATGAATTTTGGATAAGTTTGGGTTCGGTTTCGACGTAATTTGAGCATAAAAATTACCATATTAAGCAAACGGCATTTGATTTGTATTTCGACTAAACAATTATATCCATATCATAATTTGGAAACCATAGAAACTGAAATCATTAAGTTTCAACATTATATGAGGGATTTATGATAATTTTACTAAGAATTGGGTTGCCAGAATTTTCAGATTATTTACGAAATTACCACTCACTGCGTAGTTAAAAATCTGCACTATTCCAAATATTGAAACCAACATATCTCCTTCATTATAAGGTCAAATAGAGTGATTCAAAAGCCTAAATCGACTGGATTTTCACAAGCAATCTATTGGAGGAATCAAAAGTGAGTTTTGGGATCGTTTAGTACAAGAAACGAGGCAGAACAGTAGGCATTTTTGGCTATTAATGTTGGTGGAGTTTTTCTCATCTTGAAAGTTTTGAATTGGGAGAATTCAAGGATGTCCTTCTATGGGGTAAGGTCTAAACAATAACCTAATATCCCTTTGATTCATTCTTTTGGTTTAAGCTTTAATCCATGATTACTAAAGTATGAAATTGGGGTTTTCTTGTGAAGAAGGTTTAATGGGTCTTTCTTGAGAAGTTCATAAAATTGATTAGATTTCATAAGTTGCTTTAAATGATGAAGTTGATTGATTTTATGCTAGATTATGATATATCTAAGGTTGAATTTGATAGCCCTATTTTGGTCATAAATGGTGGTTGTGAGAAATTGGGGAAGTTGAGTAAATTCTTAAATTTTAACTCAAAAGCAGAATAATATGGGGATTTGGGAATGTTAACGATATCGGATTGACTTAATTTTCGTATGTATAAACTTGTTTTCGAATGTGTAACATGATTGTAGAATTGGATTTGAGATTTGAGGTATTAATAAATAATTGACTTTCAACATAGATCCAAAAATTGATAAATATGTTATTTGATGATGTAGATGGACTTTAATTGAGAAAGTAACCACACTTTTGAACTCGTGGGTGAATGAGTAATCTAAAAATGTATTTTGTTCCAGTAATCGAATATGTGGGCCCATAGTTGACTTTTTGACTCGTTTGTTATCCAGTTATGAAAATTAGTATGGTAGCTTATATTGATCGTATTATTTATTGTTTTGCATAAAGTAGACTTATTTGAAAGGATTTGGGCGTGAAAAAACGATCGTGGGGTAGTTAGCAATTGTCGGCTTGAGGTAAGTGGTTTACATCCCTTCTTTGGTGGACTTTCTCCACATTGGATGTCTATGTATGTGTTTCTTACATGCATGGCTGCTGAAATGGGCATACTTATTATGCCAAGACTATTTTGAAAAGTGTAATTACAGTTCATTACTATTTCTTGATTTATTATCGTAGCACGATGTAGTTCCGTGCATATTATTATGGTACGATGTAGCTCCGTACATATTATCATAGCACGATGTAGTTCCGTGCATATTATTGTGGTACGATGTTTCGTACATATTATCATCGCACGATGTAGTTTCGTGCATATTATTATGGTACGATGTATTTCCGTCCATATTATCATAGCACGATGTAGTTCCGTGCATATTATTGTGGTACGATGTTTCGTACATATTATCATCGCACGATGTAGTTTCGTGCATATTATTCTGATACGATGTAGTTCCGTACATATTATGATTGCACGATGTAGTTCCGTGCATATTATTGTAGTACGATGTTTCGTACATATTATCACCGCACGATGTAATTCCATGCAGATTATTATGGTACGATGTGGTTATGTACATATTATTGTAGCATGAGGTAGTTCTAAGCATATTGTTGTATTATGACGTAGTCCCATACATATCATTAAGTCACAATGGATGTGACTTAGTACTTTGATGACTAAGTATGAATATTACTTGTTTGTTAATTAAGTTATTTTGTCTTTCTTTTTGTTACCTTGGAGTTGTTTGAGTTTTTATATATTTGCAACTCGTTATTCTACTTGGAGCCATGTTCCCACTTACTGAGTCCTTTTGACCACCCACTTTCTTTGTTTTTTTTCCGTATTGGTTTATATTTGGCAAATTCGATATCGAGTTCTACCAAGCATTGTGGTAAACGGAGTTGCTCGTCCTTTAATCTAACGGTGAACCACTTTTGTCATGTGGTGACATCTTTCCCCTATTATTTTTATGTTAATATTAATGATTATATTTCTTTATATTAGGAGATGTATAACTTTATTGACTCCTTAGATGTTCATGATTCATGGGAGGACTTAGAAGATGGTTGGAAAGATCCTTGTTGTGTATTTGGGTTATATATCATACTCCGCTATTCTTTTCATAATTTCTTTTATTTGGTTATTTCATATGCAAGTCAAGTGTTGCTCAAGAGAAGTTCGCCCAATGAGTTGGGTTTGTGTGCCCGCACGGCCTATAGAATTTTGGGTCGTGACAATTAGTATCAGAGCCTAGGTTTCTAGGGTCCTTGTGAATCATGAACAGTCTCAATTAGAGTCTTATTGATGGGTACGATGACGTCCGTACTTGTCTACGAGAAGCTATGGTGACATTTAGGAAGCTTCACTTCTTTCGTTCCTTAATCGTGCGTTGAGACTTGAAAGTGAATGGTTTGAATTCCTTGGAACGATAATGCGTCAACGATGAAGATGTTATAATGATATGGAAGACTTCACAGTATGTGTTAGACACTTGGTTTGGAGGAAAAGCTCGGAAAAGTGGTGAAAATGTTTGGCTTTAGCCTATCTTATGGATAAGTTGGTATAGATATGGATGGTAATTAGTTTAGTAATATGAAATCTAGAAGAATAGTTGAACTATTGAAGTATCCTATAATAGAGCAAAGGAATTTTCGTAATCTTTGGAATCTTGAAAGAATTCGGTTAATCGTGCGACGCTCATGCGATGGTGGTTCGCAATACACTCGTTAGGGGAAACTAGGCATGCCAGATAGTCATATTTATGCATACTAAGGTATGGCACAAGTTCTAATGCTAGTTTCAGCACTTGAGTGTATGATGAGAAGGTCGTTCAACATATATCTAATTCTTGTGCGAACCTTAGTATGGGTTGTACTCAGTATAATAAGAAGTTCATGAGATTTTTGTATGTTAATGATAAAGGTAGTTGTAAAATTCGTCAAGCTATCTTTGGGTGTATCACAAGTGGAGGAGCCTTTGGAGGCTGACCTAGATTTTTCTGCATCTTAGTGGTCCTTTTATATTTGATGGTTGAGGATTTTATTTCAGATAAGCCGTCTGAGTGTTTGCTCGTGGCTCAGGGCTGAAGTAATCATGATGAACCTTGGATTTGTAAACTGAAAGTGGCAAGATCATTCTTTTGGTAATTCATGTCGGCCATGAACCCTGGAATTCCTTTAATGACTTGTTGTTAGGTGAAGCCTAGGTGTGGGAGTCGGTGGTAGATTGTGATACCTTTGTGGTTGTCGGAACCGTCTTATGAAGACTTCTTATCAGTAAAGGTTTGATCCTTTTCCTTTTTACCGTTGTGGTTTGCTCTAGCGGGGCTAGGAGCTGGAAGTCGGTGGGTGACACGACCCGAAATCCGGTTAGGCCGTGCGGGCACCCGACATCCTTCCCTAGACCCGTCGGGCAAACCCTTACCAATTAAATTAAGCAAATAAATATAATTCAATTCATTAATAAGAACAAGGCTTTAAAAAAACACTGACATACTGATACCTCTAAGCTGTACAAAAGAAATTACAGCTGACTACCCAACATACTAGGTTTAGGGTTATCCAGACCAGACATCTAAGAGTACAAAAGAAGACAAATACCTCCTGAAGGGAGCAAAATGCAACTGAAATAATAACCAATAAACAGGTGGCCATCCGGAATGAAAGCTGGCTCACCCTGACAGCTGAAGTCGTCTTCGCTCCTTCACAACGTGGCGAACTCAATCCTAGAGCGAACCTGCCGAAACGAAATAAATAGAAAAAGAAACAAACAACAAACAAGGGTGAGTCAAAAGGACTCAATAAGTGGGGCAGACTAGCCACCTTAAAGAATAGGATAGCTAGCCAGGGAGAAGAAACAGATAAACCAAATTTCTTTTATTTAAATTATAAAAAGGTAGAGCCAGATAACAACCGAAAACACGTAAGAAACTTATAAACTCAACCAAGGATGCGTGCCAGAAACATAACAACAAATAAGAAATGCACATATAAGCAGGACAATATTTATGTACCACAAGTTTACACAATGGTATGAAATGAAATGAAATAAAATGAAGTGAGATGAAATATGATGCGTAGGGTCACATGTGCCCGTAATCCCATCCCGAAGCGGAATACTCCTGCATTCGAGGGGAATCCAATCTGATAACCAACTGGAGCGGAATACTCCTGCTCCTGGGGCGGAATACTCCTGCACCCGATATAATATAAACCAGAGGCGGAATACTCCTGCACTCTTTTGGGGCGGAATAGTCCTGCACCCGATATAATGTAAAGCTGAGGCGGAATACTCCTGCACTCAATATCTGACATAAGAGCGGAATACTCCTGCTCTTGGGGCGGAATCCTCCTACCCTTAATGTGATACAATGGAGCGGAATACTCCTGCTCCTGGGGCGGAATACTCCTGCCCTCAATATGATACAATGGAGCGGAATCCTCCTGCTCCTGGGGCGGAATACTCCCGCCCTCAATATGATATGCAATGTAATGCATATGAATGCAATGTGATGCAATAACCCTTCACCGGCTCGGGACTCTCATCGACAACCGGGAGGTAGATGCCAACTCGCAGCCCGGGTACAATGCTCAAATCCTCAATACAATACCAACAATAGGACATAACATATAATATACAATATAAATCCAAAGCTAAGGCGTAATGAGTACGCCTATCGGCAGCTACACACGTAAGGAATACGTGGTAGAAAATCCACGAGGCCAGGTGCCTCCAATGAAATGGATATAAACACTTACCTCTCTCAAAAGTTAGCATTGCGACCAACAACCGCGTTATTTTTTGAATTCATTGCCAAACGATCCCACTGTGATCAATAAGCAGAAAAATATATCACATTAGGCTAAAGGCTTCATTCCTCACATCTTAGGGCAATCCAGGTAGGAACCTGATACCCTATTCGCATACGCAATACGCAGGCCAGGCCTATGTACAGGGTTTAAGGCCACTTAACCAAATCCCAAATAAATTATATTTATAAGTTGCCCGTAACTCACTGAGCACGAATACATAATCAATTTCATTATCGGGGTCCATTTGACCCTTTAAACTATCAATTTACGTCATTAGGGCGATGTCTAATATTCCTATTTTTACCGCAAAAATATATTTAAACACACGTAATAAACTCAAATACTATATTAGGATCATTACCTGAATGTTCTGGAGTGAAAATACTATTTTTCTCCGGCCCCTTTCTCATTTTCTGGCATTTTTTTCTCTTCCTCTCCGTCATTTCATTTCTTTCTGTTCCAACTTTTGATTCTGTTTCTAAAATGGTACAAAATGCTATTTTCGTCCTTAGCTTAAAGCTAAGGACCCCCACCGACTTCCTTTAATTTTGTTTGTCTTTTCCCCTTTTTTTTTTTTTCCTTTTTCCTTTAAAATTCGCTGCTACGGTAAAAATTAAAATGGTACCCTACGATATTCGAAATAATTCCAACTTTTGCATACCAGTTATACAAAATATATGTAACATATTCGCGAAGGCGGATCTCAAATCAGACTCCCGAAACTCAAGATGCGAATTTAAATGAAAAGAAGTCAAATTATTTAACTTTCGGCATTTTAACGGAAACTAGCCGAACAACATCGAAATTCACTTTTGAAAGTTTAAAAAAATCACAAATAATCATACAAACCTAATGGCGCTTTCGGATTTCGAATCGGAGCTCATTCGGCAAAAACCGAGCTCGAAAATCTCTTTTTAATATTTAATGCCAATAAAAACTGAAATCTTCTTCCGATGCCTACCAAACGAGGTCTGATTTAGCTCAAATTTTACAGACGGGTCCTAATGGATATTATGAACATTTTAAAATTAGCGGCACGCCAATCGGAGTCCTAACTTCCGAAACGACTGAGCGAGGTCGTTTCATTATCCTCCACTTAAACTCTCGTTCGTCCTCGAACGAGCCTAAGTCAAAAGAAAAATTCGCACAGATAACAAAAGAACTTGCACGACCTTCCTAAGCTACTCCACGGACCTTATCTCTTGATTACAGGATCACAATTATATTACGCACATCGTACTTTTGGAATAAAATATATCTGGATAATATGGTAATACCATTGCACAGCTTATTCTAACTAAGCTGATCCTTCCTCGATCACGGGAAGAGAGTTCTACATTTTCGAAGCAAAGATACACGGAACTTTGAATGGGTTAACATGATTCAGCCGATAATCCTTCTTCGATATACCTTTCGATATAGAACAGGTCGATGAAACTAAGAATTAGCTCACGCTTGATGCAATCGGGGAGCTTTTGAAGTACCTTGTCACCACTCACTATAGAAGATTTGATGCAAGCTATATTATTTTTACGAACACACTAGGCAACATCTCAGTTGATGTTAGTGTTGTTCCGCAAGCTCTTTGTGGGAATGTAATTACTCGTATCCTAATGTATGTCAAAGGTTCATCTGAACAGGGTCTATCATATAAGGATAAGGATCAGGCAAATACTTCTGGATAGTATGATGCAGATCAGGAATGATCTCCAGACTGAACACCTACTTTAGGGTATTGTCTTTCAATTGAAAATATTATGACTTGAAAAAGTAAAAATAAAGGAGACACGTAGTTGGACCATGAGCTGAGGCAGAATACCAGCAACAAAGTTGATTACATGAGCGCTTACAACGCTAAAGTAACCTCTCAAGGAGTTAAGGTGTGAAGGAGATATGCCAATGACGGATGGACGACAAGCTGCACTAGATCTTTCACTCTAAATTTCCATGAAGTAAAACAGCGTCAGTATGAGGATCCAGTTCTAGTTGAATACAGACAGATAGCCCAAAGAAAACCGAAGTCACCATACAGGGTCACTACTGACGGTGTTCTCATGTATAAAGATAGACTTTGTATTTCTGATGTCACAGATTTACGTGGACAGATTATGATAGAGGCACATTATTCCAAATACACTGTTCATCCAGATTCGACTAAGATGCACCATGATCTTAAGCAGATTATTGGTGGGATAGAATGAAGTGTGACATAACAGGATTTGTGGCTCAGTGTTCTAATTGCCAGTAGGTTAAAGTCGTGTCATCTTTTCCAGACTTTATGGTTTCAGCAGATAGGTACGTATATATGGTCAGGTTGCCAGCTTATCTCCATCATTAATAGATTATTAGTGGGTTTAGCAGTGATCGACACTCATTGTAGATTTCTGTCGTGGCCTTACTTTGGGTCGTGAGGAAAGTGGTATCAACACCTCAGAGATTTAATATTAGCATTCAGTATTTGGAGGAAGACTCCTCCACTTAAAGCACAAACTCATGCAGCCATTTGAATAGGAATAACCATCCTCGCACAGTCTGCTGGACTAAAGAAGATTTAGCTAAAAACATAATGCGGCTCAGACCTGAGCTACTACATTACCCTCTTGAGTTGCCAAACAGCTGCAACTCTCAAGTTCACAACTCCATACCTTTGCCGTAAACACCATCGCCTAATGGATGGTACTTCTATGTAAAAATTTCGGCAGAGTTTCCCCTGAAACTGGATGATCCGCAAAATAGAACCAGCGGTATACTATACACGGGAATGGATACCCGGATAAACCGATGACATAAACATGTTAAACGGATAACAAGATGAGACAACTGGACCAAAACAATAATATGCTTCCAAAACAATAATATGCTTACCCGGCCACAATAACACGTACTCTGGCTCAACACAGGGAACGTCACAAGCGGCTACCAATCGCCCAAGCTTACTAGTGCCGGACGAATAAGAAATGGAAATAGATCGAGGATAGAAATAATTAGAGCTTCAGGAAGTTCATCTTCTTATTTGCTTGACTACCAAAGCTAGACTACTTCCGCATCAGGCGAGCCAAAAAAATCGCAATTGAAGAGATAGACATTAAATAAGCTTTATGGAAAAACATCCATACCAGTTTTAACCTTCCAATAAGAAGGAAATTCTGAGAATTTACCAGAAACCCTTTTATAACCCAGACAAGCTCATAAGATAACATGACTTTATTAGCGTTTTGAACCAAAAGGAGATACGTAGATCGAATATTACTTACTAATAACTCTACACTGGAAGAAACGATAACACTTGCTGATGGTGAAGAATTAGGATCCCATTATCCTACTAACACGAAATTCCGAGAAGAGAGGTAAACTGATTTGACATAATAACAGAAGGTGGAACAACAAGATGCCAGGCAGACAATACCGACACTTACTGCCAAATCTCTCATATTTAGACTAGAAAAAATAGTAAGGTCTCACAAATGCCAGGAATAAATCATACCAGAAGCTCGCCCCTCTACCACAACCGATTCTTAATCGAAACGACATCCAAGGAAACCATTGAAACATGATAAGACACACTATTTTCAGATCGATCAAAAGCTTCAAATCTTACTCACATTTAAGAGAAAAAAAAATACATGGGTGTACTACATCAGATACCTCAACATCCTGCCAGACTAGCAGTTCATAGAACTGCCTCTGCAGCTGAGTCGAGCCACTACCTTGATAATTACTTCTAGAAGAACCACTACCACCACGCTCTCGACCTCTACTGGATTGTGGCATTTCTCTTATTGATTAACATTTAAATGAAATTTTTGCGACTGTGCAGGTGTCTGAGGGCAAGAAGAAGGACAATTGTCTACTTGCTGGAGTAAGGAAAAACTCCTCAAAGAATAGCCAGACTCACAACAATGATAACAGAAAAAATCTTCAAAAGATAATCAGACCCACGACAATGATAACACCCTTTCGCTAAATATAGGAACTGGGCAGATTGTTGATAGTTGTAAAGAAAAGACTGAATCCGATCTTGACGAGCTACTGGCGCACTCTAAGAATTACGTGACACATGCTGAGATAACTTGGAAGGTGCCCTCCCAAAATAATCAAAAATCTTACCTCCAAATGAGGTACCATGGTTGCCCACCAGGGCCACGGGATCTCTTACTTTCCCGCTCTAACTTATGGTATGCCTCGAACCTTTGGGCAATATTAACAACAACATCAAATAAAATCCAGACCTCAATTTCTCGAGCCATCTTGGATTTCAGGGAAAATTAAAGGTCATCAATAAATCTCTGAATCTCTCGAAAGGCTCATGAACTAGTTCAAATGCATATTCGGCCATTTTATAGAATTCAATCTTATATTCTGAAACCAACAGGCTAACCGACAGGCTACCCTGTCAAATCCACTCGAACTGGTAACACTTTTCATCTCGTTCGCTACTCGAAAGGAAATTTTCCACGAATCTAGAAGAAAAACCGAATCAAGTTAACTAATAAGAGAGCGGCCCACAAATTCAAGGCTGGACCCTGACACTGGAAAGAAGAATAATCAACACCATACCGCTCGATGTGATCAAGAGCCTGAAGGATATGCTGACATCATTTTGTTTTAAAAAGAATCACGAGGTTCATCTGATCCATTGCTTAAGAATATCGGAAGGTTCAACCGCGTAAAATAATGCAACCTCTTCGGACACTCGGACTGAACTGATACTTCGGCTGGGTAACCAGAACAATTAGAGGTACAACACATACTACCTCCGGAATATAATTTACTGCAGCAATATTAAGAACCAGAAAAGGAGCTCCCTGAGATCGAACGTCCACATCTGCAGCAACCTTATAAGCTGCCTAGCGAATAATAGGTTCTTGCGGTATCTGCGTCACCAAGATTCTCGTAAAGCATCATAGAGAACCAAGAGAACTACAAGGCCCTGCTCCCTTGCCCAACGCGAGCTCGTACAACTGGGACCTCCGTAATTAGATCGTCAGCACGATAAAAAAAAACACTCGGGGCTTCGTCAGTGCTAGCCCTTGGCTAAACTGCTTCGTCTTGAACTCATACTGTTTGCTGATTTATCGTGCGAGGGCTCACAATTACCACGAACGAATTAACGAAAATACTTTTGCATCCTAGACCGACGCATGATCAGAAATGAAGGAAGTGAAACTTTCTAAATGCCATCATAGCCTCTCGTAGATAAGTACGGACGTCTACGTACCCATCAGCGAGACTCTACTAGACACTGTCTTAGTCTGGATAAACTCTAAACCGGGCTCTGATACCAACTGACACGACCCGAAATCTGGTTAGGCCGTGCGGGCACCCGACATCCTTCCCTAGACCCGTCGGGCAAACCCTTACCAATTAAATTAAGCAAATAAATATAATTCAATTCATTAATAAGAACAAGGCTTTAAAAAAACACTGACATACTGATACCTCTAAGCTGTACAAAAGAAATTACAGCTGACTACCCAACATACTAGGTTTAGGGTTATCCAGACCAGACATCTAAGAGTACAAAAGAAGACAAATACCTCCTGAAGGGAGCAAAATGCAACTGAAATAATAACCAATAAACAGGTGGCCATCCGGAATAAAAGCTGGCTCACCCTGACAGCTGAAGTCGTCTTCGCTCCTTCACAACGTGGCGAACTCAATCCTAGAGCGAACCTGCCGAAACGAAATAGATAGAAAAAGAAACAAACAACAAACAAGGGTGAGTCAAAAGGACTCAATAAGTGGGGCGGACTAGCCACCTTAAAGAATAGGATAGCTAGCCAGGGAGAAGAAACAGATAAACTAAATTTCTTTTATTTAAATTATAAAAAGGTAGAGCCAGATAACAACCGAAAAATCGTAAGAAAGTTATAAACTCAACCAAGGATGCGTGCCAGAAACATAACAACAAATAAGAAATGCACATATAAGCAGGACAATAGTTATGTACCACAAGTTTACACAATGGTATGAAATGAAATGAAATAAAATGAAGTGAGATGAAATATGATGCGTAGGGTCACATGTGCCCGTAATCCCATCCCGAAGCGGAATACTCCTGCATTCGAGGGGAATCCAATCTGATAACCAACTGGAGCGGAATACTCCTGCTCCTGGGGCGGAATACTCCTGCACCCGATATAATATAAACCAGAGGCGGAATACTCCTGCACTCTCTTGGGGCGGAATACTCCTGCACCCGATATAATGTAAAGCTGAGGCGGAATACTCCTGCACTCAATATCTGACATAAGAGCGGAATACTCCTGCTCTTGGGGCGGAATCCTCCTACCCTCAATGTGATACAATGGAGCGGAATACTCCTGCTCCTGGGGCGGAATACTCCTGCCCTCAATATGATACAATGGAGCGGAATCCTCCTGCTCCTGGGGCGGAATACTCCTGCCCTCAATATGATATGCAATGTAATGCATATGAATGCAATGTGATGCAATAACCCTTCACCGGCTCGGGACTCTCATCGACAACCGGGAAGTAGATGCCAACTCGCAGCCAGGGTACAATGCTCAAATCCTCAATACAATACCAACAATAGGACATAACATATAATATACAGTATAAATTCAAAGCTAAGGCGTAATGAGTACGCCTATCGGCAGCTACACACGTAAGGAATACGTGGTAGAAAATCCACGAGGCCAGGTGCCTCCAATGAAATGGATATAAACACTTACCTCTCTCAAAAGTTAGCATTGCGACCAACAACCGCATTATTTTTTGAATTCATTGCCAAACGATCCCACTGTGATCAATAAGCAGAAAAATATATCACATTAGGCTAAAGGCTTCATTCCTCACATCTTAGGGCAATCCAGGTAGGAACCTGATACCCTATTCGCATACGCAATACGCAGGCCAGGCCTATCTACAGGGTTTAAGGCCACTTAACCAAATCCCAAATAAATTATATTTATAAGTTGCCTGTAACTCACTGAGCACGAATACAGAATCAATTTCATTATCGGGGTCCATTTGACCCTTTAAACTATCAATTTACGTCATTAGGGCGATGTCTAATATTCCTATTTTTACCGCAAAAATATATTTAAACACACATAATAAACTCAAATACTATATTAGGATCATTACCTGAATGTTCTGGAGTGAAAATACTATTTTTCTCCGGCCCCTTTCTCATTTTCTGGCATTTTTTTCTCTTCCTCTCCGTCATTTCATTTCTTTCTGTTCCAACTTTTGATTCTGTTTCTAAAATGGTACAAAATGCTCTTTTCGTCCTTAGCTTAAAGCAAAGGACCCCCACCGACTTCCTTTAATTTTGTTTGTCTTTTCCCCCTTTTTTTTTTTCCTTTTTCCTTTAAAATTCGCTGCTACGGTAAAAATTAAAACGGTACCCTACGATATTCGAAATAATTCCAACTTTTGCATACCAGTTATACAAAATATATGTAACATATTCGCGAAGGCGGATCTCAAATCAGACTCCCGAAACTCAAGATGCGAATTTAAATGAAAAGAAGTCAAATTATTTAACTTTCGGCATTTTAACGGAAACTAGCCGAACAACATCGAAATTCACTTTCGAAAGTTTACAAAAATCACAAATAATCATACGAACCTAATGGCGCTTTCGGATTTCGAATCGGAGCTCATTCGGCAAAAACCGAGCTCGAAAATCTCTTTTTAATATTTATTGCCAATAAAAACTGAAATCTTCTTCCGATGCCTACCAAACGAGGTCTGATTTAGCTCAAATTTTACAGACGGGTCCTAATGGATATTATGAACATTTTAAAATTAGCGGCACGCCAATCGGAGTCCTAACTTCCGAAACGACTGAGCGAGGTCGTTTCAGTGGGTTAATGATTTCTTGCTGTGGATTTTATGAGTCTCGGTGCCTTGTCTTCATGGAGTGTCGGAGTTTGGAATTTAGACCAGTGTTTGTAGTTTTGACTTGGACGAATGTGTTGTAAAAATCCTTGTAGGTACTTTTGCGTGATTCATCATGACCATGATGGCTGATTTTATAAGTTGTCGGGAAGCAGTCCCGAGTGTGTTATTATGTGAAGTCGAGGAGTTGTGTGTGCCTCTTGGGGCCAAATCGTACATTTGTGGTTGGATTCTTTTTTATATGGTACAGACTTTAACTTGTGTGGTTACGAGAGAGTTATCGCGTGCGCATCGCTTTGCATGACTAAGAGTGCGGTCACGGGACTCCTCACGTGGTTATATGGGTTTCTCTGTAATGCTTGTGCGATTGCGATCTTGTGATCAGGTTGCGAGGAAGCGAAGTTTTTGCGAGGATGTTTATGGTATGTCGTTGATCTATTGGCTGCTTGTTTGGAATGAGTTGTGGATTTTCTCTAGTAGGTTTTACTTGGCGAGGCATTGTCTTCAGTTTGTTGCTTCTTGATGGTTGATGTATCTTTACTATGCACCGGGTCAGCACTTGGGTGCATGAGTTTTGTCGTAGTATTTTGGAGGCCGTGTAGTACCGAACAATGTTAGATCTGTGACTTCGTGTGTGGGATCGTGTGAGTTAGGGTGCGATTTGTTGCGGTTGGACTAGATTGAGCTGGTTGTGGCCATAGTGAAACGACCTCGGTCAGTCGTTTCGGAAGTTAGGACTCTGATTGAGATGGCGATAATTTTAAAATATTCATAATGTCCATTAGGACCTGTCTGTAAAATTTGAGCTAAATCAGACCTCGTTTGGTAGGCATCGGAAGAAGGTTTCAGTTTTTATTGGCGATAAATATTAAAAAGAGATTTTCGAGCTCGGTTTTTGCCGAATGAGCTCCGATTCGAAATCCGAAAGCGCCGTTAGGTTCGTATGATTATTTGTGATTTTTGTAAAATTTCGAAAATGAATTTCGATGTTGTTCGGCAAGTTTCCGCTAAAATGCCGAAAGTTAAATAATTTGACTTCTTTTCATTTAAATTCGTATCTTGAGTTTCGGGAGTCTGATTTGAGATCCGCCTTCACGAGTATGTTACATATATTTTGTATAACTTGTATGCAAAAGTTGGAATTATTTCAAATATCGTAGGGTTTTATTTTAATTTTCGTCGCGAAAAGAAAAAAAAAAAAAAAAGGGAAAAAGACAAAACAAAACAAAATAAAGTCAAAACAAAGAAGACAAAAGCAAAGGTGGGCGGTGGATATGTATAGATTGAAAATGATATGATCAGAATGAGGAAAGGTTACGAGAAACGAACAGAAAGGGAGAAACGTGAGAAACAGAAAATACACCGTGGAAAAAATGCCAGAAAATAAGAAAAGGGGCCGGAAAAAAGTAGAATTTTCACCCTGAAACATTCAGGTAATGATCTTAATATATTATTTGAGTTTATTACGTATGTTTGAATATATTTTTACGGTAAAAATAGGGATCTTAGACATCATTTTAACAAGTTCAATTAATAGTTTGAAGGGTCAAATGGACCCTGATAATGAAATTGATTATATATTCGTACTCAGTGAGCTATGGGCAACATATAAATGTAATTTATTTGGGGTTTGGTTGTGTGACCTTAAACCCCGTATATAGGCCTGGCCTGCGTATCGCGTATGCGAATAGGGTATCAGGTTCCTACCTGGATTGCCCTAAGATGTGAGGAATGAAGCCTTTAGCCTAATTTGATATATTTTTCTGCTTATTGAATAGAGTGGGATCGTTTGGCAATGAAACCAAAGGACAAGCGGTTATTGAGTGGATGTACTAACTTTATAACAAGGTAAGTGTTTATATCCATTTCTTTGGAGGCACCTGGCCTCGTGGATTTTCTACCACGTGTTTCCTTACGTGTGTAGCTGCCGATAGGCGTACTCATTACGCCTTAGCTTTGAATTTACATTGTATATTATATGTTATGCCCTATAGTTGGTATTGTATTGAACATATGAGCGTTGCACTCTGGTTTTGAGCATTGCATATACTTCCCGGTTGGCGATGAGAGTCCCGCACCGGCGAAGGGTCATTATTGCATATACTTCCCGGTTGGCGATGAGAGTCCCGCACCGGCGAAGGGTCATTTTTGCATATACTTCCCGGTTGGCGATGAGAGTCCCGCACCGGTGAAGGGTCATCATTACATATACTTCCCGGTTGGCGATGAGAGTCCCGCACCGGCGAAGGGTCATTATTGCATATACTTCCCGGTTGGCGATGAGAGTCCCGCACCGGCGAAGGGTCATTTTTGCATATACTTTCCGGTTGGCGATGAGAGTCCCGCACCGGTGAAGGGTCATCATTACATATACTTCTCGGTAATCGATGAGAGTCCCGAGCCGGTGAAGGGTCATTATTGCATTACATTGCATTTATATGCATTATATGTCGTTCATATGCATTACATTGCATATCATATTGGGTGCAGGAGTATTCCGCCCCAGGAGCAGGAGTATTCCGCTCCATTGTATCATATTGAGGGCAGGAGTATTCCGCCCCAGGAGCAGGAGTATTCCGCTCTATTGTATCATATTGAGGGCAGGAGTATTCCGCCCCAGGAGCAGGAGTATTCCGCTCCATTGTATTATATCGGGTGCAGGAGTATTCCGCCCCAAGAGAGTGCAGGAGTATTCCGCCTCTGGTTTATATTATATCGGGTGCAGGAGTATTCCGCCCCAGGAGCAGGAGTATTCCGCTCCAGTTGGTTATCAGATTGGATTCCCCTCGAATGCAGGAGTATTCCGCTTCGAGATGGGAGGATGGGCACATGTGACCCTTTGCATCAGATTTCATTTCATTTCATCTCATCTCATTTCATTTCATTTTCATACCATTGCGTAGACTTGTGGTACATAACTACTGTTCTGCTCATAGTGCATTGCTTATTTGTTGATATGTTTTTGGCTCGTATCTCCTGGTAGACGATGAGAGTCCCGCGCCGGAGATAGGTATCAGACATACGTGACTGCGTTGTATCATACCGCACTCATCCCATCTCATTGCACCGCATACTGACTATTGTGTGTATTGTGCTGTGTTTTATATATGCGGTAGGTATACCATGTTGTGAACGTATCTCAGTTTACCTATATATCTCTGGCTCGTATCCCGGGTTGCACGCCGCAACAGTATAAATATACGGATTGGATTGCAAGCCGCAACAGTATAAATATATGGATCGGGTTGCACGCCGCAACAGGATGTATTTCTGATTGTCGACATGTTCAGGATATCTATATGTTCTGTCTACCTTATGTCCCTGGCTGTTTATGATTCCATACGTGTTTTCAGTTATTATTTGGCTTCGCCTGTTTATAGCTCAAATAAGATGGATTTAGTTTATCTGTTTTTCTTCTCCCTGACTAGCTATCCTATTCTTTGAGGTGGCTAGTCTGCCCCACTTATTGAGTCCTTTTGACTCACCCTCGTTTGTTGTTTGTTTCTTGTCTATCTATTTCGTTTCGGCAGGTTCGCTCAAGGATCGAGTTCGCCACGTACTGAAGGAGCGAAGACGACTCCAGCTGTCAGGGTGAGCCAGCTTTATTCCGGATGGCCACCAGTTTATTATTTATTATTTCAGTTGCATTCTGCTCAATTCAGGAGGTATCTGTTTTTTTTGTACTCTTAGATGTCTAGTCTGGATAACCCTAAACCTAGTATGTTGGGTAGTCAGCTGTAATTTCTTTTGTACAGCTTAGAGGTATCAGTATGTCAGTATTTTTTGTAAGTCTTGTTCTTATTTATGAATTGAATTATATTTATTTTCCTAATTTAATTGGTAAGGGTTCGCCCGACGGGTCTAGGGGAGGATGTCGGGTGCCCGCACGGCCTAGCCGGATTTCGGGTCGTGTCAGTTGGTATCAGAGCCCAGTTTAGAGTCTATCCAGACTAAGACAGTGTCTAGTAGAGTCTCGCTGATGGGTACGTAGACGTCCGTACTTATCTACGAGGGGCTATGATGGCATTTAGGAAGTTTCACTTCCTTCATTTCTGATCGTGCGTCGGTCTAGGATTCAAAAGTATTTTCGTTAACTCGTTAATTCCTTTGTGGTAATTGTGAACCCTCGTGCGACAAATCAGCGAACGGTATGAGTTCAAGACGAAGCAGTCTGGCCTGGGGTCAGCACTGATGAAGCCCCGAGAGTTTTTTTTTTTATCGTGCCGACGATCTAGTTACGGAGGTCCCAGCTGTACGAGCTCCCGATGGGCAAGGGAACAGGGCCTTGCAGTTTCCCTTGGCTCTCTACGATACTTTTACGAGAATCTTGGCGACAGATACCACAATAACCTATTATTCGCTAGGCAGCATATCAGGTTGCCGCAGATGCAGATGTTTGGTCTTAGGGAGCTCCGTTGCAATCGTTGATGTTGTTCCAATATATTGTTCCCAATGCAGCATGTATTGTACCTCTGATTGTTCCGGCTGGTTAGCCAACCGAGGTAACAGTTCGGTCCGAGCGCCCAAAGAGGTTGCATTATTTTACGCGGTTGAACCTTCCGATATTCTTAAGAAATGCATCAGATAAATCTTGTAATTCTTTGTAAAATAAAATGATGTCAGCGTATCCTTCAGGCTTTTGATTATATCAAGCGGTATGGTGTTAATTATTCTTCTTTCCAGTTTCAAGGTCCACCCCTGGATTGGTGGACTGCCCTCTTATTAGCTAACTTGGTTCGGTTTTCTTCTAGATTTGTGAAAAAAAAAAATTTCCTTTCGAGTAGCGAGCGAAATGGAGAGTGTTGCCAGTTTGAGTGGATTAGACAGAGTAGCTTATCGGTTAGCCTGTTAGTGTTTCAAAATATGAAATGGAATTCTATAGAATGGCTGGATATGCATTAGAACTAGTTCATAAGCCTTTCGAGAGATTCAGAGATTTATTGATGATCTTTATTTTTCCTTGAAATCCCAGATGGCTCGAGAAATTGAGATCTGGATTTTATTTGATGTTGTTGTTAATATTGCCTGAAGGTTCGAGGCATACCATAAGTTAGAGCGGGAAAGTAAGAGATCCCACGGCCCTGGTGGGCAACCATGTTACCTCATTTGGAGGTAAGAGTTCTGATTATTTTGGGAGGTCACCTTCCAGGTTATCTCAGCGTGTGTCACGTGATTCTTAGAATACGCCAGTAGTTCGTCAATATCAGACCCAATTTTTCTCTTAGTGGCTTTCAATAATCTGTCCAGTTTCCATTTTTAGCAAAAAGGTGTTATCATTATCGCAAGTCTGATCATCCTTTGAGGAGTTTTCCTGTTATCATTGTCATGAGTCTGGTTATCCTTTGAGAAGTTTTTCCTTACTCCGGCAAGCAGGCAGTCGTCTTTTCTCTCGTCATCAGGCACCTGCATAGTCGCAGGAAATTTCATATAGATCTCAATCAGCAAACGAAATGCCATCATCCAGTAGAGGTTGAGAGTGTGGTGGCAGTGGTTCTTCTAGAAGTACTTATCAGGGTAGCGGCTCGGCTCAGCTGTAGAGAAAGTTCTAATAATTACCAGTCTGGCAGGATGTTGAGGTATCTGATGTAGTAGACCCAAGTATTTCTTCCTTACTTATATGTGTGTAGGCTTTGATTCTTCCGATCGATTTGGAAATGATTGTCTTATCATATTTCCATAGTTTCCTGGGATGGCGTTTCTATTAACAATCTGTTGCGATAGAGGGGTGAGCTTCTAGTATGATTTATTCCTGGAATTTGTGAGACCCTACTAGATTATCTGATCTAAATATGAGAGATTTGACGGTGAGTATTGCTATTGCCTGCTTGGCATCTTGTTACGCCACCTTCTGTTATTATGTCAATTCAGTTTACCTCTCTCCTTGAAATTCAATGTTGGTAGGATAATGGGATCCTAATTCATCACCGTCAGAAAGTGTTGTCGTTTCTTCCTGTGCAAAGTGATTAGTAAGTAATATTCGATATACGTATATCCTCTTGGTTCAAAACGCTAGTAAAGTATGTTATCCTTTGAGCTTATCTGGGTTATAAAAGGGTTTTCTGGTAAAGTGTCAGAGTTTTATTCTTATTGGGAGATTAAATTGGCATGGATGTTGTTCCATAAGAGCTTATTTAATATCTATTTCTTCAATTGTGATTCTTGGGCCACTTTGACTCGTAAGTAGTCTAGCTTTGGTAGCCAAGCAAATAAAAAGATGAGCTTCCTGAAGCTCTAATTATTTCTATCACCGATTCATTTCCATTTCTTCTTTGTTCGGCACCGGTAAGCTTGGGCAGTTGGTAGCCGCTTATGATGTTCCCTGTGTTGAGCCAGAGTGTATGTCAAGGTAACTGGGTAAGCATATTATTGTTTAGGTTGAAAATCAGGACAGTGGTGCTGTCCAGACATTCTATCTGCGGATTTGCTATGTCATCCAGTTGTCTCATCTTGTTATCCGCTTAACATGTTTATGTTATCAGTTTATCCGGGTATCTATTCCCATGTATAGTAGTGCTGGTTCTGTTTTGCGGATCATCCAGTTTCAGGGGAAACTCTGCCGAAATTTCTATATAGAAGTACCATCCATCAAGCGGTGGTGTTTACGGCAAAGGTATGGAGTTGTGAACTCGAGAGTTGCAGCTTTTTGGCAACTCAAAAGGATAGTTGGTAGCTTAGGTCCGCCTATGTTCAGCTTTTAGGTAAATCTTCTTTAGTCCAGCAGACTGTGCGAGGATGGTTATTCCTATTCAAATAGCTGCATGAGTGTGTGCTTTAAGTGGAGGAGTCTTCCTCCAAATACTGAATCATAATATTAAATCTCTAAGGCGTTGCTGAAGCGTAAGCTAATTCTTAGTTTCATCGACCTGTTCTATATCGAAGAGGTAATTATCGGCTGAATCATGTTGACCCATTCAAAGTTCCATGTATCTTTGCTTCGAAAATGTAGAACTCTCTTCTCGTAATCGAGGAAGGATCAGCTTAGTCAGAATAAGCTGTGATATGGTATTATCATATTATCCAGATATATTTTATTCCAAAAGTTCGGTATGCGTGTTATAATTCTGATCCTGTAATCAGGAAATAATACCCGTGGAGAATTTCATGAAGGTCGTGCAAGTTCTTTCGTTATCAGTGTGAATCTTGCTTTAGATTTAGGCTCGTTCGAGGACGAACGAGAGTTTAAGTGGAGGAGAATGAAACGACCTCGGTCAGTCGTTTCGGAAGTTAGGACTCTGATTGGGATGGCGATAATTTTAAAATATTCATAATGTCCATTAGGACCTGTCTGTAAAATTTGAGCTAAATCAGACCTCGTTTGGTAGGCATCGGAAGAAGGTTTCAGTTTTTATTGGCGATAAATATTAAAAAGAGATTTTCGAGCTCGGTTTTTGCCGAATGAGCTCCGATTCGAAATCCGAAAGCGCCGTTAGGTTCGTATGATTATTTGTGATTTTTGTAAACTTTCGAAAATGAATTTCGATGTTGTTCGGCAAGTTTCCGCTAAAATGCCGAAAGTTAAATAATTTGACTTCTTTTCATTTAAATTCGTATCTTGAGTTTCGGGAGTCTGATTTGAGATCCGCCTTCACGAGTATGTTACATATATTTTGTATAACTTGTATGCAAAAGTTGGAATTATTTCAAATATCGTAGGGTTTTATTTTAATTTTCGTCGCGAAAAGAAAATAAAAAAAAAAAAAAAAGGGAAAAAGACAAAACAAAACAAAATAAAGTCAAAACAAAGAAGACAAAAGCAAAGGTGGGCGGTGGATATGTATAGATTGAAAATGATATGATCAGAATGAGGAAAGGTTACGAGAAACGAACAGAAAGGGAGAAACGTGAGAAACAGAAAATACACCGTGGAAAAAATGCCAGAAAATAAGAAAAGGGGCCGGAAAAAAGTAGAATTTTCACCCTGAAACATTCAGGTAATGATCTTAATATATTATTTGAGTTTATTACGTATGTTTGAATATATTTTTACGGTAAAAATAGGGATCTTAGACATCGTTTTAACAAGTTCAATTAATAGTTTGAAGGGTCAAATGGACCCTGATAATGAAATTGATTATATATTCGTACTCAGTGAGCTATGGGCAACATATAAATGTAATTTATTTGGGGTTTGGTTGTGTGACCTTAAACCCCGTATATAGGCCTGGCCTGCGTATCGCGTATGCGAATAGGGTATCAGGTTCCTACCTGGATTGCCCTAAGATGTGAGGAATGAAGCCTTTAGCCTAATTTGATATATTTTTCTGCTTATTGAATAGAGTGGGATCGTTTGGCAATGAAACCAAAGGACAAGCGGTTATTGAGTGGATGTACTAACTTTATAACAAGGTAAGTGTTTATATCCATTTCTTTGGAGGCACCTGGCCTCGTGGATTTTCTACCACGTGTTTCCTTACGTGTGTAGCTGCCGATAGGCGTACTCATTACGCCTTAGCTTTGAATTTACATTGTATATTATATGTTATGCCCTATAGTTGGTATTGTATTGAACATATGAGCGTTGCACTCTGGTTTTGAGCATTGCATATACTTCCCGGTTGGCGATGAGAGTCCCGCACCGGCGAAGGGTCATTATTGCATATACTTCCCGGTTGGCGATGAGAGTCCCGCACCGGCGAAGGGTCATTTTTGCATATACTTCCCGGTTGGCGATGAGAGTCCCGCACCGGTGAAGGGTCATCATTACATATACTTCCCGGTTGGCGATGAGAGTCCCGCACCGGCGAAGGGTCAATTTTGCATATACTTCCCGGTTGGCGATGAGAGTCCCGCACCGGCGAAGGGTCATTATAGCATATACTTCCCGGTTGGCGATGAGAGTCCCGCACCGGCGAAGGGTCATTTTTGCATATACTTCCCGGTTGGCGATGAGAGTCCCGCACCGGTGAAGGGTCATCATTACATATACTTCCCGGTAATCGATGAGAGTCCCGAGCCGGTGAAGGGTCATTATTGCATTACATTGCATTTATATGCATTATATGTCGTTCATATGCATTACATTGCATATCATATTGGGTGCAGGAGTATTCCGCCCCAGGAGCAGGAGTATTCCGCTCCATTGTATCATATTGAGGGCAGGAGTATTCCGCCCCAGGAGCAGGAGTATTCCGCTCTATTGTATCATATTGAGGGCAGGAGTATTCCGCCCCAGGAGCAGGAGTATTCCGCTCCATTGTATTATATCGGGTGCAGGAGTATTCCGCCCCAAGAGAGTGCATGAGTATTCCGCCTCTGGTTTATATTATATCGGGTGCAGTAGTATTCCGCCCCAGGAGCAGGAGTATTCCGCTCCAGTTGGTTATCAGATTGGATTCCCCTCGAATGCAGGAGTATTCCGCTTCGAGATGGGAGGATGGGCACATGTGACCCTTTGCATCAGATTTCATTTCATTTCATCTCATCTCATTTCATTTCATTTTCATACCATTGCGTAGACTTGTGGTACATAACTACTGTTCTGCTCATAGTGCATTGCTTATTTGTTGATATGTTTTTGGCTCGTATCTCCTGGTAGACGATGAGAGTCCCGCGCCGGAGATAGGTATCAGACATACGTGACTGCGTTGCATCATACCGCACTCATCCCATCTCATTGCACCGCATACTGACTATTGTGTGTATTGTGCTGTGTTTTATATATGCGGTAGGTATACCATGTTGTGAACGTATCTCAGTTTACCTATATATCTCTGGCTCGTATCCCGGGTTGCACGCCGCAACAGTATAAATATACGGATTGGATTGCAAGCCGCAACAGTATAAATATATGGATCGGGTTGCACGCCGCAACAGGATGTATTTCTGATTGTCGACATGTTCAGGATATCTATATGTTCTGTCTACCTTATGTCCCTGGCTGTTTATGATTCCATACGTGTTTTCAGTTATTATTTGGCTTCGCCTGTTTATAGCTCAAATAAGATGGATTTAGTTTATCTGTTTTTCTTCTCCCTGACTAGCTATCCTATTCTTTGAGGTGGCTAGTCTGCCCCACTTATTGAGTCCTTTTGACTCACCCTCGTTTGTTGTTTGTTTCTTGTCTATCTATTTCGTTTCGGCAGGTTCGCTCAAGGATCGAGTTCGCCACGTACTGAAGGAGCGAAGACGACTCCAGCTGTCGGGGTGAGCCAGCTTTATTCCGGATGGCCACCAGTTTATTGTTTATTATTTCAGTTGCATTCTGCTCAATTCAGGAGGTATCTGTTTTTTTTGTACTCTTAGATGTCTAGTCTGGATAACCCTAAACCTAGTATGTTGGGTAGTCAGCTGTAATTTCTTTTGTACAGCTTAGAGGTATCAGTATGTCAGTATTTTTTGTAAGTCTTGTTCTTATTTATGAATTGAATTATATTTATTTTCCTAATTTAATTGGTAAGGGTTCGCCCGACGGGTCTAGGGGAGGATGTCGGGTGCCCGCACGGCCTAGCCGGATTTCGGGTCGTGTCACATAGCTAGTATGTTGACTTTTCTTGGGATCTATGATTGCTCGAACTCTTAATGCACTGTTTAGTTGTCGGTGGGTTGTTATTTGTATTTGAGATTATGTCATGCAACATGTTTGTGTCTCAGAATGCATCCTGAGTTGGAGTGATGGTGTTGATGTATGTTGATTGTAGGCTAAAATTGATTTCGGCTTTCTCGGGGTGTGTGTTGGTTTGTTAGGATCTATGTGTTTGCGAGTAGTGATTTTTATTTTAAAATTAAGGTCGTACCTCGTTTTGGGTTGGTGTATTATGTTTGGTATATTTGAGGTGTTTTCAGCTAAGATTGGTTCATCTTATCAGCTGATAAATGTTCGGAGATGATTTTGATAGTTGCCGGTTAGAGAATGTATTAGGCTTTATAATGTTGGTTTCGGTTGGTTACCATTATGTTCTTCTTGTTACGGTGAGTATAATTTTGATGATAGTGTTTGATCTTGCAATGGCATGGAGTCGTACCGTTATTGACCCGTTTGGATATGTTCGATTGAGTTTGATCACGAGATTTGATGTTTCTATTGGTTGTACTCAGGTTGTTTCTGTTGGATTCTGGAGAGTGTTATACCTTATGGCTTAGAAGGTTGAAGACTTGTGTAAGTGAAAGCCAAGTGGCTTAGCGTCATGACACGACCCAAATTTTTGACTAGGCCGTGCGGGCACCCGACATCCACCCTTAGACCCGTCGGGCGAACCCTTACCAATTAAATCAGGAAAATTAACATAACAATTCACAAATAAGGACAAGACTTAAAAAAAAAAAAAAAAACACAAACATACTGATACCTCTAAGCTGTACAAAAGAAATTACAGCTCACTACCCAACATACTAGGTTTAGGGTTATCCAGACTAGACATCTAAAAGTACAAAGAAAACAGATACCTCCTGAAGGGAACAAAATGCAACTGAATGATAACCGATAAACTGGTGGCCATCCGGAATAAAAGCTGGCTCACCCTGACAGCTGAAGTCGTCTTCGCTCCTGAACAACGTGGCGAACTCAATCCTGGAGCGAACCTGCCGAAACGAAATAGATAGACAAAAAAAAACAAACAACAAACAAGGGTGAGTCAAAAGGACTCAATAAGTGGGGCAGACTTGCCACCTCAAAGAATAGAATAGCTAGCCGGGGAGAAGAAACAGATAGACCAAATTTTTTTTATTTAAATTATAAAAAGACAGAGCCAGATAACAACCGAAAACACGTAAGGACTTCTAAACTCAACCAAGGATGCGTGCCAGAAACATATCAAAAAATAAGCAATGCACATATAAGCAGAACAGTAGTCATGTACCGCAAACTACACAATGAAATGAAGTGAGATGAAATGAAATGAAATATGATGCAAAGGGTCACATGTGCCCGTAATCCCATCCCGAAGCGGAATACTCCTGCATTCTAGGGGAATCCAATCTGATAACCAACTGGAGCGGAATACTCCTGCTCCTGGGGCGGAATACTCCTGCACCCGATATAATATAAACCAGAGGCGGAATACTCCTGCACTCTCCTGGGGCGGAATACTCCTGCACCCAATATAATGTAAAGCTGAGGCGAAATACTCCTGCACTCAATATCTGACATAAGAGCGGAATACTCCTGCTCTTGGGGCGGAATCCTCCTACCCTCAATATGATACAATGGAGCGGAATCCTCCTGCTCCTGGGGCGGAATACTCCTGCACCCAATATGATATGCAATGTAATGCATATGAATGACATATAATGCGTATGAATGCAATGTGATGCAATAATAACGCTTCACCGGCGCGAGACTCTCATCGACAGCCGGGAAGTAGATGCCAACTTACAGCCAGGGTACAATGCTCAGATTCTCAATGTAATACCAACAATAGGACATAAAATATAATATACAATATAAATTCAAAGCTAAGGCGTAATGAGTACGCCTATCGGCAGCTACACACGTAAGGAATACGTGGTAGAAAATCCACGAGGCCAGGTGCCTCCAAAGAAATGGATATAAACACTTACCTCTTCCAAAAGTTAGCATTGCTAATCAATAACCGTTTTTATCCTTTGGTTCCATGTCCAAACGATCCCACTGTGTTCAATAAGCAGAAAAATATATCACATTAGGCTAAAGGCTTCATTCCTCACATCTTAGGGCAATCCAGGTAGGAACCTGATACCCTATTCGCATACGCAATACGCAGGCCAGGCCTATATACAGGGTTTAAGGTCACATAACCAAACTCCAAATAAATTACATTTATAAGTTGCCCATAACTCACTGAGTACGAATATATAATCAATTTCATTATCGGGGTCCATTTGACCCTTTAAACTATCAATTTACGTCATTAGGGCGATGTCTAAGATCCCTATTTTTACCGTAAAAATATATTCAAACACACGTAATAAACTCAAATAATATATTAGGATCATTATCTGAATGTTTCAAACTGAAAATTCTACTTTTCTCCGGGCTCTTTTCTTATTTTCTAGCATTTTTTCCTACTGCGTCATTTCATTTCTCCATATCGTTTCTGTTATGTTTCTGTTTTTTTGATCCTAAGCTTTGAAAAGCTTTAGGATGTATACTGTCCTCCACCGCCATTTCATTTCAATATTTCGTCCTTTTCCTTTTTCTTTTTTCTTAAAATTCGCTGTTACGGTAAAAATTAAAACGGTACCCTACGATATTCGAAATAATCCCAACTTTTGCATACAAGTTATAAAAAATATATGTAACATACTCGCGAAGGCGGATCTTAAATTGGACTCCTGAAACTCAAGATGCGAATTTGAATAGAAAAGTCAAATTATTTAACTTTCGGCATTTTAGCGGAAACTAGCCGAACAACATCGAAATTCACTTTCGAAAGTTTACAAAAATCAAAAATAATCATACGAACCTAACGGCGCTTTTGGATTTTGAATCGGAGCTCATTCGGCAAAACCGAGCTCGAAAATCTCTTTTTAATATTTATTGCCAATAAAAACTGAAACCTTCTTCCGATGCCTACCAAACGACATTACGAATATTTTAAAATTACCGGCATGCCAATCGGAGTCCTAACTTCCGAAACGACTGACCGAGGTCGTTTCACGTCAGTTATGTGAATTTTGTGAATCAGTGATTCTTGTTGTGCTTTGACCGTTGATTTGAGGTATCCGTCTGTAGTTAGTGATAAGTCAGCTTATTGCTTCTAGACTTGGTGTACTCAGTTGATTTGAGGTTTCGTTAGGTCCGTCTCGTCATTTATGATATGTAGCAACCTTCAAAATTGAAAACGGACCTCGTTTGATAGGACTTTTGATAAAGTCCCCGTTTCGAAAGTTTAAAAGAGTTAAAAGAGGTTTCCGAGCTCGATTTGAGCAAATGAGCTCCGATGAGAGATCCGAAAGTTCCGTTAGGTTCGTATAGTCATTTGTGACTTGTAGCAACTTTCGGAATTGGATTCCGAGGTCGTTTGGTTAAATTTCGCTATTTTGGCGAAAGTCGAAAATTGAACCTTTGCCGTGGGACCCACTTTTTGAGTTCTGGATGTCCGAATTGAGTTCTGTCTTGACGAGCATATCACCCAAGTATTTTATGGCTTGTGTTCAAAATTTGGGATCATTCCGAGCTTCGTAGGGTCCCGTTTTGCCCCTAAAACAGTAGAAAATCTGGTGCGACTTTTCTGTTCTGTTTTGGCGCAAACAGCCGCATAAAAGCTGATTTTTCGGCCAATCCGTAAGGTATTACGAAAAACTCAAAACATGAAAGTTGTAGCCCTTTGAGTTTTGGTTCTAATGGCACCGGTTTCAGGTCATTTGGACATTCCTATCAAAGGTTATGTTTTTTTCAAAAGAAGCTGTCACAGAGGCAAAAACTGCTATAAAAAGGCCATTTCGGGCCATAACTTATAAAAAATCATTTGGTGAGCTCTTGAGGCGATTTTTGGGTATTTCTTGAAGACCCAATCATACTTACACTTAAGGTAAGCCCTTTCAATCCATCTTTATGTTGATTAACACAAGAATCAAAGGGTTGATTCTTGAAAATGTGTTAGAACCCTAGATTCTTAAGAATTGGGGAAAGACATCGAGCAAGGCTCGCATGTGGAATCTAAGTGTACTTTTGGACTCACGGGAGCGTGGGGAGTCCGGAAAAGTACATTTTGTAAATTTAGGGCTCGGCCCTACCCGGGGGCATTTTGGTAATTTTTACCCTAGGATGCCTATAGGCTTAAATAGCTATAATTGAGCACTCATATGTGTTATATCTTGTCTTAATAGACCTAGTGGAGAGTCCTTCGCGGACAAGGCGAGCGGGAAAGGAGATTCTTCCCGGCATTTGAGCCCGAATTTCGAGGTAAGTGAGACTTGACCTCTATTGTGCTTGTGGACTCTTCCTTCATGCTAGTATGCTTCATGTACGCGTATATATACCTAACAATGGTTAGAATTAATGATGTGAATTACTTGCTATTATTGTTTGTTATAAATAGCGAGATTGTGACTCGACCGAGGTATGTGCCGGTCTAAACGCTACGTCGAGGTAGCTTAAATTTATATCGTAGTAACGCTTGCTATGCCATGCTTAGATAGCAAGAACTTGGGACATGGCCGAGGATGTTGCCGGCATGTCATGATAAATGTCTTGCCGAGGATTTTGCCGGCTTTTGTATGATATTGGTACTTGATTTGTTCACGTGCCGGGTTGGGTAGTGCTGTCTATACGTAACCTTGGGTTGGACGACATGGGAGTAGGGATTGTACACCCAAACTGTGGTCGGGATAACCTTCGCCTTACGTTCAGCTAGCATAACCAACCTGGGTTACGGTGACTGTGAAATATTATCGTTATTAATATTTCTGTTATTATTTCTGTTATTGTTATTAATGTCATGGATATTAATACTGTTAGAGGGACACTTGACAGGGGGTGTGGTGTCGCCTATACTATGAGATGTGTCACACTTGTCAGGGGGTGTGGTGTGGACACTTGATCTTTGAGATGTGACACACTTGACAGGGGGTGTGGTGTGGTCACTTGATTTAGTGAGATACGACGCACTTGACAGGGGGTGTGGTGCGATCGTAGACAGATTTGAGATGAGCCAACGACTACGGGTCGTTGGTCTACTTATTCATGATTGTGATAGTGACTTCGGGTCACGGTATATGGTTGATACTTAGTAGTGGTGTTGCTAGTCCATCATAGGTCTAGGTTAGTCGGCATGGGAGTAGAGATTGGACCTCCAAACCGCCGCTGAGTTGACCTATGCCTTACGTTGGACGGGCATAATCCTTGAGACTTCTGGTTACTACTTGTGTGTATGGAATGTGTTACATCTATTTGTGATTTCACTACTTTATTGTATGTTTACTATAGTATGTTGTTGCTTATGATGCATGTAGCGACTAGTCCCGCAAGGGTACTTAGAGGGCCTGTCGGTGATCTTACTGGGCTTCGGCTCATAATTTACTCTGCTACGTGCGCAGGTCCTTCATCCAGTCAGCAGCCCGGACGTTAGCGGTTCCCGAGGCTTCTGAGACTTTTGATTGAGGTGAGCCGACCACACAAACCGTGGTGGCGTACCGCCGGAGTCACTTAGAGATAGGACTCAGATTTCTTTGATGTATATTCATACTTTATTGAGTCACTCTTAGAATGCTCCAATTCTTTTGTGGATATATTCTTTTGGACTTCACCCTTTTATATTTATATATCCATTTATGATCTTTTCACATTATTGTTCTTTTCCGCATCTTGTTTCATTGGTTCGCCTAGGCAAATGTTGTTTAGGTGCCATCACGAGCCCTTTGAAATTGGGTCGTGACAGTTTGGTATCAGAGCCCTAGGTTCTAATTCGAGTCCTAGGAGTCTTGGAGCAGTGTCTGAGTAGAGTCTTGCTTATGGGTATGTTGTCGACCATACTTATGAGCGAGAGGCTACAAGGGCATGTTAGGAAATGTTTTCCCTTCGTTTCATCTCTATTCGTGCTGAGTAGCTTATATAGGTGCTGACCCTTTTTCGTGTATTGTATCAGATGGCGAGGACGCGAGCATCCTCAGCCAGGAGGGCTGCATCTTCTACACCCGCGTCTGCGGGAGAGCCATCAGCACCTACGCAGCCGCCAGCTGCTAAGATGACTCGGGCAGGTCGCCTGTCAGCCACTAGGCAGGACACAGCTATCCCTGCGGTGTCCGCAGCGACTCTGTCAGCATCTATTCCCCCTGTGCCTGCTGTTGTGCCAGGCACCGTTGTGATCTCTTCAGAGGAGTATATGAGACTGATGGCCTTGTCTAGCCATCAGGTCCCTGTCAGAGATGATGTTGCAGCTCCTGTTTCGGCTCCTCAGCCGACCACACCTGTTATGAGCACGCCTACTTCTGAGGCTGCTCCTGATCATATTGCCCAGCCTTCTGCTTCTGCTCCTCAGGCAGGTCCTGTTATTTCTACTCCTCCTATGGGCACTGAGGAGGTTGCCAAGAGGATAGAGTCATTCATGAAGCTTCAGCCTCCAGAGTTCGACGGTACCTCAGCTACATGTACTGCCCAGAGGTACATTTAGAAGTGTGAGAAGATTTTGACACTTCTTGGTACTAGAGACACCTTAGGGGTGCAGTGTGCTTCTTTCAGATTATCGGGAGATGCGGAGCCATGGTGGGTCTCCATGATGCGGCAGAGGTCTAGTGACCTCCCTCCTTTGTCTTGGGCTGAGTTCGTGTCTATGTTCATGAGCAGGTTCGTGCCCCAGAGTCAGCACGATGCTCAGAGGCGCGAGTTTGAGGGGTTGAGGCAGGGAAACCTGTCTGTTTCAGAGTATGACACCAGGTTCTTGTGGTTGTCTCAGTTTGCGCCGGCTATGGTGGCTCAGGAGAGGGACAAGGTCCTCTGGTTTGTTGAGGGTCTTCATCCCCGCTTGCAGGTAGCTGTTGCCCCTGATATGGGCAACAAGTCATATTTTGAGATAGTTGATGTGGCGCGGCGGATGGAGGATATCTTCGCCAGGGCTGACGCGGAGAGGGCGGCCAAGAGATCGCGTCAGTCTGGTGGGTATAGTGGATCCGCTCAGAGGGGTCAGGGTCATCAGGGCCGTTCTCAGTCTAGGCCCCAGGCTGCTGCTTTGCCTGCCCAGGATTTTTCTTCAGAGACCCCGAAGCCTCAGTCATCCCAGTGAGGCGGGGTGGCTCTTCGCAGTCTGGTCCGCCGCAGTGCGGGAGGTGCCATCAGAGGCATCATGGGAGGTGTTCGTCTGGAGGTGGTCATGGCAGAGGTGGTAGAGGCGGTAGAAGAGGTAGAGGTGATGGATGTTTTGAGTGTGGGTCTCCAGAGCACTATGTCAGGAGTTGCCCTTATGTTTCATCAGGTCGCCAGGGATCCGCAGCTATGGTACCATCTGGTCCTCAGGCCGCCAGGCCCGTTTCTCAGATTCCTCCTAGACAGCAGTCTCAGAGAGCTCCGGGTTCAGGAGGCTCGGCGCAGGTCTATGGTATGACTCGTCAGGATGCTGAGGCATCCAATGATGTCATCACAGGTATTATTTCTGTCTGTGGCCGCGATGCTTATGCTCTTATTGATCCGGGGTCTACCTATTCGTATGTGTCGCCGGGATTTGCCCCTTGCTTGGGCAGGGATCTGGCCTTCTTAGATGATCCCTTTATGGTTGCCACCCCTGTCGGGTCTTCTATATGTGTAGATAGGGGTTATCGGCAGTGTATGATCTCCATCTGTGGTGTAGAGTCCTTAGTGGACCTGATGCTGCTCGATATGTCTGATTTCGATGTCATTATGGGCATGGATTGGCTGGCTTCCTGTCATGCGACTTTGGATTGCCATGCCAAGTCCGTGACGATCGGGGCAGAGGGTGAGTCTCGGGTTGTATGGAGAGGTTCCAGGCCTTCTCCGAAGAGTAGGATCATTTCTTTCTTGGAGGCGCAGAGGATGATATCTAGTGGGTGCGAGGGATATATTGCTTCAGTTCGGGATGTCCGGGCAGAGGAGTTATCCCTTGATAGAGTTTCGGTTGTTTGTGAGTATCCGGATGTGTATCCTGATGATTTGCCGGGTTTGCCGCCTATGCGGGAGATAGAGTTTTGCATTGATCTATTGCCAGGCACTCAGCCTAAATCTATTCCCCCGTATCGTATGGCTCCTGTTGAGTTGAGGGAGCTGAAGGAGCAGATTCAGGATTTGCTCGATAAGGGCTTCATTAGGCCCAGTGTGTCTCCATGGGGTGCCCCGGTATTATTTGTGAAGAAGAAGGATGGCTCTATGCGGATGTGTATTGATTACCGGCAGCTGAATAAGGTTACTATCAAGAATAGGTATCCTCTGCCGCGTATTGATGATTTGTTTGATCAGCTTCAGGGTGCTACCTTTTTCTCGAAGATTGATTTGAGGTCGGGGTATCATCAGTTGAGGATTCGGTTCGAGGACGTTTCCAAGACTGCTTTTCGTACCCGATATGGCCACTATGAGTTTCTGGTGATGTCTTTCGGGCTTACGAATGCCCCAGCTGCTTTCATGGATCTGATGAACCGAGTGTTCAAGGCCTACCTTGACTCCTTCATCATTGTGTTTATCGATGATATCTTGGTTTATTCGAGGAGCAGGGAGGAGCATGAGCAGCATTTGAGAGTTGTTCTTCGGACTCTGAGGGATCAGCAGTTGTATGCCAAATTCTCCAAGTGTGAATTTTGGCTCAGTTCTGTATCTTTCCTAGGTCACGTGGTGACCAAGGATGGGGTGTGTGTTGATTCGAAGAAGATAGAGGCCGTTCAGAGTTGGCCTAGGCCTACTTCTCCTACAGAGATTCGGAGTTTCTTAGGCTTGGCAGGTTATTATCGGCGGTTCGTCGAGGGGTTTTCTTCTATTTCAGCACCTCTGACGAAGTTGACCCAGAAGAATGTTCCTTTCCTGTGGTCCGATGCCTGTGAGTCTAGCTTTCAGAAGCTTAAGACTCTGTTGACTTCAGCGCCAGTGTTGGCCTTGCCTAGTAGATCCGGGGGATTCACCGTATATTGTGATGCTTCGGGTGTTGGCCTGGGTAGCGTTCTGATGCAGGAGGGTAAGGTGATAGCCCTCGAGACAGCTGAAGGTCCATGAGAAAAATTATCCTGTCCATGATTTGGAGCTGTTAGCTGTCGTGTTTGCACTGAAGTTGTGGAGGCACTATCTTTATGGCGAGCCATGTGAGATATTCACCGATCATAAGAGTCTCCAGTACTTGTTCACTCAGAAGGACTTGAACGGGAGACAGCACCGCTGGTTAGAGCTGCTGAAGGATTATGATCTTTCTATCCGGTATCATCCCGGAAAGGCTAATGTTGTAGCCGATGCCTTGAGTAGGAAGTCCATGGGTAGCCTCGCCTATCTTGATGCTGATATGAGGCGGTTGGTCCGTGAGTTGCAGGCTTTGTCCATTAGTGGGGTTCGGTTTGATGATTCTGTTCCAGGCCGGGTGCTTGCATGTGTGGGGTCTCAGTCGTGTTTAGCTTCCCAGATTCGGGAAAGGCAGTTCGACGATCCTTATCTGAGAGATCTCCGGGACAGGGTCCTGAGTGGGGGAGTGTCCTCGTTCGTGATTGGTGATGATGGTGCTTTGCGGCTTAACGGCTGGGTATGTGTTCCAGCCATTGTGGAGCTGAGGCAGATGATTTTGGCAGAGGCTCACAGTTCGAGATATTCCATTCATCCGGGTACTGCGAAGATGTATCATGATCTTCGAGAGCTGTATTGGTGGAAAGGGATGAAGAGGGATGTTGCTGATTATGTATCTCGGTGTTTGAATTGCCAGCAGGTGAAGTATGAGCACCGGAGGCCAGCCGGGGTGACCCAGTCTATGCCCATTCCCGAGTGGAAGTGGGAGCAGATCACTATGGATTTCGTAGTTGGTTTGCCGCTGACCGTGGGTAAGCATGATTCGGTGTGGGTAGTAGTTGATCGACTGACGAAGTCGGCTAACTTCATTCCAGTGAGGACTACTTATACCTCGGAGCGTCTGGCTCGTATCTTCATTGAGCAGATTGTGAGATTGCATGGTTCTCCTGTTTCTATCATTTCTGACCGAGGTGCTCAGTTCACAGCTCAGTTTTGGAGATCTTTTCAGAGAGAGCTGGGTACCCGGGTCGATCTCAGCGCTGCATTTCACCCGCAGACTGATGGCCAGTCTGAGCGGACCATTCAGATCCTCGAGGATATGTTGAGGGCGTGTGCTATTAATTTTGGAGGCCATTGGGATAGCCATTTGCCGCTAGCAGAGTTTGCGTATAATAATAGCTATCAGGCTTCTATCCAGATGGCTCCGTTTGAGGCATTGTATGGTCGGAGATGTCGCTCGCCTATCGGTTGGTTCGAGTCTGGTGAGGTCCAGGTGTTGGGGCCCGATTTGGTGCAGCAGACCTTAGATAAGGTCCGAGTTATTCAAGATCGACTCCGCACGGCTCAGAGCCGGCAGATATCGTATGCAGATCGGAGGCGAAGAGATCTTGAGTTCATGGTTGGGGACCGGGTATTCCTCAGAGTGTCGCCCATGAAGGGTGTTATGAGATTTGGGAAGAAAGGCAAGCTCAGTCCTAGGTTCATTGGGCCTTTTGAGATATTGGAGCGCGTTGGCGCCGTTGCTTATAGACTGGCTTTGCCTCCCTCTCTGTCTGTTCATCCGGTGTTCCATGTGTCCATGCTCCGAAAGTATGCTCACGATCTGTCTCATGTGATCGATATGGCTTCCGTGGAGGTAGATGGCGACTTAGCTTATTCGGAGGAGCCTATTGCTATTGTGGCTAGAGAGGTCCGTAAGATGAGATCGAAGGTGATCCCGCTTGTGAGAGTTCAGTGGGGGCATCACTCCATTGCCAAGGCCACTTGGGAGCTTGAGTCCGAGATGCGTGAGAGGCATCCGCGCTTGTTCGATGATTCAGGTATGAAATCCTTGTATTTTCTAAGCCTGAATTTGCATTTTTAAGTTTTATTGATTTCGGGTGGTACCGAGGGGTCCTCAAAATCCGTGCCAGCTCCGTGGCAATTGTGTGGATCCTACCTTAGATTTAGGCTCGTCCGAGGACGGCCGAGAGTCTAAGTGGGGGAGAATGTAACGTCCCTCAAATAGTCGTTACAGGATCCGGAACCTCGATTTGCGTGTCGATAGACCCAAAAGCTCATTTAGGTCATTTATGACCCGTCTGTGAAATCTGAGTCGAAACGGAGTCCGTTTGATAGGTTTTCGAGAAAAGGATCCGTTTATGAAATTCCGGAAAGGAATTTGGGGTTTCGATAGGTCGTTTTGAGTAAACGAACCCCGATGGAAAATTCGAGCGCACCGTTAGGTCCGTCTCGTCATTTATGATATGTAGCAACCTTCAAAATTGAAAACGGACCTCGTTTGATAGGACTTTTGATAAAGTCCCCGTTTCGGAAGTTTAAAATAGTTAAAAGAGGTTTCCGAGCTCGATTTGAGCAAATGAGCTCTGATGAGAGATCCGAAAGTTCCGTTAGGTTCGTATAGTCATTTGTGACTTGTAGCAACTTTCGGAATTGGATTCCGAGGTCGTTTGGTTAAATTTCGCTATTTTGGCGAAAGTCGAAAATTGAACCTTAGCCGTGGGACCCACTTTTTGAGTTCTGGATGTCCGAATTGAGTTCCGTCTTGACGAGCATGTTACCCAAGTATTTTATGGCTAGTGTGCAAAATTTGGGATCATTTCGAGCTTCGTAGGGTCCCGTTTTGCCCCTAAAACAGTAGAAAATCTGGTGCGACTTTTCTGTTCTGTTTTGGCGCAAACAGCCGGATAAAAGCTGATTTGCCAGCCAATCCGTAAGGAATTAGGAAAAACTCAAAACATGAAAGTTGTAGCCCTTTGAGTGTTAGTTCTAATGGCACCGGTTTCAGGTCATTTGGACATTCCTATCAAAAGTTATGATTTTTTCAAAAGAAGCTGTCACAGAGGCAAAAACTGCTATAAAAAGGCCATTCCGGGCCATTTCGGTTCATAACTTATAAAAAATCATTTGGTGAGCTCTTGAGGCGATTTTTGGGTATTTCTTGAAGACCCAATCATACTTACACTTAAGGTAAGCCCTTTCAATCCATCTTTATGTTGATTAACACAAGAATCAAAGGGTTGATTCTTGGAAATGGGTTAGAACCCTAGATTCTTAAGAATTGGGGAAAGACATCGAGCAAGGCTCGCATGTAGAATCTAAGTATACTTTTGGACTCACGGGAGCGTGGGGAGTCCGGAAAAGTACATTTTGTAAATTTAGGGCTCGGCCCTACCCGGGGGCATTTTGGTAATTTTTACCCTAGGATGACTATAGGCTTAAATAGCTATAATTGAGCGCTCATATGTGCTATATCTTGTCTTAATAGACCTAGTGGAGAGTCCTTCGCGGACAAGGCGAGCGGGAAAGGAGATTCTTCCCGGCATTTGAGCCCGAATTTCGAGGTAAGTGAGACTTGACCTCTATTGTGCTTGTGGACTCTTCCTTCATGCTAGTATGCTTCATGTACGCATATATATACCTAACAATGGTTAGGATTAATGATGTGAATTACTTGCTATTATTGTTTGTTATAAATAGCGAGATTGTGACTCGACCGAGGTATGTGCCGGTCTAAACGCTACGTCGAGGTAGCTTAAATTTATATCGTAGTAACGCTTGCTACGCCATGCTTAGATAGCAAGAACTTGGGACATGGCCGAGGATGTTGCCGGCATGTCATGATAAATGTCTTGCCGAGGATTTTGCCGGCTTTTGTATGATATTGGTACTTGATTTGTTCACGTGCCGGGTTGGGTAGTGCTGTCTATACGTAACCTTGGGTTGGACGACCTGGGAGTAGGGATTGTACCCCCAAACTGTGGTCGGGATAACCTTCGCCTTACGTTCAGCTAGCATAACCAACCTGGGTTACGGTGACTGTGAAATATTATCGTTATTAATATTTCTGTTATTATTTCTGTTATTGTTATTAATGTCATGGATATTAATACTGTTAGAGGGACACTTGACAGGGGGTGTGGTGTCGCCTATACTATGAGATGTGTCACACTTGACAGGGGGTGTGGTGTGGACACTTGATCTTTGAGATGTGACATACTTGACAGGGGGTGTGGTGTGGTCACTTGATTTATTGAGATACGACGCACTTGACAGGGGGTGTGGTGCGATCGTAGACAGATTTGAGATGAGCCAACGACTACGGGTCGTTGGTCTACTTATTCATGATTTTGATAGTGACTTCGGGTCACGGTATATGGTTGATACTTAGTAGTGGTGTTGCTAGTCCATTGTAGGTCTAGGTTAGTCGGCACGGGAGTAGAGATTGGACCTCCAAACCGCCGCTGAGTTGACCTATGCCTTACGTTGGATGGGCATAATCCTTGAGGCTTCTTGTTACTACTTGTGTGTATGGAATGTGTTACATCTATTTGTGATTTCACTACTTTATTGTATGATTACTATAGTATGTTGTTGCTTATGATGCATGTAGCGACTTGTCCCGCAAGGGTACCTTAGCGGGCCTGTCGGTGATCTTACTGGGCTTCGGCTTATAACTTACTATGCTACGTGCGCAGGTCCTTCATCCAGTCAGCAGCCCGGACGTTAGCGGTTCCCGAGGCTTTTGAGACTTTTGATTGAGGTGAGCCGACCACACAGACCGTGGTGGCATACCGCCGGAGTCACTTAGAGATAGGACTCAGATTTCTTTGATGTATATTCATACTTTATTGAGTCACTCTTAGAATGCTCCAATTCTTTTGTGGATATATTCTTTTGGACTTCACCCTTTTATATTTATATATCCATTTATGATCTTTTCACATTATTGTTCTTTTCCGCATCTTGTTTCATTGGTTCGCCTAGGCAAATGTTGTTTAGGTGCCATCACGAGCCCTTGGAAATTGGGTCGTGACAATGGTATTGATTTGATTCTAGATATTTATATGATGTCGCTGGTTTGCTTTAAGCTGACTATATTGCCTTTTGGATTTTTTGTAGCTGTTGATAGTCCAATGGTTGCCCAATTATAGGGGTAGTGCCGTCGAATGTTTTGTAAAATTTGAGCCTTAGCGAGATTTACGTCACTGCGTGATATTGGAAGGTTGGTGTTGTCCTTATTATTTATAGTTTGCTCTCGTTCCTTCTTATCTTGGAATCTCTATGTTCGACCTTTGGGTGTTGTTGCAGTGTGGGGCATTTAGGTTGATATTGAGTTATTCTCAGAATAGCGGTTGTATCGCATGGTTGTTGTGGTTGTAGTAGTTGATTGGTATTTCTAGGGATCCTTATGTTTTAGGGGAGATGCTGCTGAAATTTTTAAGAATTTCAAGACTTTAAAAAAATTGAGTTCGATTTGTGGTCTTCGGATGGAGGTTGTGTCATTGGTTTTGTGCTTGGTTCGTTCGTGGACGAACGAGTGTAAGTAGGGGAGATTGTAATGGTCCGCCTAGCCATTTTGGTAAATTGAAGCCCCGATATGCATGTCGACATATTTTTTTTTAGTTCCAATAAGTTTGTATGATGATTTTGGTCATATCCACAAAGTTTGGTTAAATTTCGATGAATTTTGGATAAGTTTGGGTTCGGTTTCGACGTAATTTAAGCATAAAAATTACCATATTAAGCAAACGACATTTGATTTGTATTTCGACTAAACCATTATATCCGTATCATAATTTGGAAACCATAGAAACTGAAATCATCAAGTTTCAACATCATATGAGGGATTTATGATACTTTTACTAAGGATTGGGTTGCCAGAATTTTCAGATTATTTACGAAATTGCCACTCACTGCGTAGTTAAATATCTGTACTTTTCCAAATATTGAAACCAACATATCTCCTTCATTATAAGGTCAAATGGAGTGATTCAAAAGTCTAACTTGATTGGATTTTCACAAGCAATCTATTGGAGGCATCAATAGTGAGTTTTGGGATCGTTTGGTGCAAGAAACGAGGCAGAACAGTAGGCATTTGTGGCTATTAATGTTATTGGAGTTTTTCTCATCTTGAAAGTTTGGAATTGGGAGAATTCAAGGATGTTCTTCTAATGGGTAAGGTCTAAACCATAACCTAATTTCCCTTTGATTCATTCTTTTGGTTTAAGCTTTAATCCATGATTTCTAAAGTATGAAATTGGGGTTTTCTTGTGAAGAAGGTTTAATGGGTCTTTCTTGAGAAGTTTATAAAATTGATTAGATTTCATAAGTTGCTTTAAATTATGAAGTTGATTGATTTTATGCTAGATTATGATATATCTAAGGTTGAATTTGATAGCCCTATTTTGGTCATAAATAGTGGTTGTGAGAAATTTGGGAAGTTGAGTAAGTTCTTAAATTTTAACTCAAAAGTAGAATAATATGGGGGGATTTGTGAATGTTAACGATATCGGATTGACTTGATTTTCGTATATATAAATTCGTTTTCGAATGGGTAACATGATTGTAGAATTGGATTTGAGATTTGAGGTGTTAATAAATAATTGACTTTCAACATAAACCCAAAAATTAATAAATTGGTTATTTGATGATGTAGATGGACTTTAATTGAGAAAGTAACCACACTTTTGGACTCGTGGGTGAATAGTAATCTAAAAATGTATTTTGTTCCGGAACTCGAATATGTGGGCCCATGGTTGACTTTTTGACTCGTTTGTCATCCAGTTATGAAAATTAGTATGGTAGCTTATATTGATCGTATTATTTATTGTTTTGCATAAAGTGGACTTATTTGGAAGGATTTGGGCGTGAAAAGACGATCGTGGGGTAGTTAGCTGAAACGACCTCGCTCAGTCGTTTCAGAAGTTAGGACTCCGATTAGCGTGCCGCTAATTTTAAAATGTTCATAATATCCATTAGGACCCGTCTGTAAAATTTGAGCTAAATCAGACCTCGTTTGGTAGGCATCGGAAGAAGATTTCAGTTTTTATTGGCAATAAATATTAAAAAGAGATTTTCGAGCTCGGTTTTTGCCGAATGAGCTCCGATTCGAAATCCGAAAGCGCCATTAGGTTCGTATGATTATTTCTGATTTTTGTAAACTTTCGAAAGTGAATTTCGATGTTGTTCGGCTAGTTTCCGTTAAAATGCCGAAAGTTAAATAATTTGACTTCTTTTCATTTAAATTCGCATCTTGAGTTTCGGGAGTCTGATTTGAGATCCGCCTTCGCGAATATGTTACATATATTTTGTATAACTGGTATGCAAAAGTTGGAATTATTTCGAATATCGTAGGGTACCGTTTTAATTTTTACCGTAGCAGCGAATTTTAAAGGAAAAAGGAAAAAAAAAAAAGGGGGAAAAGACAAACAAAATTAAAGGAAGTCGGTGGGGGTCCTTAGCTTTAAGCTAAGGACGAAAAGAGCATTTTGTACCATTTTAGAAACAGAATCAAAAGTTGGAACAGAAAGAAATGAAATGACGGAGAGGAAGAGAAAAAAATGCCAGAAAATGAGAAAGGGGCCGGAGAAAAATAGTATTTTCACTCCAGAACATTCAGGTAATGATCCTAATATAGTATTTGAGTTTATTACGTGTGTTTAAATATATTTTTGCGGTAAAAATAGGAATATTAGACATCGCCCTAATGACGTAAATTGATAGTTTAAAGGGTCAAATGGACCCCGATAATGAAATTGATTATGTATTCGTGCTCAGTGAGTTACGGGCAACTTATAAATATAATTTATTTGGGATTTGGTTAAGTGGCCTTAAACCCTGTACATAGGCCTGGCCTGCGTATTGCGTATGCGAATAGGGTATCAGGTTCCTACCTGGATTGCCCTAAGATGTGAGGAATGAAGCCTTTAGCCTAATGTGATATATTTTTCTGCTTATTGATCACAGTGGGATCGTTTGGCAATGAATTCAAAAAATAACGCGGTTGTTGGTCGCAATGCTAACTTTTGAGAGAGGTAAGTGTTTATATCCATTTCATTGGAGGCACCTGGCCTCGTGGATTTTCTACCACGTATTCCTTACGTGTGTAGCTGCCGATAGGCGTACTCATTACGCCTTAGCTTTGGATTTATATTGTATATTATATGTTATGTCCTATTGTTGGTATTGTATTGAGGATTTGAGCATTGTACCCTGGCTGCGAGTTGGCATCTACTTCCCGGTTGTCGATGAGAGTCCCGAGCCGGTGAAGGGTTATTGCATCACATTGCATTCATATGCATTACATTGCATATCATATTGAGGGCAGGAGTATTCCGCCCCAGGAGCAGGAGGATTCCGCTCCATTGTATCATATTGAGGGCAGGAGTATTCCGCCCCAGGAGCAGGAGTATTCCGCTCCATTGTATCACATTGAGGGTAGGAGGATTCCGCCCCAAGAGCAGGAGTATTCCGCTCTTATGTCAGATATTGAGTGCAGGAGTATTCCGCCTCAGCTTTACATTATATCGGGTGCAGGAGTATTCCGCCCCAAGAGATTGCAGGAGTATTCCGCCTCTGGTTTATATTATATCGGGTGCAGGAGTATTCCGCCCCAGGAGCAGGAGTATTCCGCTCCAGTTGGTTATCAGATTGGATTCCCCTCGAATGCAGGAGTATTCCGCTTCGGGATGGGATTACGGGCACATGTGACCCTACGCATCATATTTCATCTCACTTCATTTTATTTCATTTCATTTCATACCATTGTGTAAACTTGTGGTACATAACTATTGTCCTGCTTATATGTGCAGTTCTTATTTGTTGTTATGTTTCTGGCGCGCATCCTTGGTTGAGTTTATAAGTTTCTTACGTGTTTTCGGTTGTTATCTGGCTCTACCTTTTTATAATTTAAATAAAAGAAATTTGGTTTATCTGTTTCTTCTCCCTGGCTAGCTATCCTATTCTTTAAGGTGGCTAGTCTGCCCCACTTATTGAGTCCTTTTGACTCACCCTTGTTTGTTGTTTGTTTCTTTTTCTATCTATTTCGTTTCGGCAGGTTCGCTCTAGGACTGAGTTCGCCACGTTGTGAAGGAGCGAAGACGACTTCAGCTGTCAGGGTGAGCCAGCTTTTATTCCGGATGGCCACCTGTTTATTGGTTATTATTTCAGTTGCATTTTGCTCCCTTCAGGAGGTATTTGTCTTCTTTTTTACTCTTAGATGTCTGGTCTGGATAACCCTAAACCTAGTATGTTGGGTAGTCAGCTGTAATTTCTTTTGTACAGCTTAGAGGTATCAGTATGTCAGTGTTTTTTTTAAAGCCTTGTTCTTATTAATGAATTGAATTATATTTATTTGCTTAATTTAATTGGTAAGGGTTTGCCCGACGGGTCTAGGGAAGGATGTCGGGTGCCCGCACGGCCTAACCGGATTTCGGGTCGTGTCAGTTGGTATCAGAGCCCGGTTTAGAGTTTATCCAGACTAAGACAGTGTCTAGTAGAGTCTCGCTGATGGGTACGTAGACGTCCGTACTTATCTACGAGAGGCTATGATGGCATTTAGAAAGTTTCACTTCCTTCATTTCTGATCATGCGTCGGTCTAGGATGCAAAAGTATTTTCGTTAATTCGTTCGTGGTAATTGTGAGCCCTCGCACGATAAATCAGCAAACAGTATGAGTTCAAGACGAAGCAGTTTAGCCAAGGGCTAGCACTGACGAAGCCCCGAGTGTTTTTTTTTATCGTGCTGACGATCTAATTACGGAGGTCCCAGTTGTACGAGCTCGCGTTGGGCAAGGGAGCAGGGCCTTGTAGTTCTCTTGGTTCTCTATGATGCTTTACGAGAATCTTGGTGACGCAGATACCGCAAGAACCTATTATTCGCTAGGCAGCTTATAAGGTTGCTGCAGATGTGGACGTTCGATCTCAGGGAGTTCCTTTTCTGGTTCTTAATATTGCTGCAGTAAATTATATTCCGGAGGTAGTATGTGTTGTACCTCTAATTGTTCTGGTTACCCAGCCGAGGTATCAGTTCAGTCCGAGTGTCCAAAGAGGTTGCATTATTTTACGCGGTTGAACCTTCCGATATTCTTAAGCAATGCATCAGATGAACCTCGTGATTCTTTTTAAAACAAAATGATGTCAGCATATCCTTCAGGCTCTTGATCATATCGAGCGGTATGGTGTTGATTATTCTTCTTTCCAGTGTCAGGGTCCAGCCTTGAATTTGTGGGCCGCTCTCTTATTAGTTAACTTGATTCGGTTTTTCTTCTAGATTCGTGGAAAATTTCCTTTCGAGTAGCGAACGAGATGAAAAGTGTTACCAGTTCGAGTGGATTTGACAGGGTAGCCTGTCGGTTAGCCTGTTGGTTTCAGAATATAAGATTGAATTCTATAAAATGGCCGAATATGCATTTGAACTAGTTCATGAGCCTTTCGAGAGATTCAGAGATTTATTGATGACCTTTAATTTTCCCTGAAATCCAAGATGGCTCGAGAAATTGAGGTCTGGATTTTATTTGATGTTGTTGTTAATATTGCCCAAAGGTTCGAGGCATACCATAAGTTAGAGCGGGAAAGTAAGAGATCCCGTGGCCCTGGTGGGCAACCATGGTACCTCATTTGGAGGTAAGATTTTTGATTATTTTGGGAGGTCACCTTCCAAGTTATCTCAGCATGTGTCACGTAATTCTTAGAGTGCGCCAGTAGCTCGTCAAGATCGGATTCAGTCTTTTCTTTACAACTATCAACAATCTGCCCAGTTCCTATATTTAGCGAAAGGGTGTTATCATTGTCGTGGGTCTGATTATCTTTTGAAGAGTTTTTCTGTTATCATTGTTGTGAGTCTGGCTATTCTTTGAGGAGTTTTTCCGTACTCCAGCAAGTAGACAATTGTCCTTCTTCTTGCCCTCAGACACCTGCACAGTCGCAAAAATTTCATTTAAATGTTAATCAATAAGAGAAATGCCACAATCCAGTAGAGGTCGAGAGCGTGGTGGTAGTGGTTCTTCTAGAAGTAATTATCAAGGTAGTGGCTCGACTCAGCTACAGAGGCAGTTCTATGAACTGCTAGTCTGGCAGGATGTTGAGGTATCTGATGTAGTACACCCATGTATTTTTTCTTCTCTTAAATGTGAGTAAGATTTGAAGCTTTTGATCGATCTGAAAATAGTGTGTCTTATCATGTTTCAATGGTTTCCTTGGATGTCGTTTCGATTAAGAATCGGTTGTGGTAGAGGGGCGAGCTTCTGGTATGATTTATTCCTGGCATTTGTGAGACCTTACTATTTTTTCTAGTCTAAATATGAGAGATTTGGCAGTAAGTGTCGGTATTGTCTGCCTGGCATCTTGTTGTTCCACCTTCTGTTATTATGTCAAATCAGTTTACCTCTCTTCTCGGAATTTCGTGTTAGTAGGATAATGGGATCCTAATTCTTCACCATCAGCAAGTGTTATCGTTTCTTCCAGTGTAGAGTTATTAGTAAGTAATATTCGATCTACGTATCTCCTTTTGGTTCAAAACGCTAATAAAGTCATGTTATCTTATGAGCTTGTCTGGGTTATAAAAGGGTTTCTGGTAAATTGTCAGAATTTCCTTCTTATTGGAAGGTTAAAACTGGTATGGATGTTTTTCCATAAAGCTTATTTAATGTCTATCTCTTCAATTGCGATTTTTTTGGCTCGCCTGATGCGGAAGTAGTCTAGCTTTGGTAGTCAAGCAAATAAGAAGATGAACTTCCTGAAGCTCTAATTATTTCTATCCTCGATCTATTTCCATTTCTTATTCGTCCGGCACTAGTAAGCTTGGGCGATTGGTAGCCGCTTGTGACGTTCCCTGTGTTGAGCCAGAGTACGTGTTATTGTGGCCGGGTAAGCATATTATTGTTTTGGAAGCATATTATTGTTTTGGTCCAGTTGTCTCATCTTGTTATCCGTTTAACATGTTTATGTCATCGGTTTATCCGGGTATCCATTCCCGTGTATAGTATACCGCTGGTTCTGTTTTGCGGATCATCCAGTTTCAGGGGAAACTCTGCCGAAATTTTTACATAGAAGTACCATCCATTAGGCGATGGTGTTTACGGCAAAGGTATGGAGTTGTGAACTTGAGAGTTGCAGCTGTTTGGCAACTCAAGAGGGTAATGTAGTAGCTCAGGTCTGAGCCGCATTCTGTTTTTAGCTAAATCTTCTTTAGTCCAGCAGACTGTGCGAGGATGGTTATTCCTATTCAAATGGCTGCATGAGTTTGTGCTTTAAGTGGAGGAGTCTTCCTCCAAATACTGAATGCTAATATTAAATCTCTGAGGTGTTGATACCACTTTCCTCACGACCCAAAGTAAGGCCACGACAGAAATCTACAATGAGTGTCGATCACTGCTAAACCCACTAATAATCTATTAATGATGGAGATAAGCTGGCAACCTGACCATATATACGTACCTATCTGCTGAAACCATAAAGTCTGGAAAAGATGACACGACTTTAACCTGCTGGCAATTAGAACACTGAGCCACAAATCCTGTTATGTCACACTTCATTCTATCCCACCAATAATCTGCTTAAGATCATGGTGCATCTTAGTCGAATCTGGATGAACAGTGTATTTGGAATAATGTGCCTCTATCATAATCTGTCCATGTAAATCTGTGACATCAGAAATACAAAGTCTATCTTTATACATGAGAACACCGTCAGTAGTGACCCTGTATGGTGACTTCGGTTTTCTTTGGGCTATCTGTCTGTATTCAACTAGAACTGGATCCTCATACTGACGCTGTTTTACTTCATGGAAATTTAGAGTGAAAGATCTAGTGCAGCTTGTCGTCCATCCGTCATTGGCATATCTCCTTCACACCTTAACTCCTTGAGAGGTTACATTAGCGTTGTAAGTGCTCATGTAATCAACTTTGCTGGTATTTTGCCTCAGCTCATGGTCCAACTACGTGTCTCCTTTAGTTTTACTTTTTCAAGTCATAATATTTTCAATTGAAAGACAATACCCTAAAGTAGGTGTTCAGTCTGGAGATCATTCCTGATCTGCATCATACTATCCAGAAGTATTTGCCTGATCCTTATCCTTATATGATAGACCCTGTTCAGATGAACCTTTGACATACATTAGGATACGAGTAATTACATTCCCACAAAGAGCTTGCGGAACAACACTAACATCAACTGAGATGTTGCCTAGTGTGTTCGTAAAAATAATATAGCTTGCATCAAATCTTCTATAGTGAGTGGTGACAAGGTACTTCAAAAGCTCCCCGATTGCATCAAGCGTGAGCTAATTCTTAGTTTCATCGACCTGTTCTATATCGAAAGGTATATCGAAGAAGGATTATCGGCTGAATCATGTTAACCCATTCAAAGTTCCGTGTATCTTTGCTTCGAAAATGTAGAACTCTCTTCCCGTGATCGAGGAAGGATCAGCTTAGTTAGAATAAGCTGTGCAATGGTATTACCATATTATCCAGATATATTTTATTCCAAAAGTACGATGTGCGTAATATAATTGTGATCCTGTAATCAAGAGATAAGGTCCGTGGAGTAGCTTAGGAAGGTCGTGCAAGTTCTTTTGTTATCTGTGCGAATTTTTCTTTTGACTTAGGCTCGTTCGAGGACGAACGAGAGTTTAAGTGGAGGAGAATGAAACGACCTCGCTCAGTCGTTTCGGAAGTTAGGACTCCGATTGGCATGCCGCTAATTTTAAAATGTTCATAATATCCATTAGGACCCGTCTGTAAAATTTGAGCTAAATCAGACCTCGTTTGGTAGGCATCGGAAGAAGATTTCAGTTTTTATTGGCAATAAATATTAAAAAGAGATTTTCGAGCTCGGTTTTTGCCGAATGAGCTCCGATTCGAAATCTGAAAGCGCCATTAGGTTCGTATGATTATTTGTGATTTTTGTAAACTTTCGAAAGTGAATTTCGATGTTGTTCGGCTAGTTTCCGTTAAAATGCCGAAAGTTAAATAATTTGACTTCTTTTCATTTAAATTCGCATCTTGAGTTTCGGGAGTCTGATTTGAGATCCGCCTTCGCGAATATGTTACATATATTTTGTATAACTGGTATGCAAAAGTTGGAATTATTTCGAATATCGTAGGGTACCGTTTTAATTTTTACCGTAGCAGCGAATTTTAAAGGAAAAAGGAAAAAAAAAAGGGGAAAAGACAAACAAAATTAAAGGAAGTCGGTGGGGGTCCTTAGCTTAAAGCTAAGGACGAAAAGAGCGTTTTGTACCATTTTAGAAACAGAATCAAAAGTTGGAACAGAAAGAAATGAAATGACGGAGAGGAAGAGAAAAAAATGCCAGAAAATGAGAAAGGGGCCGGAGAAAAATAGTATTTTCACTCCAGAACATTCAGGTAATGATCCTAATATAGTATTTGAGTTTATTACGTGTGTTTAAATATATTTTTGCGGTAAAAATAGGAATATTAGACATCGCCCTAATGACGTAAATTGATAGTTTAAAGGGTCAAATGGACCCCGATAATGAAATTGATTATGTATTCGTGCTCAGTGAGTTACGGGCAACTTATAAATATAATTTATTTGGGATTTGGTTAAGTGGCCTTAAACCCTGTACATAGGCCTGGCCTGCGTATTGCGTATGCGAATAGGGTATCAGGTTCCTACCTGGATTGCCCTAAGATGTGAGGAATGAAGCCTTTAGCCTAATGTGATATATTTTTCTGCTTATTGATCACAGTGGGATCGTTTGGCAATGAATTCAAAAAATAACGCGGTTGTTGGTCGCAATGCTAACTTTTGAGAGAGGTAAGTGTTTATATCCATTTCATTGGAGGCACCTGGCCTCGTGGATTTTCTACCACGTATTCCTTACGTGTGTAGCTGCCGATAGGCGTACTCATTACGCCTTAGCTTTGGATTTATATTGTATATTATATGTTATGTCCTATTGTTGGTATTGTATTGAGGATTTGAGCATTGTACCCTGGCTGCGAGTTGGCATCTACTTCCCGGTTGTCGATGAGAGTCCCGAGCCGGTGAAGGGTTATTGCATCACATTGCATTCATATGCATTACATTGCATATCATATTGAGGGCAGGAGTATTCCGCCCCAGGAGCAGGAGGATTCCGCTCCATTGTATCATATTGAGGGCAGGAGTATTCCGCCCCAGGAGCAGGAGTATTCCGCTCCATTGTATCACATTGAGGGTAGGAGGATTCCGCCCCAAGAGCAGGAGTATTCCGCTCTTATGTCAGATATTGAGTGCAGGAGTATTCCGCCTCAGCTTTACATTATATCGGGTGCAGGAGTATTCCGCCCCAAGAGAGTGCAGGAGTATTCCGCCTCTGGTTTATATTATATCGGGTGCAGGAGTATTCCGCCCCAGGAGCAGGAGTATTCCGCTCCAGTTGGTTATCAGATTGGATTCCCCTCGAATGCAGGAGTATTCCGCTTCGGGATGGGATTACGGGCACATGTGACCCTACGCATCATATTTCATCTCACTTCATTTTATTTCATTTCATTTCATACCATTGTGTAAACTTGTGGTACATAACTATTGTCCTGCTTATATGTGCATTTCTTATTTGTTGTTATGTTTCTGGCGCGCATCCTTGGTTGAGTTTATAAGTTTCTTACGTGTTTTCGGTTGTTATCTGGCTCTACCTTTTTATAATTTAAATAAAAGAAATTTGGTTTATCTGTTTCTTCTCCCTGGCTAGCTATCCTATTCTTTAAGGTGGCTAGTCTGCCCCACTTATTGAGTCCTTTTGACTCACCCTTGTTTGTTGTTTGTTTCTTTTTCTATCTATTTCGTTTCGGCAGGTTCGCTCTAGGATTGAGTTCGCCACGTTGTGAAGGAGCGAAGACGACTTCAGCTGTCAGGGTGAGCCAGCTTTTATTCCGGATGGCCACCTGTTTATTGGTTATTATTTCAGTTGCATTTTGCTCCCTTCAGGAGGTATTTGTCTTCTTTTGTACTCTTAGATGTCTGGTCTGGATAACCCTAAACCTAGTATGTTGGGTAGTCAGCTGTAATTTCTTTTGTACAGCTTAGAGGTATCAGTATGTCAGTGTTTTTTTTAAAGCCTTGTTCTTATTAATGAATTGAATTATATTTATTTGCTTAATTTAATTGGTAAGGGTTTGCCCGACGGGTCTAGGCAAGGATGTCGGGTGCCCGCACGGCCTAACCGGATTTCGGGTCGTGTCATTAGCAATCGTCGACTTGAGGTAAGTAGTTTACATCCCTTCTTTGGTGGACTTTCTCCACATTGGATGTCTATGTATGTGTTTCTTACGTGCATGGCTGCTTAAATGGGCATACTTATTATGCTAAGACTATTTTGAAAAGTGTAATTACAGTTCATTACTATTTCTTGATTTATTATCGTAGCACGACATAGTTCCGTGCATATTATTATGGTACGATGTAGCGCCGTACATATTATCATAGCACGATGTAGTTCCGTACATATTATTGTGGTACGATGTTTAATACATATTATAATCGCACGATGTAGTTCCGTGCATATTATTATGGTACGATGTTTCGTACATATTATCATAGCACGATGTAGTTCCGTGCATATTATTCTGATACGATGTAGTTTCATACATATTATGATAGCACGATGTAGTTCTGTGCATATTATTGTAGTACGATGTTTCGTACATATTATCATCGCACGATGAAATTCTATGCAGATTATTATAGTACGATGTGGTTATATACATATTATTGTAGCATGAGTGAAACGACCTCGGTCAGTCGTTTCGGAAGTTAGGACTCCGATTGGCGTGTCAATAATTTTAAAATATTCGTAATGTCCATTAGAACCTGTCTGTAAAATTTGAGCTAAATCAGACCTCGTTTGGTAGGCATCGGAAGAAGGTTTCAGTTTTATTGGCGATAAATATTAAAAAGAGATTTTCAAGCTCGGTTTTGCCGAATGAGCTCCGATTCGAAATCAGAAAGCGCCGCTAGGTTCGTATGATTATTTGTGATTTTTGTAAACTTTCGAAAGTGAAATTCGATGTTGTTCGGTTAGTTTCCGCTAAAATGCCGAAGGTTAAATAATTTGACTTCTTTTCATCTAAATTCGCATCTTGAGTTTTGGGAGTCCAATTTGAGATCCGTCTTCGCGAGTATATTATATATATTTTGTATAACTGCTATGCAAAAGTTGGAATCATTTCGAATATCACAGGGTACTGTTTTAATTTTCGTCGCGTAAAGAAAATAAAATTAAAAAAAACAAAACAAAAAAAGGAAAAAAAGGACAAAAAAAATTAATGGGCGGAGGTGGGTCATTAGCTAAGGACCATCATAACTTTGAAACATGGACTCAAAATGAAACGAGAGCAGAAACATTGAAACAGAAAAAAAATCAAATGACGCTGTGGAAAAATGCCAGAAAATGAGAAAAAGAGCCGGAGGAAAATAGTATTTTTACCCCGAAACATTCAGGTAATCATCCTAATGCATTATTTGAGTTTATTACGTATGTTTGAATAGATTTTAACTGTAAAACTTTGAATATTAGACATCATTTTAATAAGTTCAGTTAATAGTTTAAAGGGTCAAATGGACCCCGATAATAAAATTGATTATATATTCGTACTCAGTGAGTTATGGGTAACATATAAATATAATTTATTTGGAGTTTGGTTATGTGGCCTTAAACCCTGTATATAGGCCTGGCTTGCGTATTGCGTATGCGAATAGAGTATCAGGTTCTTAACCGGATTGCCCTAAGATGTGAGGAATGAAGCCTTTAGCCTAATTTGATATATTTTTATGCTTATTGAATAGAGTGGGATAGTTTGGCAATGAATTCAAAGGACAAGCGGTCATTGAGTGGATGTACTAACTTTGTAACAAGGTAAGTGTTTATATCCATTTCTTTGGAGGCACCTGGCCTCGTGGATTTTCTACCACGTGTTCCTTACGTGTGTAGCTGCCGATAGGCGTACTCATTACGCCTTAGCTTTGGATTTATATTCTATATTATATATTATGTCCTGTTATTGGTATTGCATTGAGAATCTGAGTATTGTACTTTGGTTGTGAGTTGGTACATACTTTCCAGCTGTTGATGAGAGTCCCGCACCAGTGATGGGTTATTATTGCATCATGTTGCATTCATATGCACATTGCATCATATTGAGGGTAGGAGGATTCCGCCCTCAGAGCAGGAGGATTCCGCTCCATTGCATCATATTGAGGGTAGGAGGATTCCGCCCTCGGAGCAGGAGGATTTCGCTCCATTGCATCATATTGAGGGCAGGAGGATTCCGCCCTCGGAGCAGGAGGATTCTGCTCCATTGCATCATATTGAGGGCAGGAGGATTCCGCCCTCGGAGCAGGAGGATTCCGCTCCATTGCATCATATTGAGGGTAGGAGGATTCCGCCCTCGGAGCAGGAGGATTCTGCTCTATTGCATCATATTGAGGGTAGGAGGATTCCGCCCCCGGAGCAGGAGGATTCCGCTCCATCTATTTGGCACATGTGACACCATTTCATCATACTGCATTCATCCCATCTCATTGCACCGCATACTGACTATTTTGTGTATTCTATTGTGTTTTATATATGCGGTTTGTACACTATGTCGTGGACATATATCAATTTACCTATATATTTCTGGCTCGTATTCTGGGTTGCGGGGATCGGGTTGCACGCCGCAACAGGATAAATATATGGATCGAGTTGCACGCCGCAACGGTATAAATATATGGATCGGGTTGCACGCCGCAATGGTATAAATATATGGATCGGGTTGCACGCCGCAACGGTATAAATATATGGATCGGGTTGCACGCCGCAACGGTATAAATATATGGATCGGGTTGCACGCCGCAACAGGATAATTATATGGATCGGTGAAACGACCTCGCTCAGTCGTTTCGGAAGTTAGGACTCCGATTGGCGTGCCGCTAATTTTAAAATGTTCATAATATCCATTAAGACCCGTCTGTAAAATTTGAGCTAAATCAGACCTCGTTTGGTAGGCATCGGAAGAAGATTTCAGTTTTTATTGGCAATAAATATTAAAAAGAGATTTTCGAGCTCGGTTTTTGCCGAATGAGCACCGATTCGAAATCCGAAAGCGCCATTAGGTTCGTATGATTATTTGTGATTTTTGTAAACTTTCGAAAGTGAATTTCGATGTTGTTCGGCTAGTTTCCGTTAAAATGCCGAAAGTTAAATAATTTGACTTCTTTTCATTTAAATTCGCATCTTGAGTTTCGGGAGTCTGATTTGAGATCCGCCTTTGCGAATATGTTACATATATTTTGTATAACTGGTATGCAAAAGTTGGAATTATTTCGAATATCGTAGGGTACCATTTTAATTTTTACCGTAGCAGCGAATTTTAAAGGAAAAAGGAAAAAAAAAAGGGGAAAAGACAAACAAAATTAAAGGAAGTCGGTGGGGGTCCTTAGCTTTAAGCTAAGGACGAAAAGAGCATTTTGTACCATTTTAGAAACAGAATCAAAAGTTGGAACAGAAAGAAATGAAATGACGGAGAGGAAGAGAAAAAAATGCCAGAAAATGAGAAAGGGGCCGGAGAAAAATAGTATTTTCACTCCAGAACATTCAGGTAATGATCCTAATATAGTATTTGAGTTTATTACGTGTGTTTAAATATATTTTTGCGGTAAAAATAGGAATATTAGACATCGCCCTAATGACGTAAATTGATAGTTTAAAGGGTCAAATGGACCCCGATAATGAAATTGATTATGTATTCGTGCTCAGTGAGTTACGGGCAACTTATAAATATAATTTATTTGGGATTTGGTTAAGTGGCCTTAAACCCTGTACATAGGCCTGGCCTGCGTATTGCGTATGCGAATAGGGTATCAGGTTCCTACCTGGATTGCCCTAAGATGTGAGGAATGAAGCCTTTAGCCTAATGTGATATATTTTTCTGCTTATTGATCACAGTGGGATCGTTTGGCAATGAATTCAAAAAATAACGCGGTTGTTGGTCGCAATGCTAACTTTTGAGAGAGGTAAGTGTTTATATCCATTTCATTTGAGGCACCTGGCCTCGTGGATTTTCTACCACGTATTCCTTACGTGTGTAGCTGCCGATAGGCGTACTCATTACGCCTTAGCTTTGGATTTATATTGTATATTATATGTTATGTCCTATTGTTGGTATTGTATCGAGGATTTGAGCATTGTACCCTGGCTGCGAGTTGGCATCTACTTCCCGGTTGTCGATGAGAGTCCCGAGCCGGTGAAGGGTTATTGCATCACATTGCATTCATATGCATTACATTGCATATCATATTGAGGGCAGGAGTATTCCGCCCCAGGAGCAGGAGGATTCCGCTCCATTGTATCATATTGAGGGCAGGAGTATTCCGCCCCAGGAGCAGGAGTATTCCGCTCCATTGTATCACATTGAGGGTAGGAGGATTCCGCCCCAAGAGCAGGAGTATTCCGCTCTTATGTCAGATATTGAGTGCAGGAGTATTCCGCCTCAGCTTTACATTATATCGGGTGCAGGAGTATTCCGCCCCAAGAGATTGCAGGAGTATTCCGCCTCTGGTTTATATTATATCGGGTGCAGGAGTATTCCGCCCCAGGAGCAGGAGTATTCCGCTCCAGTTGGTTATCAGATTGGATTCCCCTCGAATGCAGGAGTATTCCGCTTCGGGATGGGATTACGGGCACATGTGACCCTACGCATCATATTTCATCTCACTTCATTTTATTTCATTTCATTTCATACCATTGTGTAAACTTGTGGTACATAACTATTGTCCTGCTTATATGTGCATTTCTTATTTGTTGTTATGTTTCTGGCACGCATCCTTGGTTGAGTTTATAAGTTTCTTACGTGTTTTCGGTTGTTATCTGGCTCTACCTTTTTATAATTTAAATAAAAGAAATTTGGTTTATCTGTTTCTTCTCCCTGGCTAGCTATCCTATTCTTTAAGGTGGCTAGTCTGCCCCACTTATTGAGTCCTTTTGACTCACCCTTGTTTGTTGTTTGTTTCTTTTTCTATCTATTTCGTTTCGGCAGGTTCGCTCTAGGATTGAGTTCGCCACGTTGTGAAGGAGCGAAGACGACTTCAGCTGTCAGGGTGAGCCAGCTTTTATTCCGGATGGCCACCTGTTTATTGGTTATTATTTCAGTTGCATTTTGCTCCCTTCAGGAGGTATTTGTCTTCTTTTGTACTCTTAGATGTCTGGTCTGGATAACCCTAAACCTAGTATGTTGGGTAGTCAGCTGTAATTTCTTTTGTACAGCTTAGAGGTATCAGTATGTCAGTGTTTTTTTTAAGCCTTGTTCTTATTAATGAATTGAATTATATTTATTTGCTTAATTTAATTGGTAAGGGTTTGCCCGACGGGTCTAGGGAAGGATGTCGGGTGCCCGCACGGCCTAACCGGATTTCGGGTCGTGTCAGTTGGTATCAGAGCCCGGTTTAGAGTTTATCCAGACTAAGACAGTGTCTAGTAGAGTCTCGCTGATGGGTACGTAGACGTCCGTACTTATCTACGAGAGGCTATGATGGCATTTATAAAGTTTCACTTCCTTCATTTCTGATCATGCGTCGGTCTAGGATGCAAAAGTATTTTCGTTAATTCGTTCGTGGTAATTGTGAGCCCTCGCACGATAAATCAGCAAACAGTATGAGTTCAAGACGAAGCAGTTTAGCCAAGGGCTAGCACTGACGAAGCCCCGAGTGTTTTTTTTTATCGTGCTGACGATCTAATTACGGAGGTCCCAGTTGTACGAGCTCGCGTTGGGCAAGGGAGCAGGACCTTGTAGTTCTCTTGGTTCTCTATGATGCTTTACGAGAATCTTGGTGACGCAGATACCGCAAGAACCTATTATTCGCTAGGCAGCTTATAAGGTTGCTACAGATGTGGACGTTCGATCTCAGGGAGCTCCTTTTCTGGTTCTTAATATTGCTGCAGTAAATTATATTCCGGAGGTAGTATGTGTTGTACCTCTAATTGTTCTGGTTACCCAGCCGAGGTATCAGTTCAGTCCGAGTGTCCGAAGAGGTTGCATTATTTTACGCGGTTGAACCTTCCGATATTCTTAAGCAATGCATCAGATGAACCTCGTGATTCTTTTTAAAACAAAATGATGTCAGCATATCCTTCAGGCTCTTGATCATATCGAGCGGTATGGTGTTGATTATTCTTCTTTCCAGTGTCAGGGTCCAGCCTTGAATTTGTGGGCCGCTCTCTTATTAGTTAACTTGATTCGGTTTTTCTTCTAGATTCGTGGAAAATTTCCTTTCGAGTAGCGAACGAGATGAAAAGTGTTACCAGTTCGAGTGGATTTGACAGGGTAGCCTGTCGGTTAGCCTGTTGGTTTCAGAATATAAGATTGAATTCTATAAAATGGCCGAATATGCATTTGAACTAGTTCATGAGCCTTTCGAGAGATTCAGAGATTTATTGATGACCTTTAATTTTCCCTGAAATCCAAGATGGCTCGAGAAATTGAGGTCTGGATTTTATTTGATGTTGTTGTTAATATTGCCCAAAGGTTCGAGGCATACCATAAGTTAGAGCGGGAAAGTAAGAGATCCCGTGGCCCTGGTGGGCAACCATGGTACCTCATTTGGAGGTAAGATTTTTGATTATTTTGGGAGGTCACCTTCCAAGTTATCTTAGCATGCGTCACGTAATTCTTAGAGTGCGCCAGTAGCTCGTCAAGATCGGATTCAGTCTTTTCTTTACAACTATCAACAATCTGCCCAGTTCCTATATTTAGCGAAAGGGTGTTATCATTGTCGTGGGTCTGATTATCTTTTGAAGAGTTTTTCTGTTATCATTGTTGTGAGTCTGGCTATTCTTTGAGGAGTTTTTCCTTACTCCAGCAAGTAGACAATTGTCCTTCTTCTTGCCCTCAGATACCTGCACAGTCGCAAAAATTTCATTTAAATGTTAATCAATAAGAGAAATGCCACAATCCAGTAGAGGTCGAGAGCGTGGTGGTAGTGGTTCTTCTAGAAGTAATTATCAAGGTAGTGGCTCGACTCAGCTGCAGAGGCAGTTCTATGAACTGCTAGTCTGGCAGGATGTTGAGGTATCTGATGTAGTACACCCATGTATTTTTTCTTCTCTTAAATGTGAGTAAGATTTGAAGCTTTTGATCGATCTGAAAATAGTGTGTCTTATCATGTTTCAATGGTTTCCTTGGATGTCGTTTCGATTAAGAATCGGTTGTGGTAGAGGGGCGAGCTTCTGGTATGATTTATTCCTGGCATTTGTGAGACCTTACTATTTTTTCTAGTCTAAATATGAGAGATTTGGCAGTAAGTGTCGGTATTGTCTGCCTGGCATCTTGTTGTTCCACCTTCTGTTATTATGTCAAATCAGTTTACCTCTCTTCTCGGAATTTCGTGTTAGTAGGATAATGGGATCCTAATTCTTCACCATCAGCAAGTGTTATCGTTTCTTCCAGTGTAGAGTTATTAGTAAGTAATATTCGATCTACGTATCTCCTTTTGGTTCAAAACGCTAATAAAGTCATGTTATCTTATGAGCTTGTCTGGGTTATAAAAGGGTTTCTGGTAAATTGTCAGAATTTCCTTCTTATTGGAAGGTTAAAACTGGTATGGATGTTTTTCCATAAAGCTTATTTAATGTCTATCTCTTCAATTGCGATTTTTTTGGCTCGCCTGATGCGGAAGTAGTCTAGTTTTGGTAGTCAGGCAAATAAGAAGATGAACTTCCTGAAGCTCTAATTATTTCTATCCTCGATCTATTTCCATTTCTTATTCGTCCGGCACTAGTAAGCTTGGGCGATTGGTAGCCGCTTGTGACGTTCCCTGTGTTGAGCCAGAGTACGTGTTATTGTGGCCGGGTAAGCATATTATTGTTTTGGAAGCATATTATTGTTTTGGTCCAGTTGTCTCATCTTGTTATCCGTTTAACATGTTTATGTCATCGGTTTATCCGGGTATCCATTCCCGTGTATAGTATACCGCTGGTTCTGTTTTGCGGATCATCCAGTTTCAGGGGAAACTCTGCCGAAATTTTTACATAGAAGTACCATCCATTAGGCGATGGTGTTTACGGCAAAGGTATGGAGTTGTGAACTTGAGAGTTGCAGCTGTTTGGCAACTCAAGAGGGTAATGTAGTAGCTCAGGTCTGAGCCGCATTATGTTTTTAGCTAAATCTTCTTTAGTCCAGCAGACTGTGCGAGGATGGTTATTCCTATTCAAATGGCTGCATGAGTTTGTGCTTTAAGTGGAGGAGTCTTCCTCCAAATACTGAATGCTAATATTAAATCTCTGAGGTGTTGATACCACTTTCCTCACGACCCAAAGTAAGGCCACGACAGAAATCTACAATGAGTGTCGATCACTGCTAAACCCACTAATAATCTATTAATGATGGAGATAAGCTGGCAACCTGACCATATATACGTACCTATCTGCTGAAACCATAAAGTCTGGAAAAGATGACACGACTTTAACCTGCTGGCAATTAGAACACTGAGCCACAAATCCTGTTATGTCACACTTCATTCTATCCCACCAATAATCTGCTTAAGATCATGGTGCATCTTAGTCGAATCTGGATGAACAGTGTATTTGGAATAATGTGCCTCTATCATAATTTGTCCACGTAAATCTGTGACATCAGAAATACAAAGTCTATCTTTATACATGAGAACACCGTCAGTAGTGACCCTGTATGGTGACTTCGGTTTTCTTTGGGCTATCTGTCTGTATTCAACTAGAACTGGATCCTCATACTGACGCTGTTTTACTTCATGGAAATTTAGAGTGAAAGATCTAGTGCAGCTTGTCATCCATCCGTCATTGGCATATCTCCTTCACACCTTAACTCCTTGAGAGGTTACTTTAGCGTTGTAAACGCTCATGTAATCAACTTTGTTGCTGGTATTCTGCCTCAGCTCATGGTCCAACTACGTGTCTCCTTTAGTTTTACTTTTTCAAGTCATAATATTTTCAATTGAAAGACAATACCCTAAAGTAGGTGTTCAGTCTGGAGATCATTCCTGATCTGCATCATACTATCCAGAAGTATTTGCCTGATCCTTATCCTTATATGATAGACCCTGTTCAGATGAACCTTTGACATACATTAGGATACGAGTAATTACATTCCCACAAAGAGCTTGCGGAACAACACTAACATCAACTGAGATGTTGCCTAGTGTGTTCGTAAAAATAATATAGCTTGCATCAAATCTTCTATAGTGAGTGGTGACAAGGTACTTCAAAAGCTCCCCGATTGCATCAAGCGTGAGCTAATTCTTAGTTTCATCGACCTGTTCTATATCGAAAGGTATATCGAAGAAGGATTATCGGCTGAATCATGTTAACCCATTCAAAGTTCCGTGTATCTTTGCTTCGAAAATGTAGAACTCTCTTCCCGTGATCGAGGAAGGATCAACTTAGTTAGAATAAGCTGTGCAATGGTATTACCATATTATCCAGATATATTTTATTCCAAAAGTACGATGTGCGTAATATAATTGTGATCCTGTAATCAAGAGATAAGGTCCGTGGAGTAGCTTAGGAAGGTCGTGCAAGTTCTTTTGTTATCTGTGCGAATTTTTCTTTTGACTTAGGCTCGTTCGAGGACGAACGAGAGTTTAAGTGGAGGAGAATGAAACGACCTCGCTCAGTCGTTTCGGAAGTTAGGACTCCGATTGGCATGCCGCTAATTTTAAAATGTTCATAATATCCATTAGGACCCGTCTGTAAAATTTGAGCTAAATCAGACCTCGTTTGGTAGGCATCGGAAGAAGATTTCAGTTTTTATTGGCAATAAATATTAAAAAGAGATTTTCGAGCTCGGTTTTTGCCGAATGAGCTCCGATTCGAAATCTGAAAGCGCCATTAGGTTCGTATGATTATTTGTGATTTTTGTAAACTTTCGAAAGTGAATTTCGATGTTGTTCGGCTAGTTTCCGTTAAAATGCCGAAAGTTAAATAATTTGACTTCTTTTCATTTAAATTCGCATCTTGAGTTTCGGGAGTCTGATTTGAGATCCGCCTTCGCGAATATGTTACATATATTTTGTATAACTGGTATGCAAAAGTTGGAATTATTTCGAATATCGTAGGGTACCGTTTTAATTTTTACCGTAGCAGCGAATTTTAAAGGAAAAAGGAAAAAAAAAAGGGGAAAAGACAAACAAAATTAAAGGAAGTCGGTGGGGGTCCTTAGCTTAAAGCTAAGGACGAAAAGAGCGTTTTGTACCATTTTAGAAACAGAATCAAAAGTTGGAACAGAAAGAAATGAAATGACGGAGAGGAAGAGAAAAAAATGCCAGAAAATGAGAAAGGGGCCGGAGAAAAATAGTATTTTCACTCCAGAACATTCAGGTAATGATCCTAATATAGTATTTGAGTTTATTACGTGTGTTTAAATATATTTTTGCGGTAAAAATAGGAATATTAGACATCGCCCTAATGACGTAAATTGATAGTTTAAAGGGTCAAATGGACCCCGATAATGAAATTAATTATGTATTCGTGCTCAGTGAGTTACGGGCAACTTATAAATATAATTTATTTGGGATTTGGTTAAGTGGCCTTAAACCCTGTACATAGGCCTGGCCTGCGTATTGCGTATGCGAATAGGGTATCAGGTTCCTACCTGGATTGCCCTAAGATGTGAGGAATGAAGCCTTTAGCCTAATGTGATATATTTTTCTGCTTATTGATCACAGTGGGATCGTTTGGCAATGAATTCAAAAAATAACGCGGTTGTTGGTCGCAATGCTAACTTTTGAGAGAGGTAAGTGTTTATATCCATTTCATTTGAGGCACCTGGCCTCGTGGATTTTCTACCACGTATTCCTTACGTGTGTAGCTGCCGATAGGCGTACTCATTACGCCTTAGCTTTGGATTTATATTGTATATTATATGTTATGTCCTATTGTTGGTATTGTATTGAGGATTTGAGCATTGTACCCTGGCTGCGAGTTGGCATCTACTTCCCGGTTGTCGATGAGAGTCCCGAGCCGGTGAAGGGTTATTGCATCACATTGCATTCATATGCATTACATTGCATATCATATTGAGGGCAGGAGTATTCCGCCCCAGGAGCAGGAGGATTCCGCTCCATTGTATCATATTGAGGGCAGGAGTATTCCGCCCCAGGAGCAGGAGTATTCCGCTCCATTGTATCACATTGAGGGTAGGAGGATTCCACCCCAAGAGCAGGAGTATTCCGCTCTTATGTCAGATATTGAGTGCAGGAGTATTCCGCCTCAGCTTTACATTATATCGGGTGCAGGAGTATTCCGCCCCAAGAGAGTGCAGGAGTATTCCGCCTCTGGTTTATATTATATCGGGTGCAGGAGTATTCCGCCCCAGGAGCAGGAGTATTCCGCTCCAGTTGGTTATCAGATTGGATTCCCCTCGAATGCAGGAGTATTCCGCTTCGGGATGGGATTACGGGCACATGTGACCCTACGCATCATATTTCATCTCACTTCATTTTATTTCATTTCATTTCATACCATTGTGTAAACTTGTGGTACATAACTATTGTCCTGCTTATATGTGCATTTCTTATTTGTTGTTATGTTTCTGGCACGCATCCTTGGTTGAGTTTATAAGTTTCTTACGTGTTTTTGGTTGTTATCTGGCTCTACCTTTTTATAATTTAAATAAAAGAAATTTGGTTTATCTGTTTCTTCTCCCTGGCTAGCTATCCTATTCTTTAAGGTGGCTAGTCTGCCCCACTTATTGAGTCCTTTTGACTCACCCTTGTTTGTTGTTTGTTTCTTTTTCTATCTATTTCGTTTCGGCAGGTTCGCTCTAGGATTGAGTTCGCCACGTTGTGAAGGAGCGAAGACGACTTCAGCTGTCAGGGTGAGCCAGCTTTTATTCCGGATGGCCACCTGTTTATTGGTTATTATTTCAGTTGCATTTTGCTCCCTTCAGGAGGTATTTGTCTTCTTTTGTACTCTTAGATGTCTGGTCTGGATAACCCTAAACCTAGTATGTTGGGTAGTCAGCTGTAATTTCTTTTGTACAGCTTAGAGGTATCAGTATGTCAGTGTTTTTTTTTAAGCCTTGTTCTTATTAATGAATTGAATTATATTTATTTGCTTAATTTAATTGGTAAGGGTTTGCCCGACGGGTCTAGGGAAGGATGTCGGGTGCCCGCACGGCCTAACCGGATTTCGGGTCGTGTCAATCGGGTTGCACGCTGCAGCAGGATGTAATTCTGATTGTTGATATGTTCGGGATACCTATATGTTCTGGCTATTTTATGTTACTGGTTGTTAATGAGTTTGTGATTCCATACGTGCTTCTAGTTATTATCTGGCCATGCCTTTTTATAATTTAAATAAGAGGAATTTTATTTATATGTTTCTTCTCCCTGGCTAGCTATCCTATTCCTTGAGGTGGCTAGTCTGCCCCACTTATTGAGTCCTTTTGACTCACCCTTGTTTGTTGTTTGTTTCTTGTATATCTATTTCGTTTCGGCAGGTTCGCTCCAGGATTGAGTTCGCCACGTTGTTCAGGAGCGAAGACGACTCCAGCTGTCAGGGTGAGCCAGCTTTATTCCGGATGGCCACCAGTTTATTGTTTATTATTTCAGTTGTATTCTGCTCCCTTCAGGAGGTATCTATCTTCTTTTGTACTCTTAGATGTCTAGTCTGATAGCCCTAAACCTAGTATGTTGGGTAGTCAGCTGTAATTTCTTTTGTACAGCTTAAAGGTATCAGTATGTCTGTGTTTTTATTTTTAGTCTTGTCCTTATTTATGAAATATTATATTTATTTTCCTAATTTAATGTGTAAAGGTTCGCCCGACGGGTCTAGGGGAGGATGTCGGGTGCCCGCACGACCTTACTGGATTTCGGGTCGTGTCAATGACGTAGTTCTACGCATATTGTTGTATTATGACGTAGTCCCATACATATCATTAAGTCACAATGGATGTGTCTTAGTACTTTGATGAATAAGTATGAATATTACTTGTTTGTTAATTAAGTGATTTTGTCTTTACTTTTTGTTACCTTGGAGTTGTTTGAGTTCTCATATATTTTCAACTCGTTATTCTACTTGGAGCCTTGTCCCCACTTACTGAGTCATTTTGACTCACCCACTTTCTTTATTTTTTTCCGTATTATTTTATATTCGGCAGATTCGATATCGAGTTCTACCAAGCATTGTGGTAAACGGAGTTGCTCGTCTTTTAATCTAACGGTGAACCACTTTTGTCCTGTGGTTATATCTTTCCCTTATTATATTTATGTTAATATTAATTATTATATTTCTTTATATTAGGCGATGTATAACCTTATTGACTCCTTAGATGTTCATGATTCATGGGAGGACTTAGAACATGGTTGCAAAGATCCTAGTTGTGCATTTGGGTTATATATCATACTCAGCTATTCTTTTCATAATTTTTTTTATTTGGTTATTTCATATGCAAGTCAAGTGTTGCTCAAGAGAAGTTCGCCCAATGAGTTGGGTTTGTGTGCCCGCACGGCCTATAGAATTTTGGGTCGTGACAGTATGATGCAGACCAGGAATGATCTCCAGAATGAACATCTACTTCAGGGTATTGTCTTTGATTTGGAAATATTATGACTTGAAAAAAGTGAAAATAAAAGAGACATGTAGTTTGACCATGAGCTGAGGCAGAATACCAGCAACAAAGTTGATTACATGTGTACTTATAACACTAAAGTAACTTCTCAAAGAGTTGAGGTGTGAAGGAGATATGCCAATGATGGATGGACGATAAGTTGCACTAGACCTTTAACTCTAAATTTTCATGAAGTAAAACAACGTCAGTATTAATAAATTCAGAACTAGTTGTAGTGTACCTACAAATAATTAAAACTAAGGAACATGTGCATTTTAACTAATTAAAAATTAAAAATTTTCAAGTTGCACATTAAAAATCTATAATTATGTAGGTTGTTTCGTAAATTTCAGTCTCTTATAGTGATAATATAACATTTGAATTTGCGAAGATTTTTGTCAAAAAATTTCAGCAAGCAGGTATTCAATATCTTTCCCTTGAAGGTTGTCTAAGAGCTTGACAATTTACTCTTCTATCTCAAGCCAAGTAGTAGTAGGTTGAGACTATTGATCAACACTTCCATTATGATCACCTTTTGCCTCCATAGTCTCTTGTTCTTCCACTCATATGACTTGTACAATAATCTCTTCACTAGTATAAATTTCAATGATTGGAAGTACCGTTGCATCAAAATATACGTACTATATTTTTTTAGAACAATATTATTGCAAAACTCATTAGATATGTTAGCTTTATGTTTGATTTTATATATGAAACTAATAAAGTAGTACCTAATAATACTTTTTAACGTAAAAATAAATGATTAGCTAGGAAAGTTTAAAAACTAGTTAAATTAATCAGAATTAGCATTATATATGATGATAAATGAAATGTATCAATATTTGAGTATGATGTTATATATAGAGATGTAATTTTACAAAGAGTTAATTGCTAAAATGAATGTCACTATTGTTATAGATAGAATGTTGTTATGGAAGGTAAAATATAATATGAATAATCGATTCAAGAGAATATTAGGCCGTTAGTGTAATGTTGTTATAGTGAAAGGCTGCTATAAATAGGTTTGACTGTAGTGCATAATTTTCTTGATCTTTGTTACTTTTGTTCTATAAGTTTTTTTGTTTCACAAATCGTGATTAGTGAATGAACTAGCTTAGTCCAATGCTAAGCAGTTTTTCTTTGTTTGTAGCCCTTGTAGACAATGTGTACTCTTTATCTTTTAATATTTGTAATAAAAATTTTACTTGAAGTTTGAGAGGTAAACTGTCTTCGGATAAGAGTCACTAGAGTGATGATATGTGTCATGGGCTGATGGCACTATCTGTATGTGCCGGCAGCGTAAAAATTTCGCGGGGAAGCCACTTTGGCACCCGCTTTGTGATGCGTAGCCTCTGTTTACAAATTCGCTGAGAATTAGCCACTAGACGCGTTTTTTAAAAATAATAGTATGACGACGTCGTTTTACACATTTTGGAAATTCCGATTTTACCCTTCCTTATTTTTAACTTATTCGGTGTTTTTGTTTCTCTGTTTAATACTGTGACTTTTGAACTCTATCAAACTATACGAACTCTCTTTTGAAATACAGCAATTTCTTATTTTTGAGATTTTGAAGCTTTGTGTGTAAGGTAACTGTGTTTACTTCGTATATTAAGGTAACTGTGTTTACTTCGTATTGTTTTTTTTTTTCATTTTTGTACGTGTATATGGGTTATTTAGGTTTTGATTTTGTTTCGAACAATGTTTAGATTTTCCATTGGAGTACAGATAAGCTTTTGATTTCCTTTAAAATGGTAGGGTTTTTTTTAAGAGGAACGCTTTCTTTCTGTGAAACCCATTGCCCCCAGAACTATATACTGTGACCTTCTGTTGTGGATAGGCTGTTGCCCATGATAAAAAAACTGGGACTGTGTGTTTTTAAGAGGTACTTGTCCATTGTAAATGGTGGGTTATTTTTTAGAAAGGGGGCAACGGTTTTTTTTTGTCAAACCCTTTTCCCCAGAAGTATATACTGCGACTCTGTTTAACAAGTGCTTGTGTACCCAGCACTAATGTCTGGAGGAGCGGGTGGGCCACCAAGCTCTCCCCCAGTACAAAAACATGGGACTGTGCATAACAAAGCATCATAGGCCCCAGCACCAAATGCTGTGACCTTTGTGTTTAACAAGTGCTTGTGTCCCAGTTCTAAATCATGGGACTGTGCATAACAAAGTATCATAGACCCCAGGACAAAATGCCGTGACCCTTGTGTTTAACAAGTGGTTGTGTCCCAGTTCTAAAACATGTGACTGTGCATAACAAAGCATCATAGACCCCAGCACCAAATGCTGTGACCCTTGTGTTTAACAAGTGCTGTGTCCCAGTTCTAAAACATGGGACTGTGCATAACAAAGCATCATAGACTCCAGGACAAAATGCTGTGACCCATTTGTTTATTAAGTGCTTGTGTCCCAGTTCTAAAACATGGGACTTTGCATATCAAAGCATAATAGGCCCCAGCACCAAATGCTGTGACCATGCACATGAACTACTTGTGCTCCCAGCACCAATGTCTGGGGGGAGGGGTTGGGCTACCAAGCTCTCCCCCAGCACAAATACTGCGACCTTGCACATGAACCACTTGTACCCCCAGCATCCCAAATACTGTGACTGTGCAGATAAACTACTTGTACCCCCAGCATATATGTGTTAATTTTCCTTTGTTTTTATTTTAATACATGTGCTAATGTTACAGCAATGGAGATTATACCAAGTGATGAGGTTACGGATAATCTGCCAAACGACGATGGTATATTGCTTCCATTTGCGCAGTGGAAAAATCGTGATTGCCAGTGGAAAGGTGACACAGAGTATCGTGGATTAATCGAAGGGTTGCTGTCTGCGGATTACCTGGAGAAACTGAAGAAAGGGCCATTCGGCAAGTTTATGCTTTTGGAAGATGCTAAATATTCTGGGAGGCTTATAAATTGTTTTCTCCAGTCTCAAATAGTTTCTTCAGACAACACTAAGCTTAGCTTTAAAGTTTTTGGTGATATAGTGGATTTCACAGCTGATGATTTTCATGTAGTTAGTGGTCTTAATATTTCCAGTATTGTAGATATAAGTATTTTTAAGCTTTCAAAGAGTAGATTAAACGAGAAGTATTTCAGGAATCCTGAAGACGATGTTAATAAAAAGGACAGCAAGTGGACTTTAAAGTTATATGACTTGCTTGATTTGATTGAACATCATTCTAGTTATGTGAGAGTGGCTCCAAAGAGCAAGGGCAATCTGAATAGAGTGTCTGCTGCACGATTGGATGTTCCATTAGAGCAAGATGATGCTGTTAAACTAGCCGAGCTATATTTGCTTAATTCTGTTTTATTGGGCCGGCCATTACCTAGAGTAGTGGATGATCAACATATGATTATTATTGATAATGAAGAGGTGCATAGCTGTTATCAGTGGGGTACTGAGATATATCGTCAAATGGTACACCATTTGCAATCAATCATAAAGCCAGGTTCTTTTACTTATTTGTTTCCTGGTATGCCCTTCCTATTCTGTTGCTGGGTGGCAGAGGTGTTCCCTGTGTTCAGGCAGTATTTTACTGTTCGCCCTAGGATCAAACCTGTGATGCTTCGTTACACATGTACTTTTACCCCTCAATACAATGTCTTGTGTGATGACTACTTTCATAATGAACAGGTGAGTTTTATGAGTACTTGCTTTTGTTTGTTATTTATTTGTTTTACTTTTTTGTTGGTTTTGAAATGTACTTTTTAATAGTTTTGGGAGGATGCCTCAGTGAGACCAATAAGGCATAAATCTGAACATGCTTCAACTTCAAAATCACCCTCAAAGTCATCTTCAAAGACTAGTTCAACAGCAGAATCTATTGACATGAATGAAGTTGTAAAGGTGAAATTCTTCGTGGGTTTTGTCTTTTAATTTTTTTTTCTTATGTGGTTTTAATGTTTTTTCTTTTACCAGAGATTGACAGCTAATCTCAAAGTAAACTTACCTACTGAGAGCAAGATTCAACATATGATCAATTCCTCAGAAAATAGTGTAAAGAAAGATCTTGCTGACATGGAGAAGAGGATTACAGATAAGTTGAATGCAAAGTTTGATGCATTACTGCTTCTTGTTGCAAAATCAAAAACAAGTGATCTCGGAGAAAACTGTGGTGTGTCTGTAAGTAAATCAGACACCAGGAGTAGAAATGAAAAGAGTCATTTTGTTGATAATTTGATTTATTCAGATGGTCGCAATAGTTTTTTCAAAGAAACATTTAATCAAGCAGAGCTTGGTGGTAGTGTACAAAGTGATCATGGTATTGCAGCTCCTTTAATAGATGCAAGTGATCAAATGATTGTGGATGTTTTAGAGCATTACAAAGCTGATACCAGTGACCCTATTGATGAAGCAAAAGGTACAGATGGTTTAGAAAAGGCGCCATCAAATTCAGACCATCATCAACAAAGTCATGGTAGTCAAATAGAGTATTTTGTATAGTCGTAATTTAAATAAAAGGGAATTTTTTTATTTAATGTAATGATTTTTTATTTTTTGTATATGCAGATAAACAGAATCCTTCATCTGATTTATTGGATAAGTGTCCATCTAAAGACGATGATGTATCTTTGAATCCAACAGATGTTCAGCTTCGTGATGAAACAATTTATCCCACACTGAATGGTAAGAAGAAAAAAATTTGTTGGTAGATTGAACCAACATATTTATGCACTAATACTGTGTTTTTATGATATGCTAATGTCCCAGATAATAAAATACTGGGACTCTTTGTTTAACAAGTACTTGTGTCCCAGTTCTAAATTATGGGATTTTCTATAACAAAGCACTATATGTACAGCACAAAATACTGTGACTTTTTCATATGAAGTATTTGTGCCCCAGCACCAATGTCTGGGAAGTCTATAGTAATGGAAATGTATTTTAAATATGTGTGTTTTGACAGTTCTGTTTTCTATAGAGAAATGTAATGTATTGTGCTTATTTATTTTTACAGAAGGTAATCATGGTGAATCTGGGAAAAGTACTGTGGTTGTAGAACAAATTAATGAATTAAAGCATCTTGTTGAAACTGGTATTTGGACACCAGTAGGTATGTAAAAGTAATTTTTATATAATAAATAGTGTTCCTATTTTTGATTGTTGAAAATGTGTAACAAATTATCTTGTTTTGAAGTCTCTCAAGAAAGTTCTCAAGAAGGTTGTCAACCAATTAAGCTTGCTGATAACCAAATGTTTTTGACTCCTGGTATGCGAAAATATGTTGCATATTTTGCATGGTCTACACTCCAGCATAAAATACCCTGTTGGTTGGTGACACGACCCGAAATTCGGCTAGGCCGTGCGGGCACCCGACATCCTCCCCTAGACTCGTCGGGCGAACCCTTACCAATTAAATTAGTAAAATAAATATAATTCAATTCATAACTAAGAACAAGACTAAAAAAAAACACAGACATACTGATACCTCTAAGCTGTACAAAAGAAATTACAGCTAACTACCCAACATACTAGGTTTAGGGCTATCCAGACTAGACATCTAAGAGTACAAAAGAAGACAGATACCTCCTGAAGGGAGCAGAATGCAACTGAAATAATAAACAATAAACTAGTGGCCATCCGGAATAAAGCTGGCTCACCCTGACAGCTGAAGTCGTCTTCGCTCCTGAACAACGTGACGAACTCAATCCTGGAGCGAACCTGCCGAAACGAAATAGATAGACAAGAAACAAACAACAAACAAGGGTGAGTCAAAAGGACTCAATAAGTGGGGCAGACTAGCCACCTCAAAGAATAGGATAGCTAGCCAGGGAGAAGAAACAGATAAACCAAATTCCTTTTATTTAAATTACAAAAAGGCAGAGCCATATAATAACTAGAAACACGTATGAAACCTTAAACTCAGCCAGGAATACGAGCCAGAAACATATCAACAAATAAGCAATGCACGTATGAGCAGAACAGTAGTTATGTACCACAAGTCTACGCAATGGTATGAAAATGAAATGAATGAGATGAAATGAAATCTGATGCAAAGGGTCACATGTGCCCGTCCTCCCATCTCGAAGCGGAATACTCCTGCATTCGAGGGGAATCCAATCTGATAACCAACTGGAGCGGAATACTCCTGCTCCTGGGGCGGAATACTCCTGCACCCGATATAATATAAACCAGAGGCGGAATACTCCTGCACTCTCTTGGGGCGGAATACTCCTGCACCCGATATAATGTAAAGCTGAGGCGGAATACTCCTGCACTCAATATCTGACATAAGAGCGGAATACTCCTGCTCTTGGGGCGGAATCCTCCTACCCTCAATGTGATACAATGGAGCGGAATACTCCTGCTCCTGGGGCGGAATACTCCTGCCCTCAATATGATACAATGGAGCGGAATCCTCCTGCTCCTGGGGCGGAATACTCCTGCCCTCAATATGATATGCAATGTAATGCATATGAATGCAATGTGATGCAATAACCCTTCACCGGCTCGGGACTCTCATCGACAACCGGGAAGTAGATGCCAACTCGCAGCCAGGGTACAATGCTCAAATCCTCAATACAATACCAACAGTAGGACATAACATATAATATACAATATAAATCCAAAGCTAAGGCGTAATGAGTACGCCTATCGGCAGCTACACACGTAAGGAATACGTGGTAGAAAATCCACGAGGCCAGGTGCCTCCAATGAAATGGATATAAACACTTACCTCTCTCAAAGTTAGCATTGCGACCAACAACCGCGTTATTTTTTGAATTCATTGCCAAACGATCCCACTGAATGTTCTGGTGTGAAAATACTATTTTTCTCCGGCCCCTTTCTCATTTTCTGGCATTTTTTCTCTTCCTCTCCGTCATTTCATTTCTTTCTGTTCCAACTTTTGATTCTGTTTCTAAAATGGTACAAAATACTCTTTTCGTCCTTAGCTTAAAGCTAAGGACCCCCACCGACTTCCTTTAATTTTGTTTGTCTTTTCCCCTTTTTTTTTTCCTTTTTCCTTTAAAATTCGCTGCTACGGTAAAAATTAAAACGGTACCCTACGATATTCGAAATAATTCCAACTTTTGCATACCAGTTATACAAAATATATGTAACATATTCGCGAAGGCGGATCTCAAATCAGACTCCCGAAACTCAAGATGCGAATTTAAATGAAAAGAAGTCAAATTATTTAACTTTCGGCATTTTAACGGAAACTAGCCGAACAACATCGAAATTCACTTTTGAAATCTTACAAAAATCACAAATAATCATACGAACCTAATGGCGCTTTCGGATTTCGAATCGGAGCTCATTCGGCAAAAATCGAGCTCGAAAATCTCTTTTTAATATTTATTGCCAATAAAAACTGAAATCTTCTTCCGATGCCTACCAAACGAGGTCTGATTTAGCTCAAATTTTACAGACGGGTCCTAATGGATATTATGAACATTTTAAAATTAGCGGCACGCCAATCGGAGTCCTAACTTCCGAAACGACTGAGCGAGGTCGTTTCATTCTCCTCCACTTAAACTCTCGTTCGTCCTCGAACGAGCCTAAGTCAAAAGAAAAATTCGCACAGATAACAAAAGAACTTGCACGACCTTCCTAAGCTACTCCACGGACCTTATCTCTTGATTACAGGATCACAATTATATTACGCACATCGTACTTTTGGAATAAAATATATCTGGATAATATGGTAATACCATTGCACAGCTTATTCTAACTAAGCTGATCCTTCCTCGATCACGGGAAGAGAGTTCTACATTTTCGAAGCAAAGATACACGGAACTTTGAATGGGTTAACATGATTCAGCCGATAATCCTTCTTCGATATACCTTTCGATATAGAACAGGTCGATGAAACTAAGAATTAGCTCACGCTTGATGCAATCGGGGAGCTTTTGAAGTACCTTGTCACCACTCACTATAGAAGATTTGATGCAAGCTATATTATTTTTACGAACACACTAGGCAACATCTCAGTTGATGTTAGTGTTGTTCCGCAAGCTCTTTGTGGGAATGTAATTACTCGTATCCTAATGTATGTCAAAGGTTCATCTGAACAGGGTCTATCATATAAGGATAAGGATCAGGCAAATACTTCTGGATAGTATGATGCAGATCAGGAATGATCTCCAGACTGAACACCTACTTTAGGGTATTGTCTTTCAATTGAAAATATTATGACTTGAAAAAGTAAAACTAAAGGAGACACGTAGTTGGACCATGAGCTGAGGCAGAATACCAACAACAAAGTTGATTACATGAGCGCTTACAACGCTAAAGTAACCTCTCAAGGAGTTAAGGTGTGAAGGAGATATGCCAATGACGGATGGACGACAAGCTGCACTAGATCTTTCACTCTAAATTTCCATGAAGTAAAACAGCGTCAGTATGAGGATCCAGTTCTAGTTGAATACAGACAGATAGCCCAAAGAAAACCGAAGTCACCATACAGGGTCACTACTGACGGTGTTCTCATGTATAAAGATAGACTTTGTATTTCTGATGTCACAGATTTACGTGGACAGATTATGATAGAGGCACATTATTCCAAATACACTGTTCATCCAGATTCGACTAAGATGCACCATGATCTTAAGCAGATTATTGGTGGGATAGAATGAAGTGTGACATAACAGGATTTGTGGCTCAGTGTTCTAATTGCCAGCAGGTTAAAGTCGTGTCATCTTTTCCAGACTTTATGGTTTCAGCAGATAGGTACGTATATATGGTCAGGTTGCCAGCTTATCTCCATCATTAATAGATTATTAGTGGGTTTAGCAGTGATCGACACTCATTGTAGATTTCTGTCGTGGCCTTACTTTGGGTCGTGAGGAAAGTGGTATCAACACCTCAGAGATTTAATATTAGCATTCAGTATTTGGAGGAAGACTCCTCCACTTAAAGCACAAACTCATGCAGCCATTTGAATAGGAATAACCATCCTCGCACAGTCTGCTGGACTAAAGAAGATTTAGCTAAAAACATAATGCGGCTCAGACCTGAGCTACTACATTACCCTCTTGAGTTGCCAAACAGCTGCAACTCTCAAGTTCACAACTCCATACCTTTGCCGTAAACACCATCGCCTAATGGATGGTACTTCTATGTAAAAATTTCGGCAGAGTTTCCCCTGAAACTGGATGATCCGCAAAACAGAACCAGCGGTATACTATACACGGGAATGGATACCCGGATAAACCGATGACATAAACATGTTAAACGGATAACAAGATGAGACAACTGGACCAAAACAATAATATGCTTCCAAAACAATAATATGCTTACCCGGCCACAATAACACGTACTCTGGCTCAACACAGGGAACGTCACAAGCGGCTACCAATCGCCCAAGCTTACTAGTGCCGGACGAATAAGAAATGGAAATAGATCGAGGATAGAAATAATTAGAGCTTCAGGAAGTTCATCTTCTTATTTGCCTGACTACCAAAGCTAGACTACTTCCGCATCAGGCGAGCCAAAAAAATCGCAATTGAAGAGATAGACATTAAATAAGCTTTATGGAAAAACATCCATACCAGTTTTAACCTTCCAATAAGAAGGAAATTCTGACAATTTACCAGAAACCCTTTTATAACCCAGACAAGCTCATAAGATAACATGACTTTATTAGCGTTTTGAACCAAAAGGAGATACGTAGATCGAATATTACTTACTAATAACTCTACACTGGAAGAAACGATAACACTTGCTGATGGTGAAGAATTAGGATCCCATTATCCTACTAACACGAAATTCCGAGAAGAGAGGTAAACTGATTTGACATAATAACAGAAGGTGGAACAACAAGATGCCAGGCAGACAATACCGACACTTACTGCCAAATCTCTCATATTTAGACTAGAAAAAATAGTAAGGTCTCACAAATGCCAGGAATAAATCATACCAGAAGCTCGCCCCTCTACCACAACCGATTCTTAATCGAAACGACATCCAAGGAAACCATTGAAACATGATAAGACACACTATTTTCAGATCGATCAAAAGCTTCAAATCTTACTCACATTTAAGAGAAGAAAAAATACATGGGTGTACTACATCAGATACCTCAACATCCTGCCAGACTAGCAGTTCATAGAACTGCCTCTGCAGCTGAGTCGAGCCACTACCTTGATAATTACTTCTAGAAGAACCACTACCACCACGCTCTCGACCTCTACTGGATTGTGGCATTTCTCTTATTGATTAACATTTAAATGAAATTTTTGCGACTGTGCAGGTGTATGAGGGCAAGAAGAAGGACAATTGTCTACTTGCTGGAGTAAGGAAAAACTCCTCAAAGAATAGCCAGACTCACAACAATGATAACAGAAAAACTCTTCAAAAGATAATCAGACCCACGACAATGATAACACCCTTTCGCTAAATATAGGACTTGGGCAGATTGTTGATAGTTGTAAAGAAAAGACTGAATCCGATCTTGACGAGCTACTGGCGCACTCTAAGAATTACGTGACGCATGCTAAGATAACTTGGAAGGTGACCTCCCAAAATAATCAAAAATCTTACCTCCAAATGAGGTACCATGGTTGCCCACCAGGGCCACGGGATCTCTTACTTTCCCGCTCTAACTTATGGTATGCCTCGAACCTTTGGGCAATATTAACAACAACATCAAATAAAATCCAGACCTCAATTTCTCGAGCCATCTTGGATTTCAGGGAAAATTAAAGGTCATCAATAAATCTCTGAATCTCTCGAAAGGCTCATGAACTAGTTCAAATGCATATTCGGCCATTTTATAGAATTCAATCTTATATTCTGAAACCAACAGGCTAACCGACAGGCTACCCTGTCAAATCCACTCGAACTGGTAACACTTTTCATCTCGTTCGCTACTCGAAAGGAAATTTTCCACGAATCTAGAAGAAAAACCGAATCAAGTTAACTAATAAGAGAGCGGCCCACAAATTCAAGGCTGGACCCTGACACTGGAAAGAAGAATAATCAACACCATACGGCTCGATATGATCAAGAGCCTGAAGGATATGCTGACATCATTTTGTTTTAAAAAAAATCACGAGGTTCATCTGATGCATTGCTTAAGAATATCAGAAGGTTCAACCGCGTAAAATAATGCAACCTCTTCGGACACTCGGACTGAACTGATACCTCGGCTGGGTAACCAGAACAATTAGAGGTACAACACATACTACCTCCGGAATATAATTTACTGCAGCAATATTAAGAACCAGAAAAGGAGCTCCCTGAGATCGAACGTCCACATCTGCAGCAACCTTATAAGCTGCCTAGCGAATAATAGGTTCTTGCGGTATCTGCGTCACCAAGATTCTCGTAAAGCATCATAGAGAACCAAGAGAACTACAAGGCCCTGCTCCCTTTCCCAACGCGAGCTCGTACAACTGGGACCTCCGTAATTAGATCGTCAGCACGATAAAAAAAAACACTCGGGGCTTCGTCAGTGCTAGCCCTTGGCTAAACTGCTTCGTCTTGAACTCATACTGTTTGCTGATTTATCGTGCGAGGGCTCACAATTACCACGAACGAATTAACGAAAATACTTTTGCATCCTAGACCGACGCATGATCAGAAATGAAGGAAGTGAAACTTTCTAAATGCCATCATAGCCTCTCGTAGATAAGTACGGACGTCTACGTACCCATCAGCGAGACTCTACTAGACACTGTCTTAGTCTGGATAAACTCTAAACCGGGCTCTGATACCAACTGACACGACCCGAAATTCGGCTAGGCCGTGCGGGCACCCGACATCCTCCCCTAGACTCGTCGGGCGAACCCTTACCAATTAAATTAGTAAAATAAATATAATTCAATTCATAACTAAGAACAAGACTAAAAAAAAACACAGACATACTGATACCTCTAAGCTGTACAAAAGAAATTACAGCTAACTACCCAACATACTAGGTTTAGGGCTATCCAGACTAGACATCTAAGAGTACAAAAGAAGACAGATACCTCCTGAAGGGAGCAGAATGCAACTGAAATAATAAACAATAAACTAGTGGCCATCCGGAATAAAGCTGGCTCACCCTGACAGCTGAAGTCGTCTTCGCTCCTGAACAACGTGGCGAACTCAATCCTGGAGCGAACCTGCCGAAACGAAATAGATAGACAAGAAACAAACAACAAACAAGGGTGAGTCAAAAGGACTCAATAAGTGGGGCAGACTAGCCACCTCAAAGAATAGGATAGCTAGCCAGGGAGAAGAAACAGATAAACCAAATTCCTTTTATTTAAATTACAAAAAGGCAGAGCCATATAATAACTAGAAACACGTATGAAACCTTAAACTCAGCCAGGAATACGAGCCAGAAACATATCAACAAATAAGCAATGCACGTATGAGCAGAATAGTAGTTATGTACCACAAGTCTACGCAATGGTATGAAAATGAAATGAATGAGATGAAATGAAATCTGATGCAAAGGGTCACATGTGCCCGTCCTCCCATCTCGAAGCGGAATACTCCTGCATTCGAGGGGAATCCAATCTGATAACCAACTGGAGCGGAATACTCCTGCTCCTGGGGCGGAATACTCCTGCACCCGATATAATATAAACCAGAGGCGGAATACTCCTGCACTCTCTTGGGGCGGAATACTCCTGCACCCGATATAATGTAAAGCTGAGGCGGAATACTCCTGCACTCAATATCTGACATAAGAGCGGAATACTCCTGCTCTTGGGGCGGAATCCTCCTACCCTCAATGTGATACAATGGAGCGGAATACTCCTGCTCCTGGGGCGGAATACTCCTGCCCTCAATATGATACAATGGAGCGGAATCCTCCTGCTCCTGGGGCGGAATACTCCTGCCCTCAATATGATATGCAATGTAATGCATATGAATGCAATGTGATGCAATAACCCTTCACCGGCTCGGGACTCTCATCGACAACCGGGAAGTAGATGCCAACTCGCAGCCAGGGTACAATGCTCAAATCCTCAATACAATACCAACAGTAGGACATAACATATAATATACAATATAAATCCAAAGCTAAGGCGTAATGAGTACGCCTATCGGCAGCTACACACGTAAGGAATACGTGGTAGAAAATCCACGAGGCCAGGTGCCTCCAATGAAATGGATATAAACACTTACCTCTCTCAAAGTTAGCATTGCGACCAACAACCGCGTTATTTTTTGAATTCATTGCCAAACGATCCCACTGAATGTTCTGGAGTGAAAATACTATTTTTCTCCGGCCCCTTTCTCATTTTCTGGCATTTTTTTCTCTTCCTCTCCGTCATTTCATTTCTTTCTGTTCCAACTTTTGATTCTGTTTCTAAAATGGTACAAAATACTCTTTTCGTTCTTAGCTTAAAGCTAAGGACCCCCACTGACTTCCTTTAATTTTGTTTGTCTTTTCCCTTTTTTTTTTTCCTTTTTCCTTTAAAATTCGCTGCTACGGTAAAAATTAAAACGGTACCCTACGATATTCGAAATAATTCCAACTTTTGCATACCAGTTATACAAAATATATGTAACATATTCACGAAGGCAGATCTCAAATCAGACTCCCGAAACTCAAGATGCGAATTTAAATGAAAAGAAGTCAAATTATTTAACTTTCGGCATTTTAACGGAAACTAGCCGAACAACATCGAAATTCACTTTCAAAAGTTTACAAAAATCACAAATAATCATACGAACCTAATGGCGCTTTCGGATTTCGAATCGGAGCTCATTCGGCAAAAACCGAGCTCGAAAATCTCTTTTTAATATTTATTGCCAATAAAAACTGAAATCTTCTTCCGATGCCTACCAAACGAGGTCTGATTTAGCTCAAATTTTACAGACGGGTCCTAATGGATATTATGAACATTTTAAAATTAGCGGCACGCCAATCGGAGTCCTAACTTCCGAAACGACTGAGCGAGGTCGTTTCAGTTGGTCAATAAATAGTGTGTCTTGTTCCATTTACAGAAGCAACAAATGTTAAAGCTGATAAGGAAGATGTTGTCAATCAACGCAGTCACAGTGCTGAGGTTCAACTTGAAATTACGGTTGTCAGCGACCTTTGCATAGCTGGTCTTGTTTTTACACCAGAAGGTATGTAATCGTCTTTTTTATAGTTATTTTGTGTTTCTTATTGTTCGCAAATGTGTGATATATTATCTTTATTTATAAAGGTTCTCAAGAAGGTTCAAAAGAAGGTTCTAAAGAAGATCTTAAAAAAGGTGTTGAGCATTTGTCTCCAAAAAAGGCTTTGAAAGCATTTTCCAACAAGAAAAGGAAGAAACGTGATAATGATGCTTCTCCTGAAATTGCATCTCCCCTCAAACCTAAAATTGGTGAAAATTTGGCTGATGCAAGCAAAAGCATCATGAATATTGGTTGCATAGATGCACCTTCATTTTCAATTGGCTTGACACAGCCATCGCAAGAGACTGCAGCAGTGATTGATAGTGTCAGGCATGATTCTATGGATATCGATCGCTCAGAAAGTAAGGGTGGTACAGAATTGGCATTAATAGAGAAAGACAATTCAAAACTTACGACACTTGCTGATGCATCTGTTGTAGTACTGGAGCAAGAGTCTGCTTTAGATTCAGCCATGAAAACACCTGAACAGCCAAGGAAGGTTGCTGGAACAAATGTCTGTGCAAGTAATTATGCAGATGTATGTTCATCTAAACAACAGTCGGCAATGCAGTGTTCAGTAAAAAAGGAGGAAGTTATGGATTTAGCTGTTTTGCCAGAGAAACCATCAAATCATCCAGAAGGAGGAGAGCTGTTAGGCAGGGGACATAGGGTTCGTAAGATTAGCCGCCACTTATTATCTCCATTCAGGCCTTTTCAGCCAAAGGAAAAGTGTGATTGGAAGCCTTCTTATAGGCGTGTATGCCCTTTTCATACTGTCAATGCCACGTCTAATTGTTTGGCAATTTTTGATAAATGGTTGAAGCAAGGCTTGAAAGTGACTGATAAAAACAGCGTCTCTAAAGTGTAAGTTATTTTATTTTATTTTTTTTAGTTATTGTGTATTTTAAGTTACACGGTGTTGTGGATTATATTAGTAAATTTGTATTCTTTATGTTGTTTGTGTTTAACTTTTTCAGGGGTGATGATCTTTATGATGACAAAATTGCAGACATCAATTCACAGAATAAAATTAAATTGTATAGTGTTTCAGTGAAGAGCAAAATGTGGTTTAGAGAGATTGCAGATAGAAGATATCCACTTACCAATTAGGTTTTCTACAGCTTTTTTTTATTATTGGTTCTGTAGTGTTTTATATATATATTTGTTAACTAATTTTTTTTTTTTTTTTTTTTTGTGTTTTGTGATTTTTTTTTGTCATGCAGCATGTTGATGTTATACTGTACTATCTGAGGAAGAAACATGTATATCATTTCACAAACTACTCAGCGCTGTTCACAACGACAGACTTGAATTTTGATTTTTTTGTAGAGTCGTTGTTCTTTTCGAAGGTTGAATCCTATTTTGAAAATATGGCAAAGGAAGAGAAGACCAGGAGAATAAAAGAGAAGAAGGATAGAATGGAAGAAGAGTGGAAGAACAAAGAAAATTTTGAAAAAATGAAGGCCCAACAAAAGAAAGGAGCAAAAAGGACTCGTGCTCAAGAAAAGAAAAAAAAATATGATCCTCCAGCAGAAGTTGTTTTTGGAATTCATGACTTGACATTGGACGATTTAGAGAAGATTGAGTTAGATTTCTACCTAGCACAGTATGAAGGAACTGCACAGAATAGCCTACTTGAGTGTGTGAATGGGTCTTCTAATGAATGTGGCATAGCATGGGGTCAAGTCGAAAAAGTTTTTATGCCAATTAGGAAGACTTCAGTTGATCCTAATGATTACATGTCTTGCACTCATTATTGGTTGGGAGTTTATTCTATAAAAGATCATAGAATAGATGTCTATGATTCGGTTTTTGATGGGGATGAAGATTTTGTGAAGATCAAGATGGCAATGTATGCAATTGCTATACCTAAGCTACTAAAAGAGATGGATTTTCATACAAAATATCCTAATTTTGGTACGACGTACAAGAAACTTGATATTGTTTATCAAGCAGCACCAAAACAATTAGGAGATACAGACTGTGGTCTTTTTGTAACAAGGTTTACAGATCTACTCATGCTTGGACAGGATTTGTTTAAACAGGAATGGGGAGTAGAAGCCATTAGTATTTACAGGAGAATGGTTGCTGTTAATCTACTGTCGCATGGAAAATCAAAAAGAGATGAAGGCTATGAAACTCCACCAGAGAAATTGAATGATGATTATGGAGAGCATGATGAGAAGCTAGCTTGTCAACATGGAAGGCTGCCTCTTCTTTGAATCTTTATTAATCTTTTTTATAAACAATGCAGTGTACACATTTTTTGAAGTATGTATAGTTAATATGTTGTTTGTTTGTTATTATTTATTAGCTTGGGAACTATATAAATAGGAATGCTAAATACTTTAATTCCCCAGTACAAAAACATGGGACTGTGCATAACAAAGCATCATAGGCCCCAGCACCAAATGCTGTGACCTTTGTGTTTAACAAGTGCTTGTCTCCCAGTTCTAAATCATGGGACTGTGCATAACAAAGCACCATAGACCCCAGGACAAAATGCCGTGACCCTTGTGTTTAACAAGTGGTTGTGTCCCAGTTCTAAAACATGTGACTGTGCATAACAAGCATCATAGACCCCAGCACCAAATGCTGTGACCCTTGTGTTTAACAAGTGCTGTGTCCCAGTTCTAAAACATGGGACTGTGCATAACAAAGCATCATAGACTCCAGGACAAAATGCTGTGACCCATTTGGAAAATCCAGCCGTTAAAAGAATAGGAACCGAAATGACGGTTTTCGCGTGAGTAGGCGCAGTTTAATCATTACTCCTGCAGTCTCGAAGCACGCAACAGTCGCTTTTTCAGTAAATATGATTTTCACCAGCTTGAAAACCTTTTACTCCATTCCAAATTTCATCCAAACCTTCAAAGCTTCAAAACACCTTTCTAACAATTTCTAAAACGCAAAAACTCTTCCAATCTTCTAATCCAAATGTCTCCAAAAGCCAAGAAAAGTCTGAATATGGATGCTGCGGCTAGTACTTCCTCAGCAGCAGGTGGTCAATCCACGAGTTCTTCAACTTTGGTTGCTGATGTGATCCCGAAAGTTTGGGGAAACTTTGAAAATGATTGTTCAGTCGGCTCGTTCAGTCATTATGGCAATATAAGGTCGTGGCCTTCAAGCCGGTTTAAGAGTTCAATTACTCCCGACCTCTTGCATAGGGTTAAGGAAGATTGCGGCTGGGACGATGATGTTACAGTTTCTTGCCCCTACCCAACGGAGAATATTACTTCTGTGAGAACTGGTTGGACGGCCATATCCACGTATCCATTCACGATAGGCCATACGCTGCCATTGCATCCTGTTATAGAGGACATTTGTAAATACTACCTTATCTGCCCGGGGCAGCTGTGCCCGAGCATTTATAGAATCATTTCTCTGCTACAATGGTTTGCCGATGAGACTGAGCAAGATTTTAAGTTTAAGCATTTTATCTCTTTGTATAGCCTTCAGGTTGCAAGAGACGGGTATATCAATGCCCGTATGAGAGGAAGAAAAGCTTTAGTGCATAATTCTGGAGATACAGGGGATAGGGGTTGGATGCATAGGTATGTTTATGTGCAGTCCAAACTCCTCACACGTGGCAGCAAAACTAATCTCCGCGAGGTGTGGAACAAAACTCGTAAGTCCCCGAGCCTTTGTATTAAATACTCTTTGAGTTACGTATTTGCACCTTCTAACATTTACTCTTTATTGATTAGCTGACAAGATTCCTTACGACGGTCTGATTTCCGAGGAGGAGTTGTCTGCTTGGGTTGAACCCATTTTGGCAGCTTTCACCCACGAGCAGAGGCAGTGGTCCCACTATGCTTCTGAAAAGAAATTGTCGAACCCTAGCACCCATGGTAAGCTGATTACCCAACTTCCTGCTAATTTATGTTGAACTCACTGTGGTATTAATATGACTTTATTCCCAGGTTTAGGTGCTAGTGGTAGTTACTTTCCTGCTCCTCCTCCTGTGGAGGAGACTGTTGACCCCGTGGCCGAGATTAACGAGGAGGCAGCTGCCATCCTCCAAACTGCGGCAGCTGTTAAGGCTAGGGAAGGTGGTGAGGAGGTCCTTGCGAGCTTGAAGAGAAAGCAATCTGACTCTGAAAAGAGTAAACCCAAGAAGAAGACGAGGACAGCTCGCAAGACTCCTCAGTCTTCTGAAAAGACAATTGAAACCAATGCTGCTGCTGCTAATACGCCCAAGGCTGGGCAGGAGAGTGTTAAAAGCTCGGCGGCTGCCCCTGAATCTGCTGGGCCTGTGATATTCGATATTTCTTATTCAGAGGCTCCCAATGTGAGCTTGACTCGGAGGAGGAGGGCACCTCTTCGGGGTGATAAGAGGAAGGATGTAGAGACTTCTTCTTATGCCTTCGAGGAGAGTCCCCGTGACACGACCCGAAATTCGGCTAGGCCGTGCGGGCACCCGACATCCTCCCCTAGACTCGTCGGGCGAACCCTTACCAATTAAATTAGTAAAATAAATATAATTCAATTCATAACTAAGAACAAGACTAAAAAAAAACACAGACATACTGATACCTCTAAGCTGTACAAAAGAAATTACAGCTAACTACCCAACATACTAGGTTTAGGGCTATCCAGACTAGACATCTAAGAGTACAAAAGAAGACAGATACCTCCTGAAGGGAGCAGAATGCAACTGAAATAATAAACAATAAACTAGTGGCCATCCGGAATAAAGCTGGCTCACCCTGACAGCTGAAGTCGTCTTCGCTCCTGAACAACGTGGCGAACTCAATCCTGGAGCGAACCTGCCGAAACGAAATAGATAGACAAGAAACAAACAACAAACAAGGGTGAGTCAAAAGGACTCAATAAGTGGGGCAGACTAGCCACCTCAAAGAATAGGATAGCTAGCCAGGGAGAAGAAACAGATAAACCAAATTCCTTTTATTTAAATTACAAAAAGGCAGAGCCATATAATAACTAGAAACACGTATGAAACCTTAAACTCAGCCAGGAATACGAGCCAGAAACATATCAACAAATAAGCAATGCACGTATGAGCAGAACAGTAGTTATGTACCACAAGTCTACGCAATGGTATGAAAATGAAATGAATGAGATGAAATGAAATCTGATGCAAAGGGTCACATGTGCCCGTCCTCCCATCTCGAAGCGGAATACTCCTGCATTCGAGGGGAATCCAATCTTATAACCAACTGGAGCGGAATACTCCTGCTCCTGGGGCGGAATACTCCTGCACCCGATATAATATAAACCAGAGGCGGAATACTCCTGCACTCTCTTGGGGCGGAATACTCCTGCACCCGATATAATGTAAAGCTGAGGCGGAATACTCCTGCACTCAATATCTGACATAAGAGCGGAATACTCCTGCTCTTGGGGCGGAATCCTCCTACCCTCAATGTGATACAATGGAGCGGAATACTCCTGCTCCTGGGGCGGAATACTCCTGCCCTCAATATGATACAATGGAGCGGAATCCTCCTGCTCCTGGGGCGGAATACTCCTGCCCTCAATATGATATGCAATGTAATGCATATGAATGCAATGTGATGCAATAACCCTTCACCGGCTCGGGACTCTCATCGACAACCGGGAAGTAGATGCCAACTCGCAGCCAGGGTACAATGCTCAAATCCTCAATATAATACCAACAGTAGGACATAACATATAATATACAATATAAATCCAAAGCTAAGGCGTAATGAGTACGCCTATCGGCAGCTACACACGTAAGGAATACGTGGTAGAAAATCCACAAGGCCAGGTGCCTCCAATGAAATGGTTATAAACACTTACCTCTCTAAAAAGTTAGCATTGCGACCAACAACCGCGTTATTTTTTGAATTCATTGCCAAACGATCCCACTGTGATCAATAAGCAGAAAAATATATCACATTAGGCTAAAGGCTTCATTCCTCACATCTTAGGGCAATCCAGGTAGGAACCTGATACCCTATTCGCATACGCAATACGCAGGCCAGGCCTATGTACAGGGTTTAAGGCCACTTAACCAAATCCCAAATAAATTATATTTATAAGTTGCCCGTAACTCACTGAGCACGAATACATAATCAATTTCATTATCGGGGTCTATTTGACCCTTTAAACTATCAATTTACGTCATTAGGGCGATGTCTAATATTCCTATTTTTACCGCAAAAATATATTTAAACACACGTAATAAACTCAAATACTATATTAGGATCATTACCTGAATGTTCTGGAGTGAAAATACTATTTTTCTCCGGCCCCTTTCTCATTTTCTGGCATTTTTTTCTCTTCCTCTCCGTCATTTCATTTCTTTCTGTTCCAACTTTTGATTCTGTTTCTAAAATGGTACAAAATGCTCTTTTCGTCCTTAGCTTAAAGCTAAGGACCCCCACCGACTTCCTTTAATTTTGTTTGTCTTTTCCCCCTTTTTTTTTTTTCCTTTTTCCTTTTAAATTCGCTGCTACGGTAAAAATTAAAACGGTACCCTACGATATTCGAAATAATTCCAACTTTTGCATACCAGTTATACAAAATATATGTAACATATTCGCGAAGGCGGATCTCAAATCAGACTCCCGAAACTCAAGATGCGAATTTAAATGAAAAGAAGTGAAATTATTTAACTTTCGGCATTTTAACGGAAACTAGCCGAACAACATCGAAATTCACTTTCGAAAGTTTACAAAAATCACAAATAATCATACGAACCTAATGGCGCTTTCGGATTTCGAATCGGAGCTCATTCCGCAAAAACCGAGCCCGAAAATCTCTTTTTAATATTTATTGCCAATAAAAACTGAAATCTTCTTCCGATGCCTACCAAACGAGGTCTGATTTAGCTCAAATTTTACAGACGGGTCCTAATGGATATTATGAACATTTTAAAATTAGCGGCACACCAATCGGAGTCCTAACTTCCGAAACTACTGAGCGAGGTCGTTTCATTCTCCTCCACTTAAACTCTCGTTCGTCCTCGAACGAGCCTAAGTCAAAAGAAAATTTCGCACAGATAACAAAAGAACTTGCACGACCTTCCTAAGCTACTCCACGGACCTTATCTCTTGATTACAGGATCACAATTATATTACGCACATCGTACTTTTGGAATAAAATATATCTGGATAATATGGTAATACCATTGCACAGCTTATTCTAACTAAGCTGATCCTTCCTCGATCACGGGAAGAGAGTTCTACATTTTCGAAGCAAAGATACACGGAACTTTGAATGGGTTAACATGATTCAGCCGATAATCCTTCTTCGATATACCTTTTGATATAGAACAGGTCGATGAAACTAAGAATTAGCTCACGCTTGATGCAATCGGGGAGCTTTTGAAGTACCTTGTCACCACTCACTATAGAAGATTTGATGCAAGCTATATTATTTTTACGAACACACTAGGCAACATCTCAGTTGATGTTAGTGTTGTTCCGCAAGCTCTTTGTGGGAATGTAATTACTCGTATCCTAATGTATGTCAAAGGTTCATCTGAACAGGGTCTATCATATAAGGATAAGGATCAGGCAAATACTTCTGGATAGTATGATGCAGATCAGGAATGATCTCCAGACTGAACACCTACTTTAGGGTATTGTCTTTCAATTGAAAATATTATGACTTGAAAAAGTAAAACTAAAGGAGACACGTAGTTGGACCATGAGCTGAGGCAGAATACCAGCAACAAAGTTGATTACATGAGCGCTTACAACGCTAAAGTAACCTCTCAAGGAGTTAAGGTGTGAAGGAGATATGCCAATGACGGATGGACGACAAGCTGCACTAGATCTTTCACTCTAAATTTCCATGAAGTAAAACAGCGTCAGTATGAGGATCCAGTTCTAGTTGAATACAGACAGATAGCCCAAAGAAAACCGAAGTCACCATACAGGGTCACTACTGACGGTGTTCTCATGTATAAAGATAGACTTTGTATTTCTGATGTCACAGATTTACGTGGACAGATTATGATAGAAGCACATTATTCCAAATACACTGTTCATCCAGATTCGACTAAGATGCACCATGATCTTAAGCAGATTATTGGTGGGATAGAATGAAGTGTGACATAACAGGATTTGTGGCTCAGTGTTCTAATTGCCAGCAGGTTAAAGTCGTGTCATCTTTTCCAGACTTTATGGTTTCAGCAGATAGGTACGTATATATGGTCAGGTTGCCAGCTTATCTCCATCATTAATAGATTATTAGTGGGTTTAGCAGTGATCGACACTCATTGTAGATTTCTGTCGTGGCCTTACTTTGGGTCGTGAGGAAAGTGGTATCAACACCTCAGAGATTTAATATTAGCATTCAGTATTTGGAGGAAGACTCCTCCACTTAAAGCACAAACTCATGCAGCCATTTGAATAGGAATAACCATCCTCGCACAGTCTGCTGGACTAAAGAAGATTTAGCTAAAAACAGAATGCGGCTCAGACCTGAGCTACTACATTACCCTCTTGAGTTGCCAAACAGCTGCAACTCTCAAGTTCACAACTCCATACCTTTGCCGTAAACACCATCGCCTAATGGATGGTACTTCTATGTAAAAATTTCGGCAGAGTTTCCCCTGAAACTGGATGATCCGCAAAACAGAATCAGCACTATACTATACATAGGAATGGATACCCGAATAAACTGATAACATAAACATGTTAAACGGATAACAAGATGAGACAACTGGACCAAAACAATAATATGCTTCCAAAACAATAATATGCTTACCCGGCCACAATAACACGTACTCTGGCTCAACACAGGGAACGTCACAAGCGGCTACCAATCGCCCAAGCTTACTAGTGCCGGACGAATAAGAAATGGAAATAGATCGAGGATAGAAATAATTAGAGCTTCAGGAAGTTCATCTTCTTATTTGCTTGACTACCAAAGCTAGACTACTTCCGCATCAGGCGAGCCAAAAAATCGCAATTGAAGAGATAGACATTAAATAAGCTTTATGGAAAAACATCCATACCAGTTTTAACCTTCCAATAAGAAGGAAATTCTGACAATTTACCAGAAACCCTTTTATAATCCAGACAAGCTCATAAGATAACATGACTTTATTAGCGTTTTGAACCAAAAGGAGATACGTAGATCGAATATTACTTACTAATAACTCTACACTGGAAGAAACGATAACACTTGCTGATGGTGAAGAATTAGGATCCCATTATCCTACTAACACGAAATTCCGAGAAGAGAGGTAAACTGATTTGACATAATAACAGAAGGTGGAACAACAAGATGCCAGGCAGACAATACCGACACTTACTGCCAAATCTCTCATATTTAGACTAGAAAAAATAGTAAGGTCTCACAAATGCCAGGAATAAATCATACCAGAAGCTCGCCCCTCTACCACAACCGATTCTTAATCGAAACGACATCCAAGGAAACCATTGAAACATGATAAGACACACTATTTTCAGATCGATCAAAAGCTTCAAATCTTACTCACATTTAAGAGAAGAAAAAATACATGGGTGTACTACATCAGATACCTCAACATCCTGCCAGACTAGCAGTTCATAGAACTGCCTCTGCAGCTGAGTCGAGCCACTACCTTGATAATTACTTCTAGAAGAACCACTACCACCACGCTCTCGACCTCTACTGGATTGTGGCATTTCTCTTATTGATTAACATTTAAATGAAATTTTTGCGACTGTGCAGGTGTCTGAGGGCAAGAAGAAGGACAATTGTCTACTTGCTGGAGTAAGGAAAAACTCCTCAAAGAATAGCCAGACTCACAACAATGATAACAGAAAAACTCTTCAAAAGATAATCAGACCCACGACAATGATAACACCCTTTCGGTAAATATAGGAACTGGGCAGATTGTTGATAGTTGTAAAGAAAAGACTGAATCCGATCTTGACGAGCTACTAGCGCACTCTAAGAATTACGTGACACATGCTGAGATAACTTGGAAGGTGACCTCCCAAAATAATCAAAAATCTTACCTCCAAATGAGGTACCATGGTTGCCCACCAGGGCCACGGGATCTCTTACTTTCCCGCTCTAACTTATGGTATGCCTCGAACCTTTGGGCAATATTAACAACAACATCAAATAAAATCCAGACCTCAATTTCTCGAGCCATCTTGGATTTCAGGGAAAATTAAAGGTCATCAATAAATCTCTGAATCTCTCGAAAGGCTCATGAACTAGTTCAAATGCATATTCGGCCATTTTATAGAATTCAATCTTATATTCTGAAACCAACAGGCTAACCGACAGGCTACCCTGTCAAATCCACTCGAACTGGTAACACTTTTCATCTCGTTCGCTACTCGAAAGGAAATTTTCCACGAATCTAGAAGAAAAACCGAATCAAGTTAACTAATAAGAGAGCGGCCCACAAATTCAAGGCTAGACCCTGACACTGGAAAGAAGAATAATCAACACCATACCGCTCGATATGATCAAGAGCCTGAAGGATATGCTGACATCATTTTGTTTTAAAAAGAATCACGAGGTTCATCTGATGCATTGCTTAAGAATATCGGAAGGTTCAACCGCGTAAAATAATGCAACCTCTTCGGACACTCGGACTGAACTGATACCTCGGCTGGGTAACCAGAACAATTAGAGGTACAACACATACTACCTCCGGAATATAATTTACTGCAGCAATATTAAGAACCAGAAAAGGAGCTCCCTGAGATCGAACGTCCACATCTGCAGCAACCTTATAAGCTGCCTACCGAATAATAGGTTCTTGCGGTATCTGCGTCACCAAGATTCTCGTAAAGCATCATAGAGAACCAAGAGAACTACAAGGCCCTGCTCCCTTGCCCAACGCGAGCTCGTACAACTGGGACCTCCGTAATTAGATCGTCAGCACGATAAAAAAAAACACTCGGGGCTTCGTCAGTGCTAGCCCTTGGCTAAACTGCTTCGTCTTGAACTCATACTGTTTGCTGATTTATCGTGCGAGGGCTCACAATTACCACGAACGAATTAACGAAAATACTTTTGCATCCTAGACCGACGCATGATCAGAAATGAAGGAAGTGAAACTTTCTAAATGCCATCATAGCCTCTCGTAGATAAGTACGGACGTCTACGTACCCATCAGCGAGACTCTACTAGACACTGTCTTAGTCTGGATAAACTCTAAACCGGGCTCTGATACCAACTGACACGACCCGAAATTCGGCTAGGCCGTGCGGGCACCCGACATCCTCCCCTAGACTCGTCGGGCGAACCCTTACCAATTAAATTAGTAAAATAAATATAATTCAATTCATAACTAAGAACAAGACTAAAAAAAAACACAGACATACTGATACCTCTAAGCTGTACAAAAGAAATTACAGCTAACTACCCAACATACTAGGTTTAGGGCTATCCAGACTAGACATCTAAGAGTACAAAAGAAGACAGATACCTCCTGAAGGGAGCAGAATGCAACTGAAATAATAAACAATAAACTAGTGGCCATCCGGAATAAAGCTGGCTCACCCTGACAGCTGAAGTCGTCTTCGCTCCTGAACAACGTGGCGAACTCAATCCTGGAGCGAACCTGCCGAAACGAAATAGATAGACAAGAAACAAACAACAAACAAGGGTGAGTCAAAAGGACTCAATAAGTGGGGCAGACTAGCCACCTCAAAGAATAGGATAGCTAGCCAGGGAGAAGAAACAGATAAACCAAATTCCTTTTATTTAAATTACAAAAAGGCAGAGCCATATAATAACTAGAAACACGTATGAAACCTTAAACTCAGCCAGGAATACGAGCCAGAAACATATCAACAAATAAGCAATGCACGTATGAGCAGAACAGTAGTTATGTACCACAAGTCTACGCAATGGTATGAAAATGAAATGAATGAGATGAAATGAAATCTAATGCAAAGGGTCACATGTGCCCGTCCTCCCATCTCGAAGCGGAATACTCCTGCATTCGAGGGGAATCCAATCTGATAACCAACTGGAGCGGAATACTCCTGCTCCTGGGGCGGAATACTCCTGCACCCGATATAATATAAACCAGAGGCGGAATACTCCTGCACTCTCTTGGGGCGGAATACTCCTGCACCCGATATAATGTAAAGCTGAGGCGGAATACTCCTGCACTCAATATCTGACATAAGAGCGGAATACTCCTGCTCTTGGGGCGGAATCCTCCTACCCTCAATGTGATACAATGGAGCGGAATACTCCTGCTCCTGGGGCGGAATACTCCTGCCCTCAATATGATACAATGGAGCGGAATCCTCCTGCTCCTGGGGCGGAATACTCCTGCCCTCAATATGATATGCAATGTAATGCATATGAATGCAATGTGATGCAATAACCCTTCACCGGCTCGGGACTCTCATCGACAACCGGGAAGTAGATGCCAACTCGCAGCCAGGGTACAATGCTCAAATCCTCAATACAATACCAACAGTAGGACATAACATATAATATACAATATAAATCCAAAGCTAAGGCGTAATGAGTACGCCTATCGGCAGCTACACACGTAAGGAATACGTGGTAGAAAATCCACGAGGCCAGGTGCCTCCAATGAAATGGATATAAACACTTACCTCTCTCAAAAGTTAGCATTGCGACCAACAACCGCGTTATTTTTTGAATTCATTGCCAAACGATCCCACTGTGATCAATAAGCAGAAAAATATATCACATTAGGCTAAAGGCTTCATTCCTCACATCTTAGGGCAATCCAGGTAGGAACCTGATACCCTATTCGCATACGCAATACGCAGGCCAGGCCTATGTACAGGGTTTAAGGCCACTTAACCAAATCCCAAATAAATTATATTTATAAGTTGCCCGTAACTCACTGAGCACGAATACATAATCAATTTCATTATCGGGGTCCATTTGACCCTTTAAACTATCAATTTACGTCATTAGGGCGATGTCTAATATTCGTATTTTTACCGCAAAAATATATTTAAACACACGTAATAAACTCAAATACTATATTAGGATCATTACCTGAATGTTCTGGAGTGAAAATACTATTTTTCTCCGGCCTCTTTCTCATTTTCTGGCATTTTTTTCTCTTCCTCTCCGTCATTTCATTTCTTTCTGTTCCAACTTTTGATTCTGTTTCTAAAATGGTACAAAATGCTCTTTTCGTCCTTAGCTTAAAGCTAAGGACCCCCACCGACTTCCTTTAATTTTGTTTGTCTTTTCCCCTTTTTTTTTTTTCCTTTTTCCTTTAAAATTCGCTGCTACGGTAAAAATTAAAACGGTACCCTACGATATTCGAAATAATTCCAACTTTTGCATACCAGTTATACAAAATATATGTAACATATTCGCGAAGGCGGATCTCAAATCAGACTCCCGAAACTCAAGATGCGAATTTAAATGAAAAGAAGTCAAATTATTTAACTTTCGGCATTTTAACGGAAACTAGCCGAACAACATCGAAATTCACTTTCGAAAGTTTAAAAAAATCACAAATAATCATACGAACCTAATGGCGCTTTCGGATTTCGAATCGGAGCTCATTCGGCAAAAACCGAGCTCGAAAATCTCTTTTTAATATTTATTGCCAATAAAAACTGAAATCTTCTTCCGATGCCTACCAAACGAGGTCTGATTTAGCTCAAATTTTACAGACGGGTCCTAATGGATATTATGAACATTTTAAAATTAGCGGCACACCAATCGGAGTCCTAACTTCCGAAACGACTGAGCGAGGTCGTTTCACCCCGAGTTGATGATGGGGAAGGAGATAGAGCTGGGGAAATGGGGGAAGAAAGAATGCACGAAGGTTTTGCCTTCTTCCCTGAGGACCCAAAGCTGAATGAGCCTGAACGGGTTGGTAGTCAGCAAGGCGAGCCTGAGCAAGCCAGCCACAGGCGCGCTGGCAAAGAGCCGATGAGAGAGGAGGCTGAGGAAAAAGAGGAGGAGCAAGATGAGGGGGTGGATGAGTGGAGGAAAGCTGAGGGGGAGGCTGAACCTCAGGTCTTTTATTACGAGGACATGATGAATTTGGCCGGTGAAGGGGTGGCACCAGTTTATCTGCAAGAGTGCGACACTCTGGACCCCGAGGAAACAGGTGACGTTGAGGTCTGTCGCACCAAGCTTACCAGGCGAGTATCGTTAGGAGGAAAGACTGGGGCGTACTTTGTTAAGGGGATTCGTCACAAATTCGGTCCCCAGTACCCTTCTGAACAAGCGAGGGAGCCCAGGCCGTGTATGAGGGAGTGTGACTTCACTATCTCTCCGGATACGAATTTTCTGGCGAAGCCTGGCCACTTGGTTAAAGTGACGTCTAACCTGATCGGTCCTCGCGAGGAGTGGAACATGCGTAGCATGAGCGACGAGCAGCTAGCTTACGCAATCGCTGAATATACTGCTCGGGTAATGTTTCCCTCTTTACTCCTTTATTCCTATTAAGTCCTTAGTTCTGATTACCTGCATATTTTCATTTGTTGCCAGGCAAGTATGATGGCTACCGAGCTCATGTTCCGCTCTAGGTTGAACAACCAGGAACAAGTCCTTGGCTTGAAGAAAGATCTTTTGAAGGCTCTCCAGGACAAGCAGGCCCTAGAAGAGGAGAAACAAGCTCTGATCAGGGAGAAGCGGGTCTTGGAGGGGAGGCGTGGCTTCTTTGAGGATAAGATAGACAGGTTGGAGAAATCCAACACTGAGGCCAACGACAAGATACACGCCCTCCTCGAGGAGAAGGACCGTCTTCTGGACGAGAAGGAAAGTTTTGCACTATCCTTCGAGGATCTGAAAACCAGGATGGATGAACAAGGTCGCCAGATTTCTCAGCTTGCCCATGAGCTTAATATGAAAGAAGTTACCTTGGAAAGCATCCGTAGCGCTTCTGACCTAATGTTGAGAAACATGAACAAGGCTGAAGCTGAATCTCGGGCTGCTCGAGGAGAACTGCAAGAAGCCAAGAATCGGGCTGAGGAATCTGTGAGGACCCAAGAGCTGTTGACGAAGGAGTTGGCGAATTTGAGGGATCGTTATACAATCGACTCCAAACTGGAAGCCCTCGAAGCCAAGAAGAAACTGCTCATCCAAATGCAGCGCGGCCAAATTAATGTTGACTCAGTCCTTGATCAGACCATAGCGGCTATCGTCAGTGTCAAGCAAGCCTTGGGCATGGAGGTAGAAGCCGACGATGACGATGATGAAGAGGATGATGAAGGCAGTGAGGATAACGAAGATGAAGATTTGGGTGGGGATCCGACTGATGGAGCTAGTGCATCAGGTCGAGATCCCGGCCCAAATGATGACTAAGGCCTCATCTGGTCCTCCTTGTAAATTTACTGGATGCTGTTAATTTTGAATATTGCTAATTTGTGGACAAATGTATATTTTGACTACTTATGTTTTTGTCCGACTGATGAAGGCTTGATGATCATTTTTGGTCTCAAGTCTTGCTTATATGAATGACGTTGGTATTCGCTATTTTAATGAGGTTTTCAGAAGTCAGAATTATATTTCAAATCCTAGTGTCTGGGTTCCTTTTTTGGTGTTAATCTGCGCAGATGTTCAAAGTAAAATTTGATCATAACTAGGTTAAGTTGCCCTTAGTTAAGATAAATGAAGTCAGGCCTCCTGGGCTGGACGAAACTAGGCCGTTTAGGTTGACTGAAGTCTGGCCGTATAAGATGGCCTTGCGATAAACTTTACTTCTCATACCCGGGGTTGATAAGATATATCAAACTCACTTAATTCTACTGCCCATTTTACTAACCTGCCCGAGAATTCAGGTTTGTGCACCAGGGTCACCAGATAACTAATTTTACTATTTTTAATAAACTTATGTTGTATTAACTTGATAATAGAAAAAAGATTGGGTCTCTATAAATGTTATGTTTTTAATGGTTGCATCTGCAAGTGTAATTTCTCTTTTCTTGTACTTTGAGGATACTTCTTTTGTGTTTTATGATAATGTTAATTAAAATGCCTGTAAGTTTGTGTTTGTTTTGTGTGAAAAATGTTATCTAATATGCTGGGGGATTGCTAAGATGTTTTTGCCGTGAGTAGTAAAACAAGGCGCATGGATCACACTGCCTCCCAGATGTTTATCCTGGGGCTAGTATTTTAAGGCACATCGACGCCCCAGATGTTTTTGCTGTGGACATTTGAGTTTTTATTTTTATTTTTCCAATGCACTTTTTCCACTGCATCGTAAAGGAAAAGAACAAGCAATGTGCAGCTTTTATATAAAGAATGAAGAATCTTTACTATCATCTTAAAGCACAAGGACAATACAGTATAATTGAGAAGTTTTCTTGTACAATTATTTTAATATAAATAGACTACTTTGTTACTGAATAGAAGAGGCAAATATTTTTGTATTTTTAAGATGGGAACAGTTGTTGAAGCAGTGTTGAATGAATTGGATGCTGAATTAGATCAATTTGTAAGTTAATCACACCATTTTTTTTAAAGTGTTATTTGTTTGTTGGTCTTGTTATGCTTTGCAGACTTCACCCAGTCTTTACACTGGGACGTTATGGTAAATATATAAGCAGACCCAGGTTTTTTTAAGTGGTGGTTTTTGGTCTAAAAATACAGAAATACCAGCTACATTGGGATTCGAAAAGTCAGGACTTTATTAGGGAAGACCAAACAAACCTACCATTTTTTACTACATTTATTGTGATATTTTTAATCGATTCTTTGACCATAAGAGCTGGACAAAAGTTAATATTAGATAAATAATCTATACCCAGCATATTAGAGAACATTTTTCATAAATAAGATGGGAACAGTCGTCGAAGCAGTGTTAAGTGAATTGGATGCTGAATTAGATCAATTTGTGAGTTAATCATAGCATTTTTTTAAAGTGTTGTTTTAGTTTGATGTTATTATAAAAGTTTGCATTTCTTCTTTTGTTTTGTTTTGTAGATTTTGCCAGTATGGTTGGCAATTAGGCTTCCCAGACGTGATGTTCCAGCCACTCTTATTTGCCGTGGTATTCATTTCCAGATGAACTACCTAAAAGTGAGAAGACAGAGAAACTTTTGTAATGGATGGAGGGAGTTTGTTCGCACTAACAATCTTGGAGTAGGAAGTACGTTACATTTTAGGGTTCTGGAATCTTTAGATCGTGTGGTTTTAAATGTTCGTATATGGCAGCCTGAACTAGAACCTTTAAGTTCAAGTTCTAGTTCTAGTTCTAGTTCTGGCTCTACTGTTGAAGATGCTTGAAATAAGATAGCATATATTTTGTGTTTTAGTTCAATATCTGAGTTTTTGGTAAACAATATCTGAGTTTTTGGGGCAGTTATATATGTGTAATATAACTGTTGTTTTTTGAATTGTCATTGTTCAGTAAACAACATCACAAATATTATGTAATGGTGCCTTTTCAATTATAAGTTGCATCTGTTATTACATTATTGAATTTATTCTATAAATACATATCAACTTATAGTTGTTATGAAGTTTTATGTGAAGTTTCTATGTTGTCATTTTTAATTATTAGTCTATAATTTCCAACTAGTTTACAGTCATTAGCATAGGACCCCATATCAAAATGCTGTAATTTTTCAACTGCATAACAATATAGCTCCAGCAAAAGTACTGGGGGGGGATGAATGTATGAATAAATATTATTAAACTTCGTGATTCTTGAATTAATTTGATAGCAGCCCCCATATGAAAATGCTGTTATATTTCAACTGCATAACAATATAGGTCCAGCAAAAGTACTGGGGGGATTTACAATTATGAGTATACGACCCCAGATCAAAATGCTGTCATTTTCACCTTCATAACAGTATGGCTCCAGCACAAGTACTGGGGGGACTAATTTATGTGAGAGCCATTTTTTATATTTTAATTAATATTTATTAAATTTCGTGATAGTAATTTAAGTTACACAATATTTGTTGAAAATTGATAACCTATAGAAACTGTAAAGTCCATAGAAAATATAATTTCTTTGACTACATTTAATGTATTTTTGCAAAAATACATGCGCACTGACTAACAGTTACTCACTTTTTTTACTATAAATAACCCTTTGTAGTTAAAGCAAAGTACAAAGTTTTTTGAGATTTCATCTCCTCTTTTAAACTGTAAAGTTTTTTTCTGAAAAGAAGATATGGCAGATGAAGAGAATATTGTGGAGGAACTAGGAAGTTTTGTCAAGAAAATCACATCATCATATTTTGATAGAGATGATTTTGTATGTTAAAAGAAATGAGCAAAGTATTTTTTATTTTTTTCATTTATTTTTTTTAGTGTTTTGTGATTTTTTTATTAACTGTGAAATATTATTCTTTTTAGATCTTTCCAAAAAGTTGGAAGCAGAGGCTGCCAAATATAAATGGAATGACATGCATATTGTGTGAAGATGATGATGAGGTATATGAGATGAGCTTCAAAGTTGGGAAGCACGCACGGTTGTGTAATGGATGGAAGGATATGCTTAATAAAAAAGGCTTCATGATAGGCAATATACTTCGTTTTGATCACCAGTTCCACAACATATTCAACGGTAATGCAACTGTTGTTTTTGAAGTTTCTGTCATAAATCATCAGGACGGTGAGGGAGGGGGTGAATAAGATGATGATGATGATGATGATGATGATGGTAGTGGCAGCAGCGACGAAGATGTAGGATCAGCCCAGAAGCCTATTGTGATTGAATAAGTTTTTGTAGTTTTTAAGTTTTTTCAGATAATATGGGTATGTTTGTTTGTGTGTGTTTTTTATTTATCTGTGTTTTTAAGTTTTTCAGCAGCTGATCAATTATGAACAATCCTTTTTAGCATTATGAACTGTGTTTGTAAGTACTGTGTTGTTGTGGTCGATCAAAATGTTTGTTGTTCAATAAGTAAAAAAACTAAAAAATAGATAAATGGAGACTACTATTTTGCACAGCAACAAATGAAAAGTATATTTTTTATATATATTAATCCTTGTTAAAGAATACAGAGGAAGTAAAATTTTAAAAAAAAAAATTCTCTATTAGTGAGAACAAAATGCTGTTAATTTCAACTGCATAACACCATTGCTCCAGCACAAGTACTGGGACCAAGTATAGGACCCTCCAGACCAAAATGCTGTTGTTTTTCAGCTGCATAATACCATGGCCCCAGCATAAGTACTGGGACTAATGTATGTGACAACAGTTTATTATATATGAATAAATATTATTAATTTATGTAATTATGAAAATGTTGCTCACATTCAAAAAATAAAATCTATTGTGCATTTTAAATATTGTAAAAGTGTTGTTATAGTAATTTAACTTGCAGAATCTTGTAAGATTTTTTATTGATTTGACTTGTCATGTAAAATGACAAAAGAATCTATCTACTTTTTTGACAATACACAAATGCTGTGGATTTCCAAAGTTAAAGTAGGGAATATTTTGTGGATTTCAATATATTTTTGGAACAAAAGAGAGTCTGTTCTAACGTATAGAATCTTCCCAGAATCTGTTTGATTTCTTTTTGTGTTGTCAACTGTGTAATACTGTTACTTTAATACAGTTGAAAATCTCAGTTCAATCTTTTCCTATACAGATACGACCTCTTCTTTACAGAGAAAGAAGCAAGGAATCTTTACAGCTTTTTTTGAGTTACAATGTCAGCTAAAATAGAACAAATATTCTTTACATGTTTTTTCTGTTTTTGTTTTCTATAAATTAGACAGTGGTCTTGTTTTTTCACTTGTACAAAACAAAAATATTATTCCAAAAAAAAAAGGAAAAATAACAAAGCATAAAATAAAAAATGGCTTGCAATGATGAAGTAAGAAGACAACAATGGCGCCAGTTGAATAACGATGTTAGGAATTTGAAAAGTGGTCTTGAGTTTTTGAAAACTGAGGTATCAGTCGTGAAGAATAACTTGGATGTGTTGTTTGAATTTTTTGTAGCTTTCAGAGAGAAAAACAACAGAGATATGGATCGACTTTTTGACAAACTCTTGGACATTGAATTGCAGAACTTCACAGATTCAACCTCTGGTTCTAGCTCTCGCGTTCCTAGTAATCATTAATGTTTTACTGTATTTTTTTTATGTGTTTCGCAGTGTTCTGTTTTTATGCTTCCATGTGAAGCAAGTGTAATTTATCTTTATTGTACTTGAGGATACTTCTTTTGTGTGTTTTAGAAGTATCCTTTTTTATGTAATTTTTATGTTACTGTCATTGAAAATGGCTGTAAGTTTGCCTGTTGTGTTTGTCTGTAAAAATAATGTTTTTGTATAGTATCAGCAATATATTCCCCAGTATTTTTACACCAAACCCCAGGATATTGTTATGGGGCTTTCGTTGAACGTAACACCAAGACACAGCATTTTCGGTATGGGTGATTTTGAATTCGAGCTTTATAAGCCCCAGAATTTAATGCTGGACAACACACAAAGTAATTCAAAATCCGGTTAAACAGTGTGACCCATTGTAAACAGTGTGACTTATCAGAACTTACGACAAAATACACATTGTACCTTTTCAGAATTTCCAGAAGTGACTCTTACAAACAAATGCCAATGTATATAAATTCCCACCCATAAAACAGATAGAGAGGAATCCAATTTGTCATTTTTGTTATTGAACAAATAAAAAAAAAATTGTGTCAAATAGTATTTGATAAAAAAGTATCTATGGAGAATGCCCACCGACCATCCAATGGCCACAGACCATCCAATGGAAGACAGGTTTTCCAGAATGGTTATGGACCATCAACTCGAAGGCATGATACGAACTTGCCTACAATACCAAGAGACCTGTGTTGGCGTTTTGAATATCTGAAGAAGGAGGTGGAATACTTGAACAAATTCAGAAAGAAATGCGAAGATGAGTTGTGGAATTTAAGGTACACGCAGCGACAATATTATGAAAAACTGATGGAACTGCTTAAGGTGATGGCAGATCCGCTGCAATTGCACAGCGCAGGGCCAGGGGAGCCCGTGTTTAGGAATTATGGAGAATAAATAATGTTTTTAATTTGATATATTATGTATTGTTGTTCTTTCACATATTAGTAATTGTTTTACAATGATATCATGTATTCAAAAAGGCAAACAGATTGTGTTTTTAGAAGTATGCTTTTATGTAATTTTTATGTCACTGTTAATGAAATTGGCTGTAATTTTTCCTTTTGTGTAATTTGTTGACTCTTAAATAATGTTTATGTATAGTCCTAGCAATACATGCCTCAGCATTTCTGATTAAAACATTTTGAACTGCAGCCTTATAACCTAAAAAATAGCACAGCTACAGTATATTGTAATGGGACTTCGCTTCAAAGTAATACTAATCCCCCAGATTTTTATGCTGTGACCAGTAGTTTAAGGGACATGGTGCTCAAGCTTTTTATCCTCAGACGTTATTGTAAATATAGAAGCTGTTACAGTTTTTAAGAGTGTGTCGGCAAATATCTCGGGTACCAGCATTTTATCAGGATAACATTGGCATACGAGAAGACCTCGAACTGGAAGAAACATAGGGAAGAACATAGAAACACAGCTTTTTTGACAACATTTATAGTGATACTGTAATACATGCCTCAGCATTTCTGATTAAAACCCTTCTCTTCCATAGCATACCCATTTTATTTACATCGTCCAGACGAATTTTGTGTTCCTCTTTTTTGTTTTTTTTTTCCCCCTTAATATTTTGTCTAGTAGCAAATGGACCATTTCCATTAGTAGGTATTTAAGGTGACGAGTAACTACTCTTCTATTGATAAATGCAGTATAGCTACAGGATATTGTAATGGGACCTTGCGTTAATGTAATACGAAGTCCCAGCATTTTAATGCTGGGACAACAGGGGGGGGGGTGATTTTGAACTGCAGCCTTATAACCTTAAAAATAGCACAGCTACAGTATATTGTAATGGGACTTCGCTTCAAAGTAATACTAATCCCCCAGATTTTTATGCTGTGACCAGTAGTTTAAAGGACATGGTGCTCAAACTGTAAATATAGAAGCTGTTACAGTTTTTAAGAGTGTGTCAGCAAATATCTCGGGTACCAGCATTATATCAGGATAACATTGGCATACGAGAAGACCTCGAACTGGAAGAAACATAGGGAAGAACATAGAAACACAGCTTTTTTGACTACATTTATAGTGATACTCAATCTCATTTTGACTATACATATTCACTTTGACCATAACAGTTGAACAAAAGTTAGTAACTCCTAGGCTATAAATAAGGCTTTGCAGTTGAAATAAACAATAACAAAGATTGCAACTAATTTATTTTTTCATTGAAACAATAATATGGAGGATGATCGTTGGGAGGAACTAGGCAATTTCAGTATGCAAATAACAAAATCATACTTCAAAAGAGATGATTTTGTATGTTAAAAAAATTACCAATTATTTTTTATGCTTTTGTTCATCTAATTTTTCATTGTTTTTTTTTTGTATTAACTGTTAAAGTTTATTTTTTCAGATCTTTCCAGAGAGTTTGAAAGAGAAGCTGCCAAAGGTCAATGGAAGTGCACTTTTACTTTGTGAAAATGATGACACTGATTATGAAATGAAGTTCAAGGCTGGGTAGGTACATTCAAGGTTGTGCAATGGATGGAAGGAGATGCTTCTGCGTAAAGGCTACAGACTGGGTGATGTTCTTCGGTTTAATCATGTTGTTCATGAGGTTTACAACGGCGTTGCCACTATGGTTTTTGAAATTTCATTAGTAAAACGTCAGGTTGGTCAAGGCCACAACAATGATGATGATGTTGATGATGATGATGATGATGGCAGCAGCGACGAAGATGTAGGATCAGCCCAGAAGCCTATTGTGATTGAATAAGTTTTAGTAGTTTTTATGTTTTTTCAGTTAATGTGGGATGTTTGTTTGTCTTTTTTTTCATGTGTGTTTTTTCAGTTAATGTGGAATTATGAACAATGATTTTTCGTAGTATGAACTGTGTTTCTAAGTACTGTGTTTTTATTATTTAAGCAAGATCAAAGTGTTTGTTGTTCAATAAGTAAAAAAACTAGAAAATAGATAAATCGAGACAACTATTTTGCACAGCAACGAGTGAGAAGTGTATTTTTTATATATAATAATCCTTGTTAAAGAATACAGAGGAAGTAAAATGTAAAAAAAAAAAAGTTCTCTAGAAGCGAATAGTCCTTTTTGACATCAGATTTGTTGCGACTGGATGAAAATAGAGAAGAATAGTCTTCTATCTATCTAGTGTTGACGCGATTCCTAACTGAAAAACAAAAAAAAAAAAAAAAAATTTAATATAGCCAGCTTTGGGGTGTTGAATTGCACTAAAATAGAATTAAAACATAAAATGCATATAGAGAGACATACCTATTGGGAGTTATATTTCTTTGAATATGGGTGAAGTACTGGAGCGTGTCTGCAAGATGTTCTGTTGTGTCCACGCTTTCTACATATCCCACAGTGTTTCCCCGTTTGTCTTACATATTCTGCAGTCAAGACAAATCTTTTCTCCTGTCTTCTACCTGCCTTAACTTTAAAATCTGGGGGTTTTGTTATCTCTACTTTAATGCTATCAGGTACAACCCATGATTCTTCATGTCTAACAGTGTTGATTTCCGCTTCATACTGTTTTAACCATGTTTCTCTTTTATACCATATAGAGCAATAATCCGATTTGTTTAGGTGCACTCTGTCTATAGCAGCAAGTGCATGTTCACAAGGCATTTCATCCATCTGGAACTTGAGGCATTGACATTCTTTTTTCTTCAAACAAACAATGAATTCTCTCCCTTCATCTGTTACCTTAAAGCTTTGATCCGCAGTCCGGTCAACCTGTAAAAATGTAATGTATAAGATCACTTGAGTAGCATAACACATATGATGCTGCAAATTACTGGATCCCCCGCTTTTGCATACCATGTAGTCCCAGCACAAAACCCGGGACTTCATGAATTATCATTGACATAATGCAAATGACATCCCAAAATAACTGTATTAGTTGATATACTCACATTCATTCTATATGCTTTTTTTTATTTTTTTTTTTCAATTCATCATCTGTCCATTTTGATGTTGCAAAGAAAATATCCTGCGCACTCTTCCGTCTCTCATAAAACCAGGTCTGTAGCTTGTTCATTATGTTGTCCACCATTGACAGTATTGATTTCCCCCGAGCATGTAACAGAGCATTATTCATTGATTCCACAATATTTGATGTCATCATGTCATATCTTCGATTTCGACAGCAAGCTCTAGTCCATCTCTCTGGTGGTTCTTCCATGAGGTAATCATAGGTTGCCCTATCCGTTTCCTTCATTTGATTCATGTCTGTTTTAAACTCTGCAATCGTGTAGACACGACATGCACTATTGAATATACTTATCACTGCAGGACTCACGTTCCTTTTGTTAAGGTTCTTTTCCAGATGATATACACAGATACCATGGGCACATTCAGGATATACATTTGCAATCCCATTTGCAATTGCAGGATTACGATCTGAAAGGAACAGTAAATTCTCACGGCAACCAAATGCAATGCGCAACTGTCTAAAGAACCAATTGTATGCCAGATTATTTTCTGAGTCGACAACTCCAAAGGCAAGTGGGAAGATTTGGTTATTTGCATCTTTCGTCACTGCAACCAATAGTGTGCCTGAATATCTCCCCTTAAGGAATGTTCCATCAACAACTATCACAGGTCTACAATGTTTCCAGCCTTTGATAGATGCCGCACAAGCAAAAAACATATATTTGAACCTGGATAATAGAATTGCAGTGTTATCAGTAAAATTCATGTTAAAATTTTTGAGTCTCAGGTTTTAGTACTGGAACCCCACTTATACATAATGACGACATCACAACATTTTGTGACGGGAATCCAACAAATAACACTGCAGTCTCAGGATTTTTTTAATTGGCATTACTGGAATTCTACACAAAAATATATAAGTACACTTTTTTTTTTTAACCTGTTCTCATCATCTCTTTGAAGAGCAACATGTGAGCCTGGATTGATGTCTTTTAGCACATATAAATATGCTGGTAACTTCTGAAAGTTCTCCTCAGGCGTCCCTCTAATTAAAGACTCTCCTTCTTTTATAGCACGCCATGCCTTATTATAAGAGATTACAACTCCCATTTTCCTTCTAATCTTTGCAACAACAAAATTAGGCTTAACAGGATAATTATCGTCTCTTAGATTCTCAACTATCTCATCTCGAACAATCTTTGACGTAGCATGTTTTTGGTCTCTTTTTCTATCATCCACCGAGCAAGTGTGATTCTTCTCAAACTTCAGTATTTTGAACAGCGTGGATTGTTTAATTCTGGAAGATCGAACAGTCCACTCACATTTTTCATTCATGCATGCCAGTGAATATCTCGTTGTGCTTGATCTCACAACCTTGAATTCAAAATGGTGTGCAATTGCAGTTGTCTGGAAACATTTAGTGACACACTGTTTGTTTAAAAAAATTGATCCAACCTTGATGTCGTCCAAATCTGCATTTTCTTTTAGTATTGGACGAGGAGATTCTCTTATTTTCTTCCTTGAATACCTCTTTCTCTTTTTTCCAGCACTTGATGTCTCAGGAAGTTCAATATTTACAAGCTGTTGTTCTGTGTTTTCAGCATGCATTAACTGTTGATCTACTGCTACAGCTTCCACAGATGGAGGTGTCAAAACTATCACTTCAAAAGCATCATCGTTGTCTATTTGCATTATCATTTGGCCTTCAGTGTAATCAACTCTCTCAGACTGTGGAGATCGTTGTGTAATGTCAACTATGAAACGTCTACTCCTATACTCGGAATTGTTATTCATCAAGTGTAAACAGCTAATTAAATCATCGGTATTTTTTATAGGGACACCTTTGATTGTTCCAAGTTCTATATCAAACCATATGAATGCCTCACAATGTTCTTCGTCTAAATCTATCTTTTTCCAAAGGTTTCTTCTGAAATCTTCAAAAGTATCTGTTTCACTATGTAGAAAAATCCTTGTCTCATGATCTATGTACTTATAATCTGGTGTCCATTTCCCATTAAATGCAAGAACAATACACTGTTTAGCCATCACTTGTAGTTATAAAAGACAGTAAAATTACTAAACTAAGTTACAAAGAAATCCACACGGTAAAATACTGTAATTGTAGTTTAATAATGAAAGCTTAAGAACTGCTAACCTATAAGATAAATATACATTTCCATAGTTTAATTGCTAATTATACAGGGGGGAGGGGGATTTTTGAAGTGCAGCTCTATATGCTAAAATATAGCATAGCTACAGGATATTGTAATGGGACTTTGCTTCAACTTAACACTAAACCCCAGCATTTTGTGCTGGGGATATTTTTTAATGGGACATTGCTTCAGCACTAATCCACAGCATTAAATGCTGTAGGTTGAAGGAAGGTCCCATCACAATATCCTGGGGATATCACGCCATTTTGAAGTGCAAGTTTATATCCTAATATAGCACAGCTACAGGATATTATAATGGGGCTTTGCTTCAACGTAATACTAAGCCCCAACATTTTTAGCGTTGGAATACAGGATATTTTCTAATGGGACATTGCTTCAACAGAAATCCCAGCATTAAATGCTGGGGTTTAGTGTTAAGTTGAAGCAAAGTCCCATCACAATATCCTGGGGATATCACGCCATTTTGAAGTGCAAGTTTATATCCTAATATAGCACAGCTACAGGATATTATAATGGGGCTTTGCTCCAAAGTAACACTAAGCCCCAGCATTTAGTGTTGGAATACAGGATATTTTCTAATGGGACATTGCTTCAGCAGTAATACCCCTCACTAAATGCTGGAGGTTAGTGTTACGTTGAACGAAGGTCCCATCACAATATCCTGGGGATATCAGGCCATATTGAAGTGCTAAGCTAAAATGTAATCATAGCTACAGGATATTTATAACGGGGCTTTTGCTTCAACGTAACACTAAGCCCCAGCATTTAGTGTTGGACAACAGGATATTTCTAATGGGACATTGCTTCAACATTAATCCCCCAGCATTAAATGCTGGAGGTTAGTGTTACGTTGAAGCAAGGTCCCATCACAATATTCTGGGGATATCAGGCCATTTTGAAGCTACAGGATATTATAACGGGGTTTTTGCTTAAACGTAACACAATCCTAGGTGCTGCATACTCTTATGAACTTAATTCAGATTCATATTAATTATATATAACAGTAAATTCGCGTTTCAGAAAAACAAATTCAGATTATAATCACGAAAACAGATATATTTATGTAAAATAATTCAAATTCAGCACAGAAACGTCGGAGAAACTGTGGAACCGCACCTGCAATTAGCTTTTACAGTTTGAATTTGAAAGTTCCGGGAGAGAGACGATGATCTGGAGAGTTGAGAGAAGTAATGTATGCTTTGTTCTGTTTTTTTCCACGCGTTATTTTGTATTTATTGTTGAGCTGTAGGTTTTTAAGGGTAGTTTAGTAAATTCAATATATGCGGCAGTAGCCTGAATGTACGCGAGTGTTTTATTGGCTATTTCTCAATGAATTTTGAAACTGTGGATGGAACTCATTTAACGTGTGCAAAATTGACTAGTCATCAATTTTTCACGCCGGCAGCCAAGACACAAGAAAGATTAGGCATGTATGATCACATTAAGTAAAATAATAAGTGAAGTTTTTACCTATCAGTCAAGGATAAATATCAACATATTATAGACTGGAAAGTATGGGACGAGTTGTTAACAAATGAAAGCATACAGAAATAAGGCTACAACTTTAAGATATTTATATTTGACCGGACAAATGAAGAAATAAATTAATTTAGCCATGCTAGCAATATGACTTTTTACATTGAAGTGATGCTTTTGGTATGTTATTTAAGTTAGTTTGGACCTAAATTAACTTATGTCCAATTTTGATTTGTGAAATCTAATTATAAACCACTATGGAAAGTTATTTACAAGATTCCCACATTTGATCTTGCAAAAGACCCTCTCACCAACTATAAAAACTCCTCTCCTGCTCCTTTGTTTTCCACTCCTCATCAAGTGCTATTTTTCTCTCTTTCTCTGTTCTTTTCTTCCATTTTGGAGATTATATTTCATCTTCCTTTATGTTCCGAAAATGCACCAAATTTATAACCTTCATAACCAAAATATTCAACACCACAACCACCTTCGTGATTGTATGGTGAGAATTCTTATCATAACTTTATATCTTTCTTTTTTCAAATATTATCAAATTAACTTGAATCTTATTTTCAGAAACTTTTATTTCTTTGGTATTGATGAGCCAAAATTTATTTTCTATCCTACTTTTATCTACATCATGGTCCTAAACACGTTAAATTTAGATGCATACGATGTGTTTTTGTCTAATTCTTTTCTGTCTTTGTATTTATAGGTTGGCTTAACCTCTAAAATTGAGGGGGGAATTAACAACAAAAAGATCATTGTTTCTGATATATCAAATAAGGCGTTGGCACAATTTAGCTCTGGTCTGTCCTCCATGGAGAACATTAATTTCAAGGTCCAGCTATAAATAAATCTATTTTAACACTAAATGTTTCTCATTATTGTGTGTGGACAAATAGATAACATGCATAAGTCTTTCTTTTACTTTTTCTTACCTTTATGACATGATGTAACTCCACTCAGATAGTTCTAAGAGTGATGGACTTGATGAAATTGATGATGAGTGATTACAAAGTGGAGATGATCTAGCGAACAAATGTTCCCAGTTTGAAGCAATTTAGAGGGAGGCGATTCAACCCATACGCAGGATTTCTCCCTCGAAGGCTTCATGCCTGGTGTTTGCGCCTTTCCATCTTTTGGAAGGATTCCTAGGCTCAGATGCCCCATGCGCTACAGGCCATACTAGTGTATTTTACTCTGGAATGCTGGCATTTCTGAAAAATCATGGAGGTTCCTTTGCGAAAGAAGAAGCTAAGCATCTTCTTGTTTTACTCCATTGGAAGGCCAAAGATGTTATAGTTCAAATTTCCTACACCATGTAAGTCATGTCAAAGGGCTGACATATTTCACCTCTTTCGAGAATATTTTAGGTTTGTGAGAAAAAAAAAAGATGGAATGCGAGAAAAATCATGATGTTGATAGAACTGCACATTATGACGAAAAATCTAGTGGTGATGGATATGCTATCAGACTCTTCATCTCTTAATTTTGTTCATCACAATGAACCATATATATGTACATGATTTCATGTTCTGTTAATATAAATCTCTTCTTCCCATATGGTTTAATTAAAGAACAATTACGTTGTTTCTAGAAAAGAAAGAAAAGCTTATGAAAAATGAGATGTAGTTGATTGATTGAACATTTCAAATTTTACAGCTTTCTATGACAAAGTACTCTACAATCAACTTAAACTTACATCTTTTTGGATAGATGTCCTTCCTTACTAGCTCAATATTATTTAAGTTATACTCATGATATTTTCTGTTTACAATTAGGAATATTAGATTAATTAGGACTTTGAAAAAATAATATTTGTCGACATGAGAGAAAAATTGCTCTTACCTCAAATAATTAAATACATTCCATCTGATAAGTACCTCAAGAATAGGATTGAGAAATTGTAAACCTCAAATATTTAGTATTATCTTATTTCAATAACAACTGGCCATATTAGTATTTTGAAATAATTATTCGATGATGTTGGTAGACCGTAATATATATATATATATATATATATATATATATATATATATATATATATATATATATATAGAACCTATCCAAGTACTTATTACATTAGGATTGACACGAATAAAATGTTCAAGAATTCTTTCCCTTTAGCCACTAAAAGCTGATTAGTTGATATGTTCTAGCTTAATCGTATAGCCTATTGTTTATGGATCCCTTCCATCTTATTAGTTGTTTTGCAAAAAAAAATTTCACTGGGCGCCCTTCGTAAGGAGTGGATTATAAAATCACCCGTGTTAAACAATGTTTTTAGCAAAATACCTTTATTTAGCCCAGGGCAAAAACTTCAAGGAAAAAATTTGTAAGTATTGGCACGGGGTCAAGACTTCAAGAGCAAGTATTGTTTTGCCAATACTTCAAGTTATATGGCGAGAATGCAGGAAGAGACTGGAAGGGGCAAGTCTTGGCCTTTTGCCAATACTTACGACAAAGTGCGGCAAGTGTTGCCTTTTTTCAGCACTTGAAGGGCAAGTGTTTTGTAAATTGAAAGGGGTCAAAGGCAGGTCTTGGCCTTTTGCCATGGCTTACGACGAAGTATCGGCATGTATTGTCTTTTTCCAACACTTAAAGAGATTAGTGTTGAAAAGCAGAGAGGGGTTAAAGGAAAGTCTTCGCCTCAACCCAAAGATTTGATAGAGGCATTTCTGTTCAGATTTTTTTCATTAAACTTTATGGGGGCATTTTTACAAAACCACTGCTAGCACATGCAAAAAGGCAAATAATTGCTATGGTGTCATATTTCTGCAAATCAGCCGTTGTTTTGTGTTTTATCATCTAAGGACATGCATACAAAGACCAAGGCGTTTCCTCCATTTTGGAGATCATCTTTATGCTTTCTTTTATGTTCCAAAAATGTCAAAAACTCATATCGTTTAAATCCCAAAAGTTTCAACCCCACAATACCACCTTCATAAATTTGTGGTGAGAATTGTGATTGACATTATCCCCTTTCTTTTTCCATTTATTAACAGAAAAAGTTGGATTTAATTTTCTGGTACTTTAATTTCTTTTGGCATGTCAAGACCAATATTTTACTTTTACCTACCTCTTGGTCCTAATTAATCACGTTAAAATTAGGCATGCTATGTGTTTTTGTCTAGACTCTGGTGATCGATGCTACATTATTTACTTTTTCTAAAACAAAGACGACCATTTGGTGTATATGTTTTCCTTTTTTCCCCCTTTTTATTTGTACTAAGAAGTAGTCCTTTTTTTTTTTTGTGCGTGTCTGTGTATTATATATAGCTAGGTTGGGCTAACCTCTACAATAGAGGGAATCGTATCGAAAGCAAAAGGATCATATTTTTGACATATCAAAGAACGGTTCACCTGGTCACTGCAATCTCCACAGCATGGCATGAACCCACATAATAAAAAAGTCCATTCTTGAGGCAATAAATAACAATGCTCATAGACTGGTTCCAAGTTTTGCAGTCCATGGAGAACTCCATCACAAGGTCCGACTAAATCGAGTTAGCTTTGATTATGTTGGAATAAGAATTGCACGCAAAATTTGAATTTTAAGGGTTCAAAGTTGTACGTAAGTCATCTTCTTTACTTCTTGTTAATTCATTAATTTTACTCCCAAAGCTACTTTATTTAGACGAATATGCAGCACAATCACTAGATCCGCACCTGAATAGATAGTGACTAAGTAGATAACACTACAAGAAAAGTGACTTTAACGACCACTTCTTTACGAAGGGACTTGAATCCGGTCGTAATAAACATGTCTATAACCACCACACTATTTTCCGCTCATCAATATCAAATTTTTATACATCTAACAGCGAAAGGATAACATCCGGCTGTTAAAAAGCATAATATCCAGACGTTAAAACCAAATTTATTAACCAAACAATAGAAAAAGGAGTGCCATTTTTCCCCAATTCTTTCTCCGCCAATTTTTTCAATTTGTATTTGTATTTCTATACGTTCTTTCTTTTGCTTTCATTTTCTCCCGTCTAAAATCAACCTCTACAGCCCTAACCCTCTATCAACTCTGATGACACAATTTGCAACCGTCATTCATAAAAGATGAAGAATCAAATCCATGTACTTGCAATTGTAGCATCACTGTAAGCCCGCAATTCTCATCACTTTTTGTTTCTTCTTGTATATCAATTTGATTTTAGTACTAAAATCATTCAGTTTTTGTGCAAATATTACTATATCCGTAAATTTACGTAATTCGGTCCTTAGATCTGATATTTCTTTCTTTATATCTTGTTCTCCTTTCCGTTGTTAGTCACACGATTTCTCACTCTACATGCATTCGATAATTGTGATAATCCTACTCGCTTTAGGAATTTGATTGTTTCTGACATCAATTATAATTTTTTCGGACTGGATTTAAAAGTCTATTATGTATGAATTTTCAATTTCTTTGTTCCGCTTTTCAATTTGCCTATTGAATTAATACATCAAATAGAGTTCAGATAAAGATTCGATTTATGTTATTTCAAATTCTTTTTCTCATTTGTTTATGATAATAGTGATTGTTGAATATATCATTTTATATTAGTAGTTGATTTTCTTTGTTTGTGCTAGAAAATATTTTGATACTTTTGATGGTTACAAATTGAACTGAGATGAGTTAAGGTGAGAATTTATCTTAATTTGCTTTTATTCTAGTTACGTAGTTTGCAATCGGAAAACTATGTTATTGAAGATACCAAACAAATTTTGACCCAAAGAAATGCTCAAGTCTCTCACTGCCTAAGGGAAGCTAATCAAGTGGCTGACTGCTTGGCTAAAGCTGGAACAAGTTTGCATAGTGAAGTGATTTATCACGACTTTCAACTACTTCCGCTAGATGCTAAGGGTATTTCTACTTAGACAAAAGACAACTACCTTCTTTGAGAATTAGATATGATAAGGCCAATTTCAAAATTAGTTGATTTTTTGTTAGATGTCTAATAGAGGTTCTTCATCATGTATTATCAGGTTTATAGAACCACACCTCTATTTATTTTTTTGTCCTTGGGGATGTTTGTTGGTATTGTATCAGAGAGGTTAGGTATAGCCCCCTTCTGTTGGTTGTACTCTCTTTGGTATAATATATAATATTTTCTGGGTATAACATATTTTTAAAAAAAAACACTGTGTGTTTTTATTAATGTAATGTTTCAGTGCTAGTACTTTACCTTCATTAATTTCTTTCCAAATTGTAATTTGTTTATTGGTTTTACATTTTATGATTTTTTAAGAACCCAATATTCAAAGAGGATCGCTATATTGTTTTTTCTTGACATGGAGCTGTTAACATAAAATAGTTGTTTACAGGAAAAGTGGAGATATGTCATGTGGAATTCTAGGAATCATATTAGATTAATGAAAATGAGAATTTGATGATCAAAATCATTCATTTCCACAAGTTCTCAAGTTCTACTTTCTCAAGTTAGAGGTAAAACATATTCCTTGAAGTTATATTGATTTAATCTTGTAGAAACTACTACCTCTTATTGAACGAACTATTTAATTGCAATGATGTAAGAAACATTAACTATTATGATTTTTTCATGTGGATTCAAGCTCTAGCTTGAGAACAAAAGAGAAAATTCTTATCTTGGAACATTTGAACTTATGATTCAAAAAGTCTTTTTCTGTGGAAGAGAAGTGTTCTTATTAAATTTTTTTAGTGCTAGTACTTGAAGAGGAACCAGAATATAATTTTTTGCAATGCTTCTAGCTTATTCACGGTAGTGCAGGGAGCTTTCACTTATTATTTTTTTTTTGTTATTAATATTATTTTTTGTGGTGAACAAACATTGCAAGTTCCAACTTAAAATTGAAGATTATAATCTAATTCAGCAAGGGCATTGTGATATTCATTGTTGAGCCCATGAGAGGTCTTCTTACCAGAATAAGTATTTAGTAAAAGTTTTATGGAATAACAATTATCAAGGGAATGAGAGTTTAAAGTGAAGGCTTAAGCTATTAGGCATTCAAAATACAAGAATGCCCTCAGTCCTTTGATATATGTATTAGAGTGGATAGTTATTACCCTTCATGAAATCAATTAATTATCTAAAAGCATGAATTACCCAGATTAGTCTCTTAATCTAAAAGCTTTTGCTTTCGTAATTGCTGCTTCTTTTGTTAGACAGACTCATTATGTACTGTTCAATTCATGGACAGCACTAAAAATTTTTTTATACAATTAACACTAAGAAAGCTCTCTTCTATTTTCCTTTTCTCCAGAATTTTGTTTCTAAAGAGTTTGACACTGTCCACGTTGCAACTTAATCTTGGTAAAAATATACTATCTCTTGAATGACAGTATATTTACTAGGATAAAAGTTTATTCATTTACACAGACTTTTCTTTGATGCATGCTATAACCAGGATAGCGTGTGCTTAAAATGGTACTAGTTATCTGGAACTTAAAATGGTACATTTCTCATACCCATCTCTCGTACCTTTCAACAAGAGTGTCTTTTATCTTTATGATCGGTGCAACAAAAGTAGTAAGTAATTGATCTTAGGCCATCTATCTCAAGAAGATTTTTTCAAGTGTTTGGGTGAGCAACTTTGGTTTTAGGTATCATACTTTTCTCATGATGGATTTGGCTCTGTTATATTACATCCTATCACTAGTTGCTCCTATAGGTGCTTAATTGAATTATATTTGTCTAGTATGAAATCCAATGTTCAAAATAATTCATCATGATAACAAACAATGCATTCTTACTCCAATGAAAAGACAACTATTCTTTCATTTAGCTTTTTCACTTGATTATATAGCCAAGTGAAACTTTAATTATTGTCTTATTGTTCCTATGTTCCTAGAACTTTACTGAGTGATGTGAATACATGTATGTTTTTATATGCCTGTCCAATGTTTTAAACTTTATTCATATATTTTTGCATCATTATTTTTTTTACAGATCAAAGAACTTGATGGCTGAAGAACTTTTCCCAGAAGAAAGCGCAGAGCAAACATATGCTATTGATAATGTTAAAGAAGGAGTTGAAGCGCGAGAGAGACCTGTTGCTTTGTTGGGAGTTGTTTAAGATACTCTCATTTGTACATCACAATTCTATTCTTTTTTGTTATGCATTGGCAAAAAAATGTTATATTATTTAGATAGGTGTATTTTTGGTAGTGTGATGCTTTATTTCTTTGTAATTGACGGGAAATTTTACATGATTTTGAGATTTGATTATTTAATATGTCTCTGGATGTGTTTATATCTATAATGATCAGATTTTTGGTTATCATAAACGTTTAACAGACAATTAGCATTCTCTGGTTGCTAAAGTATTTTTTTAACGTCAGGATTTGTTGTTGTAATTAAAGGATTTTAGAGGCTGCTAATGACAAATAGCGAAGGGAATTTTAGTCGATAAAAAGTGGTACAACGACCGGATTTCTTGTTGCCGTTAAAGTTTATTTAACGACCGGGTTGAAATCCGGTCGTCAACTTTTAACGTGAGAGTATATATGACACGACCCGGATTTCGACTCGGCCGTACGGGCACCCGACATCCTCCCCTAGACCCGTCGGGTGAATCCTTACCAATTAAATCAGGAAAATAAATATAACAATTCATAAATAAGGACAAGACTTAAAACAAAAATACAGACATACTGATATCTCTAAGCTGTGTAAAAGAAATTACAGCTGACTACCCATCGTACTAGATTTAGGGCTATCCAGACTAGACATCTAATAGTACAAAAGAAGACAAATACCTCCTGAAGGGAGCAAAATGCAGCTGGAATAATAAACAATAAACTGGTGGCCATCCATAATAAAAGCTGGCTCACCCCTGACAGCTGAAGTCGTCTTCGCTCCTTCACAAAGTGGCCAACTCAATCCTGGAGCGAACCTGCCGAAACGAAATAGATAGACAAGAAATAAACAACAAACAAGGGTGAGTCAAAAGTACTAAATAAGTGGGGCAGACAAGCCACCTCAAAGAATAGGATAGCTAGCCTGGGAGAAAAGAAACAGATAAACTAAATTCCTCTTATTTAAATTATGAAAAGACAGAGCCAGATAATAGCTAGAAACACGTATGGAATGACAAACTCATTAACAACCGGAAACGTAAGATAGCCAGAACATATAGGTATCCCGAACATATCAACAATCAGAAATACATCCTATTGCGGCGTGCAACCTGATCCCCGCAATCAAGAATACGAGCCAGAAATATATAGTCAAACTGAGATATGTCCCCGACATAATATACATAGCGCATACATAAAACACAACACAATACACACAATAGTCAGTATGCGGTGCAATAAGATGGGATGAATATGGTACGATGCAATGCAGTCACATATGCCTGATACCTATCTCCGGCACGGGACTCTCATCGTCTAACAGGAGATATATGCAATAATGATCCTTCACCGGCTCGGGACTCTCATCGATTACCGGGAAGTATATGCAATAATGACCCTTCACTGATGCCAGACTCTCATCGCCAACCGGGAAGTATATGCAATAATGACCCTTCACCGGTGCGGGACTCTCATCGCCAACCGAGAAGTATATGCAATAATGACGCTTCACCAGTGCGGGACTCTCATCGCCAACCGGGAAGTATATGCAATGCTCAAAACCAGAGTGCAATGCTCATATGCTCAATGCAGTACCAACAACAGGGCATAACAAATAATATACAATGTAAATTCAAACTCATGTCTTGCAATAGACGATTCAAAATGAAACAGCTAAGGCGTAATGAGTACGCCTATTGGCAGCTACACACGTAAGGAAACACGTGGTAGAAAATCCACGAGGTCAGGTGCCTCCAAAGAAATGGATACAAACACTTACCTTGTTACAAAGTTAGCACAATTACTCAACAACCGCTTTGTCCTTTGAATTCATTACCAAACGATCCCACTCTAAATATATCAAATTAGGCTAAAAGCTTCATTCCTCACATCTTAGGGTAATCCAAGTAGGAACCTAATACCCTATTCGCATACGCAATACGTAGGCCAGGCCTATATACAGGGTTTAAGGTCACATAACCAAACCCCAAATAAATTATATTTATATGTTGCCCATAACTCACTGAGTACGAATATATAATCAATTCTATTATCGGGGTCCATTTGACCCTTTAAACTATTAATTGAACTTATTAAAATGATGTACAATATTTCAAGTTTTACCGTTAAAACATATTCAAACACACGTAATAAACTCAAATAATATATTAGAATCATTACCTGAATATTTCAGGGTAAAAATTCTACTTTTCTCCGGCCCTTTTTCTTATTTTCTGGCATTTTTCCACTGCGTGTTTTCTGTTTCGCGTCTCTGTGTCGCGTTGTTTCACTCTGTATAACGTTAACGGATATATCCCTTTCAACCACCACCCATGGTACTTTCATTTTCTTTCTTTCTTTCTTTTTTTTTTTTTGTTTTTTCCCTTGTTTTGTCTTTTCCCTTTTTTTAAATTTTTTTCTTTTTATTTTCACGACGAAAATTAAAACCGTACCCTACGATATTCGAAATAATTTCAAATTTTGCATACACGTTATACAAAATATATGTAACATACTCGCGAAGGCAGATCTCAAATTGGACTCCCGAAACTCAAGATGCGAATTTAAATAGAAAAAGTCAAATTATTTAACTTTCGGCATTTTAGCGGAAACTAGTCGAACAACATCGAAATTCACTTTCGAAAGTTTATAAAATTCATAAATAATCATACGAACATAACGACGCTTTTAGATTTCGAATCGGAGCTCGTTCAGCAAAACCGAGCTCGAAAATCTCTTTTTAATATTTATCGACAATAAAAACTGAAACCTTCTTCCGATGCCTACCAAACGAGGTCTGATTTAGCTCAAATTTTACAGACAGGTCCTAATGTTCATTATGAATATTTTAAAATTATCGGCACGCCAATCGGAGTCCTAACTTCCGAAACGACTAACCGAGGTCGATTCATTATCCTCCACTTAAACTCTCATTCGTCCTCGAACGAGCCTAAGTCTAAGGCAAGATTCATGCATATAACAAGAGAACTTGCACGACCTTCATGAGTTACTCCACGGGCATTATTTCCTGATTACAGGATTAGAATTATAACACGCATATCGAACTCCTGGATAAAAACATAGCTGGATAATATCATAATGCCATTTCCCAGCTTATTCTGACTACACTGATCCTTCCTCGATCACGAGAGGAGAGTTCTACATTTTTGAAACAAAGATACACGAAACTTTGAATGGGTTAACATGATTCAGCCGACAATTACCTCTTCGATATACCTTTCGATATAAAACAGGTCGATGGAACTAAGAATTAGCTCACGCTTGATGCAATAGGGGGAGCTTTTGAAGTACCTTGTCACTACACACTATAGAAGATTTGATGCAAGCTATATCATTTCTACGAACGCACTATGAAACACCTCAATTAATGTTAAGGTTGGTCCGCAAGCTCCTTGTGGGAGTGTAGATACTCATATCCTAATGTATGTCAAAGATTCATCTGAACAGAGTCTATCATATAAGGATAAGGATCATGCAAATACTACTGGGTAGTATGATACAGACCAGGAATGATCTTCAGACTGAACATCTGCTTCAGGGTATTTTCTTTGAATTGGAAGTATTATGACTTGAAAAAGTGAAAATAAAAGAGACATTCATTGGACCATGAGCTGAGGCCGAATACTAGCAACAAAGTTGATTACATACGCACTTATAATGCTAAAGTAACTTCTCAAAGAGTTGAGGTGTGAAGGAGATATGCCAATGATGGATGGACAATAAGCTGCACTAGATCTTTAACTCTACATTTTCATGAAGTAACACGGCGTCAGTATGAGGATCCAGTTCTAGTTGAATAAAGACAGATAGCCAGAAGAAAACCGGAGTCACCACACAGGGTTACTACTGACGGTGTTCTCATGTATAAAGATAGACTTTGTGTTCCTGATGTTGCAGATTTACGTGGACAGATTATGATAGAGGCACATTATTCCAAATACACTATTCATCTAGGTTCGACTAAGATGTACCATGATCTTAGGCAAATTTACTGGTGGGACGAGATGAAGTTTGACATAGCTCAATTTGTGGCTCAGTGTTCTGATTGACAACAAGTTAAAGTCGAGTTATCTTTCCAGACTTTATGCTTTCTGCATATAGGTACATATATACTATTAAGTTGTCAGCTTATCTCTATCATTAATAGATTATTAGTGGGTTTAGCAATGATCGACACTCATTGTAGGTTTCTGTCGTGGCCTTAGGTTGAGTCGTGACAAAAGTGATATCAATGCCTTAGAGATTTAGTATTACCATTCAGTATTTGGAGGAAGACTCCTCCACTTAAAGCACAAACTCATGTAGCTATTTGAAAAGGAATAACCATCCTCACACAGTCTGCTGGACTAAAGAAAATTTAGCTAAAAGCTTAACGTAGGCAGACCTAAGCTACCACCTACCCTTTCGAGTTGCCAAACAGCTGCAACTCTCAAGTTTACAACTCAATACCTTTACCGTAAACACCACCATCTGATGGATGGTACTTCTATATAAAAATTTTGGCAGAGTTTCCCCTGAAACTGGGTGATCCGCAAAAACAGAACCAGCACTATACTATACATGGGAATGGATACCCGGATAAACTGATATCCAAAACAATAATATGCTTACCCGGATACAATAACACATACTCTGGCTCAACACAGGAACGTCACAAGCGGCTACCAATCGCCCAAGCTCACTAGTGCCGGATGAAGAAGAAATAGAAATGGATCGAGGATAGAAATAATTAGAGCTTCAGGAAGTTCATGTTCTTATTTGCTTGGCTACCAACGCTAGACTACTTCTGAGTCAAGCGAGCCAAAGAATCACAATTGAAGAGATAGACATTAAATAACCTTTATGGAAAAACATCCATACCAATTTAACCTCCCAATAAGAAGAAAACTCTGACAATTTACCAGAATACCCTTTTATAACTAAGACAAGCTCATAGAATAACATGACTCTACTAGAATCTCGAACCAAGAGGAGACACATAGATCGAGCATTACTTACCAGCCACTTTACACCAGAAGAAACAACGACACTTCCTGATGGTGACGAATAAGAATCCCATCATCCTACCAACACTGGGGCAGAGTAGCCACCTCAAAGAATATGATAGCTATCCAGGGAGAAAAGAAACAGATAAACCAAATTCCTCTTATTTAAATTATGAAAAAGCAGAGCCAGATAATAACTAGAAACACGTATGGAATCAAAAACTCATCAACAACCAGGAACGTAAGATAGCCAGAACATATAGGTACCCCGAACACACCAACAATCAGAAATACATCCTGTTGCAGCGTGCAACCCGATCCATATATTCACCCTGTTGCGGCGTGCAACCCGATCCATATATTTATACCGTTGCGACGTACAACCCGATCCATATATTTATACCGTTACGGCGTGCAACCCGATCCCCGCAACCCAGAATACGAGCCAGAAATATAGAGGCAAACTGAGATATATCCACGACACAGTATACATACCGCATACATAAAACATAACACAATACACACAGTGGTCAGTATGCGGTGCAATGAAATGGGATGAATGCGGTACGATACAATGCAGTCACATATGAATGAGATGGGATGAATGCGGTACGATGCAATGCAGTCACATATGAATGAGATGTGATGAATGTGGTACGATGCAATACAGTTAGTCGTTTCGGAAGTTAGGACTCCGATTGGCGTGCCGATAATTTTAAAATATTGATAATGTTTATTAGGACCTGTCTGTAAAATTTGAGCTAAATCAGACCTCGTTTGGTAGGCATCGGAAGAAGGTTTCAGTTTTTATTGTTGATAAATATTAAAAAGAGATTTTCGAGCTCGGTATTGCCGAACGAGCTATGATTCGAAATGTGAAAGCGCCGTTAGGTTCGTATGATTATTTATGACTTTTATGATTTTCGAAAGTGAATTCGATGTTGTTCGGCTAGTTTCCGCTAAAATGCCGAAGGTTAAATAATTTGACTTTTTCTATTTAAATTCGCATCTTGAGTTTCGGGAGTCCAAAATACCGAATTTCCCCTTGTTAAAGGCCTCTTTTCTTTACCTTAGTTTCACTCTATGATATAACTCCAAATACTGGTCCACAATTAGAAGAAGGAGAAATTGAAGTGGTCAATGCTATTGACAGAATTACTGAACAAGAAGGCCTTTCCCAAGGGGGAGATCAGCAATAAGAATGAGGAGAAACTCAAGTCAACTAGGAGAAATTCTCTTAGTGGGTAAGAGGCAGAAGTTGTGCTATGAGAAGTCCCTATTGTTTCCAATGCTTAGTACAATCATATGGAATATTAGGGGTGTAAATTCCCATGGGGCTTTTGAAAGATTGAAGAAACTGGTTATTTTACATAAAGTACAATTTGTAGCAATACAAGAGCCTTTTGTAAGTTCAACAAAAATAAACTCCTGCAGAAGAAAGCTAGGTTTTCAAAGTGTAGTGGCAAACAAGAACGGGAAAATTTGGTGTTTTTGGAAAGACTCTATAGATGCGGTTGTTATTGATGATCATTCTCAACACGTGACCATAAAAATGAATCATCTCATGAATGGTCATGTTTTTTGGTTTACTGTGGTCTATGCCAAATCTAAAGCAGTTAAGAGGAGAAAACTTTGGGATGGTATCAGGAACATTAGAGATCAGATTGATTTTCCATGGGCAATTGCTAGGGATTTTAAATGTATGACAGCTCCAGAAGAGAAGAAGGGTGGCAGTACACATAGGTTGAGGCACAGTTTAGATTTCATTTCTTGTATGGATGATTGTTCAGTCTTTGATGCAGGGTATACTGAACCAGTTTTTACATGGTCTAATGGTAGGAAAAAGAGGATAATTGTTTGCAAGAGGTTGGACAGAGTTCTAATCAATGTCCAATGGTGTGAGAAAGCTGAAAATACTGACACGACCCGGAATCCGGCTAGGCCGTGCGGGCACCCGACATCCTCCCCTCGACCCGTCGGGCGAACCCTTACCAATTAAATTAGGAAAATAAATATAATAATCCATAAATAAGGACAACACTTAAAACAAAAACACAGACATACTGATACCTCTAAGTTGTACAAAAGAAGTTACAGCTGACTACCCAACATACTAGATTTAGGGCTATCCAGAGTAGACATCTAAGAGTACAAAAGAAGACAAATACCTCCTGAAGGGAGCAAAATGCAACTGAAATAATAACCAATAAATTGGTGGCCATCCGGAATAAAAGCTGGCTCACCCTGACAGCTGAAGTCGTCTTCGCTCCTAAACAACGTGGCGAACTCAATCCTGGAGCGAACCTGCCGAAACTAAATAGATAGACAGAAAACAAACAATAAACAAGGGTGAGTCAAAAGGACTCAATAAGTGGGGTAGACTAGCCACCTCAAAGAATAGGATAGCTAGCCAGGGAGAAAAGAAATAGATAGACCAAATTCTTTTTATTTAAATTATAAAAAGGCAGAGCCAGATAACAATCGGAAACACGTAAGAAACTTATAAACTCAACCAAAGATGCGTGTCAGAAACATATCAACAAATAAGCAATGCACATATAAGCAGAATAGTAGTCATCTACCGCAAGTCTACCTAATGGTATGAATTGAGATGAAATGAAATGAATTGAGATGAATTGACATGTGCCCGTAATCCCATCTCGAAGCGGAATACTCCTGCATTCGAGGAGAATCCAATCTGATAACCAACTGGAGCGGAATACTCCTGCACCCGATATAATATGAACCAGAGGCGGAATACTCCTGCACTCTCCTGGGGCGGAATACTCCTGCACCCGATATAATGTAAAGCTGAGGCGGAATATTCCTGCACTCAATATCTGACATAAGAGCGGAATACTCCTGCTCTTGGGGCGGAATCCTCCTACCCTCAATATGATACAATGGAGCGGAATCCTCCAGCTCCTGGGGCGGAATACTCCTGCACCCAATATGATATGCAATGTAATGCATATGAATGACATATAATGCATATGAATGCAATGTGATGCAATAATAACCCTTCATCGGCGCGGGACTCTCATCGACAACCGAGAAGTAGATGCCAACTTACAGCCAGGGTACAATGCTCAGATAATATCACATTAGGCTAAAGGCTTCATTCCTCACATCTTAGGACAATCCGGTTAGGAACCTGATACCCTATTTGCATACGCAATACGCAGGCCAGGCCTATGTACAGGGTTTATGGTCACATAACCAAACCCTAAATAAATTACATTTATAAGTTGCCCATAACTCACTGAGTACGAATATATAATCAATTCTATTATCGGGGTCCATTTGACCCGTTCAACTATTAATTGAACTTATTAAAATGATGTCTAATATTCCAAATTTTACCGTAAAAATATATTCAAACACACGTAATAAACTCAAATAATATATTAGGATCATTACCTGAATGTTTCAGGGTGAAAATTCTACTTTTTTCCGGACCCTTTTCTCATTTTCTGGCATTTTTCTTCCTCCCCGTCATTTTGTTTTCTCCCTGTTTCATATTGTTTATAATGTTCTTCCCTTCGTTAATCTTTTAAGCTCAAGTGACCACCGCCTAACTATTTTGTCTCCTTTTCCTTCTTTTTTTTTAAATTCGCTGTTACGGTAAAAATTAAAACGTTGCCCTACGATATTCGAAATAATTCCAACTTTTGCATACAAGTTACAAAAAATATATGTAAATAAAAATTAAAACGGTGCCCTACAATATTCGAAGGCGGATCTCAAATCGGACTCCCGAAACTCAAGATGCGAATTTAAATAGAAAAAGTCAAATTATTTAACTTTCGGCATTTTAGCGGAACTAGCCGAACAACATCAAAATTCACTTTCGAAAGTTCACAAAAGTCATAAATAATCATACGAGCCTAACGGCGCTTTCGGATTTCGAATCGGAGCTCATTTGCCCAAAACCGAACTCAAAAATCTCTTTTTAATATTTATCGCCAATAAAAACTGAAACCTTCTTCCGATGCCTACCAAACGAGGTCTGATTTAGCTCAAATTTTACAGATAAGTCCCAATGGATATTACGAATATTGTAAAATTATCGGCACACCAATCGGAGTCCTAACTTTCGAAACGACTGACCGAGGTCGTTTCAAATACTATTTAGACTGCTTATTCTCACCTGCAAAGCAAAAGGGGAAAATGTGATTAGATATTTTAAGTTCCTCAACTTTTGGATGATGCAACAAGATTTGCTTGAAATAGTTCAGAATGTATGAGGGAGATAGTGTGATGGTAATGCTATGACTAGGCTTCAAAAAAAGCTGAAAGCTTTATCAAAAGAGCTTAGTCAATTGTCCAAAAACAGTATTGGAGATGTGTTCTCCAAAGTGCAGGTGCATGAGAGACTGGTTGCTGATCAAGAAGCTTTACTGGAACTAGTTGATAATAATACTAACAGACAGGAGTTGAACAGGGTAAATGCTGCATATATCAAATGGTTGAAATGGCAGGATAATATTTTGTAGCAGAAAAATCCAACATACGGTAGAGAGAAATAGGTGTCTCCTGCTCTAAGTACTTCTTCAGCATCATTAGGAAAAGAAGAAGAAGGATCAACAGTAACAGAATCAGAAATGAAAGTGGAAGATGGATTGAAGGCAATGACAGGATTGGTGAAGCTGCAGTTCAGAAATTCAACAGTTTCTTTACTCAACCTGACAGTGCACCTGATTATGGAGCTCTCAATGTTATCAAGAAGTTGGTTACTGAAGAAGACAATCACAAGATGATCCAGTTCCCTGATGAAGAAGAAGTTAAAGCTATTGTTTGGTTATTGGATCAAAATAGTGCTGCTAGGCCAGATGGTTACGACGGGCAATTTTATCAGAGTTGCCAGCACATCATAAAGGAGGATGTTATCAACTTTGTACATGAGTTTTTCCATGGGAAAAGTTTAACAAGGTACTTCTCTCATACTTGTTTAGCATTTATTCCCAAAGTAGAAGCTCCTGAATCCTTTTCCCAATTAAGACCCATAAGTCTGAGCAACTTCTCAAACAAGATAGTGTCTAAAATTACTGCAACTAGACTGTCCTATATTTTACTAAAGCTGGTCTCTGAGAACCAGACAGGTTTTATTGCTGGAAGACTAATCACTGAAAACATACTCCTAGCAAAAGAAATTGTTCACAACATGAACAAAAAATATGTGCATGGCAATGTAGTGATTAAACTTGATATAGCTAAGGCATATGATAGCGTATCCTGAATGTTCAGGTTTAGATTCTCTGAAACTTTTATAGATCAGATATGGAGGTTAATTTCAGATGTTTGGTACTCCATTGATCATTATCATCAATGGGAATAGAAAAGGCTTCTTTCATTCCACAAGGGGTCTTAAATAGGGTGAGCCCTTATCACCATCTCTTTTCATCTTAGCTGTAGAAGTTCTTACTCAGATGCTGAACAACCTTTTCCTAAACAAGAACTTCATTGGCTTCAATATGAAAGAGAATGGGCCACAAATCAATCATCTTTCTTATGCAGATGATGTGGTAATATTCTCCTCTGCTGACAAGATCTTTGAAGATGATTATCAAACAACTTTGAAGATATGAGCTGATTTAGCAAATCAATGTGGATAAAAGTTTCTTTCTGACAACAACTCATTCTGAGGAGTATATCAAGGAAATGGTCAAAATGATCATAGGGTATATGCATCAAAATTTTCCTCTTACATACCTAGGATGCCCAATATATGCAGGTAGAAAGAAAATTTCTTACTTCTTAGATATTGCAACAAAAGTTCTCAAGAAAGCTAGTGACTGGCAAGGAAGTTTTCTATCTTCTGGAGGTAAACTCATCATCATTCAATAGGTTTTGAAATCTCAAACTTTGCATTTTTTAGAAACTATCTCTCCTTCCAAAGCTATTATACACCAATTTGAGAGATACTTTGCTGATTTTTTCAGGGGGCATAATGAAGAGCAAAAGCTTTATTATTGGAGTTCCTAGCCTAAGCTATGCTATCCTAAAGAGGAGGGAAAATTGGTGTTGAATCATTATTTAACTTCCTTTATCATGAAGAGATGGTGGAGGTTTAGAACTCAAAACAATCTCTAGACAAAATTTTTGATAGCAAAATACTGTCCAAGGCTGAACATAATAGCAAGAAAGGAGACTTCTAGACAATCTCAATGTTGGAAGGAACTTATGGATATCAAGAAGGAAGTAGAGACTAATATAGGCTGGAGAATAAATGAAGGTAAGGCTCTTTTCTGGTGGGACAACTAGATAGGGCTAGGTCCTCTTGCTCTATACTTACAATCAAACAGTAAGCAAGGAAATATCAAGGTGCAAGAATTCATGAATGATCAGGGTTGGGACTCTCACAAACTAAGCTACTTCTCCAAGGAAAAATTGAAATGATATCTATCTATGATAGGGGAAAAGATAATGTACCTTTCTGGAAGCTGACATCAAAATGAGAGTTTACCATTGCATCTGCATGGGATACCATTAGACAAAGGGCAAATAGGAATGATACTCTTGCAAATCTATGGCACAAGAGAATTCCTTTTAAAGTATCTTTCCTTAGTTGGAGAATACTAAAGAAGCACATTCCCTTAGATGATAATTTGACAAGATTTGGGCAAAATGTAGTATCTAGATGTCTATGTTGTAGAACTCCTCAAACTGAAACAACTTATCATACTTTCATATCTAGTGATTTGGCTAAGAAAGTGTGGAAATTCTTTGCTTAATCGGTGGGGGTGAAATTCTTTGATCAAGACATCAGGATTGCTTTAAGAAGTTGGTGCAGCGCTTCATAAGATTAATTCTCTTCATGCTCTCATTGTCAGAACCCTTCCTATGTTCATAACTTTGAATTATGGAAGGCCAGGTGTGCAGCCAGGTATGGTCGACAGAGGATCTCAATATATCGAGTGATACAACAGATTTCAAATCAAGTTAAACTCTCTATAACCAGAGAATTCAGTCAGTTCAATCTTTCATCTACCTGGAAGGAGATATGTGATTTTGCAGACAGATACAAGCCACATTGTCTAGTTTTCCAGTATTTTAGACAAGACCAAAGAGTAATTGGGTCAAGGTTAACATAGATAGAAGTTCAATGAAAATGGAGAACAAAGCTGGAGCAGGTGGAGTCATCAGTTATCACTCAGGCTCGATGATATTGGCATTCTCTAACAAGCTGCATTTTTGCACCAACAAACTAGCAGAAGCTCAAGCTTCTCTACAAGGTTTACAATGCTGCATTGACAAAGGCTTTCAGAAGGTTGTCCTAGAGCTTGCCTCTAAGCTTATAGTTGATATGATCATGGAAAATATTAAGCCACCATGACAGATACAGGAGCTCATTTCACAAATTAAAAGGCATCTCTCTAGTCTTCAAGGAGAAGTAAGGCACTGCTTCAGAGAAGCAAATTCAGTAGCAGATGCCTTGGCTAAAACTGCAGCTATTAAAAGAAGATCATTAGCATGGAGCACCATTGATGAAGTCCCAGCCTTGGCCAAAGGTGCTTTGAGAATGGACAAACTCAGAATGCCTATCTTTAGGATTAGGAAAAAGAAGAAAGGAATTGGGTTAATTGTATTGAACATGCTAAGAGTCTTCACTTTGGTTAGACTTTTTGCTAGTTCAGAGATCTATTGCACCTAAATTTTTTTGAGAGCTAACTGGTGACCAAACTGTAAGTAGAGTCTTCACTCTATGGGTCTTTACTTATGTTGTACAGATTCTGAACTTTGTTCAGTCCTATTGTGAACTCTTTAATGATGGAAAAAAAAAGTTTCAGTATAGAAGACATTGTGATAGATATAAACATTACTCCACCTTTAATTTAAAAAAAACCTCTGAATACTCTATGCTAATTGATAACAATCTCAGGTAATTAAAGAAGAGGAATGAAGAGTTATGCTAGATCGAAAATTGTAGTTATCACGATGATGTTGTACTAATGTACCTAGTCATATGCTCTTGTACATAATAGAATGAAAATTGAGAATTATACAACCAATTACTTAAATCAAAATAAAATGTAATTGACTGTTTGACTGATTTAATCTTAATTGGTCAGAATGTATGTTATTTTCTCAAGAGTCACCACTGAAGGACCAGTTCCTTCTATGTGTTCCTTTACTTGTAAATTGCGGAATTAAGTTAAACAAGAGTAAATAAACACTGATTTCAGCGTAGGATTTCAACTTTGATAAAAAAAACCACGACATACTCTCTCAAGTAGGATTTCAACTTCACTATTTGAAAGACTCACTTGGTTACAAGAGTGCTCTCTTACTAACCTAGGACTAACTCTAATCCTATAGTGACCGCTTTCACAATCAGTGAAATTCCTCCAAGTAACAAGACTTGAATGACACGTACTATTACAGAACTTCTATGAAAGCAAATAGTACAACTTGATATACCTTACTATAGATGAAGTAAGACTGAACTTTGACAAGACTCAATCTAACGAATAGGTTCTTCACTTAGTTCCCTATTGCTTAATGACTGCTCAAATACAAATTCGACTCAACAATGCTAAAACTCCTTTTCACTCTGTATTTGTGCGTGCTTCAACAGCTGAAGTGCTCCTTGATTTATAGCTCTGAAATCTGAAGAGTCTTGAGCAATTAGATCTCCAAAGCCTCCATGAGTTTGAGTCCTAATTAAACTCCTTGCTTATCTTCAAGCCTTATTCTAAGCTTTATGCAATCTTTTCTTATCATGTACAAATCTGCATGAGTATCAAGATAAACATTAGATAATAGGATAATAATTAATTTCATGCTTAATTGATTTTGAAATATTATTTATTCAGTTGCCACTGTCCAAAGGAACAAGTCCTTCGATCTGTTCCTTCGTCATCAGTCAAACTTCGAGTTTATTCAAGCTAACGTTTTCCCCTTTTTTGATGATGACAAACACATAGACTTTGCTGCATGTCCTTAATGTCCTGATCCACAATTTTCAACTTAAAAGCCTAATTAGTTAGAAATCAATTTTGTTATTAAGGAGCAGGTTCTTAAACAAGTTATAAATCTCACTCGCAAAATCAATCCTTATCTTCCCCCTTTTGGCATTATTGAAAAGATTGCATAAGGCAGAATATTAGTTATCAAAAGAACAAACAACTCATAGCCTATGTAGGCAACTCAGAACGCAAACATAATGTTATAAGAAGTACTGCATAAAGATGATATTAGCCATCCAAGATAGTTTATTATCAGCAAAAGTAAATAACATCAGGGATACATGCAAATTCGACTAAACTAACCAAAAACTAAAGAGTTTAAAGAGTAGGAACTAAAACAAAGCTAAATCCCACTGGTTATGTCACGACCCAACTTAGGGCCGCGACGGATGACCAACACTAAGTGTCGATCATCACTAATCCTACTGATAATATGCTAACCATTATAACTGATAAACAGAATAAGCATAAACCTAGCTGATAAGGAGTATGCAATGCAAATAGCTGACAAGGCTAACATAAGCTGACATACATAACATACTGACTGCACCACACAGGGACATATCTACAGGCCTCTAAGAGTGATGAACTGAATATACAAAGGACGAGATAAGGCCCCTCCATACCCAAGCTGGCTGACTGTACACATACCAAAAGATAAGTAACTCCGGGAGTAAGCGGAGTGACTCCAGTAGCTGATAGATGGCCTACTAACATGGTCCAAGCATTGATCTATCTGCACCTGCGCGGCATGAAACGCAGCGCCCCAGAAAAGGGCGTGAGTACGATATGTACCAAGTATGTAAGGCATGAGCATATAATATGTCATAGCTGAATGAAACTGTAGGCTGGAATATAAATATGTAAACATGAGCTGGAGCATAGCAATATAGCTGGAAATCTGAAGAACGTACTAAACATGATATGAATATAAGCTGAAGTCTAGCTGAATCTGAACCTGAAGACTGAGCTGAACTATACTGATAAATAACTGTAATATGACTGATAGCTGGTTACTAGAAACTGGAACTGATAACTGTCAACTGATACTGACGCTAAGAACTGGTGGCTGATAACTGAGAACTGATAACTGTCAACTGATACTGACGCTAAGAACTGGTGGCTGATAACTGAGAACTGATAACTGGTACCGAGCTAAAGCTGAACTGTTATCTGAACTGGTACCTGTCTGGTGTTATGGGCTATATCCCCCCAAATCAGGTAACTGAACATCTGAACTAGTACCTGTCTGGCGTTATGGGCTGTATCCCCCCAAATCAGGTACTGAAAACCGGAACTAGCCTCAAGTATAATCATGCAGTGCATATTGTGGCTATATACGCATATATAACAAACCTGGTGGGTGTTATGGGCTATATCCCCCCCAGCCAGTAATATCTAGTCTCTCTGGTCAGAGTGTGTGAATGACACCCGGTCACACTAGGTGTTTCAACTCCCGCCTGAACCAGAGGGGCTGTATCCCCCAGACGGGTAGTATCACACGCGACCGGACTGTGTGTCCAATGTCCAGCCTCTATGGGGGACTCCAAATCACACATAACATGATCACAATATAAGCATAAGCATGTATGAGGCATAACACATGTGGCAACAATATATATGGACTCAAAGGAATGATAAGAAAACTCTGGATGGAATTGTAGACACAACCTGAAACTTAGAATTTGTCCAACTCTTTGATTTTTATAAAAATTTCGGCAGAGTTTCCACTGAAACTGGATGATACGCAAAAACAGAACCAGCACTATACTATACACGGGAATGGATACCCGGATAAACTGATAACATAAACAAATTAACTGGATAACAAGATGAGACAACTGGATGACATAACTCATCCGCAGATAGAATGTCTGGACAGCACCACTGTCCTGACTTTCAACCTAATTTTCAGAGTGTACATCAAAGATATAGACCTCATGGTCTTCATGAAAGATGTGGATATATGTCTTAGGATTCTGGAGATTCTTAAATCATCTTAATATCAATTTTGTATAAGGAGTTATGATCAATATACTAACAACTGCCCAAAGTTCAAAACAATTTTCCAGATTTTGAAACGTTTTGCCTTTCTGATTTGGACGTCTTTCACCTTGGATTTTAGTACCAAATTAAGTATATACAAGGTTTCCTTGGTACCATACAAGTTTCTCACAAGAAAAACTAAGTTTAAAACTAATAAAAGCTTCAAAATCTAAAAGATACATGCCTTGCCAAAAGAAAGGTTTAGCCTTACATACCTTTGATGTTTCTAGCTTCTAAACTTCGTTTCCTTTGAATTCCACACCTTCTAAAGCTTAAACAAGCTATAAAATAGAATTTAGATACTTTACTTAGCTATGAAGTAATTCTAAAACTCAAACTATAGACGAAATTGAAGGTAGCATAATGTTACCCTAATCGCGTAGAGCGTTTTGACGCAATCCGTCTTCCGTTTCGTGCTAAGATCAATGTTCTTTCTTCAAAACCATCAAAATATCTTTAGAACCCAAGAACACACTGCTTCTATCACTGAGTTTCTGGAAATGACGAGATGGAGGAAGATTTTTTTCCTTTTATACTTGAAACATTTCAGTTTTAGTCCTCTTTTACGCTTATGGCCCTTTTTCTGACCTGACTTCTGATGCTCATATCTTTTAATCTATAAGTTGTATGAACAAACCGTTAAAAGTGTTGGAAAGTACACTCCAAGACCTTCAATTTGGTATATGATATGTCTCCAAAAGACCTCATATAACACACTGAATTAATTGCTGAAAAAGCTCCATTACAAGGCAATTCCTTAATCGGTTTTTCCGCAACTTAAATCCGACTTTTCCCAAACTTTATATTCAATATATAAACATCTTATATGGTAATATTATGACTTTTAACTCTCTTAAATCATTCTTAACATATCATTATAATGATATACGTCAATTTAGACGTACGGGGTGTAACAATATTCCCCCGTTAGGAACATTCGTCCTCGAATGTTAAATGAAGTATGTAGAAGCATTAAGCAACGATCTGTTACATACTCGAAGTAATGAAGAGATGTGTATATTTGGCCCTCATGTCATTTTCAGCTTCCCAAGTTATTTCTTCTATATTATTACTTTGATATAGCATCTTAACTAAAGGAATGTCTTTCGTCCTTAGTCGATGAATCTGCCTCTTTAAATTGCAACTGGCACCTCCTTATTAGTCAACTGCTCTGTGATCTGTACATTCTCTACTGGTACAACTCTAGAAGGATCTCTGACACATTTTCTGAGCATGGAAACATGGAATACTGGATGTACCTCCTGAAGGTCTGCTTGAAGGTCTAACTCGTAGGCTACACACCCAACTCGCCTGATAACCTGATATGGACTAATAAATCTAGGGCTAAGCTTTCCCTTCTTTCCAAATCTCATAACGCCTTTCATAGGTGATACTTTCAGGAATACCTAATCGCCAATATGAAATTCTAAATCTCAACGTCGATTATCTGCATAGGACTTCTGTCTGCTCTGCACTGCTAATAATATTTCCCTGATCAACTTGACTTTATCAATTACTTGTTGGATTAAGTATGGACCTATCAATTGAGACTCGCCAACCTTGAACCATCATATAGAAAACCTGCATTTGTGCCCATACAAAGCTTCATATGGCACCATCTGTATGCTAGAATGATAGCTATTATTATATGCAAACTCTATCAACAGTAGGTGATCACTCCAGCTGCCTCTAAAATCTAACACGTAAGCTCTAAGCATAATTTCTAATGTCTGAATGGTCCGCTCAGCCTGTCTGTCTGTCTATGGATGAAATACTGTACTCAGATACACCTGTGTCCCTAAACCTGTCTGGAACGATCTATAGAAATTAGCTGTAAACTGGTGCGCCCCCGTCTGAAATAATAAATACTGAAATACCATGTAGGCGCACTATCTCTCTGATATAAAGTCTGGCATAATCCCCTGCTGTATAAGTAGTTCTAACAGGCAAGAAATGATCTGATTTAGTAAGCCTGTCAACTATAACCCAAATAGAGTCATATCTGCTCCGCATACGGGGAAAGCCTGTAATGAAGTCCATATTCACTGCTTCCCATTTCTATGATGGAATCTCGACTTCCTGTAACAAGCCACTAGGTTTTTTTTTTTTTTTTTTTTTTTTTTTGCTCGACTTTAACCTGCTGGCAGTTAGCACACTGAGCCACAAATTCTGCTATGTCACGCTTCATTTCGTCTCAACAATAAATCTGCTTAAGATCATGGCAAATCTTAGTCGAATTAGGATGAACAGTGTATCTGGAATAATGTGCATCTGTCATAATCTATCCACATAAATCTGCAACATCAGGAACACAAAGTCTATCTTTATATATAAGAACCCCGTCACTAGTAACCTATATAATAATTTTGGTTTTCTTCTGGCTATCTGCATGTATTGAACTAGAACTGGATCCTCATACTGGTGCTGCTTTACTTATGTCACTAGGCAAGTAGTGGTTGCGTTCTGAACTGTAACTCTTGCGTCCTCTGAATCTATTAATCTGACATCCATGCTGGCCAACTGGTAGAGTGTATGAGCAAACTTTATTTTCTCTGGTTGTAAATAAGATAGACTACCCATAGGCTTGCGACTAAGGGAATCAGCAACAACGTTCGCTTTACCCGGATGATAAAGAATGTCCATGTCATAGTCCTTCAGCAACTCTAGCCACTGCCTCTATCATAGGGTTAGCTCCTTTTGCTTAAATATGTACTGGAGGCTCTTGTGATCCGTATAAATATCAACATGAACACCGTAAAAATAATGTCTCCAAATCTTCAATGCATGAATGACTGCTGAAAGCTCAAGATCATGGATGAGGTAGTTCTGATCGTGCTTTTTCAGCTGCCTAGAAGCATAAGCAATTACTCTTCCATGCTGCATCAAACACAACGAAGACCAATTCGAGAAGCATCACAGTAAATGACATAGCCCTCAGATCCCTCTGGAAGTGTAAGTACTGGAGCTGTTATCAACCTGTTCTTTAGTTCTTGGAAGCTGTGCTCGCAAGAATCAGACCACCCAAATTTAGCTGATTTCTTTGTCAATTTGTTCAGTGGAGCTGCAATGGAGGAAAAACCCTCTATAAACTTTCTGTAATAACCTGCCAAACCCAGAAAACTACGTACTTCAGTTGGCGTCGTAGGCATGGGCCAATTCTTCACAGCTTAGATCTTCTGGTCATCTATTTTAATTCTTTCTGTTGAAACTATGTGGCCAAGAAATGCCACTGAATCTATCTAGAATTTACACTTTGAGAACTTAGCATCTAATTGTTGGTCCCGATGAGTACCCAATACTGTGCGTAGGTGCTCTGCATGCTCTGATTCAGACTTTGAATAGATGAGAATATCATCAATAAATATAATCACAAATAAATATAAATAAGGCCTGAATACGCTATCCATTAGATCCATAAATACTGCAAAGGCATTAGTGAGTCCAAACAACATCACAAAAAACTCATAGTGGCCATTCCTAGTCCTGAATGCAGTCTTAGGTATATCAGATTTTCTAACTCTAACCTAATGGTAGCCTGATCGCAAATCTATATTCGAGAAGCACTTGGCACCCTGGAGCTTGTCAAACTAGACATCAATCCTGGGCAGAGAGTATTTATTCTTAATAATGACTTTATTCAGCTGTCTGTAATCTATGCACATGCGTAGAGAGCCATCTTTTTTTTTTTTTTTTTTTTTTTTTTTTACAAATAGCATCGAGGCTCCCCACGGGGAAATGCTGGGTCTGATGAGGCCTTTATCTAACAAATCCTTCAATTGCTCCTTAAATTCTTTCTGTTATACAGGTGCCATCCTGAAGAACATGCCCCTGATGGCGTGCTGATGCTGAGCAAGCAACTGCTGATCTAGCTGGCTGGGCTGTACAACTACCACCCCTAGTCGGGCAATCTCTCATGAAATGGCCTGCCTCGCGACAAATATAACAAGTATCAACTCCTAACTGACATGGACCCAAGTGGCGTCTACCACAATCCGAACATCTGAGATATGTCTGATTGGCCGGTATAGAAGTACCACGACACTTTAATCTTAAAGTCAGTGATGTGTGACTAGATCTGGACTGAGGAGGTCTATCAGATCTAAAGCCACGAGACTATGTAGGTATACTAGCTGGTGGTTGTCTAACACTCTGCTATCTACTCGCTCCAGACGTCTCTCCAAACGAACCAGAAAATCTGCCCCTCTTGTCTAGCACTTTATCCCTGTCGGCTCTCTATTTCTGCTTCCTCTCCTCAAGTAACAAAGCAAATGCCTGAATGTTATGTTCATACATGACTGTATAGCAACTGTCATACGCTCGTTCACTAGGTGTTGAGCTAGTCCCACTATATACCTGTGAATTCTATCCTCCATACTCACTACCACCGTAGGGGCAAACCATGCTAAAGAACTAAAGCAATAATTATACTCTTCTACACTCAAACTTCCCTGTCTCAAGGTCAGGAACTGATTAGCACGGGCTCCCTATGTCTCTATAGGCATATACTGATAAAGGAAGGCATCTGAGAATTCCTTCCAAGTCGTGGGAGTAGCATCAGGCCGTCTAGATAGCTCCCATGTCTGATATCACCCTGCTGCTAGGTTATGCAATCTGAATGCAGCCAACTCTACTAACTCTGTGTCTGACACGTGCATAACCCTCAACACTCTAGCTATCCTCAATAGAAAATCCTGAGGGTCTTCTCCTGTACAGGATCCGGTAAAGACTGTAGGCTCTACCCTGATAAAATCATTGATCCTGGATCCAACATCTCCCTGGGCATCTGCACTGTGTTGTCTAGTCTGAGCAACTACAACACTAGTCGATAATCTGATGGCATCCCTCATTTCCTGCCCCTGACTATCAGGCTAAGAAGGTGGAGGTATAGTAGCTGCAGTACCTCTAATATCACCCTGAACTGATAGGATCTGTGAGGCCTTGGATGGAGCCTCAGGTCTGGACTCCTCACTCTCATCCACCACAGGTGGCACTCTACTAGTACCCTGGCCGGCAATAACCTTGCCCTTCTGGGCAGCTGTTAGTTTCTTTGGCGGCATCACTTTGCTGAAATTACTATTGTTAGAGGGCTGAATTCTATAATCATGGCTCTATCGCACGATCTAGAGAAGAAGGAAAGAAAACTGTCCTGAAGTGCCTTGTAGCCTCCTGTTCAAAAGTATGGCGCGCAACATACTCCTAAACAAGACTCTACTAGACACGGCCTGTAGACACCCTAGGACTGAACTGCTCTGATACCACTTTTGTCACGACCCAACTTAGGGCCGCGACGGATGACCAACACTAAGTGTCGATCATCACTAATCCTACTGATAATATGCTAACCATTATAACTGATAAACAGAATAAGCATAAACCTAGCTGATAAGGAGTATGCAATGCAAATAGCTGACAAGGCTAACATAAGCTGACATACATAACATACTGACTGCACCACACAGGGACATATCTACAGGCCTCTAAGAGTGATGAACTGAATATACAAAGGACGAGATAAGGCCCCTCCATACCCAAGCTGGCTGACTGTACACATACCAAAAGATAAGTAACTCCGGGAGTAAGCGGAGTGACTCCAGTAGCTGATAGATGGCCTACTAACATGGTCCAAGCATTGATCTATCTGCACCTGCGCGGCATGAAACGCAGCGCCCCAGAAAAGGGCGTGAGTACGATATGTACCAAGTATGTAAGGCATGAGCATATAATATGTCATAGCTGAATGAAACTGTAGGCTGGAATATAAATATGTAAACATGAGCTGGAGCATAGCAATATAGCTGGAAATCTGAAGAACGTACTAAACATGATATGAATATAAGCTGAAGTCTAGCTGAATCTGAACCTGAAGACTGAGCTGAACTATACTGATAAATAACTGTAATATGACTGATAGCTGGTTACTAGAAACTGGAACTGATAACTGTCAACTGATACTGACGCTAAGAACTGGTGGCTGATAACTGAGAACTGATAACTGTCAACTGATACTGACGCTAAGAACTGGTGGCTGATAACTGAGAACTGATAACTGGTACCGAGCTAAAGCTGAACTGTTATCTGAACTGGTACCTGTCTGGTGTTATGGGCTATATCCCCCCAAATCAGGTAACTGAACATCTGAACTAGTACCTGTCTGGCGTTATGGGCTGTATCCCCCCAAATCAGGTACTGAAAACCGGAACTAGCCTCAAGTATAATCATGCAGTGCATATTGTGGCTATATACGCATATATAACAAACCTGGTGGGTGTTATGGGCTATATCCCCCCCAGCCAGTAATATCTAGTCTCTCTGGTCAGAGTGTGTGAATGACACCCGGTCACACTAGGTGTTTCAACTCCCGCCTGAACCAGAGGGGCTGTATCCCCCAGACGGGTAGTATCACACGCGACCGGACTGTGTGTCCAATGTCCAGCCTCTATGGGGGACTCCAAATCACACATAACATGATCACAATATAAGCATAAGCATGTATGAGGCATAACACATGTGGCAACAATATATATGGACTCAAAGGAATGATAAGAAAACTCTGGATGGAATTGTAGACACAACCTGAAACTTAGAATTTGTCCAACTCTTTGATTTTTATAAAAATTTCGGCAGAGTTTCCACTGAAACTGGATGATACGCAAAAACAGAACCAGCACTATACTATACACGGGAATGGATACCCGGATAAACTGATAACATAAACAAATTAACTGGATAACAAGATGAGACAACTGGATGACATAACTCATCCGCAGATAGAATGTCTGGACAGCACCACTGTCCTGACTTTCAACCTAATTTTCAGAGTGTACATCAAAGATATAGACCTCATGGTCTTCATGAAAGATGTGGATATATGTCTTAGGATTCTGGAGATTCTTAAATCATCTTAATATCAATTTTGTATAAGGAGTTATGATCAATATACTAACAACTGTCCAAAGTTCAAAACAATTTTCCAGATTTTGAAACGTTTTGCCTTTCTGATTTGGACGTCTTTCACCTTGGATTTTAGTACCAAATTAAGTATATACAAGGTTTCCTTGGTACCATACAAGTTTCTCACAAGAAAAACTAAGTTTAAAACTAATAAAAGCTTCAAAATCTAAAAGATACATGCCTTGCCAAAAGAAAGGTTTAGCCTTACATACCTTTGATGTTTCTAGCTTCTAAACTTCGTTTCCTTTGAATTCCACACCTTCTAAAGCTTAAACAAGCTATAAAATAGAATTTAGATACTTTACTTAGCTATGAAGTAATTCTAAAACTCAAACTATAGACGAAATTGAAGGTAGCATAATGTTACCCTAATCGCGTAGAGCGTTTTGACGCAATCCGTCTTCCGTTTCGTGCTAAGATCAATGTTCTTTCTTCAAAACCATCAAAATATCTTTAGAACCCAAGAACACACTGCTTCTATCACTGAGTTTCTGGAAATGACGAGATGGAGGAAGATTTTTTTCCTTTTATACTTGAAACATTTCAGTTTTAGTCCTCTTTTACGCTTATGGCCCTTTTTCTGGCCTGACTTCTGATGCTCATATCTTTTAATCTATAAGTTGTATGAATAAACCGTTAAAAGTGTTGGAAAGTACACTCCAAGACCTTCAATTTGGTATATGATATGTCTCCAAAAGACCTCATATAACACACTGAATTAATTGCTGAAAAAGCTCCATTACAAGGCAATTCCTTAATCGGTTTTTCCGCAACTTAAATCCGACTTTTCCCAAACTTTATATTCAATATATAAACATCTTATATGGTAATATTATGACTTTTAACTCTCTTAAATCATTCTTAACATGTCATTATAATGATATACGTCAATTTAGACGTACGGGGTGTAACAGGTTAAAAGGATGGCTAGTGGCTTGGGTTGTCAGGTGTTGGCGAATGAGCTCCGATTCAAAATCTGAAAGTGCCGTTAGGTTTGTATAATTATTTGTGACTTTTATGATTTTTTGAAAGTGAATTTCGATGTTGTTCGGCTAGTTTCCGCTAAAATACCAAAAGTTAAATTATTTGACCTTTTTCCTTTAAATTCGCATCTTGAGTTTCGGGAGTCCGGTTTCAGATCCGTCTTTGCGAGTATATTACATATATTTTGTATAACTTACTTGAAAAGTTTGGGATCATTTCGACTTCTGTACGGTTCTATTTTAATTTTTATCGTCGTAGCAAATTTATTATTAAAAAAAATTAAATTGATTAGTCGGTGGCTAAGGGATTTAATCCCTTAGCATAGCAGCAAACCAGATACGACAGAAAAAATTGAACATATACAGAGAAAAGAGAAATTAGGAAAAGAAAGAGAAAAAAAGGAAAAGAGGTGGAAAAATAGTGGAATTTCAACCCCAAATCTCTAGGTAATGATATTAACTCATTATCTTAGCTTATTATGTGTGTTTGAATATATTTTTATGATAAATTGGACACCGATGATGGAAATGATTATATATTCATACTCAGTGAGTTATGAGCAATATATAAATGTAATTTATTTAAGGTTTGGTTATGGAATTGACATAGGCCTGGCCTGCATATTACGTATGCGAATAGGGTATCAGGTTCCTAACTGGATTATCCTAAGACATAAGTGAAACGACCTCGATCAGTCGTTTCGGAAGTTAGGACTCCGATTGGCGTGCCGATAATTTTAAAATATTCGTAATGTCCATTAGAACCCGTCTGTAAAATTTGAGCTAAATCAGGCCTCGTTTGGTAGGCATCGGAAGAAGGTTTCAGTTTTTATTGGCGATAAATATTAAAAAGAGATTTTCGAGCTCGATTTTTGCCGAATGAGCTCCGATTCAAAATCTGAAAGCGCCGTTAGATTCGTATGATTATTTGTGATTTTTGTAAGCTTTCGAAAGTGAATTTCGATGTTGTTCGGCTAGTTTCCGCTAAAATGCCGAAAGTTAAATAATTTGACTTCTTTTCATTTAAATTCGCATCTTGAGTTTCGGGAGTCTGATTTGAAATCCGCCTTCGTGAATAAGTTGCATATATTTTGTATAACTCGTATGCAAAAGTTGGAATTATTTCGAATATCGTGGGGGTACTATTTTAATTTTCGTTAAGAAAAGAAAATAAAATAAAAGAAAACAAAAAAAAAAAAAAAGAAAAAGACAAAATTAAGGTTAGGCGGTGGGTCCTTAGCTTAAAGCTAAGGACCAAGGTAGTAGTAGTAGTAATACGAAAATAGAAGCAGAGAAGTGAAACGAACAGAAATGGAGAAACATGAGAATATACAGTGGAAAAATGCCAGAAAATGAGAAAAGGGCCGGAGAAAAATAGTATTTTCATCCTGAAATATTCAGGTAATGATTCTACTATATTATTTGAGTTTATTACGTGTGTGTGAATATGTTTTAACGGTAAAATTTGAAATATTATACATCGTTTTAATAAGTTCAATTAATAGTTTAACGGGTCAAATGGACCCTGATAATGAAATTAATTATATATTCATACTCAAGGAGTTATGTGCAACTTATAAATATAATTTATTTAGGGTTTGGTTATGTGACCATAAACCCTGTTCATAGGCCTGGCCTGCGTATTGCGTATGCGAATAGGGTATCAGGTTCCTACCTGGATTGCCCTAAGATGTGAGGAATGAAGCCTTTAGTCTAATGTGATATATTTTTCTGCTTATTGAACACAGTGGGATCGTTTGGCAATGGAACCAGAGGATAAAAGCGGTTATTGATTAGCAATGCTAACTTTTGGAAGAGGTAAGTGTTTATATCCATTTCTTTGGAGGCACCTGGCCTCGGGGATTTTCTACCACGTGTTCCTTACGTGTGTAGCTGCCGATAGGCGTACTCATTACGCCTTAGCTTTGGATTTATATTTTATATTATATATTATGTCATATTGTTGGTATTGCAATGAGGATCTGAGCATTGTACCCTGGCTGTGAGTTGGCATCTACTTCCCGGTTGTCGATGAGAGTCCCGCGCCGGTGAAGGGTTATTATTGTATCACATTGCATTCATCTGCAATATATGTCATTCATATGCATTACATTGCATATCATATTGAGGGCAGGAGTATTCCGCCCCAAGAGCAGGAGTATTCCGCTCCATTGTATCATATTGAGGGCAGGAGTATTCCGCCCCAGGAGCAGGAGTATTCCGCTCCATTATATTATATCGGGTGCAGGAGTATTCCGCCCCAAGAGAGTGCAGGAGTATTCTGCCTCTGGTTTGTATTATATCGGGTGCAGGAGTATTCCGCCCCAGGAGCAGGAGTATTCCGCTCCAGTTGGTTATCAGATTGGATTCCCCTCGAATGCAGGAGTATTCCGCTTCGAGATGGGACGACGGGCACATGTGACCCTTTACATCATATTTCATTTCATTTCATTTCATCTCACTTCATTTTATTTCATCTCAATTCATACTATTGTGTAGACTTGCGGTACATGACTACTGTTCTGCTTATATGTGCATCGTTTATTTGTTGATATGTTTCTGCCACGCACCCTTGGTTGAGTTTAGAAGTTTCTTACGTGTTTCCGATTGTTATCTGGCTCTGCCTTTGTATAATTTAAATAAAAGAAATTTGGTTTATCTGTTTCTTCTCCCTGGCTAGCTATCCTATTCTTTGAGGTGGCTAGTCTGCCCCACTTACTGAGTCCTTTTGACTCACCCTTGTTTGTTGTTTGTTTCTTGTCTATCTATTTCGTTTCGGCAGGTTCGCTCCAGGATTGAGTTCGCCGCGTTGTTCAGGAGCGAAGACGACTTCAGCTGTCAGGGTGAGCCAGATTTATTCCGGATGGCCACCAATTTTATGTTTACTATTTCAGTTGCATTTTGCTCCCTTCAGGAGGTATTTGTCTTCTTCTGTACTCTTAGATGTCTAGTCTGGATAGCCCTAAACCTAGTATGTCGGGTAGTCAGCTGTAATTTCTTTTGTACAGCTAGAGGTATCAGTATGTCTGTGTTTTTGTTTTAAGTCTTGCCCTTATTTATGAATTGTTATATTTATTTTCCGAATTAAATTAGTAAGGGTTCGCCCGACAGGTCTAGGGGAAGATGTCGGGTGCCCGTACGACCTAACCGGATTCTGGGTCGTGTCAATAAGGAATGAAGCCTTGAGCTTTATTTGATATAATTTTTCTGCTTATTGAATAGAGCGGGATCGTTTGGCAGTTAATCCAAAAGAAAACACAGTTGTTGAGTAGCAGGGCTAGCTTTGGAATATGGTAAGTGATTATATCTATTTCTTTGGAGGCACCTGGGCCCGTGGATTTTCTACCACGTGTTCCTTATGTGTGTAGCTGCCGATAGGCGTACTCATTACGCCTTAGGTTTGGATTTAAATTCTATATTATATGTTATGTCCAGTTATTGGTACTGCATTGAGAATATGAGTATTGTTCTTTGGCTTTGAATTGGCATCTACTTCCCGGCTGTCGATGAGAGTCTCGCGCCGGTGAAGGGTTATTATTACATCACATTGCATTAATATGCATTACATTGCATATCATACTGAGTGCAGGAGTATTCTGCCTTAACTTTACATTTTATCGGATGCAGGAGTATTCTGCCCCAGGAGAGTGCAAGAGTATTCCGCCTCTAGCTTATATTATATCAGGTGCAGGGGTATTCTGCCCCAGGAGCAGGAGTATTCCGCTCCAGTTGGTTAGCAGATTTAATTCCCCTCGAATGCGGGAGTATTCCACTTCGGGATGGGATTACGGGCACATGTGACCCTTTGCATCTCATTTTGTTTCATCTCATTTCATCTCATTCCATTTCATTTCCTACTATTGCGTAGATTTTCTGTACATGACTACTGTTCTGCTTATATGTGCATTGCTTATTTTTTTATTATTGTCTGGTTCTGTTTCCCTGACTAGCATATCTATTTTTCGAAGTTGCTAGTTTGTTCGCACTTATTGAGTCCTTATGACTCACCCCTATTTGTTCTTGTGTTTTCTTTTCGTTCGGCAGATTCTGCTCCAAGACCCAGCCAGTCGCGTCGTGATTGAGGAGTAGTACGTTTTCAGCTGTCTACAGTGAGCCATCCTGTTCATTGCGGCCACAAACTTCATATATTACAGCTTTCCTTACTTTTGCTCCCTTCGGGAGGTGTGTATATCTTTTGGCTTTCTTAGATGTCTGATCTGGAAACCTTTGAAAATGTGTCTTCTAGGTAGTTATTTGTATTGTTCAGACAGCTTGTATATTTTTCTATCCTTGAGAGTTATCTTATGTTGTTAAAGTTTGGTTCATTTTCATTTCAAGGTAATTCTTCACAATTTATATCGATTCAGTCAATAGGGTTCACCCGACAGGTTTAGGGGAGGTGGTCGGGTGCCCACACGGCCTAACCGAGAATTCGGGTCGTGTCAGTTGGTATCAGAGCCCAGTTTAGAGACTTTCCAGATCATGACATTGTCTAATAGAGTCTCGCTGGTCGGGCGGAGACGTCTGTACCTATCTACGAGAGGCTATGGTGGCATTTAGGCAGTTTTCTTTCTTCCTTTCCCTGTCGTGCGTGAGTCTTCTTATCTTAAGTTAAACATTTTTAATTTTCCGCAGTAAATGACGAGAACGCGCGCGAATGTTCAGCGAGAGGCGGAGGATCCAGCGGTCGCCCCTATGCCTGCTGCTCCGCGAGGTGGTGGTGTTGGTCGCGGTAGAGGTCGTGGTCGAGGCAGAGGTAGAGTTGCCCAGGCCACGAGGATGGTGGATCATGTTGATCCTGCAGCAGAGGTTCCGGTAGTGCCAGCTTTTGCTGGGCAGGGTGAGCAGGGCTTATTCGTCCCCCCCCCCCCCCCCCCCGCACTTCATGATGCTTTTATGAGATTCTTAGCGACGCAGATGCCCCAGGGACCTCCTATTCCTCAGGCTGCCGTAGATGCTCATATTCCTCAGACTGCTGTAGAAGCTCCTATTCCTCAGGCTGTTGTAGTGCTCCTATCCCTGAGGCAGCTCCTCAGGCTGCGGTAGATATTGGTTCTCAATTTCAGGAAGCCCCCATTCCAGTTCCACGTGTAGCCCCAGCAGTTCATGTTCCAGGTGGTCATGTTCCAAAGGTAGCGGGTGTTATACCTCCGGTGGTTCAGGCTGGTCAGCCTGTCCAGATAGCAGGTCAGGTTGATGATCCGACAAGGTTGTATTATTTTACCCGACTTAGTCGTCCAAAGTTCTCTGGTCAGAAATCATATAAGCTTAAGCCTCGTGAGTTTCTACATCACTGTAAGTGTATCTTAGCGGCATTTGGATATCTTAAGTAGTATGGAGTTGATTATACTGCCTTCCAGTTTGAGGGTCCGGCTTTAGCTTGGTGGACCGCACTCCAATCAGCTAGGCAGGGCTTACCTAAGCTGACCTGGAGTGATTTCTCCCATCGATTCATGGAGAAGTTTTTCCCTCGCAGTCAGCAGGATGAGAAGAGGAGACAGTTTGAGAGGATTGGACAGGGTAACATGTCAGTCACGGAGTACAAGCTTTTATTTTCAGAGATGTCCAGCTATGCTCCAAATCTTGTGCAGGAGCCCTCTGAGAGTGTCAGACGTTTTATTGATGGGCTTTCTCCTCATTTGCGGTCCCAGATTGCTCGTGAGATTGAGGCGGGTACTCTATTTGATGTCGTTGTCGATATTGCCAGGAGGTATGAGGCCTATCATAGATTGGAGATAGAGGAGTTAGAGCGGGAGAGTAAGAGATCTCATGGTCCAGGGAATTCTAATACCTCGTATGGAGGTAGGAGTTATCAGCAGCAGAGTAGGCCTCCAGTCAAACCAGCTCAGTTTCCAGCGCGTGGTTCTCAGAACGCGCCTACTTCTTCTCAGGGTCAGTTATGGTTTCGCCCGCGAGATCAGTCTCAGTTTGATCAGCATAGATTTGCTTCAGGGTTGTTTATCTGTCAGGATCCAGGGCATCATAAGAAGGATTCCCCTTATTTCCATCAGCAGGGTAGTAGCCGCCCTTTCCCTCGTCTTCCAGCGCCTATGCAGCAGCAGCCTCAGGGTGCCCCTCCAGGGTCTTAGCCAGCTAGAGGTGCACTACCACCCGGTAGAGGTCGTGGACGTGGTCCTTCTAGAGGTGGTCTTCAGGGTAGCGGCTCAGCTCAGTCGCAGAGACAGCTATATGCACTGCCGGCCAGGCAGGATGCCGAGGCATCCCCAGCTGTTGTTACAGGTATATTATCTTTTTGTGGTCGAGGTGCATATTCTTTGGTGGATCCAGGATCTACATATTCATATGTATCTCCTTATTTTGCTTCGGGTTTTCATGTTGATTATATGTGTCTTCGTGATCCATTTTGTGTTTCTACTTCTATTGGAGACATTATCATTGTGGATCGAGTTTATCCAGCTTGTACCATATCTTTTGGGGGTTGTGAGACACTAGTAGATCTTCTAATTCTAGATATGGTTGACTTTGATGTTATTATTGGCATGAATTTGCTGGCGTCGTGTCATGCCACATTAGATTGTCATGCCAAGTCTCTTCAGTTGTCTCTTCCTTGTTCAACACCGGTGGTGTGGCAGGGCTCTTATTTGCCACCCATGGGGCATGTTATTTCTTTCCTGAAGACAAAGCGTATGATGGATAAAGGGTGTTCGGCGTATCTTGCCATGGTTCGAGATACCACTGTGGAGATTCCATCTCTTGATTCTATTCCTGTCGTTAGGGAGTTCCCCGATGTGTTTTCAGATGATTTGCCAGGACTTCCTCCTGATCGAGAGATCGAGTGTTGCATTGATATTGTGCTAGGGACTCAGCCTATTTCTATCCCTCCTTATCGCATGGCCCCATCAGAGTTGAAGGAGCTGAAGGAGCAGTTGCAAGATTTGCTTGATGAGAAGTTTACAAGGCCGAGTATTTCTCCGTGGGGTGTTCCTGTTCTATTCGTGAAAAAGAAAGATGGGACTATGCGGATGTGTATTGATTATCGTTAGCTAAATAAGGTCACCATCAAGAATAAATATACCTTGCCTCGCATTGATGATTTTTTTGATCAGTTGCAGGGTGCCAAATTCTTTTCTAAGATCGATCTGCGATCTGGTTATCATCAGCTAAACATTCGTGAGTCAGATATCTCAAAGTCTGCTTTTAGGACTCGTTACGGCCAGTATGAGTTCCTAGTTATGTCTTTTGGGCTAACTAATGCCCCTGCAGCTTTTATGGATCTCATGAACCGGGTGTTTAAGCCACTCCTTGATTCCTTTATCATTGTCTTTATTGATGATATTCTTATTAATTCTCGTAGTCGCGAGGAGCATGATTATCGTCTAAGGGTGGTTCTTCAGACGCTCCGTGATCGTAAGCTATATGCCAAGTTCTCGAAATGTGAGTTTTGGCTTGATTCTGTGGCATTTTCTGGTGGCATAATGAAGAGAAAAAGCTTTATAATTGGAATTCCTAGCCTAAGCTATGCTATCCTAAAGAGGAGGGGGTAGTTGGTGTTAAGTCATTATTTAATATTAAAACTTCCTTTATTCATGAAGAGATGGTGGAGGTTGAGAACTCAAAACAAATTCTGGACAAAATTTTTGATAGCAAAATACTGTACAAGGCTGAACATAATAGGAAGAAAGGAGACTTCTAGACAATCTCAATGTTGGAAGGAACTTATGGATATCAAGAAGGAAGTAGAGACTAATATAGGCTGGAGAATAAATGAAGGTAAGGCTCTTTTCTGGTGGGACAACTAGATAGGCTAGGTCCTCTTGCTCTATACTTACAGTCAAACAGTAAGTAAGGAAATATCAAGGTGCAAGAATTCATGAATGATCAAGGTTGGGACTCTCACAAACTAAGCTACTTCTCCAAGGAAAAATTGAAATGATATCTATCTATGATAGGGGAAAAGATAATGTACCTTTCTGGAAACTGACATCAAAAGGAGAGTTTACCATTGCATCTGCATGGGATACCATTAGACAAAGGGCTAATTGGAATGATACTCTTGCAAATCTATGGCACAAGAGAATTCCTTTTAAAGTATCTTTCTTTAATTGGAGAATACTAAAGAAGAATATTCCCTTAGATGATAATTTGACAAGATTTGGGCAATATGTAGTATCTAGATGTCTGTGTTGTAGAAGTCCTCAAATTGAAACAACTTATCATACTTTCATATCTAGTGATTTGGCTAAGAAATTGTGGAAATTCTTTGCTGAATCGGTGGGGGTGAAATTCTTTTATCAAGACAAAATTCTTTGCTGAATCGGTGGGGGTGAAATTATTTGATCAAGACATCAGGATTGCTTTAAGAAGTTGGTGGAGCGCTTCATAAGATTAATTCTCTTCATGCTCTCATTGTCAAAACCCTTCCTATGTTCATTAACATTTTATTATGGAAGGCCAGGTGTGCAGCCAGGTATGGTCGACAGAGGATCTGAATATATAGAGTGATACTACAGATTTCAAATCGAGTTAAACTCTCTATAATCAGAGAATTCAGTCAGCTCAATCTTTCATCTACCTGGAAGGAGATATGTGAATTTACAGACAGATACAAGCCACATTGTCTAGTTTTCAAGTATTTTAGACAAGACCACAGAGTAATTGGGTCAAGGTCAACATAGATGGAAGTTCAATGAAAATGGAGAACAAAGCTGGAGCAGGTGGAGTCATCAGTTATCACTCAGGCTCGATGATATTGGCATTCTCCAACAAGAGGATTTTTGCACCAACAAACTAGCAGAAGCTCAAGCTTCTCTACAAGGTTTACAATGCTGCATTGACAAAGGCTTTCAGAAGGTTGTCCTAGAGCTTGACTCTAAGCTTATAGTTGATATGATCATGGAAAATATTAAGCCACCATGACAGATACAGGAGCTCATTGCACAAATTAAAAGGCATCTCTCTAATCTTCAAGGAGAAGTAAGGCACTGCTTCAGAGAAGCAAATTCAGTAGCAGATGCCTTGGCTAAAACTGTAGCTATTAAAGGAAGATCACTAGCATGGAGCACCATTGATGAAGTCCCAGCCTTGGCCAGAGGTGCTTTGAGAATGGATAAACTCAGAATGCCTATCTTTAGGATTAGGAAAAAGAAGAAAGGAATTGGGTGAATTATACTGAATATGCTAAGAGTCTTCACTTTGGTTAGACTCTTTGCTAGTTCAGAGATCTATTGCACCTAAATTTTTTTTGAGAGCTAACTGGTGACCAAACTGTAAGTAGAGTCTTCACTCTATGGGTCTTTACTTATGTTGTACAGATTCTGAACTTTGTTCAGTCCTATTGTGAACTCTTTAATGATGGAAAAAAAAGTTTCAGTATAGAAGACATTGTGATAGATATAAACATTACTCCACCTTTAATTCAAAAAAAAAAAAAACTCCGAATACTCCATGCTAATTGCTAACGATCTCAGGTAATTAAAGAAGAGGAATGAAGAGTTATGCTAGATCGAAAATTGTAGTTATCACGACGATGTTGTACTAATGTACCTAGTCATATGTTCTTATACATAATTGAATGAAAATTGAGATTATACAACCAATTACTTACATGAAATAAAATGTAATTGACTGTTTGACTGATTTAATCTTAATCGGGTCAGAATGTATGTTATTTTCCCAAGAGTCGCCACTGAAGGACCAGTTCCTTCTATGTGTTCCTTTACTTGTAAATTGCGGAATTAAGTTAAACAAGAGTAAATAAACACTGATTTTAGCGCGGAAAAACCCCTTGAACTTGGGATAAAAAAACCACGACCTACTCTCTCAAGCAGGATTTCAACTTCAGTATTTGAATGACTCACTTGGTTACAAGACTGCTCTCTTACTAACCTAGGACTAACTCTAATCCTATAGTGATCGCTTTCACAATCAGTAAAGTTCCTCCAAGCACAAGACTTGAATGACACGTACTATTACAGAACTTCTATGAAAGCAAATAGTACAACTTGATATACCTTACTACAGATGAACTAAGACTGAACTTTGACAAGACTCAATCTAAGGAACAGGTTCTTCACTTAGTTTCCTATAGCTTAATGACTGCTCAAATACAAATTCGACTCAACAATGCTAAAACTCTTTTTCACTTTGTATTTGTGCGTGCTTCAACAGCTGAAGTGCTCCTTGATTTATAGCTCTGAAATCTGAAGAGTCTTGAGCAATTAGATCTCCAAAGCCTCCATGAGTTTGAGTCCTAATTAAACACCTTGCTTATCTTCAAACCTTATTCTAAGCTTTATGCAATCTTTTCTTATCATGCACAAATCTGCATGAGTATCAAGATAAACATTAGATAATAGGATAATAATTAATTTCATGCTTAATTGATTTTGAAATATTATTTATTCAATTGCCACTGTCCAAAGGAACAAGTCCTTCGATCTGTTCCTTCGTCATCAGTCAAAACTTCGAGTTTATTCAAGCTAACATTCTCCCCTTTTTTGATGATGACAAACACATAGATTTTGCTGCATGTCCTTAATGTCCTGATCCACAATTTTCAACTTAAAAGCCTAATTAGTTAGAAATCAATTTTGTCTTTAAGGAGCAGGTTCTTAAACAAGTTATAAATCTCACTCGCAAAATCAATCCTTATCTTCCCCCTTTTGGCATTATTGAAAAGATTGCATAAGGCAGAATATTAGTTATCAAAAGAACAAACAACTCATAGCCTATGTAGGCAACTCAGAACGCAAACATAATGTAACAAGAAGTACTGCATGAAGATGATACTAGCCATCCAAGATAGTTTATTATCAGCAAAAGTAATTAACACCAGGGATACATGCAAATACGACTAAACTAACCAAAAACTAAAGAGTTTAAAGAGTAGGAACTAAAACTAAGCTAAATCCCACTGGTTAAAAGGATGGCTAGTGGCTTGGGCGGTCAGGTGTTGGAAGGACCAGTTCCTAGAGGGGTACCCTTCATCATTTCAAACATCTGCTTAAGTATCCCCTCATTCATCTCCTTTAACTTTGCAGCTTCAGCCTTCCAGAAATCTGACACGACCCGTGAAACGACCTCGGTCAGTCATTTCGGAAGTTAGGACTCTGATTGGTGTGCCGATAATTTTAAAATATTCGTAAGGTCCATTAGTACCTGTATGTAAGATTTAAGCTAAATATGAGCTCGTTTGGTAGGCATCGGAAGAAGGTTTCACTTTTATTGTCGATAAATATTAAAAAGAGATTTTTTAGCTCAGTTTTGGCGAATGAGCTCCGATTCGAAATCCGAAAGTGCCGTTAGGTTCGTATGATTATTTGTGACTTTTATGATTTTTTGAAAGTGAATTTTGATGTTGTTCGGCTAGTTTCCGCTAAAATGCCAAAAGTTAAATTATTTGACCTTTTTCCTTTAAATTCGCATCTTGAGTTTCGGGAGTCCGATTTCAGATCCGTCTTCGCGAGTATGTTACCTATATTTTGTATAACTTACTTGAAAAGTTTGGGATCATTTCGACTTCTGTAGAGTTCCATTTTAATTTTTATCGTCGTAACGAATTTATTATTAAAAAAATTAAATTGATTAGTCGGTGGCTAAGGGATTTAATCCCTTAGCATAGCAGCAAACGAGATACAACAGAAACAATTGAACATATACAGAGAAAAGAGAAATTAGGAAAAGAAAGAGAAAAAAAGGGAAAAGAGGTGGAAAAATAGTGAAATTTCAACCCCAAATCTCTAGGTAATGATGTTAACTCATTATCTTAGCTTATTATGTGTGTTTGAATATATTTTTATGATAAATTGGACCCCGATGATGGAAATAATTATATATTCGTACTCAGTGAGTTATGAGCAACATATAAATGTAATTTATTTAGGGTTTGGTTATGGAATTGACATAGGCCTGGCCTGCGTATTACGTATGCGAATAGGGTATCAGGTTCCTAACTGGATTGCCCTAAGACATAAGGAATGAAGCCTTGAGCTTTATTTGATATAATTTTTCCGCTTATTGGATTTTCTACCACGTGTTCTTATGTGTGTAGCTGCAGATAGGCGTACTCATTACGCCTTAGCTTTGGATTTAAATTCTATATTATATGTTATGTCCTGTTATTGGTACTGCATTGAGAATATGAGTATTGTTCTTTGGCTTTGAGTTGGTATCTACTTCCCGGCTGTCGATGAGAGTCCCGCGCCGGTGAAGGGTTATTATTGCATCACATTGCATTAATATGCATTACATTGCATATCATACTGAATGCATGAGTATTCCGCCTCAGCTTTACATTTTATCGGATGCAGGAGTATTCCGCCCCAGGAGAGTGCAGGAGTATTCCTCCTCTAGCTTATATTATATCAGGTGCAGGGGTATTCCACCCCAGGAGCAGGAGTATTCCGCTCCAGTTGGTTAGCAGATTGACACGACCCGAAATCCGGTTAGGCCGTGCGGGCACCCGACATCCTCCCCTAGACCCGTCGGGCGAACCCTTACCAATTAAATCAGGAAAATAAATATAACAATTCACAATTAAGGACAAGACTTAAAAGAAATCATAAACATACTGATACCTCTAAGCTGTACAAAAGAAATTACAGCTGACTACCCAGCAGACTAGGTTTAGGGCTATCCAGACTAGACATCTAAGAGTACAAAAGAAGACAAATACCTCCTGAAGGGAGCAAAATGCAACTGAAATAATAACCAATAAACAGGTGGCCATCCGGAATAAAAGCTTGCTCACCCCGACAGCTGAAGTCGTCTTCGCTCCTTCACAACGTGGCAAACTCAATCCTGGAGCGAACCTGCCGAAACGAAATAGATAGACAAGAAACAAACAAAAAATAAGGGTGAGTCAAAAGGACTCAATAAATGGGGCAGACTAGCCAACTCAAAGAATAGGATAGCTAGCCAGGGAGAAGAAAAACAGATAAACTAAATCCATTTTATTTGAGCTATAAACAGGCAAAGCCAAATAATAACTGAAAACACATATGGAATCATAAACAACCAGGGACATAAGGTAGACAGAACATATAGATATCCTGAACATGTCGACAATCAGAAATATATCCTGTTGCGGCGTGCAACCTGATCCATATATTCATACTGCTGCGACGTGCAACCCGATCCGTAAATTTATACCGTTGCGGCGTGCAACCCGATCCGATCCATGTATTTATATTTTCGCGACGTGCAACCCGGGATACGAGCCAGAAATATATAGGGAAATAGAGATACGGTATACATACCGCATATATAAAACATAACACGATAGTCACACAATAGTCAGCACGCGGTGCAATGAAATGGGATGAATGCAGTATGATGCAATGGTGTCACATGTGCCAAATAGATGGAGCGGAATCCTCCTGCTCCATGGGCGGAATCCTCCTACCCTCAATATGATGCAATGGAACGGAATCCTCCTGCTCCGAGGGCGGAATCCTCCTACCCTCAATATGATGCAATGTGCATACGAATGCAACATGATGCAATAATAACCCATCACCAGCGCGGGACTCTCATCGACAGTTGGAAAGTATATATACCAACTCACAACCAAAGTACAATACTCAGATTCTCAATGCAATACCAATAACAGGACATAATGTATAATATAGAATATAAATTCAAAGCTAAGGTGTAATGAATATGCCTATCGGCAGCTACACAAGTAAGGAACACGTGGTAGAAAATCCACGAGGCCAGGTGCCTCCAAAGAAATGGATATAAATACTTACCTTGTTACAAAGTTAGTACATCGACTCAATAACCGCTTGTCCTTTGGTTCCATTGCCAAATGATCCCCCTGTCTTCAATAAGCAGAAAAATATATCACATTAGACTAAGGCTTCATTCCTCACTTCTTAGGGCAATCCAGGTAGGAACCTGATACCGTATTCGCATACGCAATACGCAGGCCAGGCCTATGTACAGGGTTTAAGGTCACATAACCAAACCCCAAATAAATTACATTTATATGTTGCCCATAACTCACTGAGTACGAATATATAATCAATTTCATTATCGGGGTCCAATTGACCCTTAAACTATCAATTAAACTTATTAAAACGATGTCTAATATTTCAAGTTTTACCGTTAAAATATATTCAAACACACGTAATAAACTCAAATAATATAGTAGGATCATTACCTGTATGTTTCAGGGTGAAAATTATACTTTTTCCCGGCCCCTTTTCTCATTTTCTGGCATTTTTTCATTTCTGCGAAATATATTTCATTTTCTGTCTCTGTTCTGTTCGACTATAGAATACTGTTAAGAACTTGAGCTAAGGGATATTGATCCCCTTAGCCCACCGCCCACTTGCTCTTTTTGTCATTTTCCTTTTTTTTTTTTTTTGTTTTCTTTTATTATATTTTCTTTTCTTACCAAAAATTGAAACGATGCCCTACAATATTCGAAATAATTCTAACTTTTGCATACAAGTTATACAAAATATATGAAACATACTCGCGAAGACGGATCTCAAATTGGACTTCCGAAACTCAAGATGCGAATTTAAATAAAAAGAAGTCAAATTATTTAACTTTCGGCATTTTAGCGGAAACTAGCCGAACAACATCGAAATTCACTTTCGAAAGTTCACAAAAATCACAAATAATCATACGAACCTAACGGCGCTTTCGGATTTCGAATTGTAGCTCATTCGGCAAAACCGAGCTCGAAAATCTCTTTTTAATATTTATTGCCAATAAAAGCTGAATCCTTCTTCCGATGCCTACCAAACGAGGTCTGATTTAGCTCAAATTTTACAGACAGGTTCTAATGGACATTACGAATATTTTAAAATTATCGGCACGCCAATCGGAGTCCTAACTTCCGAAACGACTGACTGAAGTCGTTTCATTCTCCTCCACTTAAACTCTCGTTCGTCCTTGAACGAGCCTAAATCTAAAACAAGATTTACGCAGATAACAAGAGAACTTGCACAACCTTCATAAACAACTCCATGGATATTATCTCATAATTACAGAATCAGAGTTATAACACGCACATCAAACTCTTGGGTAAAACATATTCTGATAACATCATTGCCCAACTTATTCGGACTAAGCCGACCCTTTCTCGATCATGAGAGAGGAGTTCTTTATTTTTGAAACAAAGATACACGAAACTTTGAATGGGTTAACATGATTCAGCCGATAATTACCTCTTCGATATACCTTTCGATATAGAACAGGTCGATGGAACTAAGAATTAGCTTACGCTTCAGTAACGCCTTAGAGATTTAATATTATGATTCGGTATCAATTGGAGGAAGACTCCTCCACTTAAAGCATAAACTCATACAACTAATTTGAATAGAAATAGTCATCCTCGCACAATCTGCTGGATTAAAGAAGATCTAGCTAAAAGCTGAACATAGGCAGACCTAAACTACCAAACTACCCTTTCGAGTTGCCAACTAGCTGCAACTCTCGAGTTCACAACTCCATACCTTTGCCTTAAACACCACCGCTCGATGGATGGTACTTCTATAAAAAAATTTCGGCAGAGTTTTCCCTGAAACTGGATGATCCGCAAAAACAGAACCAGCACTATACTATTCATGGGAATGGATACCCGGATAAACTGATATTTAAAACAATAATATGCTTACCCGGCTACAATAACACGTACTCTGGCTCAACACAGGGAACGTCACAAACGGCTACCAATCGCCCAAGCTCACTAGTGCCGGATGAAGAGGAAATGGAAATGGATCGAGGATAGAAATAATTAGAGCTTCAGAAAGTTCATCTTCTGATTTGCTTGGCTAACAAAGCTAGACTACTTCCGAGTAAGGCGAGCCAAAGAATCGGAATTGAAGAGATAGACATTGAATAAGCTTTATGGAAAAAAAACCATACCAATTTAACCTCCCAATAAGAAGGAAACTCTGACAATTTACTAGAATACCCTTTTATAACTAAGACAAGCTCATAGAATAACATGACTCTACTAAAATCTCGAACCAAGAGGAAACACATAGATCGAGTATTAATTACCAACCACTTAACACTTGAAGAAACGATAACACTTGCTGATGGTGAAGACTTAGGATCCCATTATCCTACCAACACGAAATTCCGAGAAGAGAGGTAAACTGATTTGATATAATAACACAAGGTGGCATAACAGGATGCCAAGTAGGAAATAGCAATACTCACCATCAAATCTCTTATATTTAGATCAAATAAACTAGTAGGGTCTCATAAATGTCAGGAATAAATCATATCAGAAACTCATCCTTCTACCGCAACCGATTTTTAATTACGACAATATCCAAGGAAACCGTCGAAACATGATATGACAGACCATCTCCAGATCGATCGGAAGAATTAAATCTTAAGGAAGGAAGAAATACATGGGTCTACTACATCGGATGCCTCAGCATCCTGCCAGACTAGCAGTTCATAGAACTGCCTCTGCAGCTGAGTTATGCAACTACTCTGATAATCACCTTCTAAAGAACAACTGCCACCATACTCTCAACCTCTACCGGATGGTAGCATTTCTTTTGCTGATTAAGATCTAAATAAAATCCCCTACGACTGCGTAGATGCCTGATGACGAGAGAAAAGACGATTGCTAACTTGTCGGAGTAAGGGAAAACTCCTCAAAAGGATAGCCAAACTCACAACAATAATATCACCTTTTCGCTGAATACGAGAACTGGACAGATTGTCGATAGTTTCAAAGAAAAGACTGAATCTGATCTTGACGAGCTACTAGCACACTCTAAGAATTATGTGACACAAGCTGAGATAACCTGGAAGGTGACCTCCCAAAATAATCAGAACTCTTACCTCCAAATGAGGTACCATGGTTAACCACTAGGGCCACGGGATCTCTTGCTCTCCCGCTCTAACTTATGATATGCCTAATATCTTTGAGCAATATCAACAACGATATCAAACGAAATCCCAGCCTCAATTTTTTTCGAGCCATCTGGGATCTCAAGGAAAAAAGAAAGGTCATCAATAAATCTTTAAATCTCTCGAAAGGCTCATGGACTAGTTCAAATGCATATTTGACCATTTTATAGAATTCAATCTTATATTCTGAAACCAACAGGCTAACCAACAGGCTATCCTGTCAAATCCACTCGAACTGGTAACACTTTTCATCTCGTTCGCTACTCGAAAGGAACTTTTCCACGAATCTAGAAGAAAAACCGAACCAAGTTAGCTAATAAGAGAGCAGTCCACCAATCCAGGGCTGGACCCCATGAAACGGGAAAGAAGAATAATCAACACCATACTGCTCAATATAATCAAGAGCCTGAAGGATATGCTGACATCATTTTATTTTAAAAAGAATCACGAGGTTTATCTGATGTAAGAATATCAGAAGGTTCAACCGCATAAAATAATGCAACCTCTTAGGACACTCGGACCGAACTTATACCTCGGCTGGCTAACTAGCCAGAACAATTAGAGGAACAACACATGCTACTTCCGGAATATAATTTACTGCAGCAATATTAAGAACCAGAAAGGAGCTCCCTGAGATCGAACGTCTGCACATGCGGCAACCTGATAGGCTGCCCAGCGAATAATAGATTCTTACGGTATCTGCGTCGCCAAGATTCTCATAAAGCATCGTAGAGAGCCAAGGGAACTACAAGGCCCTGCTCCCTTTCCCATCGCGAGCTCGTACAGCTGGGACCTCCGTAATTAGATCGTCAGCACGATTAAAAACTTTCGGGGCTTGAGTAGCTCTAGCCCTAGACAAGACTGCTTCGTCTTGAACTCATATTGTCTGCTGATTTGTCGCATGAGGGTTCACAATTAACACGAAGGAATTAACAAATTAACAAAAATACTTTTGAATCCTAGACCAACGCACGATCAGAAATGAAGGAAGTGAAACTTCCTAAATGCCATCATAGCCCCTCGTAGATAAGTACGGATGTCTACGTACCCATCAGCGAGACTCTACTAGACACTGTCTTAGTCTGGATAGACTCTAAACCAGGCTCTGATACCAACTGACATGACCCGAAATCCGGTTAGGCCGTGCGGGCACCCGACATCCTCCCCTAGACCCGTCGGGCGAACCCTTACCAATTAAATCAGGAAAATAAATATAACAATTCACAATTAAGGACAAGACTTAAAAGAAATCATAAACATAATGATACCTCTAAGCTATACAAAAAGAAATTACAGCTGACTACCCAGCAGACTAGGTTCAGGGCTATCCAGACTAGACATCTAAGAGTACAAAAGAAGACAAATACCTCCTGAAGGGAGCAAAATACAACTGAAATAATAACCAATAAACTGGTGGCCATCCGGAATAAAAGCTGGCTTACCCCGACAGCTGAAGTCGTCTTCGCTCCTTCACAACGTGGCAAACTCAATCCTGGAGCGAACCTGCCGAAACGAAATAGATAGACAAGAAACAAACAACAAACAAGGGTGAGTCAAAAGGACTCAATAAGTGGGGCAAACTAGCCACCTCAAAGAATAGGATAGCTAGCCAGGGAGAAGAAAAACAGATAAATTAAATCCATCTTATTTGAGCTATAAACTGGCAAAGCCAAATAATAACTGAAAACACATATGGAATCATAAACAGCCAGGGACATAAGGTAGACAAAACATATAGATATCCTGAACATGTCGACAATCAGAAATATATCCTGTTGCAGCGTGCAACCTGATCCATATATTCATACTGCTGCGACATGCAACCCGATCCGTATATTTATACCGTTGCAGCGTGCAACCCGATCTGATCCATGTATTTATAATGCAACCCGGGATACGAGCCAGAAATATATAGGCAAATAGAGATACGATATACATACCGCATATATAAAATACAACACGATAGTCACACAATAGTCAGCACGCGGTGCAATGAAATGGGAAGAATGCAGTATGATGCAATGGTGTCACATGTGCCAAATAGATGGAGCGGAATCCTCTTACTCCGGGGGTGGAATCCTCCTACCCTCAATATGATGCAATCGAGCGGAATCCTCCTGCTCCGAGGGCGGAATCCTCCTACCCTCAATATGATGCAATGGAGCGGAATCCTCCTGCTCCGAGGGTGGAATCCTCCTACACTCAATATGATGCAATGTGAATACGAATGCAACATGATGCAATAATAACCCATCACCAGCGCGGGACTCTAATCGACAGCTGGAAAGTATATACCAACTCACAACCAAAGTACAATACTCAGATTCTCAATGCAATACCAATAACAGGACATAATATATAATATAGAATATAAATCCGAAGCTAAGGCGTAATGAGTATGCCTATCGGCAGCTACACACGTAAGGAACTCGTGGTAGAAAATCCACGAGGCCAGGTGCCTCCAAAGAAATGGATATAAACACTTACCTTGTTACAAAGTTAGTACATCCACTCAATAACCGCTTGTCCTTTGGTTCCATTGCCAAATGATCCCACTGTGTTCAATAAGCAGAAAAATATATCACATTAGACTAAAGGCTTCATTCCTCACTTCTTAGGGCAATCCAGGTAGGAACCTGATACCCTATTCGCATACGCAATACGCAGGCCAGGTCTATGTACAGGGTTTAAGGTCACATAACCAAACCCCAAATAAATTACATTTATATGTTTTCCATAACTCACTGAGTACGAATATATAATCAATTTCATTTTCGGGGTCCAATTGACCCTTAAACTATCAATTAAACTTATTAAAACGATGTCTAATATTTCAAGTTTTACCGTTAAAATATATTCAAACACACGTAATAAACTCAAATAATATATTAGGATCATTACCTGAATGTTTCAAGGTGAAAATTCTACTTTTTCCCGGCCCCTTTTCTCATTTTCTGGCATTTTTTCATTTCTGCGAAATATATTTCATTTTCCGTCTCTGTTCTGTTCGACTATAGAATACTGTTAAGAACTTAAGCTAAGAGATATTGATCCCCTTAGCCCACCGCCCACTTGCTCTTTTTGTCATTTTCCTTTTTTTTTTTTGTTTTCTTTTATTATATTTTCTTTTCTTAACAAAAATTGAAACGGTGCCCTACAATATTCGAAATAATTCCAACTTTTGCATACAAGTTATACAAAATATATGTAACATACTCGCGAAGACGGATCTCAAATTGGACATCCGAAACTCAAGATGCGAATTTAAATAAAAAGAAGTCAAATTATTTAACTTTCGGCATTTTAGTGGAAACTAGCCGAACAACATCGAAATTCACTTTCGAAAGTTCACAAAAATCACAAATAATCATACGAACCTAACGGCGCTTTCGGATTTCGAATTGGAGCTCATTCGGCAAAACCGAGCTCAAAAATCTCTTTTTAATATTTATTGCCAATAAAAGCTAAATCCTTCTTCCGATGCCTACCAAACGAGGTCTGATTTAGCTCAAATTTTACGGACAGGTTCTAGTGGATATTACGAATATTTTAAAATTATCGGCACGCCAATCAGAGTCCTAACTTCCGAAACGACTGACCGAAGTCGTTTCACAGATTGGATTCCCCTGGAATGCAGGAGTATTCCGCTGCGGGATGAGATTGCGGGCACATGTGACCCTTTGCATCTCATTTTATTTCATCTCATTTCATTTCATTTTATCTCATTCCATTTCATTTCATACTATTGCGTAGATTTTCTGTACATGACTACTGTTCTGGTTATATGTGCATTTATTATTTGTTGATTATTGTCTGGTTCTGTTTCCCTGACTAGCGTATCTATTTTTCGAAGTTGCTAGTTTGTTCGCACTTATTGAGTCCTTATGACTCACCCCTATTTGTTTTTGTGTTTTCTTTTCGTTCGGCAGATTCTGCTCCAAGACCCAGCCAGTCGCGTCGTGATTGAGGAGTAGTACGTTTTCAGCTGTCTACGGTGAGCCATCCTGTTCATTGCGGCCACAAACTTCAGATATTATAGCTTTCCTTACTTTTGCTCCCTTCGGGAGGTGTGTATATCTTTTGGCTTTCTTAGATGTTTGATCTGGAAACCTTTAAAAATGTGTCTTCTAGGTAGTTATTTGTATTGTTCAGACAGCTTGTATGTTTGTCTATCCTTGAGAGTTATCTTATGTTGTTAAAGTTTGGTTCATTTTCATTTCAAGGTAATTCTTCACAATTTATATCGATTCAGTCAATAAGGTTCACCCGACAGGTTTAGGGGAGGTGGTCGGATGCCCACACAGCCTAACCAAGAATTCGGGTCGTGTCAGTTGGTATCAGAGCCCAGTTTAGAGTCTTTCCAGATCATGACATTGTCTAATAGAGTCAAGTTGATCGGGCGGAGACGTCCGTACCTATCTACGAGAGGCTATGGTGGCGTTTAGGCAGTTTTCTTTCTTTCTTTCCCTGTCGTGCGTGAGTCTTCTTATCTGAAGTTAAACATTTTTTAATTTTCCGCAGTAAATGGTGAGAACGCGCGCGAATGTTCAGCGAGAGGCGGATGACACGACCCGGAATCCGGGTAGGCCGTGCGGGCAACCGACATCCTCCCCCAGACCCGTCGGGCGAACCCTTACCAATTAAATTAGGAAAATAATTATAATAATTCATAAATAAGGACAAGACCTAAAAAAAAAAAACAGACATACTGATACTTCTAAGCTGTACAAAAGAAATTACAGCTGACTACCCAACATACAAGGTTTAGGGCTATCCAGACTAGACATCTAAGAGTACAAAAGAAGACCGATACCTCCTGAAGGGAGAAAAATGCAACTGAAATAACAACCCATAAACTGGTGGCCATCCTGAATAAAAGCTGGCTCACCCTGACAGCTGAAGTCGTCTTCGCTCCTTCACAACGTGACGAACTCAATCCTGGAGCGAACCTGCCGAAACGAAATAGATAAACAAGAAACAAACAACAAACAAGGGTGAGTCAAAAGGACTCAATAAGTGGGGCAGACTAGCCACCTCAAAGAATAGGATAGCTAGCCAGGGAGAAGAAAAACAGATAAACTAAATCCATCTTATTTGAACTATAAACAGGAAAAGCCAAATAATAACTGAAAACACATATGGAATCATAAACAGCCAGGGGCATAAGGTAGACAGAACATATAGATATCCTGAACATGTCGACAATCAGAAATATATCCTGTTGCGGCGTGCAACCTGATCCATATATTCATACTGCTGCGGCGTGCAACCCGATCCGTATATTTATACTGTTGCGGCGTGCAACCCGATCCGATCCATGTATTTATATTGTCGCGATGTGCAACCCGGGATACGAGCCAGAAATATATTGGCAAACTGAGATACGGTATATATACCGCATATATAAAACACAACACGATAGTCACACAATAGTCAGCACACGGTGCAATGAAATGGGATGAATGCAGTATGATGCAATGGTGTCACATGTGCCAAATAGATGGAGCGGAATCCTCCTGCTCCGGGGGCGGAATCCTCCTACCCTCAATATGATGAAATGGAGCGGAATCCTCCTGCTCCGAGGGCGGAATCCTCCTACCCTCAATATGATGCAATGGAGCGAAATCCTCCTGCTCCGAGGGCGGAATCCTCCTACCCACAATATGATGCAATGGAGCGGAATCCTCCTGCTCCGAGGACGGAATCCTCCTACCCTCAATATGATGCAATGTGCATACAAATGCAACATGATGCAATAATAACCCATCACCAGCGCAGGACTCTCATCGACAGCTGGAAAGTATATACCAACTCACAACCAAAGTACGATACTCAGATCCTCAATGCAATACCAATAACAGGACATAATATATAATATAAAATATAAATCCAAAGCTAAGGCGTAACGAGTACGCCTATCGGCAGCTACACACGTAAGGTACACGTGGTAGAAAATCCACGAGGCCAGGTGCCTCCAAAGAAATGTATATAAACACTTACCTTGTTACAAAGTTAGTACATCCACTCAATAACCGCTTGTCCTTTGGTTTCATTGCCAAATGATCCCACTCTATTCAATAAGCAGAAAAATATATCAAATTAGGCTAAAGGCTTCATTCCTCACATCTTAGGGCAATCCAGGTAGGAACCTGATACCCTATTCGCATACCCAATACGCAGGCCAGGCCTATGTACAGGGTTTAAGGTCACATAACCAAACCCCAAATAAATTACATTTATGTGTTGCCCATAATGCACTGAGTACGAATATATAATTAATTCTATTATCGGGGTCCATTTGACCCTTTAAACTATCAATTTACATCATTAGGGCGATGTCTAATATCCCTATTTTTACCGTAAAAATATATTCAAACATATGTAATAAACTCAAATAATATATTAGGATCATTACCTGAATGTTTCATGGTGAAAATTCTACTTTTTTCCGGTCCCTTTTCTCATTTTCTGGCATTTTTCCCTCACTGACGTTTTTTCATTGCTCTGTGCTTCTCTATCACTTTTCATTCTATTTCCCATACTTAGCTACTTAAAGTAGCATATATGACTATATGCCACCGCCATTATTTTGACTTTTTGACTTACCTTTTTTTTTTTATTATTATTATTTTTTTAACGAAAATTAGAACGGTGCCCTACGATATTCGAAATAATTCCAAATTTTGCATACAAGTTGTACAAAATATATATAACATACTCGCGAAGGCAGATCTCAAATCAGACTCCCGAAACTCAAGATGCGAATTTAGATAAAAAAAAAGTCTAATTATTTAACTTTCGGCATTTTAGCGGAAACTAGCCGAACAACATCGAAATTTACTTTCGAAAGTTTACAAAAATCAAAAATAATCATACGAACCTAACGGCGCTTTCGGATTTCGAATCGGAGCTCATTCGGCAAAACCGAGCTCGAAAATCTCTTTTTAATATTTATTGCCAATAAAAATTGAAACCATCTTCCGATGCCTACTAAACGAGGTCTGATTTAGCTCAAATTTTACAGACAGGTTCTAATGGACATTACGAATATTTTAAAATTACCGGCACGCCAATCGGAGTCCTAACTTTCGAAACGACTGACCGAGGTCGTTTCATTCTCCTCCACTTAAACTCTCGTTCGTCCTCGAACGAGCCTAAATCTAAAGCAAGATTTACGCAGATAACAAGAGAACTTGCACAACCTTCATAAACTACTCCACGGACATTATCTCATAATTACAGAATCAGAGTTATAACACGCACATCAAACTCTTGGATAAAACATGCTTGGATAATATGATAACATCAGTGCCCAACTTATTCGGACTAAGCCGACCCTTTCTCAATCATGAGAGGAGATTTTTACTTTTTCGAAACAAAGATACATGAAACCTTGAATGGGTTAACATGATTCAGTCGATAATCACCTCTTCGATATACCTTTCAATATAGAACAAGTCGATGAAATAAAGAATTAGCTTACGCTTCCGCAACGCCTTAGAGATTTTATATTACGATTCGGTATTTTGGAGGAAGACTCCTCCACTTAAAGCACAAACTCATGCAGCTATTTGAATAGGAATAATCATCCCCGCACAACCTGCTGGACTAAAGAAGATTTAGCTAAAAGTTGAACCTAGGCAGACTCAAGCTACCAACTACCCTTTCGAGTTGCCAAATCGCTCCAACTCTCAAGTTTACAACTCCATACCTTTGGCGTAAACACTACCGCCTGATGGATGGTACTTCTATATAAAAATTTCGGCAAAGTTTCCCCTGAAACTGGATGATCCGCAAAAACAGAACCAGCACTATACTATACATGGGAATGGATACCCGGATAAACTGACATCCAAAACAATAATATACTTACCCGGCTACAAAAATACGTACTCTGGCTCAACACAGGGAACGTCACAAGCGGCTACCAATCGCCCAAGCTCACTAGTGCCGGACGAAGAAGAAATGGAAATGGAAATGGATCGATGATAGAAATAATTAGAGCTTCAGGAAGTTCATCTTCTTATTTGCTTGGCTCCCAGAGCTACACTACTTCCGAGTTAGGCTAACCCAAAAATCATAATTGAAGAAATAGACATTAAATAAGCTTTATGGAAAAACATCCACACCAATTTATCCTCCCAATAAGAAGGAAACTCTGACAATTTACCAGAAAACCCTTTTATAACTAAGACAAGCCCATAGAATAACATGACTCTACTAGAATCTCGAACCAAGAGGAGACACATAGATAGACCATTACTTACCAGCCACTTTACACCGAAAAAAATACGACGACACTTCCTGATGGTGACGAATAAGAATTCCATCATCCTACCAACACTAATTTGCGAGGAGAGAGGTAAAATGACTTGACATAATAACACAAGGTGGCATAACAGGATGCCAAGCAGGCAATAACAATACTCACCATCAAATCCCGCATATTTAGATCTAATAAACTAGTAGGGTCTCATTAATGCCAGGAATAAATCGTATCAGAAACTCACCCCTCTACCACAACCGATTCTTAATTACGACAATATCCAAGAAAACCGTCGAAACATGATAAGACACACCATTTCTAGATCGATCGGAAAGATAAATCTTACTTACAGATAAGGGAAGAAGAAACACACGGGTCTACTACATCGGATGCCTCAGCATCCTGCCAGACTAGCAGTTCATAGAACTGCCTCTGCAGCTGAGCTGAGCCACTACCCTAACAAGCACTTTTTGGAGAACCACTGCCACCACAATCTCAACCTCTATTGGATGGTGGCATATCTTTAGCTGATTGTAATCTAAATAAAATCCCCTACGACTGTGCAGGTGCCTGATGACGAGAGAAAAGACGACTGCCTACTTGCCGGAGTAAAGGAAAACTCCTTAAAGATGACATGCTCGCGATAATGATAATACCCTTTCAGTGAAAATGGAAGCTGGACAGATTGTTGATAGCTATAAAGAGAAAAATGGGATCTGATCTTGACAAACTACTGACGCACTCTAAGATTCACGCTGTACAAGCTGAGATAACCTGGAAGGTGACCTCCCAAAATAGCCAGAACTCTTACCTCCAAATGAGGTACCATAGTTACCCACCAGAGCCGTGGGATCTCTTACTTTCCCGCTCTAACTCTTCCCGCTCTAACTTATGGTATGCCTCGAACCTTCGAGCAATATCAACAATAATATCAAATGAAATCCCGACCTCAATCACTCGAGCCATCTGGGATTTCAAGGAAAGAGAAAGGTCATCGATAAATCTTTGAATCTCTCAAAAGGCTCATGATCTAGTTCAGATGCATATTCGGCCATTTTATAGAATTCAATCTTATATTCTGAAACCAACAGGCTAACCGACAAGCTACCCTGTCCAATCCACTCGACCTGGTAACACTTTTCATCTCGCTCGCCATTCGAAAGGAACTTTTGCACGAATCTAGAAGAAAAATCGAACCAAGTTAGCTAATAAAAGAGCAGCCCACCAATCCAAGGCTGGACCCTGAAACTGGAAAGCAGAATAAGCAACACCATACTGCTCGATATAATCAAGAGCCAGAAGGATACGCTGACATCATTTTATTTTTAAAAACTTACACCGGGATTATCTAATGTATTGCTTGGGAATATCGGGATGTTCAACCGCGTAAAATAATATATCCTCTTTGGGCACTCGGACCGAATTGTTACCTCGGCTAGTTAACCAGCCAGCACAATTGGTGGCACGACACATGCTGCATTTGGAACATATTTTACTGCAGTAATATTAAGAACTAGAATAGGAACTCCCTGAGATCGAACACCTGCACATGCGGCAACCTGATAGGCTGGCCAGCGAATAATAGGTTCTTACGGTATCTCCATCGCCAAGATTCTCGTAAAGCATCGTAGAGAGCCAAGGGAACCACAAGCCCCTGCTCACTTGCCCATCGCGAGCTCGTATAGCTGGGACCTCCGTGATTAGACCGTCAGCACGATCAAAACTCTCGGGGCTTCGTCAGTGCTAACCCCAGGCCAGACTGCTTCGTCTTGAACTCATACCATTTGCTGATTTATCGCACGAGGGTTTCACAATTACCACGAAGGAATTAACGAAAATACTTTTGTATCCTAGACTGATGCATGATCAGAAAAGAAGGAAGTGAAACTTCCTAAATGCCATCATAGCCCCTCGTAGATAAGTACGGACCTCTACGTACCCATCAGCGAGACTCTACTAGACACTGTCTTAGTCTGGATAGACTCTAAACTAGGCTCTGATACCAACTGACACGACCCGAAATCCGGTTAGGCCGCGGGCACCCGACATCCTCCCCCAGACCCGTCGGGCGAACCCTTACCAATTAAATTAGGAAAATAATTATAATAATTCATAAATAAGGACAAGACCTAAAAAAAAAACACAGACATACTGATACCTCTAAGTTGTACAAAAGAAATTACAGCTGACTACCCAACATACAAGGTTTAGGGCTATCCAGACTAGACATCTAAGAGTACAAAAGAAGACCGATACCTCCTGAAGGGAGAAAAATGCAACTTGAATAACAACCCAGAAACTGGTGGCCATCCGAAATAAAAGCTGGCTCACCCTGACAGCTGAAGTCGTCTTCGCTCCTTCACAACGTGACGAACTCAATCCTGGAGCGAACCTGCCGAAACGAAATAGATAAACAAGAAACAAACAACAAACAAGGGTGAGTCAAAAGGACTCAATAAGTAGGGCAGACTAGCCACCTGAAAGAATAGGATAGCTAGCCAGGGAGAAGAAAAACAGATAAACTAAATCCATCTTATTTGAACTATAAACAAGCAAAGCAAAATAATAACTGAAAACACATATGGAATCATAAACAGCCAGGGGCATAAGGTAGACAGAACATATAGATATCCTGAACATGTCGACAATCAGAAATATATCCTGCTGCGGCGTGCAACCTGATCCATATATTCATACTGCTGCGGCGTGCAACCCGATCCGTATATTTATACCGTTGCGGCGTGCAACCCGATCCGATCCATGTATTTATATTGTCGCAATGTGCAACCCGGGATACGAGCCAGAAATATATAGGCAAACTGAGATACGGTATATATACCGCATATATAAAACACAACACGATAGTCACACAATAGTCAGCACACGGTGCAATGAAATGGGATGAATGCAGTATGATGCAATGGTGTCACATGTGCCAAATAGATGGAGCGGAATCCTCCTGCTCCGGGGGCGGAATCCTCCTACCCTCAATATGATGAAATGGAGCGGAATCCTCCTGCTCCGAGGGCGGAATCCTCCTACCCTTAATATGATGCAATGGAGCGGAATCCTCCTGCTCCGAGGGCGGAATCCTCCTACCCTCAATATGATGCAATGGAGCGGAATCCTCCTGCTCCGAGGGCGGAATCCTCCTACCCTCAATATGATGCAATGTGCATACAAATGCAACATGATGAAATAATAACCCATCACCAGCGCGGGACTCTCATCGACAGCTGGAAAGTATATACCAACTCACAACCAAAGTACAATACTTAGATCCTCAATGCAATACCAATAACATGACATAATATATAATATAAAATATAAATCCAAAGCTAAGGTGTAATGAGCATGCTTATCGGCAGCTACACACGTAAGGAACACGTGGTAGAAAATCCACGAGGCCAGGTGCCTCCAAAGAAATGGATATAAACACTTACCTTGTTACAAAGTTAGTACATCCACTCAATAACCGCTTGTCCTTTGGTTTCATTGCCAAACGATCCCACTCTATTCAATAAGCAGAAAAATATATCAAATTAGGCTAAAGGCTTCATTCCTCACATCTTAGGGCAATCCAGGTAGGAACCTGATACCCTATTCGCATACGCAATACGCAGGCCAGGCCTATGTACAGGGTTTAAGGTCACATAACCAAACCCCAAATAAATTACATTTATATGTTTTCCATAACTCACTATCAATTTACATCATTAGGGCGATGTCTAATATCCCTATTTTTACCGTAAAAATATATTCAAACATATGTAATAAACTCAAATAATTTTAGATAAAAAAAAGTCAAATTATTTAACTTTCGGCATTTTAGCGGAAACTAGCCGAACAACATCGAAATTCACTTTCGAAAGTTTACAAAAATTACAAATAATCATACGAACCTAACAGCGCTTTCGGATTTCGAATCGGAGCTCATTCGGCAAAACCGAACTCGAAAATCTCTTTTTAATATTTATTGCCAATAAATACTGAAACCTTCTTCCGATGCCTACTAAACGAGGTCTGATTTAGCTCAAATTTTACAGAGAGGTTCTAATGGACATTACAAATATTTTAAAATTACCGGCACGCATATCGGAGTCCTAACTTTCGAAATGACTGACCGAGGTCGTTTCAGCGGAGGATCCAGCGGTCGCCCCTATGCCTGCTGCTCCGCGAGGTGGTGGTGTTGGTCGCGGTAGAGGTCGTGGTCGAGGCAGAGGTAGATTTCCCCAGGCCACGAGGATGGTGGATCATGTTGATCTGGCTGCAGAGGTTCCGGTAGTGCCAGCTTTTGCTGGGCAGGGTGAGCAGGGCTTATTCGTTCCCCCCACACTTCATGACGCTTTTATGAGATTCTTAGCGACGCAGATGCCCCAGGGACCTCCTATTCCTCAGGCTGCCGTAGATGCTCATATTCCTCAGACTGCTGTAGATGCTCCTGTTCCTCAGGCTGCTGTAGTGATCCTATCCCTGAGGTAGCTCTTCAGGCTGCGGTAGATGTTGGTTCTCAGTAGCAAAAGAAATTGTTCACAACATGAACAAAAAATATGTGCATGGCAATGTAGTGATTAAACTTGATATAGCTAAGGCATTTGATAGCGTATCCTGAATGTTCAGGTTTAGATTCTCTGAAACTTTTATAGATCAGATATGGAGGTTAATTTCAGATGTTTGGTACTCCATTGACCATTATCATCAATGGGAATAGAAAAGGCTTCTTTAATTCTACAAGGGGTCTTAAACAGGGTGAGCCCTTATCACCATCTCTTTTCATCTTAGCTGTAGAAGTTCTTACTCAGATGCTGAACAACCTTTTCCTAAACAAGAAATTCATTGGCTTCAATATAAAAGAGAATGGGCCACAAATCAATCATCTCTCTTATGCAGATGATGTGGTAATATTCTCCTCTGCTGACAAGATCTTTGAAGATGATTATCAAACAACTTAGAAGATATGAGTCGATTTAGCAAATCAATGTGGATAAAAGTTTTTTTCTGACAACAACTCATTCTGAGGAGTATATCACGGAAATGGTCAAAATGATCATAGGGTATATGCATCAAAATTTTCCTCTTACATACCTAGGATGCCCAATATATGCAGGTAGAAAGAAAATTTCTTACTTCTTAGATATTGCAACAAAAGTTCTCAAGAAAGCTAGTGCCTGGCAAGGAAGTTTACTATCTTCTGGAGGTAAACTCATCATCATTCAATAGGTTTTGAAATCTCAAACTTTGCATATTTTAGAAGCTATCTCTCCTTCCGAAGCTATTATACACCAATTTGAGAGATACTTGGCTGATTTTTTCAGGGGGCATAATGAAGAGCAAAAGCTTTATGATTGGAATTCCTAGCCTAAGCTATGCTATCCTAAAGAGGAAGGGGGGAATTGGTGTTAAGTCATTATTTAACTTCCTTTTTCATGAAGAGATGGTGGAGGTTGAGAACTCAAAACAATCTCTAGACAAAATTTTTGATAGGAAAATACTGTCCAAGGCTGAACATAATAGCAAGAAAGGAGACTTCTAGACAATCTCAAATTTGGAAGGAACTTATGGATATCAAGAAGGAAGTAGAGACTAATATAGGCTGGAGAATAAATGAAGGTAAGGCTCTTTTCTGGTGGGACAACTAGATAGGGCTAGGTCCTCTTGCTCTATACTTATAGTCAAACAGTAAGCAAGGAAATATCAAGGTGCAAGAATTCATGAATGATCAGGGTTGGGACTCTCACAAACTAAGCTACTTCTCCAAGGAAAAATTGAAATGTTATCTATCTATGATAGGGGAAAAGATAATGTACCTTTCTGGAACCTGACATCAAAAGGAGAGTTTACCATTGCATCTGCATGGGATACCATTAGACAAAGGGCTAATAGGAATGATACTCTTGCAAATCTATGGCACAAGAGAATTCCTTTTAAAGTATCTTTCCTTAAAAGGGCTAATAGGAATGATACCTCGAAATGTGAGTTTTGGCTTGATTCTGTGGCATTTTTGGGTCACGTGGTATCTAGTGAGGGTATCAAGGTTGATCCGGAGAAGATTGAAGCAGTGCAGAAATGGCCTCGTCCTACCACTTCGACGGAGATTCGCAGCTTCCTTGGATTGGCGGGTTAGTATCGAAGGTTTGTGGAGAAGTTCTCTACTATTGCAGCTCCTCTGATCTCCTGACGCAAAAGGTGGTTCAGTTTCTATGGTCCGATGAGTGTGAGGCAAGCTTCCAAAAGCTTAAGGCCTTATTGACTTCAGCTCCAGTGTTATCCCTTCCTTCGGGCACCGGTGGATTCGTAGTTTACTGTGATGCATCTCGTGTGGGCCTTGGTTTTGTTCTTATGCAGCACGGGAAGGTAATTGCTTATGCTTCCAGACAGTTGAAGCCGAATGAGAAGAATTATCCGACTCACGATTTAGAATTGGCAGCTGTGGTCTTTGCTTTAAAGATATGGAGGCATTATCTTTATAGCGAGCCTTGTGAGGTGTATACGGATCATAAGAGCCTGCAGCATCTTCTCTCTCAGAAAGATCTTAATGGGTGACAGCGGAGGTGGCTTGAATTGATTAAAGATTATGACCTCACTATCCGCTATCATCCTGGGAAGGCGAACGTGGTAGCAGATGCTTTGAGCAGGAAGTCCATGGGCAGCATGGCTTTTCTTTATGCTGATATGAGACCATTGGCCCGAGAATTGCAGTCCCTTGGCGACTCTAGCGTGAGATTTCTTCTCCCAGACTCCAGTCGAGTCTTAGCGTGTATTGCAGCTCAGTCTTCCTTAGTCAATCAGATTAAGGGAAGAGAGTTCGAGGATCCTCATCTGCAGGAATTGCGTGGTCGTGTCCTAAGTGGAGGAGTTCCCTCCTTCGAGCTTTATTCAGATGAAATTCTTCGGTTTAATGGTCGACTCTGTGTTCCTGATATTGGGGATTTGAGGCAGCCAGTGCTTGGTGAAGCTCATAGCTCGCGTTATTCCATTCATCCTGGTATTACAAAAATGTATCAGGACCTCCGAGAGCTATAATGATGGAAGGGGATAAAGAGAGATGTATTTGATTATGTATCTCATTGCTTGAACTGTCAGCAGGTTAAGTTTGAGCACCGGAGACCAGCAGGGTTAGCTCAGGCATTGCCCACTCTCGAGTGGAAGTGGGAGCACATCACAATCCATTTTATATTTGGTCTACCAAAGACCCTGCGGCGACACGATTCAGTCTGGGTCATTGTCGACAGACTGACTAAATCAGCTCACTTTATCCCTATAAAGACTACTGATTCAGCTCAGAGATTGGCTCGGATTTTCATTGAGCAGGTGGTTAGGATGCATTATACTTCTGTATCTATTATCTCAGATTGTGGTTCCCTGTTCACTTCTCAGTTCTGGCAGTCTTTTTAGAGAGAGTTGGGGACCCAGGTGCAGCTTAGCACAACACTCCATCCTCAGACTGACGGTCAGTCTGAGCTGGTTATTCAAATTCTGGAGGACATGTTGAGAGCTTGTGCACTGGACTTCGGGGGTTGCTGGGATGATCATTTGGCGTTAACAAAGTTCTCTAATAATAATAGCTACCAGTGTTCCGTTCAGATGGCTCCATTTGAGGCCTTATATGGTCGTCGATGTCGTTCTCCTATTGGCTGGTTTGAGTCTCGAGATGTCGAGGTGATGAGTTCAGATATGGTTTGTCCGAATCTTGATGTTGTTCATGTTATTCAGGATCGTTTACGGACCGCCTAGAGTAGACAGATTTCATATTCGAACCGAAGGAGCCGAGAGTTAGAGTTCGAGGTCGGGGACATGGTATTTTTGAAAGTGTCACCGATGCTAGGTGTAAAGAGGTTTGGTAGGAAAGGAAAGCTTAGTCCCAGGTTCATTGGCCCTTTCCGTATCGAGAAGCGTATTGGTTAGGTAGCTTATCGGCTCGACTTTCCAGCTTCTATGCCAGTTCACCCAGTTTTCCATGTATCGATGCTCCGGAAGTGTGTCCGAGATCCTTCCGAAGTAATCAAATTAGATCCTGCTCAGCTAGATGTGAACCAGGCTTACGAGGAGTTCCCAGTTGCTATAGTTGCGCGTGATGTCCGAAAAATTTGTTAGAAGCAGATTCCGATAGTTCGAGTGCGATGGAATAATCGTACTCGTGAGGAGGATACTTGGGAGCTTGAATCTAATATGTGTGAGAGGTATCCTTACCTCTTCGACAATTCAGGTTCGAACTTGGTCTTTAAAGCCTAAAAGTTTTTATCATTGTATATGATTTTGGTTTCGTAGTAAATGTCATTAAAAAAATTGGTGTAAGCATTCTCATTAGAGGTGTGAAATTTATTTTAGACTCTTGCTCGTTCGAGGACGAACGAGAGTCTAAGTGGAAGAGAATGAAACGACCTCGGTCAGTTGTTTCGGAAGTTAGTACTCTGATTGGTGTGCCGATAATTTTAAAATATTCGTAAGGTCCATTAGGACCTGCCTGTAAGATTTGAGCTAAATCAAACCTCGTTTAATAGGCATCAGAAGAAGGTTTCAGTTTTATTGTCGATAAATATTAAAAAGAGATTTTTGAGCTTTGTTTTGGCGAATGAGATCCGATTCAAAATCCGAAAGCGCCGTTAGGTTTGTATGATTATTTGTGACTTTTGTGATTTTTCGAAAGTCAATTTCGGTGTTGTTCGGCTAGTTTTCGCTAAAGTGCTGAAAGTTAAATTATTTGACCTTTTTCCTTTAAATTCACATTTTAAGTTTCGGGAGTCCGATTTGAGATCCGTCTTCGTGAGTATGTTACATATATTTTGTATAACTTACTTGAAAAGTTTGGGATCATTTTGACTTCTCTAGAGTTCTATTTTAATTTTAATCGCCGTTGCGAATTTATTATTAAAAAAATTAAATTGATTAGTCGGTGGCTAAGGGATTTAATCCCTTAGCATAGAAGCAAACGAGATACAACAGAAACAATTGAACATATACAGAGAAAAGAGAAATTAGGAAAAAAAAGAGGAAAAAAGTGAAAAGAGGTGGAAAAATAGTTGAATTTCTACTCCAAATCTCCAGGTAATGATGTTAACTCATTAGCTTAGCTTATTATGTGTGTTTGAATATATTTTTACGGTAAAAATGGGGATATTAGACATCTCCCTAATGAATTAAATTGATAGTTTAAAGGGTCAATTGGACCCTGATGATTGAAATGATTATATACGTACTCAGTGAGTTATGAGCAACATATAAATGTAATTTATTTAGGGTTTGGTTATGGGACTTTGAACCCTGTACATAGGCATGGCCTTCGTATAGCGTATGCGAATAGGGTATCAGGTTCCTAACTAGATTGCCCTAAGACATAAGGAATGAAGCCTTGAGCTTTATTTCATATAATTTTTCTGCTTATTGAATAAGTGGGATCATTTGGCAGTTAATCCAAAAGAAAAAGCAGTTGTTGAGTAGCAGAGCTAGCTTTGGAATATGGTAAGTGATTATATCCATTTCTTTGGAGGCACCAGGCATCGTGGATTTTCTACCACTTGTTCCTTACGTGTGTAGCTGCCGATAGGCATACTCATTACGCCTTACCTTTGGATTTACATTCTATATTATATGTTATGTCCTGTTATTGGTATTACATTGAGAATCTGAGTATTATACTTTGGCTTTGAGTTGGCATCTACTTCCTGGCTGTCGATGAGAGTCCCACGCCTGTTAAGGGTTATTATTGCATCACATTGCATTCATATGCATTACATTGCATATCGTACTGAGTGCAGAAGTGTTCCGCCTTAGCTTTATATTTTATCAGATGTAGGAGTATTCCGCCCCAGGAGAGTTTAGGAGTATTCCGCCTCTGGCTTATATTATATCGGGTGCAGGAGTATTCCGCCCCAGGAGCAGGAGTATTCCGCTCTAGTTGGTTAGCATATTGGATTCCCCTCGAATGCAGTAGTATTCCGCTTCAGGATGGTATTACGGGCACATGTGACCCTTTGCATCTCATTTCATTTATCTCATTTCATTTCATTTCATATCATTCCATTTCATTTCATACTATTGCGTAGATTTTCTGTACATGACTACTGTTCTGCTTATATGTGCATTGCTTATTTGTTGATTATTGTGTGGTTTCGTGTCCCTGAATAGCGTATCTATTTTTTGAGGTTGCTAGTTTGTTCGCACTTGTTGAGTCCTTATGACTCACCCCTATTTGTTCTTGTATTTTCTTTTCGTTCGGCAGATTCTGCTCCAAGACCCAGCCTGTCGCATCGTGATTGAGGAGTAGTACTTTTTCAGCTGTCTATGGTGAGCCATCCTGTTCATTGCGGCCACAAACTTAAGATACTACAGTTTTCCTTACTTTTTCTCCCTTCAGAAGGTGTGTATATCTTTTGGCTTTCTTAGATGTCTGATCTGGAAACCATTAAAAATGTGTCTTATGGGTAGTTATTTGTATTGTTCAGACAACTTGTATGTTTGTTTATACTTGAGAGTTATCTTATGTTGTTAAAGTTTGGTTCATTTTCATTTCAAGGTAATTCTTCACAATTTATATCAATTCAATCAATAGGGTTCGCCCGACAGGTTTAGGGGAGGTGGTCGGGTGCCCGCACGGCCTAACCGAGAATTGGGTCGTGTCAACCTCGAATCTGGTTAGACCGTGCGGGCACCCGACATCCTCCCCTAGACACGTCGGGCAAACCCTTACCAATTAAATTAGGAAAATAAATATAACAATTCATAAATAAGGACAGACATGCTGATACCTCTAAGCTGTACAAAAGAAATTACAGCTGACTACCCAACATACTAGGTTTAGGGCTATCCAGACTAGACATCTAAGAGTACAAAAGAAGACAGATACCTCCTGAAAGGAGCAAAATACAACCGAAATAATAAACAATAAATTGTTGGCCATTCGGAATAAAAGCTGGCTCACCCTGACAGCTGAAGTCGTCTTCACTCCTGAACAACATGGCGAACTCAATCCTGGAGCGAACCTGCCAAAACGAAATAGATAGACAAGAAACAAACAACAAACAAGGGTGAGTCAAAAGGACTCAATAAGTGGGGCGGACTAGCCACCTCAAAGAATAGGATAGGTAGCCAGGGAGAAGAAACAGATAAATCAAATTCCTCTTATTTAAATTATAAAAAGTCAGAGTCAGATAATGACCGAAAATATGTATGAAACCATAAACTCAACCAGGAATACGAGCCAGAAACATATCAACAAATAAGCAATGAAAATATAAGCAGAACAGTAGTTATGTACCACAAGTCTACACAATGGTATGAAATGAAATGAGATGAAATGAAATGAAATGAAATATGATGCAAAGGGTCACATGTGCCAAATGAATGGAGCGGAATCCTCCTGCTCCTAGGGCTGAATCCTCCTACCCACAATATAATGCAATGGAGCGGAATCCTCCTGCTCCTACGGCGGAATCCTCCTACCCTCAATATGATGCAATGGAGCGGACCTAACAGCTTTTTTTCTTTTCACGACGAAAATTAAAACTGTACTCTATGATATTCGAAATAATCCCAAATTTCGCATAGAAGTTGTACAAAATATATGTAACATACTCACTAAGGCGGATCTCAAATCGGACTCTCGAAACTCAATATGCAAATTAAATGGAAAAAGGCCAAATTATTTAACTTTCGGCATTTTAGCGGAAACTAGCTGAATGACCTCGAAATTCACTTTCAAAAGTTTTTAAAATTCACAAATAATCATACGAACTTAACGGCGCTTTTGAATTTCGAATCGGAGCTCATTCGCCAAAACCGAGCTCGAAAATCTCATTTTAATATTTATCGACAATACAAACTGAAACCTTCTTCCAATGCCTACCAAACGAGGCCTGATTTAGCTCGAATTTTACAGATAAGTCCTAAAGGACCTTACGAAGATTTTAAAATTACTGGCACGTAAATCGGAATACTCGCGAAACTACTGACCGAGGTCGTTTCAAAATCCTTTTTATTCTCCAAACGGTTATTTTCAGCAGCTTGCATGTTCACTTGTTGCCTTAAAGCCCTCACTTTACTGTTTAGAGGCTGCTTACTGCCCCTAACTGTGGGAGGTTCAGCCTGAACAGGCATATCACAACTTAGCAAGGTGGCCACTTCCAGTCTTTCCTTCTTAGTAGCCAGTTTCACATCCACTATAGGAATCCCAAGCTTAGCAAACAGGTTAGTGTGAAGGAAGCCAAAAGGCAGAGAATGCTTTTTCTTTCCAGTAACTACCCTTGTTATCAGATGAATTATGAACCTAGGCAAGTTAATCAACTTTTCTGTGTCCAACAGCTCCATAAGGACCAGGTCCAGGAAGCTAGCTATGCCTCTCTTTTCCCGTCGAGGAAATAGAATTTTGTTCACAAATTCAAACAAGAGTTGGCGCTGTGGATGGATCTCACTTTTCTGCACAGCCCTGGACTTTTCTTCGGATATTCTATAAACTTCCTTGTTATTTTCAAATCATTTGGGAGACCAGTTAGATCAGGCCAAACTAGCTTGATATAATCACTATATCCCTGTGAAGGGATACCAAGCAGTTCACCTAGTTCCTTGGTGTCAAAACTGATGTCCTTGCCATTTACAGAGGTGGTGACCCTATCCTCACTAATGGAACAGTTAAAGAAGAATTCTCTAACCATGGTCTTTGAACACTTTCCTGTGATCTGAAGGACCATATCCTTCCACCCCTGAGCTTCCAGTATCTGATAAAGCCAAACCATTCCTTCTTCAGCTAAGTCAGACATCACTCTTCCTTTCACTACATTCCTGGTCATAAAGTCTTCATGCACAACAGGTTGATCACCTGCTTCTACAACTCCTTCATAATCACTCTCACTTTCTTCCCCAGCAGATTTTTCAGAATCAGACTCTGAGCTTTCATCAATCAAAGCTCTTCTTGAGAACCTGGTCCTTTTAGCAGACTGACCAGTCCTAGAAGCAACAACAACTTTCCTAAGGGTCCTTCTCTGAGATGTTTTCCTTTTCTTGGACAGAGGAACAACATCTTCCTCTTCAACAGGAGAATCACTCTCCACAGCAACAAATTCCTTTTTCACAGTCACAGGTTCTTTTACTTTATCGGAATCAACTACATGTTTCCCTTTTCCCTTTCCACTTCTCTCCATTGCAGTATGCAACCTCTCATCGGCCAACCTAACACTTGCTCTAGTGGCTCTGGTAGAAGGAAAAGGTTCCTTCTTTTTAGCAGAGCTTTCACCTTGTTTTCTTCTGTGTGTAGGTTTATAACTTTCACTAATTTTCCTCAACTTGGCATTAATATCAGCTGCCATTTTAGGATCACTCAACCCTCTCTTTTCCAACTTTCTTTTAAACCCTTTTAAATTCAGTAAATTGATTATTGGAGTTTCATCCTCACTATCACTGCCAAAGACATTTATCATGTTAACATCATCCATGGGGTCTCTAGGAGCAGCCATGGGTGAACCAGCCTCCCTCATACTTACATCTTCCCCTTGCTTTTCAGACACCTTAGTAATCACTAAACTAGACTCAGTACCATCCGTGACACGACCCGAAATCCGGTTAGGCCGTGCGGGCACCCGACATCCTTCCCTAGACCCGTCGGGCAAACCCTTACCAATTAAATTAAGCAAATAAATATAATTCAATTCATTAATAAGAACAAGGCTTTAAAAAAAACACTGACATACTGATACCTCTAAGCTGTACAAAAGAAATTACAGCTGATTACCCAACATACTAGGTTTAGGGTTATCCAGACCAGACATCTAAGAGTACAAAAGAAGACAAATACCTCCTGAAGGGAGCAAAATGCAACTGAAATAATAACCAATAAACAGGTGGCCGTCCGGAATAAAAGCTGGCTCACCCTGACAGCTGAAGTCGTCTTCGCTCCTTCACAACGTGGCGAACTCAATCCTAGAGCGAACCTGCCGAAACGAAATAGATAGAAAAAGAAACAAACAACAAACAAGGGTGAGTCAAAAGGACTCAATAAGTGGGGCAGACTAGCCACCTTAAAGAACAGGATAGCTAGCCAGGGAGAAGAAACAGATAAACCAAATTTCTTTTATTTAAATTATAAAAAGGTAGAGCCAGATAACAACCGAAAACACGTAAGAAACTTATAAACTCAACCAAGGATGCGTGCCAGAAACATAACAACAAATAAGAAATGCACATATAAGCAGGACAATAGTTATGTACCACAAGTTTACACAATGGTATGAAATGAAATGAAATAAAATGAAGTGAGATGAAATATGATGCGTAGGGTCACATGTGCCCGTAATCCCATCCCGAAGCGGAATACTCCTGCATTCGAGGGGAATCCAATCTGATAACCAACTGGAGCGGAATACTCCTGCTCCTGGGGCGGAATACTCCTGCACCCGATATAATATAAACCAGAGGCGGAATACTCCTGCACTCTCTTGGGGCGGAATACTCCTGCACCCGATATAATGTAAAGCTGAGGCGGAATACTCCTGCACTCAATATCTGACATAAGAGCGGAATACTCCTGCTCTTGGGGCGGAATCCTCCTACCCTCAATGTGATACAATGGAGCGGAATACTCCTGCTCCTGGGGCGGAATACTCCTGCCCTCAATATGATACAATGGAGCGGAATCCTCCTGCTCCTGGGGCGGAATACTCCTGCCCTCAATATGATATGCAATGTAATGCATATGAATGCAATGTGATGCAATAACCCTTCACCGGCTCGGGACTCTCATCGACAACCGGGAAGTAGATGCCAACTCGCAGCCAGGGTACAATGCTCAAATCCTCAATACAATACCAACAATAGGACATAACATATAATATACAATATAAATCCAAAGCTAAGGCGTAATGAGTACGCCTATCGGCAGCTACACACGTAAGGAATACGTGGTAGAAAATCCACGAGGCCAGGTGCCTCCAATGAAATGGATATAAACACTTACCTCTCTCAAAAGTTAGCATTGCGACCAACAACCGCGTTATTTTTTGAATTCATTGCCAAACGATCCCACTGTGATCAATAAGCAGAAAAATATATCACATTAGGCTAAAGGCTTCATTCCTCACATCTTAGGGCAATCCAGGTAGGAACCTGATACCCTATTCGCATACGCAATACGCAGGCCAGGCCTATGTACAGGGTTTAAGGCCACTTAACCAAATCCCAAATAAATTATATTTATAAGTTGCCCGTAACTCACTGAGCACGAATACATAATCAATTTCATTATCGGGGTCCATTTGACCCTTTAAACTATCAATTTACGTCATTAGGGCGATGTCTAATATTCCTATTTTTACCGCAAAAATATATTTAAACACACGTAATAAACTCAAATACTATATTAGGATCATTACCTGAATGTTCTGGAGTGAAAATACTATTTTTCTCCGGCCCCTTTCTCATTTTCTGGCATTTTTTTCTCTTCCTCTCCGTCATTTCAATTCTTTCTGTTCCAACTTTTGATTCTGTTTCTAAAATGGTACAAAATGCTCTTTTCGTCCTTAGCTTAAAGCTAAGGACCCCCACCGACTTCCTTTAATTTTGTTTGTCTTTTCCCCTTTTTTTTTTTCCTTTTTCCTTTAAAATTCGCTGCTACGGTAAAAATTAAAACGGTACCCTACGATATTCGAAATAATTCCAACTTTTGCATACCATTTATACAAAATATATGTAACATATTCGCGAAGGCGGATCTCAAATCAGACTCCCGAAACTCAAGATGCGAATTTAAATGAAAAGAAGTCAAATTATTTAACTTTCGGCATTTTAACGGAAACTAGCCGAACAACATCGAAATTCACTTTCGAAAGTTTACAAAAATCACAAATAATCATACGAACCTAATGGCGCTTTCGGATTTCGAATCGGAGCTCATTCGGCAAAAACCGAGCTCGAAAATCTCTTTTTAATATTTATTGCCAATAAAAACTGAAATCTTCTTCCGATGCCTACCAAACGAGGTCTGATTTAGCTCAAATTTTACAGACGGATCCTAATGGATATTATGAACATTTTAAAATTAGCGGCACGCCAATCGGAGTCCTAACTTTCGAAACGACTGAGCGAGGTCGTTTCATTCTCCTCCACTTAAACTCTCGTTCGTCCTCGAACGAGCCTAAGTCAAAAGAAAAATTCGCACAGATAACAAAAGAACTTGCACGACCTTCCTAAGCTACTCCACGGACCTTATCTCTTGATTACAGGATCACAATTATATTACGCACATCGTACTTTTGGAATAAAATATATCTGGATAATATGGTAATACCATTGCACAGCTTATTCTAACTAAGCTGATCCTTCCTCGATCACGGGAAGAGAGTTCTACATTTTCGAAGCAAAGATACACGGAACTTTGAATGGGTTAACATGATTCAGCCGATAATCCTTCTTCGATATACCTTTCGATATAGAACAGGTCGATGAAACTAAGAATTAGCTCACGCTTGATGCAATCGGGGAGCTTTTGAAGTACCTTGTCACCACTCACTATAGAAGATTTGATGCAAGCTATATTATTTTTACGAACACACTAGGCAACATCTCAGTTGATGTTAGTGTTGTTCCGCAAGCTCTTTGTGGGAATGTAATTACTCGTATCCTAATGTATGTCAAAGGTTCATCTGAACAGGGTCTATCATATAAGGATAAGGATCAGGCAAATACTTCTGGATAGTATGATGCAGATCAGGAATGATCTCCAGACTGAACACCTACTTTAGGGTATTGTCTTTCAATTGAAAATATTATGACTTGAAAAAGTAAAACTAAAGGAGACACGTAGTTGGACCATGAGCTGAGGCAGAATACCAGCAACAAAGTTGATTACATGAGCGCTTACAACGCTAAAGTAACCTCTCAAGGAGTTAAGGTGTGAAGGAGATATGCCAATGACGGATGGACGACAAGCTGCACTAGATCTTTCACTCTAAATTTCCATGAAGTAAAACAGCGTCAGTATGAGGATCCAGTTCTAGTTGAATACAGACAGATAGCCCAAAGAAAACCGAAGTCACCATACAGGGTCACTACTGACGGTGTTCTCATGTATAAAGATAGACTTTGTATTTCTGATGTCACAGATTTACGTGGACAGATTATGATAGAGGCACATTATTCCAAATACACTGTTCATCCAGATTCGACTAAGATGCACCATGATCTTAAGCAGATTATTGGTGGGATAGAATGAAGTGTGACATACCAGGATTTGTGGCTCAGTGTTCTAATTGCCAGCAGGTTAAAGTCGTGTCATCTTTTCCAGACTTTATGGTTTCAGCAGATAGGTACGTATATATGGTCAGGTTGCCAGCTTATCTCCATCATTAATAGATTATTAGTGGGTTTAGCAGTGATCGACACTCATTGTAGATTTCTGTCGTGGCCTTACTTTGGGTCGTGAGGAAAGTGGTATCAACACCTCAGAGATTTAATATTAGCATTCAGTATTTGGAGGAAGACTCCTCCACTTAAAGCACAAACTCATGCAGCCATTTGAATAGGAATAACCATCCTCGCACAGTCTGCTGGACTAAAGAAGATTTAGCTAAAAACAGAATGCGGCTCAGACCTGAGCTACTACATTACCCTCTTGAGTTGCCAAACAGCTGCAACTCTCAAGTTCACAACTCCATACCTTTGCCGTAAACACCATCGCCTAATGGATGGTACTTCTATGTAAAAATTTCGGCAGAGTTTCCCCTGAAACTGGATGATCCGCAAAACAGAACCAGCGGTATACTATACACGGGAATGGATACCCGGATAAACCGATGACATAAACATGTTAAACGGATAACAAGATGAGACAACTGGACCAAAACAATAATATGCTTCCAAAACAATAATATGCTTACCCGGCCACAATAACACGTACTCTGGCTCAACACAGGGAACGTCACAAGCGGCTACCAATCGCCCAAGCTTACTAGTGCCGGACGAATAAGAAATGGAAATAGATCGAGGATAGAAATAATTAGAGCTTCAGGAAGTTCATCTTCTTATTTGCTTGACTACCAAAGCTAGACTACTTCCGCATCAGGCGAGCCAAAAAAATCGCAATTGAAGAGATAGACATTAAATAAGCTTTATGGAAAAACATCCATACCAGTTTTAACCTTCCAATAAGAAGGAAATTCTGACAATTTACCAGAAACCCTTTTATAACCCAGACAAGCTCATAAGATAACATGACTTTATTAGCGTTTTGAACCAAAAGGAGATACGTAGATCGAATATTACTTACTAATAACTCTACACTGGAAGAAACGATAACACTTGCTGATGGTGAAGAATTAGGATCCCATTATCCTACTAACACGAAATTCCGAGAAGAGAGGTAAACTGATTTGACATAATAACAGAAGGTGGAACAACAAGATGCCAGGCAGACAATACCGACACTTACTGCCAAATCTCTCATATTTAGACTAGAAAAAATAGTAAGGTCTCACAAATGCCAGGAATAAATCATACCAGAAGCTCGCCCCTCTACCACAACCGATTCTTAATTGAAACGAAATCCAAGGAAACCATTGAAACATGATAAGACACACTATTTTCAGATCGATCAAAAGCTTCAAATCTTACTCACATTTAAGAGAAGAAAAAATACATGGGTGTACTACATCAGATACCTCAACATCCTGCCAGACTAGCAGTTCATAGAACTGCCTCTGCAGCTGAGTCGAGCCACTACCTTGATAATTACTTCTAGAAGAACCACTACCACCACGCTCTCGACCTCTACTGGATTGTGGCATTTCTCTTATTGATTAACATTTAAATGAAATTTTTGCGACTGTGCAGGTGTCTGAGGGCAAGAAGAAGGACAATTGTCTACTTGCTGGAGTAAGGAAAAACTCCTCAAAGAATAGCCAGACTCACAACAATGATAACAGAAAAACTCTTCAAAAGATAATCAGACCCACGACAATGATAACACCCTTTCGCTAAATATAGGAACTGGGCAGATTGTTGATAGTTGTAAAGAAAAGACTGAATCCGATCTTGACGAGCTACTGGCGCACTCTAAGAATTACGTGACACATGCTGAGATAACTTGGAAGGTGACCTCCCAAAATAATCAAAAATCTTACCTCCAAATGAGGTACCATGGTTGCCCACCAGGGCCACGGGATCTCTTACTTTCCCGCTCTAACTTATGGTATGCCTCGAACCTTTGGGCAATATTAACAACAACATCAAATAAAATCCAGACCTCAATTTCTCGAGCCATCTTGGATTTCAGGGAAAATTAAAGGTCATCAATAAATCTCTGAATCTCTCGAAAGGCTCATGAACTAGTTCAAATGCATATTCGGCCATTTTATAGAATTCAATCTTATATTCTGAAACCAACAGGCTAACCGACAGGCTACCCTGTCAAATCCACTCGAACTGGTAACACTTTTCATCTCGTTCGCTACTCGAAAGGAAATTTTCCACGAATCTAGAAGAAAAACCGAATCAAGTTAACTAATAAGAGAGCGGCCCACAAATTCAAGGCTGGACCCTGACACTGGAAAGAAGAATAATCAACACCATACCGCTCGATATGATCAAGAGCCTGAAGGATATGCTGACATCATTTTGTTTTAAAAAGAATCACGAGGTTCATCTGATGCATTGCTTAAGAATATCGGAAGGTTCAACCGCGTAAAATAATGCAACCTCTTCGGACACTCGGACTGAACTGATACCTCGGCTGGGTAACCAGAACAATTAGAGGTACAACACATACTACCTCCGGAATATAATTTACTGCAGCAATATTAAGAACCAGAAAAGGAGCTCCCTGAGATCGAACGTCCACATCTGCAGCAACCTTATAAGCTGCCTAGCGAATAATAGGTTCTTGCGGTATCTGCGTCACCAAGATTCTCGTAAAGCATCATAGAGAACCAAGAGAACTACAAGGCCCTGCTCCCTTGCCCAACGCGAGCTCGTACAACTGGGACCTCCGTAATTAGATCGTCAGCACGATAAAAAAAACATTCGGGGCTTCGTCAGTGCTAGCCCTTGGCTAAACTGCTTCGTCTTGAACTCATACTGTTTGCTGATTTATCGTGCGAGGGCTCACAATTACCACGAACGAATTAATGAAAATACTTTTGCATCCTAGACCGACGCATGATCAGAAATGAAGGAAGTGAAACTTTCTAAATGCCATCATAGCCTCTCGTAGATAAGTACGGACGTCTACGTACCCATCAGCGAGACTCTACTAGACACTGTCTTAGTCTGGATAAACTCTAAACCGGGCTCTGATACCAACTGACACGACCCGAAATCCGGTTAGGCCGTGCGGCCACCCGACATCCTTCCCTAGACCCGTCGGGCAAACCCTTACCAATTAAATTAAGCAAATAAATATAATTCAATTCATTAATAAGAACAAGGCTTTAAAAAAAACACTGACATACTGATACCTCTAAGCTGTACAAAAGAAATTACAGCTGACTACCCAACATACTAGGTTTAGGGCTATCCAGACCAGACATCTAAGAGTACAAAAGAAGACAAATACCTCCTGAAGGGAGCAAAATGCAACTGAAATAATAACCAATAAACAGGTGGCCATCCGGAATAAAAGCTGGCTCACCCTGACAGCTGAAGTCGTCTTCGCTCCTTCACAACGTGGCGAACTCAATCCTAGAGCAAACCTGCCGAAACGAAATAGATAGAAAAAGAAACAAACAACAAACAAGGGTGAGTCAAAAGGACTCAATAAGTGGGGCAGACTAGCCACCTTAAAGAATAGGATAGCTAGCCAGGGAGAAGAAACAGATAAACCAAATTTCTTTTATTTAAATTATAAAAAGGTAGAGCCAGATAACAACCGAAAACACGTAAGAAACTTATAAACTCAACCAAGGATGCGTGCCAGAAACATAACAACAAATAAGAAATGCACATATAAGCAGGACAATAGTTATGTACCACAAGTTTACACAATGGTATGAAATGAAATGAAATAAAATGAAGTGAGATGAAATATGATGCGTAGGGTCACATGTGCCCGTAATCCCATCCCGAAGCGGAATACTCCTGCATTCGAGGGGAATCCAATCTGATAACCAACTGGAGCGGAATACTCCTGCTCCTGGGGCGGAATACTCCTGCACCCGATATAATATAAACCAGAGGCGGAATACTTCTGCACTCTCTTGGGGCGGAATACTCCTGCACCCGATATAATGTAAAGCTGAGGCGGAATACTCCTGCACTCAATATCTGACATAAGAGCGGAATACTCCTGCTCTTGGGGCGGAATCCTCCTACCCTCAATGTGATACAATGGAGCGGAATACTCCTGCTCCTGGGGCGGAATACTCCTGCCCTCAATATGATACAATGGAGCGGAATCCTCCTGCTCCTGGGGCGGAATACTCCTGCCCTCAATATGATATGCAATGTAATGCATATGAATGCAATGTGATGCAATAACCCTTCACCGGCTCGGGACTCTCATCGACAACCGGGAAGTAGATGCCAACTCGCAGCCAGGGTACAATGCTCAAATCCTCAATACAATACCAACAATAGGACATAACATATAATATACAATATAAATCCAAAGCTAAGGCGTAATGAGTACGCCTATCGGCAGCTACACACGTAAGGAATACGTGGTAGAAAATCCACGAGGCCAGGTGCCTCCAATGAAATGGATATAAACACTTACCTCTCTCAAAAGTTAGCATTGCGACCAACAACCGCGTTATTTTTTGAATTCATTGCCAAACGATCCCACTGTGATCAATAAGCAGAAAAATATATCACATTAGGCTAAAGGCTTCATTCCTCACATCTTAGGGCAATCCAGGTAGGAACCTGATACCCTATTCGCATACGCAATACGCAGGCCAGGCCTATGTACAGGGTTTAAGGCCACTTAACCAAATCCCAAATAAATTATATTTATAAGTTGCCCGTAACTCACTGAGCACGAATACATAATCAATTTCATTATCGGGGTCCATTTGACCCTTTAAACTATCAATTTACGTCATTAGGGCGATGTCTAATATTCCTATTTTTACCGCAAAAATATATTTAAACACACGTAATAAACTCAAATACTATATTAGGATCATTACCTGAATGTTCTGGAGTGAAAATACTATTTTTCTCCGGCCCCTTTCTCATTTTCTCGCATTTTTTTCTCTTCCTCTCCGTCATTTCATTTCTTTCTGTTCCAACTTTTGATTCTGTTTCTAAAATGGTACAAAATGCTCTTTTCGTCCTTAGCTTAAAGCTAAGGACCCCCACCGACTTCCTTTAATTTTGTTTGTCTTTTCCCCTTTTTTTTTTTCCTTTTTCCTTTAAAATTCGCTGCTACGGTAAAAATTAAAACGGTACCCTACGATATTCGAAATAATTCCAACTTTTGCATACCAGTTATACAAAATATATGTAACATATTCGCGAAGGCGGATCTCAAATCAGACTCCCGAAACTCAAGATGCGAATTTAAATGAAAAGAAGTCAAATTATTTAACTTTCGGCATTTTAACGGAAACTAGCCGAACAACATCGAAATTCACTTTCGAAAGTTTACAAAAATCACAAATAATCATACGAACCTAATGGCGCTTTCGGATTTCAAATCGGAGCTCATTCGGCAAAAACCGAGCTCGAAAATCTCTTTTTAATATTTATTGCCAATAAAAACTGAAATCTTCTTCCGATGCCTACCAAACGAGGTCTGATTTAGCTCAAATTTTACAGACGGGTCCTAATGGATATTATGAACATTTTAAAATTAGCGGCACGCCAATCGGAGTCCTAACTTCCGAAACGACTGAGCGAGGTCGTTTCAATCCGGCTCAACAGTATTAATAGGTTCAGCATAATTTACGTTGTATTCATAGAGAATCATTGCCCTAGATAAGTCCTCCATTTGTTCCAGTATAGATTCAGCTGTAGGAACGGATCCTTCCCTCTGAGCTTGAGACTCAGATTCTGTTTCAGCAACAGGAACTGATCCTTCCCCCCTGAATTGTGGGTTCAGGTTATGAATTCTTAGGATTTTCAGGATTAACGGTGGTTTGTATGGGTAAAGATGAAGTGTTATGAGTGTCAGAACTTTGGGGATTTTGAGTTTGCACGGGTGAAGATGGTTGATCAGTGTTTTGGGAGAGAGACATTGCTAGTATTTGCTTAGAGAGAAAATTCACAATTCTTTCTGAAATTTGTGAAAATATGAATGGAAAATATGAATGAGAATTATGGGTTTTTATAAGAAAAGAATTTGTGGTGGAGAGGGAGTCTTTTTCTTTGCCCGTTTTCATTTTTTGATAAAAAAGAAGTGTAGTTGTTCTAGGTATCTCGAACGTTTCAAATAATTAGCCGTTATGATGATGAGCGCGCTCAAGTGGGAGTGTAATCGCGAGACGGTTTATTGATGGGATTGTTGTGCAGAAAATAGAGATTGAGTAGGATTTAAGCTTGTCTAGTCACATACACTTCTCAAACTCTATAATTTTTGGAATAATAAAGGAGTACATACTCGTAGCAAGGGAACCGTTCCTTACACTCCAGTGCTTAATCAATTTTCATGATCTTAAATTCTAGGAACATAAGGGTAACATCATTTAAATTAAGCATATTCAAGAGACGATCATGGCATAGAGTATACAATCAAGTATAAGACTGAGCTGAAACTTCAATTTGATTTTCACAAAATTCAATTTAAGCCCATTGTTTTAGCCAAACTTTTTGAGATAAAATAAGATAGACTTAGGTAAATTTAATCATTCCTAATTCTAACTTGTTATTTTCAAAATGATCTCTTCCTAGAGCCTTTGTGAAGATATCAACAATTTGTTTTTCAGTAGGACAAAAGGCTATTGTAATCAAACCCTTCTCATAGTTATCCCTCAAGAAATGGTGTCTAATGTCAATGTGTTTAGTCATTTTGTGATGCACTGGATCTTTTGTCATGTTTATAGCACTAGTGCTATCACAATAGATAGGAACAGTTCCTACATCCACACCAAAATCTTGTAATTGCTGTTTTATCCATAATAATTGTGAACAACATGAGGCAGCTGCCACATACTCAGCCTCTGCAGTGGAAAGTGCCACTGAATTTTGTTTCTTATTTCCCCATGAAACCAAACACTCACCAAGAAAATGTGCCATTCCTGAGGTACTGACACGACCCGAAATCCGGTTAGGCCGTGCGGGCACCCGACATCCTTCCCTAGACCCGTCGGGCAAACCCTTACCAATTAAATTAAGCAAATAAATATAATTCAATTCATTAATAAGAACAAGGCTTAAAAAAAAACACTGACATACTGATACCTCTAAGCTGTACAAAAGAAATTACAGCTGACTACCCAACATACTAGGTTTAGGGTTATCCAGACCAGACATCTAAGAGTACAAAAGAAGACAAATACCTCCTGAAGGGAGCAAAATGCAACTGAAATAATAACCAATAAACAGGTGGCCATCCGGAATAAAAGCTGGCTCACCCTGACAGCTGAAGTCGTCTTCGCTCCTTCACAACGTGGCGAACTCAATCCTAGAGCGAACCTGCCGAAACGAAATAGATAGAAAAAGAAACAAACAACAAACAAGGGTGAGTCAAAAGGACTCAATAAGTGGGGCAGACTAGTCACCTTAAAGAATAGGATAGCTAGCCAGGGAGAAGAAACAGATAAACCAAATTTCTTTTATTTAAATTATAAAAAGGTAGAGCCAGATAACAACCGAAAACACGTAAGAAACTTATAAACTCAACCAAGGATGCGTGCCAGAAACATAACAACAAATAAGAAATGCACATATAAGCAGGACAATAGTTATGTACCACAAGTTTACACAATGGTATGAAATGAAATGAAATAAAATGAAGTGAGATGAAATATGATGCGTAGGGTCACATGTGCCCGTAATCCCATCCCGAAGCAGAATACTCCTGCATTCGAGGGGAATCCAATCTGATAACCAACTGGAGCGGAATACTCCTGCTCCTGGGGCGGAATACTCCTGCACCCGATATAATATAAACCAAAGGCGGAATACTCCTGCACTCTCTTGGGGCGGAATACTCCTGCACCCGATATAATGTAAAGCTGAGGCGGAATACTCCTGCACTCAATATCTGACATAAGAGCGGAATACTCCTGCTCTTGGGGCGGAATCCTCCTACCCTCAATGTGATACAATGGAGTGGAATCCTCATGCTCCTGGGGCGGAATACTCCTGCACCCAATATGATATGCAATGTAATGCATATGAATGCAATATGATGCAATAATAACCCTTCACCGGCGCGGGACTCTCATCGACAGCCGGGAAATAGATGTCAACTCAAAGCTAAAGTACAATACTCAGATTCTCAATGCAATACTAATAACAGGACATAACATATAATATAGAATGTAAATCCAAAGCTAAGGCGTAATGAGTACGCCTATCGGCAGCTACACACGTAAGGAACACGTGGTAGAAAATCCACAAGGCCAGGAGCCTCCAAAGAAATGGATATAATCACTTACCTCTCTCAAAAGTTAGCATTGCGACCAACAACCGCGTTATTTTTTGAATTCATTGCACAACGATCCCACTGTGATCAATAAGCAGAAAAATATATCACATTAGGCTAAAGGCTTCATTCCTCACATCTTAGGGCAATCCAGGTAGGAACCTGATACCCTATTCGCATACGCAATACGCAGGCCAGGCCTATGTACAGGGTTTAAGGCCACTTAACCAAATCCCAAATAAATTATATTTATAAGTTGCCCGTAACTCACTGAGCACGAATACATAATCAATTTCATTATCGGGGTCCATTTGACCCTTTAAACTATCAATTTACGTCATTAGGGCGATGTCTAATATTCCTATTTTTACCGCAAAAATATATTTAAACACACGTAATAAACTCAAATACTATATTAGGATCATTACCTGAATGTTCTGGAGTGAAAATACTATTTTTCTCCGGCCCCTTTCTCATTTTCTGGCATTTTTTTCTCTTCCTCTCCGTCATTTCATTTCTTTCTGTTCCAACTTTTGATTCTGTTTCTAAAATGGTACAAAATGCTCTTTTCGTCCTTAGCTTAAAGCTAAGGACCCCCACCGACTTCCTTTAATTTTGTTTGTCTTTTCCCCTTTTTTTTTTTTTCCTTTTTCCTTTAAAATTCGCTGCTACGGTAAAAATTAAAACGGTACCCTACGATATTCGAAATAATTCCAACTTTTGCATACCAGTTATACAAAATATATGTAACATATTCGCGAAGGCGGATCTCAAATCAGACTCCCGAAACTCAAGATGCGAATTTAAATGAAAAGAAGTAAAATTATTTAACTTTCGGTATTTTAACGGAACCTAACCGAACAACATCGAAATTCACTTTCGAAAGTTTACAAAAATCACAAATAATCATACGAACCTAATGGCGCTTTCGAATTTCGAATCGGAGCTCATTCGGCAAAAACCGAGCTCGAAAATCTCTTTTTAATATTTATTGCCAATAAAAACTGAAATCTTCTTCCGATGCCTACCAAACGAGGTCTGATTTAGCTCAAATTTTACAGACGGGTCCTAATGGATATTATGAACATTTTAAAATTAGCGGCACGCCAATCGGAGTCCTAACTTCCGAAACGACTGAGCGAGGTCGTTTCATTCTCCTCCACTTAAACTCTCGTTCGTCCTCGAACGAGCCTAAGTCAAAAGAAAAATTCGCACAGATAACAAAAGAACTTGCACGACCTTCCTAAGCTACTCCACGGACCTTATCTCTTGATTACAGGATCACAATTATATTACGCACATCGTACTTTTGGAATAAAATATATCTGGATAATATGGTAATACCATTGCACAGCTTATTCTAACTAAGCTGATCCTTCCTCGATCACGGGAAGAGAGTTCTACATTTTCGAAGCAAAGATACACGGAACTTTGAATGGGTTAACATGATTCAGCCGATAATCCTTCTTCGATATACCTTTCGATATAGAACAGGTCGATGAAACTAAGAATTAGCTCACGCTTGATGCAATCGGGGAGCTTTTGAAGTACCTTGTCACCACTCACTATAGAAGATTTGATGCAAGCTATATTATTTTTACGAACACACTAGGCAACATCTCAGTTGATGTTAGTGTTGTTCCGCAAGCTCTTTGTGGGAATGTAATTACTCGTATCCTAATGTATGTCAAAGGTTCATCTGAACAGGGTCTATCATATAAGGATAAGGATCAGGCAAATACTTCTGGATAGTATGATGCAGATCAGGAATGATCTCCAGACTGAACACCTACTTTAGGGTATTGTCTTTCAATTGAAAATATTATGACTTGAAAAAGTAAAACTAAAGGAGACACGTAGTTGGACCATGAGCTGAGGCAGAATACCAGCAACAAAGTTGATTACATGAGCGCTTACAACGCTAAAGTAACCTCTCAAGGAGTTAAGGTGTGAAGGAGATATGCCAATGACGGATGGACGACAAGCTGCACTAGATCTTTCACTCTAAATTTCCATGAAGTAAAACAGCGTCAGTATGAGGATCCAGTTCTAGTTGAATACAGACAGATAGCCCAAAGAAAACCGAAGTCACCATACAGGGTCACTACTGACGGTGTTCTCATGTATAAAGATAGACTTTGTATTTCTGATGTCACAGATTTACGTGGACAGATTATGATAGAGGCACATTATTCCAAATACACTGTTCATCCAGATTCGACTAAGATGCACCATGATCTTAAGCAGATTATTGGTGGGATAGAATGAAGTGTGACATAACAGGATTTGTGGCTCAGTGTTCTAATTGCCAGCAGGTTAAAGTCGTGTCATCTTTTCCAGACTTTATGGTTTCAGCAGATAGGTACGTATATATGGTCAGGTTGCCAGCTTATCTCCATCATTAATAGATTATTAGTGGGTTTAGCAGTGATCGACACTCATTGTAGATTTCTGTCGTGGCCTTACTTTGGGTCGTGAGGAAAGTGGTATCAACACCTCAGAGATTTAATATTAGCATTCAGTATTTGGAGGAAGACTCCTCCACTTAAAGCACAAACTCATGCAGCCATTTGAATAGGAATAACCATCCTCGCACAGTCTGCTGGACTAAAGAAGATTTAGCTAAAAACAGAATGCGGCTCAGACCTGAGCTACTACATTACCCTCTTGAGTTGCCAAACAGCTGCAACTCTCAAGTTCACAACTCCATACCTTTGCCGTAAACACCATCGCCTAATGGATGGTACTTCTATGTAAAAATTTCGGCAGAGTTTCCCCTGAAACTGGATGATCCGCAAAACAGAACCAGCGGTATACTATACACGGGAATGGATACCCGGATAAACCGATGACATAAACATGTTAAACGGGTAACAAGATGAGACAACTGGACCAAAACAATAATATGCTTCCAAAACAATAATATGCTTACCCGGCCACAATAACACGTACTCTGGCTCAACACAGGGAACGTCACAAGCGGCTACCAATCGCCCAAGCTTACTAGTGCCGGACGAATAAGAAATGGAAATAGATCGAGGATAGAAATAATTAGAGCTTCAGGAAGTTCATCTTCTTATTTGCTTGACTACCAAAGCTAGACTACTTCCGCATCAGGCGAGCCAAAAAAATCGCAATTGAAGAGATAGACATTAAATAAGCTTTATGGAAAAACATCCATACCAGTTTTAACCTTCCAATAAGAAGGAAATTCTGACAATTTACCAGAAACCCTTTTATAACCCAGACAAGCTCATAAGATAACATGACTTTATTAGCGTTTTGAACCAAAAGGAGATACGTAGATCGAATATTACTTACTAATAACTCTACACTGGAAGAAACGATAACACTTGCTGATGGTGAAGAATTAGGATCCCATTATCCTACTAACACGAAATTCCGAGAAGAGAGGTAAACTGATTTGACATAATAACAGAAGGTGGAACAACAAGATGCCAGGCAGACAATACCGACACTTACTGCCAAATCTCTCATATTTAGACTAGAAAAAATAGTAAGGTCTCACAAATGCCAGGAATAAATCATACCAGAAGCTCGCCCCTCTACCACAACCGATTCTTAATTGAAACGACATCCAAGGAAACCATTGAAACATGATAAGACACACTATTTTCAGATCGATCAAAAGCTTCAAATCTTACTCACATTTAAGAGAAGAAAAAATACATGGGTGTACTACATCAGATACCTCAACATCCTGCCAGACTAGCAGTTCATAGAACTGCCTCTGCAGCTGAGTCGAGCCACTACCTTGATAATTACTTCTAGAAGAACCACTACCACCACGCTCTCGACCTCTACTGGATTGTGGCATTTCTCTTATTGATTAACATTTAAATGAAATTTTTGCGACTGTGCAGGTGTCTGAGGGCAAGAAGAAGGACAATTGTCTACTTGCTGGAGTAAGGAAAAACTCCTCAAAGAATAGCCAGACTCACAACAATGATAACAGAAAAACTCTTCAAAAGATAATCAGACCCACGACAATGATAACACCCTTTCGCTAAATATAGGAACTGGGCAGATTGTTGATAGTTGTAAAGAAAAGACTGAATCCGATCTTGACGAGCTACTGGCGCACTCTAAGAATTACGTGACACATGCTGAGATAACTTGGAAGGTGACCTCCCAAAATAATCAAAAATCTTACCTCCAAATGAGGTACCATGGTTGCCCACCAGGGCCACGGGATCTCTTACTTTCCCGCTCTAACTTATGGTATGCCTCGAACCTTTGGGCAATATTAACAACAACATCAAATAAAATCCAGACCTCAATTTCTCGAGCCATCTTGGATTTCAGGGAAAATTAAAGGTCATCAATAAATCTCTGAATCTCTCGAAAGGCTCATGAACTAGTTCAAATGCATATTCGGCCATTTTATAGAATTCAATCTTATATTCTGAAACCAACAGGCTAACCGACAGGCTACCCTGTCAAATCCACTCGAACTGGTAACACTTTTCATCTCGTTCGCTACTCGAAAGGAAATTTTCCACGAATCTAGAAGAAAAACCGAATCAAGTTAACTAATAAGAGAGCGGCCCACAAATTCAAGGCTGGACCCTGACACTGGAAAGAAGAATAATCAACACCATACCGCTCGATATGATCAAGAGCCTGAAGGATATGCTGACATCATTTTGTTTTAAAAAGAATCACGAGGTTCATCTGATGCATTGCTTAAGAATATCGGAAGGTTCAACCGCGTAAAATAATGCAACCTCTTCGGACACTCGGACTGAACTGATACCTCGGCTGGGTAACCAGAACAATTAGAGGTACAACACATACTACCTCCGGAATATAATTTACTGCAGCAATATTAAGAACCAGAAAAGGAGCTCCCTGAGATCGAACGTCCACATCTGCAGCAACCTTATAAGCTGCCTAGCGAATAATAGGTTCTTGCGGTATCTGCGTCACCAAGATTCTCGTAAAGCATCATAGAGAACCAAGAGAACTACAAGGCCCTGCTCCCTTGCCCAACGCGAGCTCGTACAACTGGGACCTCCGTAATTAGATCGTCAGCACGATAAAAAAAAACACTCGGGGCTTCGTCAGTGCTAGCCCTTGGCTAAACTGCTTCGTCTTGAACTCATACTGTTTGCTGATTTATCGTGCGAGGGCTCACAATTACCACGAACGAATTAACGAAAATACTTTTGCATCCTAGACCGACGCATGATCAGAAATGAAGGAAGTGAAACTTTCTAAATGTCATCATAGCCTCTCGTAGATAAGTACGGACGTCTACGTACCCATCAGCGAGACTCTACTAGACACTGTCTTAGTCTGGATAAACTCTAAACCGGGCTCTGATACCAACTGACACGACCCAAAATCCGGTTAGGCCGTGCGGGCACCCGACATCCTTCCCTAGACCCGTCGGGCAAACCCTTACCAATTAAATTAAGCAAATAAATATAATTCAATTCATTAATAAGAACAAGGCTTAAAAAAAACACTGACATACTGATACCTCTAAGCTGTACAAAAGAAATTACAGCTGACTACCCAACATACTAGGTTTAGGGTTATCCAGACCAGACATCTAAGAGTACAAAAGAAGACAAATACCTCCTGAAGGGAGCAAACTGCAACTGAAATAATAACCAATAAACAGGTGGCCATCCGGAATAAAAGCTGGCTCACCCTGACAGCTGAAGTCGTCTTCGCTCCTTCACAACGTGGCGAACTCAATCCTAGAGCGAACCTGCCGAAACGAAATAGATAGAAAAAGAAACAAACAACAAACAAGGGTGAGTCAAAAGGACTCAATAAGTGGGGCAGACTAGCCACCTTAAAGAATAGGATAGCTAGCCAGGGAGAAGAAACAGATAAACCAAATTTCTTTTATTTAAATTATAAAAAGGTAGAGCCAGATAACAACCGAAAACACGTAAGAAACTTATAAACTCAACCAAGGATGCGTGCCAGAAACATAACAACAAATAAGAAATGCACATATAAGCAGGACAATAGTTATGTACCACAAGTTTACACAATGGTATGAAATGAAATGAAATGAAATAAAATGAAGTGAGATGAAATATGATGCGTAGGGTCACATGTGCCCGTAATCCCATCCCGAAGCAGAATACTCCTGCATTCGAGGGGAATCCAATCTGATAACCAACTGGAGCGGAATACTCCTGCTCCTGGGGCGGAATACTCCTGCACCCGATATAATATAAACCAGAGGCGGAATACTCCTGCACTCTCTTGCGGCGGAATACTCCTGCACCCGATATAATGTAAAGCTGAGGCGGAATACTCCTGCACTCAATATCTGACATAAGAGCGGAATACTCCTGCTCTTGGGGCGGAATCCTCCTACCCTCAATGTGATACAATGGAGTGGAATCCTCATGCTCCTGGGGCGGAATACTCCTGCACCCAATATGATATGCAATGTAATGCATATGAATGCAATATGATGCAATAATAACCCTTCACCGGCACGGGACTCTCATCGACAGCCGGGAAGTAGATGTCAACTCAAAGCTAAAGTACAATACTCAGATTCTCAATGCAATACTAATAACAGGACATAACATATAATATAGAATGTAAATCCAAAGCTAAGGCGTAATGAGTACGCCTATCGGCAGCTACACACGTAAGGAACACGTGGTAGAAAATCCACGAGGCCAGGAGCCTCCAAAGAAATGGATATAATCACTTACCTCTCTCAAAAGTTAGCATTGCGACCAACAACCGCGTTATTTTTTGAATTCATTGCCAAACGATCCCACTGTGATCAATAAGCAGAAAAATATATCACATTAGGCTAAAGGCTTCATTCCTCACATCTTAGGGCAATCCAGGTAGGAACCTGATACCCTATTCGCATACGCAATACGCAGGCCAGGCCTATGTACAGGGTTTAAGGCCACTTAACCAAATCCTAAATAAATTATATTTATAAGTTGCCCGTAACTCACTGAGCACGAATACATAATCAATTTCATTATCGGGGTCCATTTGACCCTTTAAACTATCAATTTACGTCATTAGGGCGATGTCTAATATTCCTATTTTTACCGCAAAAATATATTTAAACACACGTAATAAACTCAAATACTATATTAGGATCATTACCTGAATGTTCTGGAGTGAAAATACTATTTTTCTCCGGCCCCTTTCTCATTTTCTGGCATTTTTTTCTCTTCCTCTCCGTCATTTCATTTCTTTCTGTTCCAACTTTTGATTCTGTTTCTAAAATGGTACAAAATGCTCTTTTCGTCCTTAGCTTAAAGCTAAGGACCCCCACCGACTTCCTTTAATTTTGTTTGTCTTTTCCCCTTTTTTTTTTTTTTCCTTTTTCCTTTAAAATTCGCTGCTACGGTAAAAATTAAAACGGTACCCTACGATATTCGAAATAATTCCAACTTTTGCATACCAGTTATACAAAATATATGTAACATATTCGCGAAGGCGGATCTCAAATCAGACTCCCGAAACTCAAGATGCGAATTTAAATGAAAAGAAGTCAAATTATTTAACTTTCGGCATTTTAACGGAAACTAGCCGAACAACATCGAAATTCACTTTCGAAAGTTTACAAAAATCACAAATAATCATATGAACCTAATGGCGCTTTCGGATTTCGAATCGGAGCTCATTCGGCAAAAACCGAGCTCGAAAATCTCTTTTTAATATTTATTGCCAATAAAAACTGAAATCTTCTTCCGATTCCTACCAAACGAGGTCTGATTTAGCTCAAATTTTACAGACGGGTCCTAATGGATATTATGAACATTTTAAAATTAGCGGCACGCCAATCGGAGTCCTAACTTCCGAAACGACTGAGCGAGGTCGTTTCAGGTACTCTTTCTATATCAAGAAAACTTGCATAGTCAGCAGCAGTATATCCAACAAGATTAAAATTACCGCTTCGGATACCAAAGTCCCAAGGAACTTCTTCCTTTCAAGTATCTCAAAATTATTTTAACAACTTTCAAATGAGATTCCTTAGGATCTGACTAAAACCTAGCACATAAACCAACACTAAACACAATGTCAGGTCTACTAGCAGTTAAGTAAAGCAAAGAACCAATCATCCCTCTATACATTTTTTTATCAACTGAATTGCCATGTTCATCAAGATCTAGTTTAGTAGCAGTGGCAATTGGTGTATCAATTTCCTTAGCTTTATCCATGTCAAACCTTTTGAGTAGTTCCTTAACATATTTCTGTTGATGGATCATAGTTTCATTTAAGGTTTTGCTTAATTTGTAAACCCAAAAAGAAATTGAGTTCACCCATCATGCTCATCTCAAACTCACTCCCCATCAAGTTTGCAAATTTCTTACTTAGATTTTCGCATGTAGCACCAAAAATTATGTCATATACATATTTGAACAATTAAGAGATGTTTACCTTTTTTCTTTCAGAAACAATGTGCTATCAATTTTACCTCTTTTATAACCATGCTGAAGTAGGAATTTTGATAAACATTCATACCAAGCTCTTGGTGCCTGCTTGAGTCCATACAAGGCTTTATCCAACTTGTACACATGTTCAAGGAACTGTTCATTCTCAAAACTTGGTGGTTGTTTGACATATAATTCCTCCTTTAAATAGCCATGCAGAAATACACTCTTAACATCCATCTGATGTAGAGTGAAATCCATATAAGTAGCAAAGGCTATAAGAAATCTTATTGCTTCCATACTTGCAACTAGAGCAAAAGTCTCATCATATTCAATGCCATCTTCCTGACCATACCCTTGAACAACCAATCTGGATTTATTCCTAGTTACCATACCATCTTCATCAAGTTTGTTTCTGAAAATCCATTTTGTTCCTATGATGAACCTGTTCCTTGGCTTAGGTTCCAGATGCCAAATTTGACTTCTTTGGAATTGATTCAACTCCTCTTGCATAGCATTAATCGAATCTGCTTCTTTCAGTGCCTCTTTTGCATTTTTGGGTTCAACAAGAGATAAAAAGGCACTAAATGCACACAGATTGTGATTCTTGATAGCTGATCTAGTTTGAATTCCAGCAGTCTTGTATGAGATTATCTGATCCACATGATATGAACCTTGATATTTGTAAGGCTTGAGAACTAAACAATCTTCAGAAGTTCTTTGCTGAGGAACAGTTCCTGATGTAGTAGCAGAACAAGTCTGAGGGATGGATCCATTATTTGTTCTCCCTGTTTTTGTGCTGCTTTTCTCAGTTCTATCTAGAGGAACAGTTCCTTGCAATTCACTTCTCACATTACTCCCATCCAAAGCTTAAATTTTATGAGAACCAGGTTCATCCTGCCTTAGCATTCTAATTTCTTCATCTTCCTGTATCTATTCTTGAGACAAGTTGTCAGATTCATCAAATTTGGCATGCATGCTCTCTTCAATTTTTGATATTTTCTTGTTAAATATTCTATAGGATTTACTGTTTGAAGAATAACCAACAAAAATTCCTTCATCACTTCTAGGATCAAATTTTCCTTAGGTATCCTTTCCATTGTTGTGTATAAAGCATTTACAACCAAAGGCCCTAAGGTGTGAAATATTTGGTTTTCTTCCTTTAAGTAACTCATATTATGTCTTTTCTATTAGTGTCCTTGTCATACACCTATTAATTGTATAGTATATAGTGTTAATGGCTTCAGCCAAAAAACTTTGTGGGAGGTTTCTAGATAGTAACATAGTCCTAGCTATTTCTTCTAAGGTTCTATTTTTCCTTTCCACTACTCAATTCTGCTGTGGAGTTCTAGGTGAAGAGAAATTATGATCAATACCATTTTCATTGCAAAAGTTAAAGAACATTTGATTCTCAAACTCAATACCACGATCTGAACTTATAGCAACAATATGACTGTTTGGTGATCTTTGAATTTTCTTAGAAAATATTGAAAATGCATTAAATGCTTCTTCCTTAGATGCAAGAAATAAGTTCCATGTAAATCTAGAATAGTCATCTACTAGTACCATAACATACTTCTTACCCTCCACGGCTTATTGTTCTCATTGGTCCACAAAGATCCAGATGGACCAGTTCCAAAGGTTTGGTAGTACTTACCTGGTTCTTTGCTTTAAAAGAAGATTTTACCTGCTTTCCTCTGGCACAAGCCTTACAAACTTTTTCATCCTTAAACTTGATGTTAGGAAGTCCTATTACCAATTCTTTGGAAACCAGTTTATTCAACTGTGAGAGACTTGCAAGACCAATTCTTTTGTACCACAAGAGAGGATGATTTTGCATAACACTCAGACAACTCATGCTGCCATCAGATAGTGTTAATAAATCTACTTTGTAGATATTTCTGTGTCTACATCCCTGCAAAATAATCTCTCCAGAGGTTTGATTAGTAACAGTGCATCCAGTAGATGAGAAATTAACATTATTACCTTTGTCACACTATTGAGATATACTCAATAAACAATGCTTCAGTCCATCTACTAGAAATACATTATCTATGTTTTGTGAATCAGATCTTCCTACCTTTCCAATGCCAATTATTTCCCTTTTCATACTATTACCGAAGGAAACACTTCCTCCTTGGAAGGCTGAGAGTGAAAGAAACATATCCTTGTATCCTGTCATATGCCTTGAGCAACCACTGTCCATGTACCATTTGTGGTTCTTCACCTTCACTCTAGCCTGCAAAAGAAAACTAGAGGTTAATTTTAAGAACCCAAATACCTTTTCTACTATTACTCTGATTTTCCTGTAATCATTCTAATACCTTAGAGGACTTATTCCACTTGACAGTTTTATTCAGTTCTTCATTTGTTCTAATCAAGCCCTCTTCTAAGGATCTTATATTTTCATCTTTTTCAAGCATTTCATTGAATACAATTGTCAAATTTTCTTCAACAATGAGCTGATGAGAATTAGCAATTCCTTTACCTTTTCCATCTGTCCTAACTTCTAAATTTTCACACTGAAATTCCTGAACACTTGATTCAACTGTAAGGACCTGTTCCTTTAGCATGCTATTTTTTCTTTTCAAAGTATCATTTTTGTATTCAGTTTCTAAATTCTCAATTTCATCATGCAATTGATCTTTACCATCCCTTAGAGATTTTAACTCATTTAGCACAGTGTGAAACAGTTTAACTAATTTTTCTCTAGGCATGTTTTTCACATCCTTTTTGAGTTTAGAAACAAATACCTCAGCATCTTCTTTATTTTGTGAATCTTCAAGAGCCATTAGAGCAAGCTTATCATCCAGATCATCATCAGATTGCTCATCTTCACTGTCTTGCAATCATTGCTTTGGTACTTCCACTTTTCCTACAGACATGTTCCCTAGCCTTCCTTCTTTGCTCAACATATCTCTTCCTGCATTTTTCTTCCATAACTGGACATTTGCTGATGTAATGTTCCATGCTTCCACATTTGAAGCATTCTCCAGCCTGTTTCATGTCAGAAGACCTACCGTGTCCATTAGCCCCCTTTTTTTATTCAAATATCTTTGAACACTTTTAACTATAAGGACCAATTCCTTGTCATCAACAGGCTTATTGGCAGCAGTTAAGGCTAAGTTAGGTTCAGTTTTAACTGGTTCCCCTAAATTTTAACCTTGCTTCTTAGTTCATAAGTTTTTAGATTGCCTATAAGCTCATCAAAAGATAATGTGGTGAAACGACCTCGGTCAATCGTTTCGGAAGTTAGGACTCCTATTGGTGTGTCGATAATTTTAAAATATTCGTAATGTCCATTAGGACATGTCTGTAAAATTTGAGCTAAATCAGACCTCGTTTGGTAGGCATCGGAAGAAGGTTTCAGTTTTTATTGGAGATAAATATTAAAAAGAGATTTTCGAGCTCGGTTTTGCCGAATGAGCTCCGATTCGAAATCTGAAAGCACCGTTGGGTTCGTATGATTATTTATGACCTTTGTAAACTTTCGAAAGTGAATTTCGATGTTGTTCGGCTAGTTTTCGCTAAAATGCCGAAAGTTAAATATATTTTGAGTTTCGGGAACCCGATTTGAGATCCGCCTTCGCGAGTATGTTACATATATTTTGTATAACTTGTATGAAAAATTTGGAATTATTTTGAGTATCGTAGGATACTGTTTTAATTTTTGTTAACAAAAGAAAATAAGATAAAAAAAAAGAAAAAAAAATAATGAAAAAGAGGAAAAGGATAAAACATTAGAAAGTAAAATAGTGTGCATGGCGGTGGTCCTTAGCTATATAGCTAGCTAAGGACTGAGCAGAAAGCTTTTAAAATGCTCAAAAACAAACTGAACAGAAATGAGAATGCGAAATGCAGTGGAAAAATGCCAGAAAATGAGAAAAGAGCCGGAAAAATAGTAGAACTTTTACCCCCGAAACATTCAGGTAATGATCTTAATATATTATTTGAGTTTATCACGTATGTTTGAATATATTTTTACGGTGAAAATAGAGATCTTAGACATCGCCTTAATGACGTAAATTGATAGTTTAAAAGGTCAAATGGACCCCGATAATGAAATTGATTATATATTCGTACTCAGTGAGTTATGGGCAACTTATAAATGTAATTTATTTGGGGTTTGGTTATGTGGCCTTAAACCCTGTATATAGGCCTGGCCTGCGTATTGCGTATGCGAATAGGGTATCAGGTTCCTACCTAGATTGCCCTAAGATGTGAGGAATGAAGCCTTTAGCCTAATGTGATATATTTTTCTGCTTATTGAACACAGTGGGATCGTTTGGCAATGAGTTCAAAGAATAAAGCGGTTGTTGGTCGCAATGCTAACTTTTGAGAGAGGTAAGTGTTTATATCCATTTCTTTGGAGGCACCTGGCCTCGTGAATTTTCTACCACGTGTTCCTTACGTGTGTAGCTGCCGATAGGCGTACTCAATATGCCTTAGCCTTGGATTTACATTCTATATTATATATTATATCCTGTTATTGCTATTGCATTGGTATTGTCTTTGAATTGGAAATATTATGACTTGAAAAAAGTGAAAATAAAAGAGACATGTAGTTGGACCATGAGCTGAGGTAGAATACCAGCAACAAATTTGATTACATGTGTACTTATAACACTAAAGTAACTTCTCAAAGAGTTGAGGTGTGAAGGAGATATACCAATGATGGATGGACGATAAGCTGCACTAGACCTTTAACTCTAAATTTTCATGAAGTAAAATAACGTCAGTATTAATAAATTCATAACTAGTTGTAGTGTACCTACAAATAATTAAAACTAAGGAACATGTGCATTTTAACTAATTAAAAATTAAAAATTTTCAAGTTGCACATTAGAAATCTATAATTATATAGGTTGTTTCGTAAATTTCAGTCTCTTATAGTGATAATATAACATTTGAATTTGCGAAGATTTTTGTCAAAAAATTTCGGCAAGTAGGTATTCAATATCTTTCCCTTGAAGGTTGTCTAAGAGCTTGACAATTTACTCTTCTATCTCAAGCCAAGTAGTAGTAGGTTGAGACTATTGATCAACACTTCCATGATGATCACCTTTTGCCTCCATAGTCTGTTGTTCTTCTACTCAGATGACTTGTACAATAATCTCTTCACTAGTATAAATTTCAATGATTGGAAGTACTGTTGCATCAAAATATACATACTATATTTTTTTAGAACAATATTATTGCACAACTCATTAGATATGTTAGCTTTATATTTGATTTTATATATGAAACTAATAAAGTAGTACCTACTAATACTTTTTAACGTAAAAATAAATGAGTAGCTAGGAAAGTTTAAAAACGAGTTAAATTAATTAGAATTAGCATTATATATGATGATAAATGAAATGTATCAATATTTGAGTATGATGTTATATATAGAGATGTAATTTTACAAAGAGTGAATTGCTAAAATGAATGTCACTATTGTTATAGATAGAATGTTGTTATGAAAGGTAAAATATAATATGAATAATCGATTCAAGAGAATATTAGGCCGTTAATAGTGTAATGTTGCTATAGTGAAAGGCTCCTATAAATAGGTTTGACTGTAGTGCATAATTTTCTTGATCTTTGTTACTTTAGTTCTATAAGTTTTTTTGTTTCACAAATCGTGATTAGTGAATGAACTAGCTTAGTCCAATGCTAAGCAGTTTTTCTTTGTTTGTAGCCCTTGTAGACAATGTGTACTCTTTATCTTTTAATATTTGTAATAAAAATTTTACTTCAAGTTTGAGAGGTATGATAAGAGTCACTAGAGTGATGATATGTGTCATGGGCTGATAGCACTATCTGTATGTGCCGGCAGCCAAGACACAAGAAAGATTAGGCATGTATGATCACGTTAAGTAAAATAATTAGTGAAGTTTTTAGCTATCGGTCAAGAATAAATATCAACATATTATAGACTGGAAAGTATGGGACGAGTTGTTAACAAATGAAAGCATACAGAAATAAGGCTACAACTTGAAGGTATTTATATTTGACCGGACAAATGAAGAAATAAATTAATTTAGCCATGCTAGCAATTTGACTTTTTACATTGAAGTGATGCTTTTGGTATGTTATTTAAGTTAGTTTGGACCTAAATTAACTTATGTCCAATTTTGATTTGTGAAATCTAATTATAAACCACTATGAAAAGTTATTTACAAGATTCCCACATTTGATCTTGCAAAAAACCCTCTCACCAACTATAAAAACTCCTCTCCTGCTCCTTTGTTTTCCACTCCTCAAGTGCTATTTTTCTCTCTTTCTCTGTTCTTTTCTTCCATTTTGGAGATTATATTTCATCTTCCTTTATGTTCCGAAAATGCACCAAATTTATAACCTTCATAACCAAAATATTCAACACCACAACCACCTTCGTGATTGTATGGTGAGAATTCTTATCATAACTTTATATCTTTCTTTTTTCAAATATTATCAAATTAACTTGAATCATATTTTCAGAAACTTTTATTTCTTTGGTATTGATAAGCCAAAATTTATTTTCTATCCTACTTTTATCTACATCATGGTCCTAAACACGTTAAATTTAGATGCATACGATGTGTTTTTGTCTACTAGATTAAGATGTTACTATTTTTTTTCTTTTTGAAAAAAACTGAGGATTTAGTAGTTTTTTTTATTTATTAAACTAATTCTTTTCTGTCTTTGTATTTATAGGTTGGCTTAACCTCTAAAATTGAGGGGGGAATCAACAACAAAAAGATCATTGTTTCTGATATATCAAATAAGACGTTGGCACAATTTAGCACAGGTCTGCCCTCCACGGAGAACATTAATTTCAAGGTCCAGCTATAAATAAATCTATTTTAACACTAAATGTTTCACATTATTGTGTGTGGACAAATAGATAACATGCATAAGTCTTTCTAAGCCATGATGTAACTCCACTCAGATAGTTCTAAGAGTGATGGACTTGATGAAATTGATGATGAGTAGTGATTACAAAGTGGAGATGATCTAGCGAACAAATGTTCCCGGTTTGAAGCAATTTAGAGGGAGGCGATTCAACCCATACGCAGGATTTCTCCCTCGAAGGCTTCATGCCTGGTGCTCGCGCCTTTCCATCTTTTGGAAGGATTCCTAGGCTCAGATGACCCATGCGCTACAGGCCATACTAGTGTATTTTACTCTGGAATGCTGGCATTTCTGAAAAATCATGGAGGTTCCTTTGTGAAAGAAGAAGCTAAGCATCTTCTTGTTTTACTCCATTGGAAGGCCAAAGATGTTATAGTTCAAATTTCCTATACCATGTAAATCATGTCAAAGGGCTGACATATTTCACCTCTTTCGAGAATATTTTAGGTTTTTGCGAAAAAAAAAGATGGAATGCGAGAAAAATCATGATGTTGATAGAACTGCACATTATGACGAAAAATCTAGTGGTGATGGATATGCTATTAGACTCTTCATCTCTTAATTTTGTTCATCACAATGAACCATATATATGTACGTGATTTCATGTTCTGTTAAGATAAATCTCTTCTTCCCATATGGTTTAATTGAAGAACAATTACGTTGTTTCTAGTAAAGAAAGAAAAGCTTATGGAAAATGAGATGTAGTTGATTGATTGAACATTTCAAATTTTACAGCTTTCTATGACAAAGTACTCTACAATCAACTTAAATTTACATCTTTGATAGATTTCCTTCCTTACTAGCTCAATATTATTTAAGTTATACTCATGATATTTTCTGTTTACAATTAGGAATATTAGATTAATTAGGAATTTGAAAAATAATATTTGTCGACATGAGAGAAAAATTGCTCTTACCTCAAATAATTAAATACATTCCATCTGATAAGTACCTCAAGAATAGGATTGAGAAATTGTAAACCTCAAATCTTTAGTATTATCTTATTTCAATAACAACTGGCCATATTAGTATTTTGAAATAACAATTGGATGATGTTAGTAGACCGTAATATATATATATATATATATATATATATATATATATATATATATATATATATATATATATATATATATATATATATATGGAACCTATCCAAGTACTTATTACATTAGGATTGACACGAATAAAATGTTCAAGAATTCTTTCCCTTAGCCAGTAAAAGCTGATTAGTTGATATGTTCTAGCTTAATCGTATAGCCTATTGTTTTTGGATCCCTTCCATTTTATTAGTTGTTTTGCAAAAAAAAAAAAAAAAAAAAAGTTCATTGGGCGCCCTTCGTAAGGAGTGGATTCTAAAATCGCCCGCGTTAGACAATATTTTTAGCAAAATACCTTTATTTAGCCCAGTGCCAAAACTACAAGGCAAAAATTTGTAAGTATTGGCACAGGGCCAAGACTTCATAAGCAAGTATTATTTTGCCAATACTTCAAGTTATATGGCGAGAATGCAGGAAGAGACTGGAAGGGGCAAGTCTTGGCCTTTTGCCAATACTTACGACAAAGTGCGGCAAGTGTTGCCTTTTGCCAGCACTTGAAGGGCAAGTGTTGGCAAATTGAAAGGGGTCAAAGGCAAGTCTTGGCCTTTTTCCATGGCTTACGACGAAGTACTGGCAAGTATTGTCTTTTTCCAACACTTGAAGAGATTAGTGTTGAAAAGCAGAGAGGGGTTAAAGGAAAGTCTTCGCCTCAACCCAAAGATTTGATAGAGGCGTTTCCGTTCAGATTTTTTTCATTAAACTTTATGGAGGCATTTTTATAAAACCACTGCTAGCACATGCAAAAAGGCAAATAATTGCTATGGTGTCATATTTCTGCAAATCAGCCGTTGTTTTGTGTTTTATCATCTAAGGACATTCATACAAAGACCAAGGCGTTTCCTCCATTTTGGAGATCATCTTTATGCTTTCTTTTATGTTCCAAAAATGTAAAAAATCATATTCTTTAAAGCCCAAAAGTTTCAACCCCACAATACCACCTTCATAAATTTGTGGTGAGAATTATTATTGACATTATCCCCTTTCTTTTTCCGTTTATTAACAGAAAAAGTTGGATTTAATTTTCTGGTACTTCGATTTCTTTTGGCATGTCAAGACCAATATTTTACTTTTACCTACCTCTTGGTCCTAATTAATCACGTTAAAATTAGGCATGCTATGTGTTTTTGCCTAGACCCTGGTGATCGATGCTACATTATTTACTTTTTCTAAAACAAAGACGATGAAACGACCTCGGTCAGTCATTTCGGAAGTTAGGACTTCGATTGGCGTGCTGATAATTTTAAAATATTTGAAAGGTCCATTAGGACCTGTCTGTAAAATCTGAGTCAAATCAGACCTCGTTTGGTAGGCATCGGAAGAAGGTTTCAGTTTTTATTGTCAATAAATATTAAAAAGAGATTTTTGTGCTCGGTTTGGGTGAATGAGCTCCGATTCGAAATCCGAAAGCGCCGTTAGGTTTGTATGAATATTTGTGACTTTTGCGATTTTTCAAAAGTGAATTTCGATGTTGTTTGGCTAGTTTCCGCTAAAATACCGAAAGTTAAATAATTTGACCTTTTTCCTTTAAATTCGCATCTTGAGTTTCGGGAGTCCGATTTGAGATCCGTCTTCGCGAGTATGTTACATATATTTTGTATGACTTATTAGAAAAAAATTGGGATCATTTCAACTTCTCTAGGGTTCCATTTTTATTTTAATCGTCGTAGCGAATTTATTAAAACAAAAATTAAACTAAACGTCGGTTGGCTAAGGGATTACCTTAGCCATCATCTACATAGCGTTATTCAAGCAGAAACATTACAAAAACACAGAGAGAGGAAAAATTAGAAAGGAGAGAGAAAAAAATGGAAAAAGGAGTGGAAAAATAGTGGAATTTCTACCCCAAATCTTCAGTTAATGATGTTAACTCATTATCTTAGCTTATTACGTGTGTTTGAATATATTTTTACGGTAAAAATAAGGATAGTAGTCATCGCCCTAATGACTTAAATTGATAGTTTAACGGGTCAATTGGACCCCGATGATGAAAATGATTATATATTTGTACTCAGTGAGTTATGGGCAACATATAAATATAATTTATTTAGGGTTTGGTTATGGATCTTTGAACCCTGTATATAAGCCTGGCTTGCGTATTGCGTATACGAATAGGGTATCAGGTTCCTAACTGGATTGCCCTAAAACACAAGGAATGAAGCCTTTAGCTTTATTTGATATAATTTTTCTGCTTATTGAATAGAAATAGATCGTTTGGCAACTAATACAAAGGAAAAAGTAGTGGTTGAGTAACAGGACTAGCTTTGGAATACGGTAAGTGTTTATATCCATTTCTTTGGAGGCACTTGGCCTCGTGGATTTTCTGCCACGTGTTCCTTACATGTGTAGCTGCCGATAGGCGTACTCAATATGCCTTAGCCTTGGATTTACATTCTATATTATATATTATATCCTGTTATTGCTATTGCATTGGGAATCTGTGTATTGTACTTTGGCTTGGGGTTGGGATCTGCTTCTCGGCTGTCGATGAGAGTCCTGTGCCGGTGAAGGTTTATTATTGCATCACATTGCATTCATATGCATTACATTGCATATCATACTGAGTGCAGGAGTATTCCGCCTCAGCTTTACATTTTATCGGGTGCAGGAGTATTTCTCCCCAGGAGAGTGCAGGAGTATTCCGCCTCTTGTTCTGGTTTATATTATATCGGGTGCAGGAGTATTCCACCCCAGGAGCAGGAATATTCCGCTCCAGTTGGTTAGCAGATTTGATTCCGCTCGAATGCAGGAGTATTCCGCTTCGGGATGGGATTATGGGCACATGTGACCCTTTGCATTTCATTACATTTCATCTCATTTCATTTTATTTCATTTCATCCCATTCCATTTCATTTCATACTATTGAGTAGCTTTTTTTTGTACATGAATACTGTTCTGCTTATATGTGCATTGCTTATTCGTTGATTGTTGTCTGGTTCCGTTTCCCTTACTAGCGTATCTATTTTTCGAGGTTGCTACTTTGTTTGCACTTATTGAGTCCTCATGACTCACCCCCTATTTGTCCTTGTGTTTTCTTTTCGTTCGGCAGATTCTGCACCAGGACCCAGCAGTCGCGCCATGATTGAGGAGTAGTACATTCTCATCTATCTACGGTGAGCCATACTGTTCATTGCGGCCACCAACTTCAGATATTACAGTTTTCCTTACTTTTGCTCCCTTCGAGAGATGTGTATATCTTTTATCCTTCTTAGATGTCTGATCTGGAAACCTTTAAAATTGTGTATTCTGGGTAGTTAGTTGTATTATTCAGACAGCGTGTATGTTTGTCTATCCATAAGAGTTATCTTATGTTATTAAAATTTGGTTCATTTTCATTTCAAGGTAACTCTTCGCAATTTATATCGATTCTATCAATAGGGTTCGCCCGACAGGTTTAGGGGAGGTGGTCGGGTGCCCGCACGGCCTAATCGAGAATTCGGGTCGTGTCAGACGACCATTTGGTATATATGCTTTCCTTTTTCCCCCTTTTTATTTGTACTAAGAAGTAGTCTTTATTTATTTATTTTTTTTTTGCGTGTGTCTGTGTATTATATATAGCTAGGTTGGGCTAACCTCTACAATAGAGGGAATCATATCGAAAGCAAAAGGATCATATTTCTGACATATCAAAGAACGGTTCACCTGGTCACTGCAATCTCCACAGCATGGCATGAACCCACATAATAAAAAAGTCCATTCTTGAGGCAATAAATAACAATGCTCATAGTTTGGTTCCAAGTTTTGCAGTCCATGGAGAACTCCATCACAAGGTCTGACTAAATCGAGTTAGCTTTGATTATGTTGGAATAAGAATTGCACGCAAATTTGAATTTTAAGGGTTCAAAGTTGTAATTTTACCGTAAGTCATCTTCTTTACTTCATGTTAATTCATTAATTTTACTCCCAAAGCTACTTTATTTAGACGAATATGTAGCACAATCACTAGATCAGCGCCCGAATAGATAGTGACTAAGTAGATAAATGTTTGTTTTTATTCTATGATATAACTCCAAATACTGGTCCACAATTAGAAGAAGGAGAAATTGAAGTGATCAATGCTATTGACAGAATTACTGAACAAGAAGGCCTTTCCCCAAGGGGGAGATCAATAACAAGAATGAGGAGAAACTCAAGTCAGCTAGGAGAAATTCTCTTAGAGGGTAAGAGGCAGAAGTTGTGCTATGTGAAGTCCCTATTGTTTCCAATGATTAGTACAATCATATGGAATATTATGGGTGTAAATTCCAATGGGGCTTTTGAAAGATTGAAGAAACTGGTTATTTTACATAAAGTACAGTTTGTAGCAATACAAGAGCCTTTTGTAAGTTCAACAAAAATAAACTCCTGCAGAAGAAAGCTAGGTTTTCAAAGTGCAGTGGAAAACAAGAACGGGAAAATTTGGTGTTTTTGGAAAGACTCTATGAATGGTCATGTCTTTTGGTTTACTGTGGTCTATGCCAAATCTAAAGCAGTGAAGAGGAGAAAACTTCGGGATGGTATCAGGAACATTAGAGATCAGATTGATTGTCCATGGGCAATTGCTGGGGATTTTAACTGTATGATAGCTCCAGAAGAGAAGAAGGGTGGCAGTCCACACAGGTTGAGGCACAGTTTAGATTTCATTTCTTGTATGGATGATTATTCAGTCTTTGATGCACTGTATATTGAACCAGTTTTTACATGGTCTAATGGTAGGAAAAAGAGGATAATGGTTTGCAAGAGGTTGGACAGAGTTCTAATCAATGATCAATGGTGTGACAAAGATGAAATACTATTGTTGCATATAAAGTAAAGACAGGTTCTGATCATAGACTGATTATTCTCACCTGCAAAGCAAGAGGGAAAATGTGATTAGATATTTTAAGTTCTTAACTTTTGGACCATGCAACAAGATTTCCTTGAAATAGTTCAGAATGTATGGGGGAGATAGTCTGATGGTAATGCTATGACTAGGCTTCAAACAAAGCTGAAAGCTTTATCGAAAGAGCTTAGTCAATGGTCCAAAAATAGTATTGGAGATGTGTTCTCCAAAGTGCAGGTGCATGAGAGACTGGTTGCTGATCAAGAAGCTTTAGTGGAACTAGTTGATAATAATACTAACAGACAGGAGTTGAACAGGGTAAATGCTGCATATATCAAATGGTTGAAATGGCAGGATAATATTTTGTAGCAGAAAAAGCCAACATACAGTAGAGAGAATAAGGTGACTCCTGCTCCAAGTACTTCTTCAGCATCATTAGGCAAAGAAGAAGAAGGACCAGCATTAACAGAATCAGAAATGAAAGTGGAAGATGGATTGAAGGCAATGACAGGATTGGTGAAGCTGCAGTTCAAAAATTCAACAGTTTCTTTACTCAACCTGAGATTGCACCTGATTATGGAGCTCTCAATGTTATCAAGAAGCTGGTTGCTGAAGAAGACAATCACAAGATGATCCAATTCCCTGATGAAGAAGAAGTTAAAGCTATTGTTTGGTTATTGGATCAAAATAGTGCTGCTAGGCCAGATGGTTACGATGGGCAATTTTATCAGAGTTGCCAGCACATCATTAAGGAGGATCTTATCAACTTTGTACATGAGTTTTTCCATGGGAAAAGTTTAACAAGGTACTTCTCTCATACTTGTTTAGCATTTATTCCCAAAGTAGAAGCTCCTGAATCCTTTTCCCAATTAAGACTCATAAGTCTGAGCAACTTCTCAAACAAGATAGTGTCTAAAATTAGTGCAACTAGACTGTCCTATATTTTACTAAAGCTGGTCTCTGAGAACCAGACAGGTTTTATTGCTGGAAGACTAATCACTGAAAACACACTCCTAGCAAAAGAAATTGTTCACAACATGAACAAAAAATATGTGCATGGCAACGTAGTGATTAAACTTGATATAGCTAAGGCATATGATAGAGTATCCTGAATTTACAGGTTTAGATTCTCTGAAACTTTTATAGATCAGATATGGAGGTTAATTTCAGATGTTTGGTACTCCATTGACCATTATCATCAATGGGAATAGAAAAGGCTTCTTTCATTCCACAAGGGGTCTTAAACAGGGTGAGCCCTTATCACCATCTCTTTTCATCTTAGATGTAGTTTTCTTACTCAGATGCTGAACAACCTTTTCCTAAACAAGAACTTCATTGGCTTCAATATGACAGAGAATGGGCCATAAATCAATCATCTTTCTTATGCAGATGATGTGGTAATATTCTCCTCTGCTGACAAAAGATCTTTGAAGATGATTATCAAACAACTTAGAAGATATGAGCTGATTTAGCAAATCAATGTGGATAAAAGTTTCTTTCTGACAACAACTCATTCTGAGGAGTATATCAAGGAAATTGTCAAAATGATCACAGGGTATATGCTTCAAAATTTTCCTCTTACATACCTAGGATGCCCAATATATGCAGGTAGAAAGAAAATTTCTTATTTCTCAGATATTGCAACAAAAGTTCTCAAGAAAGCTAGTGCCTGGCAAGGAAGTTTACTATCTTCTGGAGGTAAACTCATGATCATTCAATAGGTTTTGCAATCTCACAGTTTGCATTTTTTAGAAGCTATCTCTCCTTCCAAAGCTATTATACACCAATTTGAGAGATACTTGGCTGATTTTTTCTGGGGCATAATGAAGAGAAAAAGCTTTATTATTGGAACTCCTAGCCTAAGCTATACGATCCTAAAGAGGAGGGGGGAATTGGTGTTAAGTCATTATTTAATATTAAAACTTCCTTTATCATGAAGAGATGGTGGAGGTTGAGAACTCAAAACAATCTCTAGACAAAATTTTTGATAGCAAAATACTGTCCAAGGCTGAACATAATAGCAAGAAAGGAGACTTCTAGACAATCTCAATGGTTGAAGGAACTTATGGATATCAAGAAGGAGGTAGAGACTAATATAGGCTGGAGAATAAATGAAGGTAAGGCTCTATTCTGGTGGGACAACTAGATAGGGCTAGGTCCTCTTGCTCTATACTTACAGTCAAACAGTAAGCAAGGAAATATCAAGGTGCAAGAATTCATGAATGATCAGGGTTGGGACTCTCACAAACTAAGCTACTTCTCCAAGGAAAAATTGAAATGATATCTATCTATGATAGGGGAAAAGATAATGTACCTTTCTGGAAGCTGACATCAAAAGGAGAGTTTACCATTGCATCTGCATGGGATACCATTAGACAAAGGGCTAATAGGAATGATATTCTTGCAAATCTATGGCACAAGAGAATTCCTTTTAAAGTATCTTTCCTTAATTGGAGAATTCTAAAGAAGAATATTCCCTTAGATGATAATTTGACAAGATCTGGGCAAAATGTAGTATCTAGATGTTTGTGTTGTAGAACTCCTCAAACTGAAACAACTTATCATACTTTCATATCTAGTGATTTGGCTAAGAAAGTGTGGAAATTCTTTGCTGAATCGGTGGAGATGAAATTCTTTGATCAAGACATCAGGATTGCTTTAAGAAGTTGGTGGAGCGCTTCATAAGATTAATTCTCTTCAGGCTCTCATTGTCAAAAACCCTTCCTATGTTCATTAACTTTGAATTATGGAAGGCCAGGTGTGCAGCCAGGTATGGTCGACAGAGGATCTCAATATATAGAGTGATACTACAGATTTCAAATCAAGTTAAACTCTCTATAATCAGAGAATTCAGTCAGCTCATTCTTTCATCTACCTGGAAAGAGATATGTTAACACGACCCGAATTTCGGCTAGGCCGTGCGGGCACCCGACATCCTCCCCTAGACCCGTCGGGTGAACCCTTACCAATTAAATTAGGAAAATAAATATAATAATTCATAAATAAGGACAAGACTTAAAATAAAAATACAGACATACTGATACCTCTAAGCTGTATAAAAAGAATTACAACTGACTACCTAACAGTCACGCTTAATCAGTTTACAGGAAAAACAACTGCATTCTTGTTAATTCTAATTCCATAGACATATAGGCGTTAGGTTGGCTTGAATAGGCGAGCAGGGTATCGAAAGAGCTCTGTGAGTGTAATTAACCCTGTGATTAGCAACTCAGATAAGTAAAACTAATTCAACTAGCGGATGAGTGCAACTGGATTGGTGATCATCCCATAATCCTGGAATATTCCCTCTCACTGATATCTAGAACTCTTGAATTGTCTTGCATTCCATTTACTTCTATTACTTTTAGTTAATTAGTTAATTAAACACAACTTGAAATCTGGTTAAACTCTGTTGAACAATACTTGAATTGAAGTTTGTCTAGTTAATAGTTAATCAATAGTCCTCGTGGGAACGATACTTTCTTATCACTTTATTACTTGATCGACTGCGTATACTTGCGTGTGCGTTTGGAGCGTTAAGTATTACCCATGAACGTAAGGTTGAACTCGAAAGTGGGAACCGTAGGTTGCAATAGAATTAAATAGAGTGTGCTCCTGAACCCAGATATCGGGGAATGGTTTCGCGGTTAGGAAAGAAATATACCTAACAGTCACGCTTAATCAGTTTACAGGAAAAACACATGCATCCTTGTTAATTCTAATTCCATAGACATATATGCGTTAGGTTGGCTTGAATAGGCGAGCAGGGTATCAAAAGAGCTCTGTGAGTATAATTAACCCTGTGATTAGCAACTCAGATAAGTAAAACTAATTCAACTAGCCGATGAGTGGAACTGGATTGGTGATCGTCCCATAATCCTGGAATATTCCCTCTCACTGATATCTAGAACTCTTGAATTGTCTTTCATTCTATTTACTTCTATTACTTTTAGTTAATTAGTTAATTAAACACAACTTGAAATCTGGTTAAACTCTCCTGAACAATACTTGAATTGAAGTTTGTCTAGTTAATAGTTAATTAATAGTCCTCGTGGGAACGATACTTTCTTATCACTTTATTAGTTGATCGACCGCGTATACTTGCGTGTGTGTTTGGAGCGACAGGTTTTTGGCGCCGTTGCCGGGGACTAAGATTTAATTAATTTCTAGATTAGCTTTTATTTGTTATTTTGTTCAAGATTAATTTTTGGTTTTAGTTGTCTTTGGGTGTTTCAGGTTGTAGCTTGAATGCGAAGGAGCAAGAGTGGTGATAAACTCTACACTTTTGACCCGGAACCTGAAAGACTTTTTCACAGGCTAAGGAAGGAAGCCAGACTCAAAGCAAAGCTAGAGAAAGCTCCTATTTATGAACTTGCAGAGATGGCTGGAAATCAAAACCGCGCGATACTGGATGTGGCCACTAATATAATACCATTACTGGTAAATTTGAGCTGAAGGAGAGTAGGATCCGACTATTCCAGTCTGATGGTCAGTTCGCGGGACTGTCAAATGAAGATCCTCAGCAGCACATGCAGAATTTTCTGGAGATCAGCGACACTTACAAATATGTAGATATGTCGGATGAATATATACAGCTGACTATGTTTCCATTCACCTTGCTGGGCGAAGCAAAGAAGTGGCTCTTGGTCCAACCACCAAACTCCATTAACTCTTGGGACGAATTGGCAAAGAAGTTTCTGATCAAATTCTATCCACTGGGCAAAACTGCAAAGATCAGAGGTGAGATAGTGTCATTCAGTCAAAATTCATCAGAGGAGATAGGTGAAGCATGGGAAAGATTCAAGGCATTATTGAGAAGCTGCCCACACCATGGTCAATCAAAGGAGGTGTTGGGACATATTTTTGTTGAGGGACTGCAGTCGCATAGTAAAATCTTGTTGGATGCTTATTGTGGCGAACCAAGTCTAGAGAAGCAGTATGATGAGCTTGAGATCATTCTTAACAAAATTTCAGAAGGTAGTCAGCATTATTATGGTGACTCAGGCAGAGGTAAAAATCTCAAGCTGGGTGGAAAGGAGGAAGTGGATGTACTGACAGCTATGAAAGCTGAAATGGCAGCAATGCAACACTCTGTTAAGCAGCAACTTGATGCAGTACTTGTCCAGGTAAGCAAGCCACAGCCACAACCTCAGGTTCAACAAGTGCAAGCAACTCCATACTGTAAGGTGTGTGGTGGTTCTGCTCATCTGAGTAATATTTGCACGGAAAACCCAGAGTCTGCATTTTACGTGGGTCAGCAGGGCAGGGGTTTTAACCAAAATGCTCAGTATGGCAATCACTTACCCACCTAATTTTCGCAACCACCCTAACTTCTCAAGGGGCGGTAATCAAGGCGGACAAGGCAGCAGACAGCCCCAAGGTAATACTCAGCAGGTGCAGAATCCACTGCAGCAGCAACTGTCTGAAACGTCAAAAATAGAGGCAATGATTCAAATATTGGCTGTTGATCTTAACCAGAAAATTGCAACTCTCCAGCAAAACCAAGACAGTGACATTCGCTCTCTAGAAAAACAAATGGGACAGCTTGCTAGTAACCAAAATACAAGGCCACTTGGTGTTTTGCCAAGCACTACTGATCCTAATCCCAAGGAACAAGTGCAAGCAGTGTCATTACGAAATGGGAGAGAACTGGAAGAATTGCCAAAGAAGCCAAAGCAGTCTCACCCTGACAAAGGAAAAGAGCCAGAACCAGCAACCGAAGTCGAGAAGGAGGTAGAAGAGCAAGAGGCAGTGCTTGCTGCTAAACCACCACCTCCCTTTCCTCGAAGGTTGCAAAAGAATCTGCAAGATCCTGCAGTTACAAAGATCTTAGGCATACTCAGTCAGACTAGTATCAATATTCCATTGATAGATGTGCTCCGGGGAATTCCAAAGTATGCTAAGTATATCAAAGACATAGTGTCATCAAAGAGGAAGCTCAATGAATTTGAAACTGTGGCACTTACTGAAGAGTGCACATCCAGAGTTCAGAACAAACTCCCTCAGAAGTTGAAGGATCCAGGTAGTTTCACCACCCCTATCCGTGTTGGCAACGTAGCAGTTGGTAGAGCCCTATGTGATCGAGGGGCTAGCATAAATCTTATGCCATTGTCTGTGTGCAACCAACTGGGTCTCGGCACTCCAAAGCCAACAACAGTCTCACTTCAGTTAGCTGATCGGTCTACTACTTATCCTGAGGGGGTGATTGAAGATGTACTGTTTCAAATTGGTCAATTTATTTTGCCCGCTGATTTTGTTATCTTGGACTATGAGGCAGATAAGGAAGTCCCTATTATCTTGGGACGGCCTTTCTTAGCCACTGGTGATGCTGTGATCCGTGTCCGAGAGGGAAAGATGACAATGAAGATGGATGATCAGGAAGCAGTTTTTAATGTGTACAAGGCTCTAAAAATGCCTAACCATCATGAAGAGTTGTCTATGATCGCAGGGAATGACCCGGAGGAAAATTCGACTGACCCAGCTGATTATGTCAATGATGATTTGCAGCGAGCACTGATGTTGGGAGAAGAAACTAGTGAAGATGCTGACATAGAGGAGATATTGCAGCTCTTAGACTGTTCTTGTGAATTTATTACTGGGTTTCCCAAGTTTTAGCCTTTAGATAGACCGCTCGGGCCACCACCCAAGCTGTCTATTGAAGAGGTGCCCAAGCTTGAGCTCAAACCTTTGCCTGCGCATCTTCGGTATGCTTATTTGGGACAATCGGACACTTTACCTGTGATTATTTCTTCTCTGTTGTCTGACTTGCAGGTAGAAAAGCTGTTGACAGTGCTACGAGAGCATAAGAGTGCTATTGGCTGGACCATAGCTGATATCAAGGAAATAAGCCCGGATTTCTGCATGCACAAGATCTTTATGGAGGACGGATACAAGCCAAGTGTGGAGCATCAGCGTCGCCTCAATCCAATCATGAAAGACGTGGTAAAGAAAGAGGTGATCAAATGGTTAGATGCAGGTATAATTTTTCCTATCTTTGACAGCAAGTGGGTAAGTCCAGTGCAATGTGTCCCTAAAAAGGGAGGAATGACAGTGGTGCAAAATGAGAATAATGAACTTATTCCCACAAGAACTGTTACGGGGTGGAGGGTGTGCATTGATTATCGAAAATTGAATAAGGCCACCCGAAAGGATCACTTTCCCCTCCCCTTTACTGATCAGATGTTAGATAGGTTAGCCGGCCAAGAGTATTACTGTTTCCTTGACGGTTACTCTGGCTACAACCAAATATGGATTGCTCCCGAAGACCAGGAGAAAACTACTTTTACATGGCCTTACGGTACCTATGCCTATAGGAGGATGCCGTTCGGGCTATGTAATGCACCTGCGACTTTTCAAAGGTGTATGATGGCTATTTTCACTAATATGGTGGAAAAGTTTGTCGAAGTGTTGGATGACTTTTCTGTCTTCGGATCTTCTTTTGATGCTTGTCTAACTAACCTTGGTCTAGTGCTTGCTAGATGTGAAGAAACTAACCTTGTTTTAAACTGGGAAAAGTGCCATTTCATGGTTCGTGAAGGTATAGTTTTGGAACACAAGGTGTCCAGTGCTGGAATTGAGGTTGACAAGGAAAAGGTGAAGGTGGTTGAAAAATTACCCCCACCCACGTCTGTGAAGGGAGTCCGAAGTTTTCTTGGACATGATGGCTTCTATAGGAGGTTTATTAAAGATTTTTCTAAGATTTCTACTTCTTTGTGCAGGTTACTTGAGAAAGAAGCAGCATTTTTGTTCGATGAGGCCTGTTTGAGGGCCTTCAATGAACTAAAACAGAAATTGGTCTCTGCGCCAATAATAGTGGCTCCTGATTGGACTGCACCTTTTGAATTAATGTGTGATGCTAGCGATGTCGCTATTGGTGCAGTCCTGGGGCATAGGAGGAACAAGGTGTTCCATTCCATTTACTACGCCAGCAAAACTCTTAATCCTGCCCAATTGAATTGCATAGTCACTGAAAAAGAGTTGTTGGCAGTAGTGTATGCCTTTGATAAGTTTCGGGCATACTTGGTTGGAACCAAAGTTATTGTCTACACAGACCACGCAGTAATCAGGTATTTAATTGATAAAAAGGATGCTAAGCCTCGACTAATTCGTTGGGTGTTGTTGCTGCAGGAATTTGACTTGGAAGTCCGAGACCGTAAGGGAACGGAAAATCAAGTAGCTGACCACCTATCTAGGTTGGAGAACCACAAGCATGTGGATGAGGGAGGATTGATCAGAGAAACCTTCCCGGATGAGCAACTTTTTTCCATCACCAATCACTCGGACCCACGGTATGCTGATTATGTCAACTATTTGGTAAGTGAGGCAGTGCCACCACTTCTGACTGCAAAAGGTAAGCGTCGGTTCTTTCATGACGTGAGGTTTTATGTTTGGGATGAGCCGTTTTTGTTTAGAGTGTGTGCAGATCAGTTGGTGAGAAGATGCATTCCTGAGGAAGAGACTGAGGCTGTTCTGCAAGAGTGCCATGCATCTCCTTATGGGGGTCATCATGGTGGTGATAGAACAGCCGCCAAAGTACTTCAATCTGGTTTCTATTGGCCGACACTGTTCAAAGATGTTCACGCTTTTGTAAAAAAGTGTGATCGGTGTCAAAGGACCGGCACAATCACCAGGAAGCAAGAGATGCCTCTACAAGGCATTCTAGAGGTGGAGATTTTTTATGTGTGGGGGATCGACTTCATGGGTCCCTTCCCCTCGTCGAATGGTCACAAGTATATTTTACTGGCAGTGGATTACGTGTCTAAATAGGTAGAAGCTGTTGCTCTTCCTACTAATGACGCGAAGGTGGTGGTGAGTTTAGTCAAGAAGAACATTTTCACCAGGTTCGGAACTCCGCGGGCTTTGATTAGCGATGAAGGTACACACTTCTGTAATAAGTTGTTAAACAACCTTCTAGCTAAATACGGGGTTAAGCATAAGGTCGCCACCGCCTATCATCCGCAAACTAGTGGGCAGGCTGAGGTATCAAATAGAGAGGTGAAGCAAATTCTTGAGAAAACTGTCAGTGCGAATAGGAAGGATTGGGCTACCAAGCTCGATGATGCACTCTGGGCATATAGGACAGCTTATAAGACTCCAATTGAGACTTCACCATACAAGCTGGTATATGGGAACGTGTGCCACTTGCCAGTCGAGCTTGAGCATAAGGCCTATTGGGCGATAAAAAAGATAAATTTTGATATGGGCTTGGCGGGTGAGAAGAGATTGTTGCAACTCAATGAACTTGATGAGTTTAGGTTGCACGCTTATGAAAACGCCAAGTTATATAAAGAGAAAACTAAGCGGTGGCATGACAAGCGCATCCAGCACCGTCACTTTTAGCCGGGCCAACTAGTTCTTTTATTTAACTCCAGGTTGAAGCTCTTCCCTGGTAAGCTCATGTCGAGGTGGTCTGGCCCATTTGAAATCGTTAAGGTTATGCCTCATGGAGCGATTGTACTGCGAGCCCCGGGCTCGGACAAGTCGTTTCTAGTGAATGGGCAAAGAGTAAAGCGATATTGGGGAGGTGAAGTCCATAGGCTTAAATCCTCCATTTCTTTGGTTGACCCTTGAAAGAGGGGTGTAATCGTCGTGCCGCGACGTTAAATCAAGCGCTTCATGGGAGGCAACCCATGGTTTATCGTTTTTGGTAATTACTTAGTTAGTTAGTTTTATATAAAAAATCCAAAAAAAAAAAAATACAAAAAGGATTTAATTCTTGGAATTAATTGTTTGTTAAGTGTGTTATGGCTGGGAATGAGCATGGGAATATGGAGAATTAAGCATTGCGGAGTAAGCAAAAATATGCAGGAAAGGAGCAAAGTTCAGGCTCTTACAACAAGTCTTACATTGTAAGACCTGCTGTAAGGCCTATAGCGCAAGGAATTCTTTAAAAATCAGTGGAGTAAGAGTATTGTAAGAACTTTGTAAGAAAAATCTATTCTCCGAGGACAAGTCTTACATTGGGCATACATTGTAAGAGCTTTGTAAGGTAAGTACATAAGTCCTTAAATACACACAACACAAATAATAAGAACAGGAAACAATACACAGAAGGAAAAACGCTACTTCTGCTTCTCTTGTCCTCTTTCACGAACACACTTCTTCTGGTAAGACTCCCTGATCTTTTCTCTTTACCTCGTTTCTTTCTTATCTCATTTGTTTCTATAGTTCGTCTATGCTCTATTGCTGCGATACCCCATTCTCTTTTTCCCTTTCTAGAGCTAAGTTTCGAGTTGCTTTTGAATGAAGTTTTGGGTGTAAACTGAATAGTTTTTTGCTTGGTATCTATTGTGGGGGGTGCAGGGATGCACTATGATGAGTATTATATGAAAGCTCCCGGAGTTGGGAGGCCGAAATACAATCGAATAGCTTGCACACAAACTGTCCAGTTTTCCGCACATATGGTGTTCGATGAAATCTCCCAATAAAAATTTAAAGCATTCGGCCAAGTCAGAGTAACCGAATCAGTTATGGGGCATAAGTTGAATGTATATTGGTTAGAATTATGGCTTTGGGGCAGCGTTTAAAGCACTTTAACTTGACCGAGACTCATTGCACGTCGCAAGCGCTCGTCGTGCGAGTCGCTGCCCCGTTGTGCAATTCAGGGGCTGCCTTGATTGATTTTCTTTATTGAATATTTCTCTATGTTTTTGTTATGAAGAATAGCATAAGTATGGGGTGTAGGAACCCCGTTTGCACGCTTTGCCAATCTTTAAACTCGAGAATGATTTCAAACAAAGCGATGCACGTTGAGGGAAGTCTGATTACCTCGCCAATGATATAATGAGTTTACAATGAGCTTAATATTTTTAAAAGTGAAGTACACTAGAATTTAAGTGTGGGGTGCACACCAATGTGAAAAATAAAAGTGAAACAAAGCTTCAACGGACTAGTTTTTAGCTATCTTGATGAACGTGGTTGCATTCCATGGCTGATTTTAATTGTTTTTCTTTGTGTGCAGAACTTTCATTACACAATGGTAATTTCAACCCAAGCATCTAAGAGCTGTGGAGGTGGAAGCGGGGGCCAACCACCAAGGAATCCAACAGAGGGCAAGGATAAACGAGAGCAACGCTCAAAGAGGAAACAGGACAAGCCTGCCCAGGAAGTGGAGGAGGAGAATGATAATCCTGAGGTCATACCATTAGCAAGAAGGAGATATCCAGTGGTCATCCTGAGGTCATACAGAAAAGGTGCAAGTTTGAAAGAAAAACCAGTGGTAATCCGTGAGGGTGGTACTTCTAAACCACCGGCTAAGAAGAGAAGGGTAATTCAAGGAAGGGAAGGAATTAATAGTGCAGGACAATGAGGACGATATCCAGGTTGATTGTGATGCTGAAGAAGAGCACATTACCATTCCCTTGCCTGAAAACCTGCCATCCACGAGTATCCCTATTGAACGTTCTCTTTGGGAGGGCACCTTTGTGAGCGAGGATGCCTACAAGGCATACAACTGGCTATGCACGAAACAACACAAGCCGGAGAGAGCTTTGAATATTCCAGCATGTGATAGAGATTTTCCTGCTATTGTTTGCAAGTTGAAAGAAAGAAATTGGGAAACATTCATGAAAGGGCCAAAAGGTCCCGCTAATATAACAGTAGTTCGTGAACTTTATGCCAACTGGGACCATAAACAGAGTGATGTAGTCTGGATCAGAGGGAGAGAAGTGGACATATCACCCCGTGCTATAAATAGGTTCTCCGGTGCTCCAGATGCTGATATGACAGATTTCAAGAATTTTGTAGCTGAGCCCAACTTTGATGATATTGTTAAGGTGCTATGTGAAGAATCAGAGATAGCAGAATGGGTCCCCAACAACCGTAGACCCTATAGTGCACTACCAAATAGGTTGATGGTCAAGGAAGCGAAGGCTTGGTTGAATTGGATTTATAATAGGATTATGCAGGCTGATCCGCAGACCAATGTGATCCAGGCTAGGGTGTTGCTTATTTATGCTTTGATGACTGGTATAATTCTTAATTTGGGAGAGCTCATGCGGGAGCAGATGGTTCGGACACGACAAAACATGCAATGGGGGCTCTATTATGCACACACTTTGTCAGCCATCATGCGTAAGCATAAGGTTCCGAGGTACACAGCTGATGTGATGGATACAGATACTCCACCCGTGCAGGATATCACCGCGGTCCATGATCCTAAGGCGGTGAAGGTTTATAAAAGAACATTGCCTGAGCAAATTGAGGCCGAGTTGGCCAAGTTGACGCAGGGGCAAGAAGCCGCACTGGCCATGTTGAGGGAGGAACAAGACGCTCGAGATAGATTGTTTCTTCGTCAGATAGAGGCCCGTGATGCAGCACTAATGAGCAGACTTTCAGAGTTTTTTTCTTCCACACAGAGTACCAGAGTGACGCGCTCCATTGGCGTCCAGACTGATGCAGGGTCCAGTTACGAGGTTGTGGATTTGAGTGCTACTGATGGCACTGTTGCAGAGCCTGCTCTGGCTACTGCCACTACTATGGAGGGGTCGCTGATTGATGCAATGGATGCAGCTGGCATGAAATTGTTAGACCACTCCACTGCTCAGACCGCGTATTCAGACCGGTCTGCCACACCTCCAGACTCTGCAGTTTGAGGGAGCTTTCTTGATACCCACTATTATTATTATTTTTGTACTTGTGCAGTGGGGACCATGCACTATTTTAAGTGTGGGGTGGGGTATCATGATTTGTACTTGTATATTTTTACTGCATTTAATATTTTTTTTTAGATTAGTGGCATAATCCTTGGGTTTTCTTCAAGCCACGGTTCTTTCCCGAGGATGCCTTTTATTTTGAACCGGGTGTTTTTAGATTAAAAAAAAAAAATTGATATTTAAAATACAAAAAAAAATTAGGAAATAGGAGTAGCTAAGTGGTAAGGACCTGTGCCTTCTCTGTGAATTGTTTGATACTGACATATTTAGTCCTTTACATGCGAGTTGAACTTCCCTAAAGATTTTTGTGTGAGTTGTATATTGGATTGATAGTCGGTCTTGTTAGTGATTCCTCGGCTCAGGTTTCTGACTCTAAGCGCTGACTGAATAGCATGACTTGTCTCGCTTGTTTTTGTTAGGTATTGGAATTTTTCCGCCTTGAGTAGTTCATGCGCCATGAGTGGTGAGGTGCTTTTCTTTAGTCTCGTGCGTGCATTATTGGTCTAGAACTTGCCCCGCGTGTGTTCAAAGCAAAATCCTAGGTTTGCTCTAGTCGGGAGATGATACAGGCCTTCTTTAATAAACCCTTTCTTTTGCAGCCTTGATTAGCCTACCGTTCATATATATCCCTTGTAATCCTTTTTGAGCCTATTAGTTTTTTTTGACACCCACATTACAAGCCTATTCATTTTGTTCTTAATTACCTTCTTTTTGAACCCGTACTCCTTAAAGCACTTTAATTAAAAATATTATTGCTAGTGGAGTTGTGGTTGGTGAAAATTGATGGCTTTTGAGTGGAGTCAATAAGAATAAATTTGTGATGGTATTTTTGAGGAAAAGTACATTGGCAAGGTTGAGGAAAAAAAGTGACAAATGTTGAAAAAAAAAAAAGAGAAGAAAAAAAAATCAAATGTGAAAAAAAATAAAATAAAAAGAAAGCAAAAGAAAAAAAAAATTTCTCAATCCTTGCTAGTGTTGTGCACATTAAAAGAAAAAAATACTTAAAGGGAGGGAAGTGTTTGAGTTGATGTTCGGATGGTAGCTCGGTTGTTTTTGTGAAGAGTTGAGCTATAAAAGTGGAAGTGATGTATTAAAGTGCTTAGGGAGGTAGTCATTTAACCATTACCCGTCCTTTGGCCTACATTACAACCCTTAAAGTCCTATTTAATCCCGAATAGGTGCAATCCTACATTAGTGGAGTCCTACACTACGGGCAAGCCTATGGCACCATTGTGTGGCACTTGAGATTCTTTTTTGAGTGTGAGCGTATTCTTCCTATCTTGAAAGTCCCTTATAATTCAGTTGATATAATTGTGTGTGATTGGGACTAGACTTTGATTGGTGAGGGCACATGAATTATGAAAGTTTGGAGCTTTTATTAGGCCCTAATCTTGAGGAGTGGACATGTCGTGAGTAAGTTGATGTAAAGAGTCGTTTCTTGAGGCTTGGTTGTTGCTACTTGACTGCTTGATAATCCTTGTTTTCTAAATGTGTGGTGTGCAAATATGGGGGGTTGTGTGCTTGTATGTCTAGTGGCTAATTGTTGGTATCAACCTATTTCATAGGTGCGCCTCCTTAAAGTTCTTGAGTTGGGTCGTTGAAGTCCTTGAGTACAAGTGTGTTGGGTTTATTTGTTCGGGGACGAACAAAAGCTAAGTGTAGGGTGTTGATGTTGGGCATATTTCCTATATTTTTAGCAATTGTATTAAACACTTTTATATGGTTTTCATAGCAATACATGCCCAACAATGCTAATTTGTGACATGATTTTAACTTGGTGTGTTTGAATGGTTTAGGTACGAATTGGTGGAATTTGGAGCGAAATAGCTACATTTTGTGGAGAAGTTCGAAGTCAAAGATTGAAGTAGAAAAACGAAGAATTCGAGTGTAAAAATCAGCGGACTAGGAGCTTTGTAAGCTCATTGTATGAGCCTTACAACAGGCGTACATTGTATGAGAAGCTGTGAGACCTGAGAATTGGGCATACAAGGATTCTTACATTGCATGGGCTGCTGTACGACTGGGACTTTCCTACCCGAGCTTGGACTAGCCTAGGGCGTGTAGTACTCCTATTATTCCGTATTAAAATGCAGAAAAACATATTATTAGACATTCTATTACGTATTTTTGGAGGCAAGAACTATAGTAGAGGCTAGAGAACCAAGATTCATCAATTGAGTTATAATTCTTCTTCCCTCTTTATTGTTTCATGAATTCTACATTATTTTGTGAGAAAGCTAACTTGTCTATGAGTAGCTAAACTCTATTATTCTAGGGTTATGGGTTAACCACGAAAGTTGTACTCTGAAGTTGGTTGAATTCTATTAAATTTATCAGATTGAGTTGTTTATTTAATTCTGCTCTGAATTACTTAATTTCCTGGCCAGTTGTTAAGTATTACCCATGAACCTAAGGTTGAACTTGAAAGTGGGAACCGTAGGTTGCAATAGAATTAAATAGAGTGTGTTCCTGAACCCGGACATTGGGGAATGGTTTCGCGGTTAGGATAGAAATATACGTAACAGTCACGCTTAATCAATTTACAGGAAAAACACATGCATTCTTGTTAATTCTAATTCCATAGACATATAGGCGTTAGGTTGGCTTGAATAGGCGAGCAGGGTATCGAAAGAGCTCTGTGAGTATAATTAACCCTGTGATTACCAACTCAGATAAGTAAAACTAATTCAACTAGCAGATGAGTGCAACTGGATTGGTGATCGTCCCATAATCCTGGAATATTCCCTCTCACTGATATCTAGAACTCTTGAATTGTCTTGCATTCCATTTACTTCTATTACTTTTAGCTAATTAGTTAATTAAACACAACTTGAAATCTGGTTAAACTCTCTTGAACAATACTTGAATTGAAGTTTGTCTAGTTAATAGTTAATCAATAGTCCTCGTGGGAACGATACTTTCTTATCACTTTATTACTTGACCGACCGCGTATACTTGCGTGTGCGTTTGGAGCGACACTGCCCAACATACTAAGTTTAGGGTTATCCAGACTAGACATCTAAGAGTAGTACAAAGAAAACAGATACCTCCTGAAGGGAGCAAAATGCAACTGAAATGATAACAGATAAACTGGTGGCCATCCGGAATAAAAGCTGGCTCACCCTGACAGCTGAAGTCGTCTTCGCTCCTTCACAACGTGGCAAACTAAATCCTGGAGCGAACCTGCCGAAACAAAATAGATAGACAAGAAACCAACAACAAAAACGGGTGAGTCAAAATTACTCAATAAGTGGGGAAGACTAGCCACCTCAAAGAATAGGATAGCTAGCCAGAGAGGAGAAACAAATAAATAAAATTCCTCTTATTTAATTATAAAAAGATAGAGGCAGATAACAACCGGAAAGATGTAAGAAACTTATAAACTCAACCAAGGATGCGTGCCAAAAACATATCATCAAATATACAATGCATATATAAGCAGAACAGTAGTCATGTACCGTAAGTCTACACAATGGTATGAATTGAGATGGAATGAAATAAAGTGAGATGAAATGAAATGAAATATGATGCGAAGGGTCACATGTGCCCGTAGTCCCATCCCGAAGCGGAATACTCCTGCATTCGAGGGGAATCCAATCTGATAACCAACTGGAGCGGAATACTCCTGCTCCTGTGGCTGAATACTCCTGCACCCGATATAATATAAACCAGAGGCGGAATACTCCTGCACTCTCCTGGGGCGGAATACTCCTGCACCCGATATAATGTAAAGCTGAGGCGGAACACTCCTGCACTCAATATCTGACATAAGAGCGGAATACTCCTGCTCTTGAGGCGGAATCCTCCTACCCTCAATATGATACAATGCAGCGGACTCCTCCTGCTCCTGGGCCGGAATACTCCTGCACCCAATATAATATGCAATGTAATGCATATGAATGACATATAATTCATATGAATGCAATGTGATGCAATAATAACCCTTCACCGGCGCGGGACTCTCATCGACAGCCGGGAAGTAGATGCCAACTTACAGCCATGGTACAATGCTCAGATCCTCAATGCAATACCAACAACAGGACATAACATATAATATACAATGTAAATCCAAAGCTAAGGCGTAATGAGTACGCCTATCGGCAGCTACACACGTGGCCAGGTACCTCCAAAGAAATGGATATAAACACTTACCTCGTTACAAAGCTAGTACAGTTATTCAACAACCGCTTTATCCTTTGGATTCACTGCCAAATGATCCTGTTGTATTCAATAAGCAGAAAACTATATCAATTTAGGCTAAAGGCTTCATTCCTCACATCTTAGGGCAATCCGGTTAGGAACCTCATACCCTATTTGCATACGCAATACGCAGGCCAGGCCTATGTACGGGGTTTAAGGTCACATAACCAAATCCTAAATAAATTACATTTATAAGTTGCCCATAACTCACTGAGTACGAATATATAATCAATTCCATTATCGGGGTCCATTTGACGCTTTAAACTATTAATTGAACTTATTAAAACAGTGTCTAATATTCCAAGTTTTACTATTAAAACATATTCAAACACACGTAATAAACTCAAATAATGCATTAAGATCATTACCTGAATGTTTCGGGGTAAAAATTCTACTATTTTCCCGGCTCTTTTCTACTATAAATAATGACCTCGGTAAGTCGTTTCGGAAGTTAGGACTCTGATTGGTATGTCGATAATTTTAAAATATTCGTAAGGTCCATTAGGAGCTGTCTGTAATATTTGAGCTAAATCAGACCTCGTTTGGTAGGCATTGGAAGAAGGTTTCAGTTTTATTGTAGATAAATATTAAAAAGAGATTTTTGAGCTCGGTTTTGGCGAATGAGCTCCGATTCAAAATTCGAAAGCGCCGTTAGGTTCGTATGATTATTTGTGATATTTATGATTTTTAGAAAGTGAATTTCGATGTTGTTCGGCTAGTTTCCGCTAAAATGCCGAAAGTTAAATAATTTGATATTTTTCCTTTAAATCCGCATATTGAGTTTCGGGAGTCCGATTTGAGATCCGTCTTCGCGAGTATGTTACATATATTGTGTATAACTTACTTGAAAAGTTTGGGATCATTTTGACTTATGTAGGGTTCTATTTTAATTTTAATCATAGTAGCAAATTTATTATAAAAAATTAAATTGATTAGTCGGTGGCTAAGGAATTTAATCCCTTAGCATAGCAGCAAACAAGATACAACAGAAACAATTGAACATAAACAGAGAAGAGAGAAATTAGGAAAAGAAAGAGAAAAAAAGGGAAAAGAGGTGGAAAAATAGTGGAATTTCTACCTCAAATCTCCAGGTAATGATGTTAACTCATTATCTTAGTTTATTATGTGTGTTTGAATATATTTCTACGGTAAAAATAGGAATATTAGACATCGCTCTAATGACTTAAATTGATAGATTAAACGGTCAATTGGACCCCGATGATGGAAATGATTATATATTCGTACTCAGTGAGTTATGAGCTACATATAAATGTAATTTATTTAGGGTTTGGTTATGGGACTTTGAACCCTGTACATAGGCCTGGCCTGCGTATTGCGTATGCGAATAGGGTATCAAGTTCCTAACTGGATTGCCCTAAGATATAAGGAATGAAGCCTTGAGCTTTATTTGATATAATTTTTCTGCTTATTGAATAGAGCGGGATCCACTACAACATTCTGCATCTATAGCTACGAATTCTAAGCTATGAAAATAAATTTTGTGGCTAATACCTAACAATAGCTACAAAAATAAAAATTCAGTGGCTATTTACAATTTCGTTAAATTTCTTAGCCACAAAATTGAAATGTGCGAAGCTAATTTATCACGTTTGCTAGACTTACAAAGTTTCATAGCAATAAGTACCTAAATAGCTACAAAATTTTTGGTACAAAAACATTCGTAGCTAATATTAAGTTTTTGCTACGTGTTTATAGTTACCGTAGCAATATCACTGAATAACAGCTACAAGAAGTAAAATTTGTGGCTATTTATAATTTCGTTAAAATTCTTAGCTACAAAATTGAAATTGGCAAAGCTAATTTCTCACGTTTTCTACACTTACTAACTGTCGTAGCTATAAGTACCTAAATAGTTACAAAAGTATTGCAACAAAAAAAAATCGCAGCTAATAATAAGTTTTTGCTAGAGTTCAATATAATTTCGTAGCTATTCATAAGATTTTGTCACGTGCTTGAAGTTGTGGAAGCTGTAGAGATATTTTAGCCAGAATAAATTGATTGAAATAAAATATTATATCTAAGATTCTTTGCTTCATAGCTAATGCTGCATAAGGTTATTTGTTGTTACACAAAAATTTAGTATCTAAACATAATCATATGCCATGTGTTACAATCATAATAAATAATTCTAAATTATTTGCAACAAAATGTTATAACTATAATATTTATAATATTTTTAATAATTTTGCTTAATAACTAGAATTTGTCATGACTACAATTATGAATTCAAAGTGAAAATAAATTCATATTAAAAATTATATTTTTTTATCGTGCATTTTAACCACAATTAATTAGTTAATAACAAGATATTTTAATAGTCAGATGAATATTTTTCGTCAAAAAATCATGAAAATAGTAGTCTATAAAGATTAGAAAAATTTATGAAATATGAGTTTAAAAATATAAGATTAAGATTTTTAGTATCCACATAATAAATTAGTGTTATATTTCAAATAGAAATTATTAAAATGCAAAAAATAAAAAAAAACAATCTTTAATAATGGATCATATGTATACTTGTAACCTTATGCCTAATTTCTTGCACTTATCAAATTCATATTATTTATCAAATTTTATTTATAATATTGATTATACAATTTTGTAGGTAAACATTAAATTTATTAACAATTATGGAGATATAATTAGCTATATAGTCTAACTGTATGCACACTAATAATTCTTTGATATCTATAATTAGTTATTCACGCAATTATTTGTTCATCAAACATATATTTATGCATTAAATGGATAGCTAATTCAGTTTGCACAGTCATTTTTTTGAACTTCTATTATTACTACTAATTGTTATATGGAACACTTGTGTACACAACAACAACAACAACAACAATAATAACAGCAGCAGCAGCAGCAACAACAACAACAACAATAACAACAACATACCCAGTATAACATTACGAGTGTGAGTTTGAAGAGCATGATAGATATGCAGACCTTACTCATACGCCTGTTGAAATAAAGAAACTATTTCTGATAGACTTGTCACAAATAATTTTGTAAAATATGGAACACTAGAGTGTTTCCAATATTTGTTTAAAAAAATTAAAAATTTAATATGGTGGATATGAGAGTATACAGTAAAACTAAATATTATATCACAATTCATATTAAAATAATCAATAATGCAAGTTCAAAATATTACTTTGACAAATATCTAGTTATATATAATTGAAATTGAATATCTAATTAATTATATAAAGAATAAAAAATTATATACTTATATCCATTTACATTGACACTAATTATACTCAATTTAAATAATCACAAATATTATTGATGTCAGGACTATTACTCTTTTAATTGATGTCAGGACTATTACTGTTTTAAATATCATACATCTAATTAATCAGTATAAGAACAAATACTACTGCACTTTAATATCAAGCTAGTTGCAATCATTTCTACAAGAGTTTAATATAATAAATTCTCTCGTTGATCCATAAAATTTTAAGTCAACTATTTTTGAAAATTTGAAGGAGGACAAATAACAAAACTAGGAGTACGATAACCTAATATAAAAGCATTACTTGTGAGTTTCATACTAATAAGAATTTATAAGTAATTGTAGTCATCTTGATTTTTTTTTAATTACATCTTACACATATTTTTCTCCTTAAGTCAAATTTATATGTATTTGACAAATATCCAAAAATATTACTACTAATCATGTTATATAGTTAATTTTTATGATTGTTATCTGTTAGTTTCTATTTTTTATAAAGAAAGAAGAAGTAAAACAACATAATATTAATTTTTATCTCTAAATTTAAAGGAAATTATGTTATAAATTTTACAATTTTTATCTTTCGCTTAGGTAAGATGAACAAAAGAAAATTAAGAAAGTATCTTTTATATTATTTATATTTTATGCAATTGTATTTAAAAGAATGATTTGTTTTCTATTTTACTTAGAAGAAATATTTATCTATGATGTACTGCTATCTTGCAGGTTTATGAAATTAAGAAAGGAAAATTATCAAAGTTTATGGGCCAATTAATACACCCCAAAACCTAAACTTCACACACTCCATCTCCTCTCTAGCCACCATACGTCTGCCTCCCCTTTACCAATTTTTCTTCCACCATAAGTAATGATCAATCCCTCTCTTTCAACTCAAATATTTATGGAATTTCAATGCCTTTTCATTCATGAAAATTAATTCTCTTTCATTATTTTTATTTCAGTTTATTTTTAGAAATACTTATATCTTTATAACATAGGATTTTTTTAATCCCCTCGCGCCTTCTTGAGTTTAGTGTATGGTTCATTTTTTGAATTACTCCGTAATTTAATATATATTTTGTCGTTTTCTTTTCTTTCTGTTTTGCTAGACATTGCGTAGGAATATGAAACTTGTAAGTTTTTTTTGTTAAGGAGCCATAGTCTGACCATAAATCTCGTTATATATTAGGAAAAAAATATTTGAAGAAGCTTTTGACAAAGATCTACAGGTTTGCTCTCTACTATTCATTTACTTCATCTCTTGCTTTTATGTTCACGTTTGCTAGTTGTCAAATTCTTATTTTACTTTTATGATTTATCTCTATATTATGGGATTAATCTTCTCGCCTTAAAATGTGGTTAATATTTTTATTCCCATGAATTCATACTTGTATCAATCTAACAAATTTTGTCTTGGATTTACTTATTTCTTTAGTTGTCATGATGATTGTTTCTTTTGAATTTGCAGGTTGCATAGTGAGTCTACTTCATCATTTGATTCAAAAATATTATCTATTGGCAACAACAAGAATTACATTAACTAGTTTTTATTTTTCATACTTTAATATTTTCGCTGTACATAAAAGTTATATAATGAAGCAATGACTTATGATCATGTATTTTTGGATTTACTTTTGAAAAATATGCAATATCATTTTGTAGATTAAAATTATATTTAAAGCTTACGATTTTGTTAGTTCTGAATTATTTATCTTTATGTATGGTTACGAAAAATCTGAAAAATATTTAAAATATGTGTAAATATATCAATGTTGAAATTGAAAATTTTGTTGCATTTATTTAATAATTTAGGTTTTTCGCCAAGAAAAAAATAAAATATAATAATTTTTTATGACTTTTTGAAAATTTGTACCTATGAAATTTTAGTCTCTAGCTAAACACCAGCTAGTATGTGACAATATAGCTACAAATTTAAATTTTGTGGCTAATAAATTAAATCTTTTGCAACGCTATATCAACTTGTGGCTACAATATTAAGATTGTCATAGATTGATTTGTCGTGGCAAAAGAATGAAATTATCTGCTACTAATTTATTTTTCGTGGCAAAAGATTCTTACCATTATAGCTACAGTACAATCTTTTTTGTAGCAAAAAGTATTAGTTCTTAGCTACGAGGCATGTAAAGTCCGTAGCTAACTTTTAGCCACCCCACCTTTAGCTACGAATGCTACGGGAGAAAAATCTTGTGGCTAAAGGGTTTAGCCACAAAAATTCGCATATTTAGCTGCGATGTATTTCATAGCTATAGACGCAGAATGTTGTAGTGATCGTTTGGCAGTTAATCCAAAAGAAAAAGCAGTTGTTGAGTAGCAGGGCTAGCTTTGGAATACGGTAAGCGATTATATCCATTTCTTTGGAGGCACCTGGCCTCGTGGATTTTCTACCTCGTGTTCCTTACGTGTGTAGCTGCCGATAGGCGTACTCATTATGCCTTAACTTTGGATTTAAATTCTATATTATATGTTATGTCCTGTTATTGGTATTGCATTGAGAATCTGAGTATTGTACTTTGGCTTTGACTTGGCATCTACTTCCTGGCTGTCGATGAGAGTCCCCCGTCGGTGAAGGGTTATTATTGCATCACATTGCATTCATATGCATTACATTGCATATCATACTGAGTGCAGGAGTATTCCGCCTCAGCTTTACATTTTATTGGATGCAGGAGTATTCCGGCCCAGGAGAGTGCAGGAGTATTCCGCCTTTGGCTTATATTATATCGGGTGCAGGAGTATTCCGCTCCAGGAGCAGGAGTATTCCGCTCTAGTTGGTTAGCAGATTGGATTCCCCTCGAATGCAGGAGTATTCCGCTTCGGGATGGGATTGCGGGCACATGTGACCCTTTGCATCTCATTTCATTTCATCTCATTTCATTTCATCTCATTCCATTTCGTTTCATAATATTGCGTAGATTTTCTGTAAATGACTACTGTTCTGCTTATATGTGCATTGCCTATTTGTTGATCATTGTCTGGTTCCGTTTCCCTGACTAGCATATCTATTTTTCGAGGTTGCTAGTTTGTTCGCACTTATTTAGTCATTATGACTCACCCCTATTTGTTCTTGTGTTTTCTTTTCGTTCGACAGATTCTGCTCCAAGACCCAGCCAGTCGCGTCGTGATTAAGGAGTAGTACGTTTTCAGCTGTCTACGGCGAGCCATCCTGTTCATTGCGGCCACAAACTTCAGATATTACAGTTGTCCTTACTTTTGCTCACTTCGGGAGGTGTGTATATCTTTTGGATTTTTTAGATGTCTGATCTGGAAACCTTTAAAAATGTATCTTCTGGGTAGTTATTTGTATTGTTGAGACAGCTTGTATGTTTGTCTATCCTTGAGAGTTATCTTATATTGTTAAATTTTGGTTCATTTTCATTTCAAGGTAATTCTTCACAGTTTATATCGATTCAGTAAATAGGGTTCACCAGACAGGTTTAGGGGAGGTGGTCGGGTGCCCGCATGGCCTAACCGAGAATTCGGGTCGTGTCAACCCCAAATCCGTTTAGACCGTGCGGACACTTGACATCCTCCCCAAGAGCCGTCGGGCGAACCCTTACCAATTAAATTAGGAAAATAAATATAACAATTCATAAATAAGGACAGGACTAAGAAAAAATACAGACATACTGATACCTCTAAGCTGTATAAAAGAAATTACAGCTGTCAACCCAATATACTAGGTTTAGGGCTATCCAGACTAGACATCTAAGAGTACAAAAGAAGACAGATACCTCCTGAAAGGAGCAAAATGCAATCGAAATAATAAACAATAAACTGGTGGCCATTCGGAATAAAAGCTGGCTCACCCTGACAGCTGAAGTCGTCTTCACTCCTGAACAACGTGGCGAACTCAATCCTACAGCGAACCTGCAGAAACGAAATAGATAGAAAAGAAACAAACAACAAACAAGGGTGAGTCAAAAGGACTCAATAAGTGGGGCAAACTAGCCACCTCAAAGAATAGGATAGCTAGCCAGGGAGAAGAAACAGATAAATCAAATTCCTCTTATTTAATTATAAAAAGTCAGAGCCAGATAATAACTGGAAACATGTATGAAACCATAAACTCAACCAGGAATACGAGCGAGAAACATATCAACAAATAAGCAATGCACGTATAAGTAGAACAATAGTTATGTACCACAAGTCTACACAATGGTATGAAATGAAATGAGATGAAATGAAATATGATGCAAAGGGTCACATGTGCCAAATGAATGGAGCGGAATCCTCCTGCTCCTAGGGCTAAATCCTCCTACCATCAATATAATGCATTGGAGCGGAATCCTCCTGCTCCTACGGCGGAATCCTCCTACCCTCAATATGATGCAATGGAGCGGACCTAACGCCTTTTTTTCTTTTCACGACGAAAATTAAAATGGTACTCTACGATATTCGAAATAATCCCAAATTTCGCATAGAAGTTGTACAAAATATATGTAACTGTTGCTCCCAAATGCACACGCAAGTATACGTGGTCGACAAGTAATAAAGTGATAAATCGAGTATCGTTCCCACGAGGACTATTCAGACTGAATTCTAGCAAACAATTTATATAAACTATTCAGGGATCTTTTTCCAATAGTGATGAGTTTATTGACTAAAGAACAGTAATTAAATGGTAGAAGTAAATTCAAATAATGGAGCAAGACTTGGTTGTTATCAGTAATAAGGAGACGGTCCAGTGTCAGAGTTATGAACAATCCAGTTGAGATTTCCAATTGATTCCACTCCTCAAATCCCGGGTTACTAACTAACAGAGTAAATGTACCTGTGAAAACCTTTCGATTCTTCACAGTCTATGCAGGCTACTTCAATCCCTATATGTCTATGGGTTGAATCACGTGCACGCATTAACGAATTCTGTAATGAGTTAAACTAGGCGAGCAAGTATATGTCTATCCTACTCAAAAATTGGTTCCCCGATGCCCGGGTTCACAAACTAGTCATACTCTTTCTTATTACGTAATTAAATTCCCTCTTTCGAGTTCAATCTAAAAACCATAGATAATGCGTAATAATCGGGCCCTGACAATTACACAACTGAAATCAAGAAAGAATAAGTAACCCATTATGGGATTCAATTAATGGAAATCAATCTTCAAACATCAACCTTCATTAAATACTCTAACCCTAGAACTAGAGATTTAGCCACACATACTCATAATAACAACAAAAGGATTTGATGTAATAATGAAATAATGATGTAATAAATTAACGGCAGGAAGAAAAACCCTTGTTCAAGATGATATGAGCTCTCCAATTTTCCCCCAAATTCTGAACTCCCATCAAAAACTAAGTAAAAGAGTATTTATAGTGTTTACAAACACCTAGTAATAAGTTAGACCGGTCTAAGCCTAGACGAAATATGAAGTAACAATCCACTCAAGGGCGCTATAACGGGCGCCCCGCGCCTCGTAAAGCGCTGGGACAAGCAGAACCCGCCAAACTTATGGGCGCTTTTGGCCCGTGCCACGTGAGTAAAAGCGCTGGGGCACTGGGCGCTATAAGTGGCGCTCCACGTGCCCCAAAGCGCCCAGCCAAAATATGTTTTTCTTGGTCCGAAATCTCGCTCGTGTCGTGCCCTCGTGTGCTCAGTCAAATCCTCAATCAACTTCCAATCATTCCTTGCTCAATCAAGCTCCTAAAAGCTCCAAATGCACTGCGTAACAACCTACATACACACGACATAAAATCAGTGCAAAACCACATTCATAAACTATAAAACGAGCGAATAACAAGCTCAAACATGCGGAAATATTAAGGAAATATAGGCATAAAATGCCAAACATCACCACCCCACACTTGAACCCTTGCTCGCCCTCGAGCAAGTCGCAACTAACTTCCCAATCTAGGTAGAACAGGTCTGCCTATGACTATGGTTGATACCGACCATCGAACCAATGCACACATGACTACTATGGATCCACAACATGCCAACAATTTACCAAAACCAAAAATATGAGAACAACCACCCCAAAATAGTTCAAATGCACAAACTCAACTTATTGCAACCATGCTCCCACAAAATCACACCTATCTACTCAACCAAGAAGCCATCAGCTTGACCTATCTCATGCAAACCACGTGCTCTCACCAATATGAGGCAAAAGAGTGCCCCCCCAAAGATCACACACAACAATAAATATCACGAATAGAATGGAGGCAATAACAAATGAATTCACTCACTCTCATAAAAATCTCACACGTCACACACAATGTACCATAGGCTTGCCCGTAGTGTAGGACTCCACTAATGTAAGCTCACTCCAGTCAGGATTAACTAGGACTTTAGAAAGGTTGTAATGTAGGCTAAGGAGCGGGTAGGATACATATGGTAATAGTGACTACCTCCCTAAGCACTTTAATACATCACAATTAACTTAAGCACAAATCTCATCAAAGCCACCCAATCAACAACTTTCACACACACCTTCTCAACAAGTAGCAACTTTTCTTTTAAGCACACACTAGCAAGGAATGGATATTTTTTCTCTTTTTATTTCTTTTTCCACAATTTTTTCTTTTCTTTTCAACTTTGCTCTTTTTTTTTCTTTTTCAATTTCATTATCTTCCAACCTTGCCAATGCTTTTCACTACTTCACAATTTTAACAAGTATTCCTCTTCATTAGCTCCACTCAAAAACCTTCCAAAATCCAACCAAAACTCCAACATAACAACACAATATCAATAAAGTGCTTAAGGATTAAAGGGCCAAAAGAGACAATTTAGAAAAAATTGGTAGGCTCGGGGTGTGGGTGCCAAAAAAAAGGGTCAAAGAAATCACAACAACAACTTTTTTTCCAAGGTGTATATGTAAGGGTAGGCAAATCAAAAGAAGGCCTTGTATCATTTCCCAACTAGAGCAAACCTAGGATTTCGCTTTGCACACACACGGGGCAAGTTCTAAACATTAATATGCAACATGGAGCAAGAAGAATATGGCTCACACACACTTTGGACACGGTCCACACAAAAAGGTTCAATCAACAACTCTCAACTAAGCATCTAGAATGCAACTTGTGGAAAATTAAGCACTAATGCACAAAGGTTCACAACAAAGTCAAGCAAGTGGAGTCAAGCATCTCAAGGGAGTCGTTCCAATTTTTCCTAGGCATGCATCACAATTAAAACCCAAGGACGCCACAAATAGCACATGCAATCAAGTTCAAGTCCATCGGTATCAAACAAATCAAAGGCACCTAGCATTCCACCTATTTCTTTCGTCTAGGGCCACCTACAACTAATACTACTCTAATCCTAAAAATAAAAACTACCCGGTTCAAAGGCCTCCCCGTGGAAAAGAACTGAGGTCATAAGAAAAACCACGGGGTGGATGACATGTACCACTAATAAAACTAAAAGGAAAATCTTTTTGGAATTTTTCATTGGTTTTCTAATTTTTTTTTTTTTTGTATTAAAGCAAGAAACAAATCAAAATAACGTCAAGTGACAACCGAAAATCCTATGGTACATGCATCCCTAACCTTAAAAATAGATACAAGGGTAGTTCCCCACCCCACACTTAAACTAAGCACTGTCCTCAGTGCTAAAAATAAGAAAGTGCAAGGAAAAGAAAACTTCCCTGAAGACTCTAGTCCTTGGTGCTACCATCCTCCAAGCTTCCATATAGTATGAGGTACTCAGACTTCCCTCATCAGGTCATCAACATTAGGCAAGGGTGAGGACACCCCACACTTAGCCTCGACATTACATGAACCTGCAATCCAAGGAAAAACAAAAACTATGTGACACTATACTTAAAATAATACAAGTACAAACTCGGGTTGCCTCCCGAGAAGCGCCTTAGTTAACGTCGTGGCACGACGACACTTCTAGCTCACTTCCAGCATTTATGTCTTCTCTTCTTACGCCTCACCTTTGCTTTCTTCCCTTCTTTGAGAGAACCCCTCTTCAACTTCACATGTGGTGTACTTCCATGTTCTTATTTGACACATTCAATCATAGAACACTCTTCAACCTTATCTATGTGCTCCTTCCCATTATACACCTTGAAAGTAACCTTCTCTCCATGCGCTCTAACAGTCATCTCACCCAGCTTCATGTCAATAATTGCCTTCGAGGTGACTAAGAATGGTCTCCCCAAAATAATTGGAGCTTCTCGGTCCTCTTCATAATCTAGGACTACAAAATCAGCAGAGAATGTAAACTTACCAACTTTTAGCAACACATCCTCCAACTTACCATCAGGGTGAGTGAGTGATCCATCCGCCATCTTAAGAGTAACTGAAGAGGGCTTGATTACTCCTAGCCCTAACCTTTTGCAAACAGAGAGAGGCATGAGATTTATGCTCGCACCCAAATCACACAATGCACCAGTGATATTATGCTCTCCAATGGTACAAGGAATAGTAAGCCTCCCAGGATCTTGAAGTTTTGGAGGTAGCTTGCTCAAGATTGTGCTACACTCCTCAACTAACTCAATTGTGTCTATCTCTTGAGGCTTTTTCTTCTTGACTAAAATCTCTTTTAAGAACTTCACAAAGGATGGCATCAATTCAAACACATTAGTCAAAGGAATATTAACTTGAAGTTCTTTCAACATACTCACAAATTTTTTATACTGGGCCAGATCCTTCGATGATAATAGTCTCTGCGGGAATGGTGGAGGTGGCAGAGGTGCCTCCTTTCTCTCTTCTTTCTTCTTTACCTTCTCCACTTTTTCAACTTTTTCTATTTAAGCTATCTCCTCGGACTTGGCCATCAGCTCTCCACCTTCAATTAAAGTCACTGCAAGACATTGTTCAGGCTCTTTTTTAACAGCGCTTATTTCTCCCACCAACTGCCCCAACTGGTGCTCCAGGTTCTTTTAAGCATTGGCAATATCTTGTATGGCCACTGCATGGGCTGCAGTGTCAGCTATCATTCTCTGCTGGTGACACGACCCGGAATCCGGTTAGGCCGTGCGGGCACCCGACATCCTTCCCTAGACCCGTCGGGCGAACCCTTATCAATTAAATTAGGAAAATAAATGTAACTCAATTTATAAATAATAACAAGACTTAGAAAAAGTACAAACATCATGATATCTCTAAGCTGTAAAAAAAAAAAAATACAGCTGACTACCCACATACTAGGTTTAGGGCTATCCAGACTAGACATCTAAGAGTACAAAAGAAGACAAATCCCTCCTGAAGGGAGCAAAATGCAACTGAAATAATAACCAATAAACTGGTGGCCATCCGGAATAAAAGCTGGCTCACCCTGACAGCTGAAGTCGTCTTCGCTCCTACAGAACGTGGCGAACTCAATCCTGGAGCGAACCTGCCGAAACGAAATAGATAGACAAGAGACAAACAACAAACAAGAGTGAGTCAAAAGGACTCAATAAGTGGGGCAGACTAGCCACCTCAGAGAATAGGATAGCTAGCCAGGGAGAAAGGAATCAGACAGACCAAATTCCTCTTATTTAAATTATAAAAACGCAGAGCCAGATAATAATCGGAAACATATAAGAAACTATAAACTCAACCAAGGATGTAAGCTAGAAACATATCAACAAATAAGCAATGCACATATAAGGTGAACAGTAGTCATGTACCGCAAGTCTACACAATGGTATGAATTGAGATGAAATGAAATGAAATGTGATGCAATGGGTCACATATGCCCGCAATCCCATCTCGAAGCGGAATACTCCTGCATTCGAGGCGAATCCAATCTGATAACCAACTGGAGCGGAATACTCCTGCTCCTGAGGCAGAATACTCCTGCACCCGATATAATATAAAGCAGAGGCGGAATACTCCTGCACTCTCTTGGGGCGGAATACTCCTGCACCCGATATAATGTAAAGCTGAGGCGGAATACTCCTGCACTCTCCTGGGGCGGAAACCTCCTACCCTCAATATAATATAATGGAGCGGAATACTCCTGCTCCTGGGGCGGAATACTCCTACCCTCAATATGATACAATGGAGCGGAATACTCCTGCTCCTGGGGCGGAATACTCCTGCACCCAATATGATATGCAATGTAATGCATATTAATGACATATAATGCATATGGATGCAATGTGATGCAATAATAACCCTTCACAGGCGCGGGACTCTCATCGACAGCCGGGAAGTAGATGCCAACTTACAGCCAGGGTACAATGCTCAGATCCTCAATGCAATACCAACAACAGGACATAACATATAATATACAATGTAAATCCAAAGCTGAGGCGTAAGGAGTACGCCTATCGGCAGCTACACACGTAAGGAACACGTGGTAGAAAATCCACGAGGCCAGGTGCCTCCAAAGAAATTGATATAAACACTTACCTTGTCACAAAGTTAGCACAATTACAAAACAACCGCTTTGTCCTTTGAATTCATTGTCAAACGATCCCAGTCTATTCAATAAGCAGAAAATATATCAAATTAGGCTAAAACCTTCATTCCTTATATCTTAGAACAATCCAGGTAGGAACCCGACACCCTATTCGCATACGCAATACGTAGGCCAGCTCTATGTACAGGGTTTAAGGTCACATAACCAAATCCCAAATAAATTACATTTATATGTTGTCCATAACTGACTGAGTACGAATATATAATTAATTCCATTATCGGGGTCCATTTGACCCTTTAAACTATCAATTTACGTCATTAGGGCGATGTCTAATATCCCTATTTTTACCGTAAAAATATATTCAAACATATGTAATAAACTCAAATAATATATTGAGGTCATTATCTGAATATTTCAGGGTAAAAATTCTACTTTTCTCCGGCTCCTTTCTCATTTTCTGGCATTTTCTCTTCCTCCCCGTCATTTCATTTTCTCTCGGTTTCATATCGTGAATGCTACAATTTCTGTATCTACTGCCTTCGTCCTTAGCATTTAAGCTAAGGACCAACCGACCTTTTTCCTTTTTTTTTTGTTTTCTTTTATTTTATTTTCTTTTCTTTTCGTTTTCGCGGCGACAATTAAAATGGTACCCTACGATATTCGAAATAATTCCAACTTTTGTATACAAGTTATACAAAATATAAGTAACATATTCGTGAAGGCGGATCTCAAATCAGACTCCCGAAACTCAAGATGCGAATTTAAATGGAAAAGGTCAAATTATTTAACTTTCGGCATTTTAGTGGAAACTAGCCGAACAATATCGAAATTCACTTTCGAAAGTTCACAAAAGTCATAAATAATCATACGAGCCTAGCGGCGCTTTGGGATTTCGAATCGGAGTTCGTTCGCCAAAACCGAGCTCAAAAATCTCTTTTTAATATTTATTGTCAATAAAAACTGAAACCTTCTTCCGATGCCTACCAAACGAGGTCTGATTCAGCTCAAATTTTACAGATAAGTCCCAATGGATATTACGAATATTTTAAAATTATCAGCACGCCAATCGGAGTCCTAACTTCCGAAACGACTGACCGAGGTCGTTTCATTCTCCTCCAATTGAACTCTCGTTCGTTCTCGAACGAGCCTAAGTCTAAAGAAAAAAATTCGCACAGATAACAAAAGAACTTGTACGACCTTCATAAGTTACTCCACGGACCTTATCTCCTAATTACAGGATCTGAATTATATTACGCACATCGTACTTTTGGAATAAAATATATCTGGATAATATGATAATACTATTGCATAATTTATTCTGACTAAGCTGATTCTTCCTCGATCGCGAGAAGAGAGTTCTACATTTTCGAAGCAAAGATACACGAAACTTTGAATGGATTAACATGATTCAGCCGATAATGACATCTTCGATATACCTTTCTATATAGAACAGGTCGATGGAACTAAGAATTAGCTCACGCTTGATGCAATAGGGGAGCTTTTGATAGTCACTATACACTATAGAAGATTTGATACAAGCTATATTATTTTTACAAATTCACTATGCAACATGTCAGTTGATTTTAGTGCTGTTCCGCAAGCTCCTTGTGGGAATGTAGTTACTCATATCCTAATGCATGTCAAAGATTCATCTGAACAGAGTCTATCATATAAGGATAAGGATCATGCAAATACTACTGGATAGTATGATGCAGACCAGAAATAATCTTCAAACTGATCATCTACTTCAGTGTATTGTCTTTGAATTGGAAATATTATGACTTGAAAAAGTGAAAATAAAAGAGACATGTAGTTGGACCATGTGCTGAGGCAGAATACTAGCACAAAGTTGATTACATGTGTACTTATAACGCTAAAGTAACTTCTCAAAGAGTTGAGGTGTGAAGGAGATATGCCAATGATGGGTGGATGACAAGCTGCACTAGTCTTTTAACTCTAAATTTCCATGAAGTAAAACAGCGTCAGTATGAGGATCTAGTTCAGTTGAATACAGAGAGATAGCCAGAAGAAACGGAGTCACCATACAGGGTTATTACTGACGGTGTTCCCATGTATAAAGATAGACTTTGTGTCCCTGATGTTACAAATTTACGTGGACAGATTATGATAAGAGGCACATTATTCCAAATACACTGTTTATCCAGGTTCGATTAAGATGTACCATGATCTTAAGCAGAGTTATTGGTGGGACGGAATAAAGTGTGACATAGCAGAATTTATGGCTCAGTGTTCTAATTGCCAGCAAGTTAAAGTCGTGTCATCTTTCCAGATTTTATACTCTCAGCAGATAAGTACGTATATATATGATCAGGTTGCCAGCTTATCTCTGGCATTAATAGATTATTAGTGGGTTTAGCAATGATCGACACTCATTGTAGGTTTCTGTCGTGGCCTTACTTTGGGTCGTGAGAAAAGTGGTATCACCACCTCAGAGATTTAATATTACCATTCAGTATTTGGAGGGAGACTCCTCCACTTAAAGCACAAACTCATGCAGCCATTTGAATAGGAATAACCACCCTCGCACAGTCTACTGGACTAAAGAAGATTTGGCTAAAAGCTGAACGTAGGCAGACCTAAGCTACCAACTACCCTTTCGAGTTGCCAAACAGCTGCAACTCTCAGGTTCAGAACTCCATAACTTTGCCGTAAACACCACCGCCTGATGGATGGTACTTCTATATAAAAATTTCGGCAGAATTTCCCCGGAAACTGGATGATCCGCAAAACAGAACCAGCACTATACTATACATAGGAATGGATACCCGGATAAACTGATAACATAAACATGTAAAGCGGATAACAAGATGAGACAACTGGATGATATAACAAATCCGCAGATAGAATGTCTGGACAGCACTATTGTCCTGATTTTCAACCTAATTTTCAGAGTGTAGATCAAATCAAAGGTCAATGATGCCTCTCATTACCCTTAGTAGCCTTGAATAACAACAATGTGCTTACCCAACTACCTTGACACGCACTCTGGCTTAACATAGGGAACATTACGAGTGGCTACTAACCGCCCAAGCTTACTAGTATCGGAAGAAGAAGAGATGGCAATAAACAGAGGATAGAAATAGTTAAATCTTTAGGAAGATCATCTCCTTATTTATTTGGCTACCAGAGCTAGACTACTTACGAGTCAGGCTAACCAAAGAATCGCAATTGAAGAAATAGACATTAAATGAGCTCTATGGAGCAACACCCATATCAATTTAACCTTCCAATAAGAAGGAAACTCTAACAATTTACCAGAAAACCTTTTATAATCCAGATAAGCTCAGGGGATAACGTGACTTTACTAATATCTCGAACCAAGAGGAGACACGTAGATCGAATATTACTTACCAACCACTTTACGTCGGAAGAAACCATGACACTCTCTTATGGTGATGAACTAGAATCCCATCATCCAACCAATACGAAATTCCGAAAAGAGAGGTAGACTGACTTGACATTATAATAGAAGGTGGCACAATAGGATGCCAAGTAAACAATAGCGACACTCACTGTCAAATCTCTCATATTTAGACCAGATAAATTAGTAGGGTCTCACCAATGCAAGGAATAAATCATACCAAAAGCTCGCCCCTCTGCCGCAGCCGATTCTTAACAGAAACAATATCTAAGAAAACCATAGAACATGATATGACAGACCATCTCCAGATCAATCGGAAGAATCAAATCTTAAGGGAAGAAAAAATACATGGGACTACTACATCAGATGCCTCAACATCCTGCCAGACTAGCAGTTCATAGAACTGCCTCTGCAGCTGAGCTAAGCAACTACTCTGATAATCACCTTCTGAAGAACAACTGCCACCACACTCTCAACCTCTACCGGATGGTAGCATTTCTTTTTCTGATTGAGATCTAAATGAAATCTCCTGCGACTTGTAGATGCCTGATGACGAGAGAAAAGACGATTGCTAACTTGTCGGAGTAAGGGAAAACTCCTCACAAGGATAGCCAGACTCACAACAATAATATCACCTTTTCGCTGAATATGGGAACTGGACAGATTGTTGATAGTTGTAAAGAAAAGATTGAATCTGATCTCGATGAGCTACTGGCACACTCTAAGAATTACATGACACAAGCTGAGATAACCTGGAAGGTGACCTCCCAAGATAACCAGAACTCTTATCTCTAAATGAGGTACCATGGTTGCCCACTAGGGCCACGAGATCTCTTGCTCTCCCGCTCTAACTTATGGTATGCCTCGTACCTTCGGGTAATATCAACATCAACCTCAAATGAAATCCCGACCTCAATCTCTCGAGCCATCAGGGATCTCAAGGAAAAAGAAAGGTCATCAATAAATCTTTGAATCTCTCGAAAGGCTCATGGACTAGTTCTAACGCATATTCAGCCATTCTATAGAATTCAATCTCACATTCTGAAACACCAATAGATTAACCGACAGGCTACCCTGTCCAATCCACTCAAACTGGCAACACTTTTCATCTCGCTCGCTACTCGAAAGGAACTTTTCCACGAATCTAGAAGAAAAATCGAACCAAGTTAGCTAATAAGAGAGCGGCCCACCAATTCAAGGCTGGACCCTGAAATTGGAAAGCAGAATAATCAACACCATACCGCTCAATATAATGAAAAGCCTGAAGCATACGCTGACATCATTTTATTTTTTTTAAAAAAAACTTACACAGGGATTATCTGATGCATGGCTTGAGAATATTTGAAGGTTCCACCAGATAAAGTAATACAGCATCTTCGGACACACGGACCGAGCTATTACTTGGGCTAGCTAACCAACCAGAATAATGAGTGGCGCAACACATGCTGCCTCTGGAACATAATTTACTGGGGCAACATCCAGAATTGGAACAAGAGCCCTCTGAGTCCGAACATCTGCATCTGCGGCAACCTGATAAGTTGCCTAGCGAATAATAGGTTATTGTGGCATCTGCGTTGCCAAGATTCTCGTAAAAGCATCGTAGAGAGCCAAGGGAACCACAAGGCCCTGCTCCCTTGCCCATCGCGAGCTCGTACAGCTGGGACCTCCGTAACTAGATCGTCAGCATGATCAAAACACTCGGGGCTTCGTCAGTGCTAACCCCAGGCCAGACTGCTTCGTTTTGAACTCATACCGTTTGCTGATTCGTCGCACGAGGGTTCACAATTAACCCGAAGGAATTAACAAATTAACAAAAATACTTTTGCATCCTAGACCGACGCACGATCAGAAATGAAGGAAGTGAAACTTCCTAAATGCCATCATAGCCTCTCGTAGATAAGTACGGACGTCTACGTACCCATCACCGAGACTCTACTAGACACTGTCTTAGTCTGGATAGACTCTAAACCGGGCTCTGATACCAACTAACACGACCCAGAATCCGGTTAGGCCGTGCCGGCACCCGACATCCTTCCCTAGACCCGTCGGGCGAACCCTTATCAATTAAATTAGGAAAATAAATGTAACTCAATTTATAAATAATAACAAGACTTAGAAAAAGTACAAACATCATGATATCTCTAAGCTGTAAAAAAAAAAAAAATACAGCTGACTACCCACATACTAGGTTTAGGGCTATGCAGACTAGACATCTAAGAGTACAAAAGAAGACAAATCCCTCCTGAAGGGAGCAAAATGCAACTGAAATAATAACCAATAAACTGGTGGCCATCCGGAATAAAAGCTGGCTCACCCTGACAGCTGAAGTCGTCTTCGCTCCTACACAACGTGGCGAACTCAATCCTGGAGCGAACCTGCCGAAACGAAATAGATAGACAAGAGACAAACAACAAACAAGAGTGAGTCAAAAGGACTCAATAAGTGGGGCAGACTAGCCACCTCAGAGAATAGGATAGCTAGCCAGGGAGAAAGGAATCAGACAGACCAAATTCCTCTTATTTAAATTATAAAAACGCAGAGCCAGATAATAATCGGAAACATATAAGAAACTATAAACTCAACCAAGGATGTAAGCCAGAAACATATCAACAAATAAGCAAGGCACATATAAGGTGAACAGTAGTCATGTACCGCAAGTCTACACAATGGTATGAATTGAGATGAAATTAAATGAAATGTGATGCAATGGGTCACATATGCCCGCAATCCCATCTCGAAGCGGAATACTCCTGCATTCGAGGCGAATCCAATCTGATAACCAACTGGAGCGGAATACTCCTGCTCCTGAGGCAGAATACTCCTGCACCCGATATAATATAAAGCAGAGGCGGAATACTCCTGCACTCTCTTGGGGCGGAATACTCCTGCACCCGATATAATGTAAAGCTGAGGCGGAATACTCCTGCACTCTCCTGGGGCGGAAACCTCCTACCCTCAATATAATATAATGGAGCGGAATACTCCTGCTCCTGGGGCGGAATACTCCTACCCCCAATATGATACAATGGAGCGGAATACTCCTGCTCCTGGGGCGGAATACTCCTGCACCCAATATGATATGCAATGTAATGCATATTAATGACATATAATGCATATGGATGCAATGTGATGCAATAATAACCCTTCACAGGCGCGGGACTCTCATCGACAGCCGGGAAGTAGATGCCAACTTACAGCCAGGGTACAATGCTCAGATCCTCAATGCAATACCAACAACAGGACATAACATATAATATACAATGTAAATCCAAAGCTGAGGCGTAAGGAGTACGCCTATCGGCAGCTACACACGTAAGGAACACGTGGTAGAAAATCCACGAGGCCAGGTGCCTCCAAAGAAATGGATATAAACACTTACCTTGTCACTAAGTTAGCACAATTACAAAACAACCGCTTTGTCCTTTGAATTCATTGTCAAACGATCCCAGTCTATTCAATAAGCAGAAAATATATCAAATTAGGCTAAAGCCTTCATTCCTTATATCTTAGAACAATCCAGGTAGGAACCCGACACCCTATTCGCATACGCAATACGTAGGCCAGCTCTATGTACAGGGTTTAAGGTCACATAACCAAATCCCAAATAAATTACATTTATATGTTGTCCATAACTGACTGAGTACGAATATATAATTAATTCCATTATCGGGGTCCATTTGACCCTTTAAACTATCAATTTACGTCATTAGGGCGATGTCTAATATCCCTATTTTTACCGTAAAAATATATTCAAACATATGTAATAAACTCAAATAATATATTGAGGTCATTACCTGAATATTTCAGGGTAAAAATTCTACTTTTCTCCGGCTCCTTTCTCATTTTCTGGCATTTTCTCTTTCTCCCCGTCATTTCATTTTCTCTCGGTTTCATATCGTGAATGCTACTGTTTCTGTATCTACTGCCTTCGTCCTTAGCATTTAAGCTAAGGACCAACCGACTTTTTTCCTTTTTTTTGTTGTTTTCTTTTATTTTATTTTCTTTTCTTTTCGTTTTCGCGGCGACAATTAAAATGGTACCCTACGATATTCGAAATAATTCCAACTTTTGTATACAAGTTATACAAAATATAAGTAACATATTCGTGAAGGCGGATCTCGAATCAGACTCCCGAAACTCAAGATGCGAATTTAAATGGAAAAGGTCAAATTATTTAACTTTCGGCATTTTAGTGGAAACTAGCCGAACAATATCGAAATTCACTTTCGAAAGTTCACAAAAATCATAAATAATCATACGAGCCTAGCGGCGCTTTGGGATTTCGAATCGGAGTTCGTTCGCCAAAACCGAGCTCAAAAATCTCTTTTTAATATTTATTGTCAATAAAAACTGAAACCTTCTTCTGATGCCTACCAAACGAGGTCTGATTCAGGTCAAATTTTACAGATAAGTCCCAATGGATATTATGAATATTTTAAAATTATCGGCACGCCAATCGAAATCCTAACTTCCGAAACGACTGACCGAGGTCGTTTCATTCTCCTCACTTTGAACTCTCGTTCGTTCTCGAACGAGTCTAAGTCTAAAGAAAAAAATTCGCACAGATAACAAAAGTACTTGTACGACCTTCATAAGTTACTCCACGGACCTTATCTCCTAATTACAGGATTTGAATTATATTACGCACATCGTACTTTTAGAATAAAATATATCTGGATAATATGATAATACCATTGCATAACTTATTCTGACTAAGCTGATTCTTCCTCGATCGCGAGAAGAGAGTTCTACATTTTCGAAGCAAAGATACACGAAACTTTGAATGGATTAACATGATTCAGCCGATAATGACATCTTCGATATACCTTTCGATATAGAACAGGTCGATGGAACTAAGAATTAGCTCACGCTTGATGCAATAGGGGAGCTTTTGATAGTCACTATACACTATAGAAGATTTGATACAAGCTATATTATTTTTACAAATTCACTATGCAACATGTCAGTTGATTTTAGTGCTGTTCCGCAAGCTCCTTGTGGGAATGTAGTTACTCATATCCTAATGCATGTCAAAGATTCATCTGAACAGAGTCTATCATATAAGGATAAGGATCATGCAAATACTACTGGATAGTATGATGCAGACCAGAAATAATCTTCAAACTGATCATCTACTTCAGTGTATTGTCTTTGAATTGGAAATATTATGACTTGAAAAAGTGAAAATAAAAGAGACATGTAGTTGGACCATGTGCTGAGGCAGAATACTAGCACAAAGTTGATTACATGTGTACTTATAACGCTAAAGTAACTTCTCAAAGAGTTGAGGTGTGAAGGAGATATGCCAATGATGGGTGGATTACAAGCTGCACTAGTCTTTTAACTCTAAATTTCCATGAAGTAAAACAGCGTCAGTATGAGGATCTAGTTCAGTTGAATACAGAGAGATAGCCAGAAGAAACGGAGTCACCATACAGGGTTATTACTGACGGTGTTCCCATGTATAAATATAGACTTTGTGTCCCTGATGTTACAAATTTACGTGGACAGATTATGATAAGAGGCACATTATTCCAAATACACTGTTTATCCAGGTTCGATTAAGATGTACCATGATCTTAAGCAGAGTTATTGGTGGGACGGAATAAAGTGTGACATAGCAGAATTTATGGCTCAGTGTTCTAATTGCCAGCAAGTTAAAGTCGTGTCATCTTTCCAGATTTTATACTCTCAGCAGATAAGTACGTATATATATGATCAGGTTGCCAGCTTATCTCTGGCATTAATAGATTATTAGTGGGTTTAGCAATGATCGACACTCATTGTAGGTTTCTGTCGTGGCCTTACTTTGGGTCGTGAGAAAAGTGAATGTCTGGACAGCACTACTGTCCTGATTTTCAACCTAATTTTCAGAGTGTAGATCAAATCAAAGGTCAATGATGCCTCTCATTACCCTTAGTAGCCTTGAATAACAACAATGTGCTTACCCAACTACCTTGACACGCACTCTGGCTCAACATAGGGAACATTACGAGTGGCTACTATGACACGACCCGAAATCCGGTTAGGTCGTGCGGGCACCCGACTTCTTCCCCTAGACCCGTCGGGCGAACCCTTACCAATTAAATTAGGAAAATAAATATAATAATTTATAAATAAGGACAAGACTTTAAAATATTTACAGACATACTGATACCTCTAAGCTGTACAACAGAAATTACAGCTGACTACCCAACATGCTAGGTTTAGGGCTATCCAGACTAGACATCTAAGAGTACAAAAGAAGACAGATACCTCCTGAAGGGAGCAGAATGCAACTGAAATAATAAACAATAAACTGGTGGCCATCCGGAATAAAGCTGGCTCACCCTGACAGCTGAAGTCGTCTTCGCTCCTGAACAACGTAGCGAACTCAATCCTGGAGCGAACCTGCCGAAACGAAATAGATAGACAAGAAACAAACAACAAACAAGGGTGAGTCAAAAGGACTCAATAAGTGGGGCAGACTAGCTACCTCAAAGAATAGGATAGCTAGCCAGGGAGAAGAAACAAATAAACCAAACTCCTTTTATTTAAATTACAAAAAGGCAGAGCCAGATAATAACTAGAAACACGTATGAAACCTTAAACTCAGCCAGGAATACGAGCCAGAAACATATCAACAAATAAGCAATGCACATATGAGCAGAACAGTAGTTATGTACCACAAGTCTATGCGATGGTATGAAAATGAAATAAAATGAGATGAAATGAAATGAAATATGATGCAAAGGGTCACATGTGCCCGTCCTCCCATCTCGAAGCGGAATACTCCTGCATTCGAGGGGAATCCAATCTGATAACCAACTGGAGCGGAATACTCCTGCTCCTGGGGCGGAATACTCCTGCACCCGATATAATATAAACCAGAGGCGGAATACTTCTGCACTCTCTTGGGGCGGAATACTCCTGCACCCGATATAATACAATGGAGCGGAATACTCCTGCTCCTGGGGCGGAATACTCCTGCCCTCAATATGATACAATAAAGCGGAATACTCCTGCTCCTGGGGCGGAATACTCCTGCCCTCAATATGATACAATGGAGCGGAATACTCCTGCTCCTGGGGCGGAATACTCCTGCCCTCAATATGATACAATGGAGCGGAATACTCCTGCTCCTGGGGCGGAATACTCCTGCCCTCAATATGATACAATGGAGCGGAATACTCCTGCTCCTGGGGCGGAATACTCCTGCACCCAATATGATATGCAATGTAATGCATATGAATGACATATAATGCATATAAATGCAATGTAATGCAATAATAAACTTTCACCGGCGCGGGACTCTCATCGACAGCCGGGAAGTAGATGCCAACTTACAGCCAGGGTACAATGCTCAGATCCTCATTGCAATATCAACAATAGGACATAACATATAATATACAATGTAAATCCAAAGCTAAGGCGTAATGAGTACGCCTATCGGCAGCTACACACGTAAGGAACACGTGGTAGAAAATCCACGAGGCCAGGTGCCTCCAAAGAAATGGATATAAACACTTACCTCTTCCAAAACTTAGCATTGCTAATCAATAACCGCTTTTATCCTTTGGATCCATTTCCAAATGATCCCACTGTGTTCAATAAGCAGAAAAAATATATCACATTAGGCTAAAGGCTTCATTCCTCACATGTTAGGGCAATCCAGGTAGAAACCTGATACCCTATTCGCATACGCAATACGCAGGCCAGGCCTATGTATAGGGTTTAAGGCCACATAACCAAACTCCAAATAAATTACATTTATAAGTTGCCCATAACTCACTGAGTACGAATATATAATCAATTTCATTATCGGGGTCCATTTGACCCTTTAAACTATTAATTGAACTTATTAAAACGATGTCTAATATTCCAAGTTTTACCGTTAAAACATATTCAAACACACGTAATAAGCTAAGATAACGAGTTAACATCATTACCTGGATGTTTCGGGGTGAAAATCCTATTTTTCTCCGGCTTCTTTTCCTTTCCTTTTTCAATTTTCTGATATTTTTTTTTATATTTTTCAGTCTCTGTTCATGTTTCGTTCTTCACTCATACTGATATATATGTATTAGGCACCACCTAACTTTTCAAAATTTTCATTCTTTTCCTTTTTTTTTTTTTTTAATATAAATTCGCTACTACGGTAAAAATCAAAACGGTATCCTATGATATTCGAAATAATCCCAACTTTTGCATACAAGTTATACAAAATATATGTAACATACTCGCGAAGGCGGATCTCAAATTGGACTCTCGAAACTCAAGATGCGAATTTAAATGAAAAGAAGTCAAATTATTTAACTTTCGGCATTTTAGCGGAAACTAGCTGAACAACATCGAAATTCACTTTCGAAAGTTCACAAAAATCACAAATAATCATACGAACCTAACGGCGCTTTCGGATTTTGAATCGGAGCTCATTCGGCAAAAACCGAGCTCGAAAATCTCCTTTTAATATTAATCGCCAATAAAAACTGAAACCTTCTTCCGATGCCTACCAAACGAGGTCTGATTTAGCTCAAATTTTACAGACAGGTTCTAATGGACATTACGAATATTTTAAAATTATCGGCACGCCAATCGGAGTTCTAACTTCCTAAACGACTGACCGAGGTCGTTTCATTCTCCTCCACTTAAACTCTCGTTCGTCCTCGAACGAGCCTAAATCTAAAGCAAGATTTACGCAGATAACAAAAGAACTTGCACAACCTTCACTATACCACAGACATTATCTCATAATTACAGAATCAGAGTTATAACACGCACATCAAACTCTTGGATAAAAACATAGCTGGATAATATGATAACGTCATTGCCCAGCTTATTCTGACTATGCCGATCCTTCCTCGATCACGTGAGGAGAGTTCTACACATTTAAAACAAAAATATACGGAACTTTGAATGGATTAACATGATTCAGCCGATAATCACCTCTTCGATATACCTTTCAATATAGAACAGGTCGATGGAACTAAGAATTAACTCACACTTGATGCAATAGAGGGAACTTTTGAAGTACCTTGTCACTACTCACTATAGAAGATTTGATACAAGCTATATTATTTTTACGAATGCACTATGCAATATCTCGGTTGATTTTACTGTTGTTCCGCAAGCTCCTTGTGGGAATGTAGTTACTCATATCCTAATGTATATCAAAGGTTCATCTGAACAGGGTCTACCATGTAAAGATAAGGATTATGCAAATACTACTGGATAGTATGACGCAGACCAGGAATGATCTTCAGACTGAACATCTACTTCAGGGTATTGTCTTTGAATTGGAAATATTATGACTTGAAAAAGTAAATATAAAAGAGACATGTAGTTGGACCATGAGCTGAGGCAGAATACCAGCAACAAAGTTGATTACATGAGTACTTACAACGCTAAAGTAACCTCTCAAGGAGTTGAGGTATGAATGAGATATGCCAATGATGGATGGACGACAAGCTGCACTAGACCTTCAACTCTAAATTTTTTTATGAAGTAAAACAACGTCAATATGAGGATCCAGTTCTGGTTGAATACAGACAGATAGCCAGAAGAAAACCGGAGTCACCATACAGGGTTACTACTGACAGTGTTCTCATATATAAAGATAGACTTTGAGTTTCTGATGTTGCAGATTTACGTAGATAGATTATGATGGAGGCACATTATTCCAAATACAGTATTCATCCAGGTTCGACTAAGATGTACCATGATCTTAAGCAGATTTATTGGTGGGACGAAATGAAGTGTGACATAGCAGAATTTGTGGCTTAGTGTTCTAATTGCCAGCAAGTTAAAGTCGTGTCATCTTTCTAGACTTTATGCTTTCAGCAGGTAGGTACGTATATATGATCAGGTTGCCAGCTTACCTCTGTCATTAATAGATTATTAGCTGGTTTAGCAATGATCGACACTCATTGCAGATTTCTACCGTGGCCTTACTTTGGGTCGTGAGAAAAGTGGTATCAACACCTCAGAGATTTAATATTACCATTCAGTATTTGGAGGAAGACTCCTCCACTTAAAGCACAAACTCATGCAGCCATTTGAATATGAATAACCATCCTCACACAGTCTGCTGGACTAAAGAAGATTTAGCTAAAAGCTTAATGTAGGCAGACCTAAGCTACCAACCACCCTTTCGAGTTGCCAAACAGCTGCAACTCTCAAGTTCACAACTCCATACCTTTGCCGTAAACACCACCGCCCGATGGATGGTACTTCTATATAAAAATTTCGGCAGAGCTTCCCCTGAAACTGGATGATCCGCAAAACAGAACCAGCACTGTACTATACATGGGAATGGATACCCGGATAAACTGATAACATAAACATGTTAAACGGATAACAAGATGAGACAACTGGACCAAAACAATAATATGCTTCAAAAAAATAATAATATGCTTACCCGGCCACAATAACACGTACTCTGGCTCAACACAGGGAACATCACAAGCGGCTACCAATCGCCCAAGCTCACTAGTGCCGGACGAAGAAGAAATGGAGATAGATCGAGGATAGATATAATTAGAGCTTCAGCAAGTTCATCTTCCTATTTGCTTGACTACCAAAGCTAGACTACTTTCGCGTCAAGCAAGCCAAAAAATCGCAATTGAAAAGATAGACATTAAATAAGCTTTATGGAAAAACCTCCATACCAATTTTAACCTTCCAATAAGAAGGAAATTTTGACAATTTATCAGTAAACTCTTTTACAACTGAGAGAAGCTCATGGAATAACATGACTCTACTAGCATCTTGAACCAAGAGGAGACACGTAGATCGAGTATCACTTACAAATCACTTTACACAACGACACTTCCTGATGGTAACGAATAAGAATCCCATCATCCTACCAACAATGATTTTCGAGAAGAGAGGTAAACTGAATTGACATAATAACAGAAGGTGGCGTAACAAGATGCCAAGCTAACGATAGCGACACTCACTGTCAAATCTCTCATATTTAGACTAAAAAAAACTAGTAGGGTCTCATAAATGCCAGGAATAAATCATATCAGAAACTCACCCCTCTACCGCAACCGATTCTTAATTACGACAATATCCAAGAAAACCGTCGAAACATGATAAGACACACCATTTCTAGATCGATCGGAAAGATAAATCTTACTTACAGATAAGGGAAGAAGAAACACACGGGTCTACTACATCGGATGCCTCAGCATCCTACCAGACTAGCAGTTCATAGTACTGCCTCTGCAGCTGAGCTGAGCCAATACCCTGACAAGCACTTTCTGGAGAACCACTGCCACCACAATCTCAACCTCTATTGGATGTGGCTACATTTCTTTAGCTGATTGTAATCTAAATGAAATCCCCTGTGATTGTGCAGGTGCCTGACGACGAGAGAAAAGACGACTGCCTACTTGCCGGAGTGAAGGAAAACTCCTTAACGGATAACCAGACTCATGACAATAATAACACCTTTTCACTGAAAAAGGAAGCTGGACAGATTGTTGATAGCTGTAAAGAAAAGACCAACTCTGATCTTGATGGGCTACTGGCACACTCTAAGAATCACGTGACACAAGCTGAGATAACCTGGAAGGTGACCTCCCAAAATAATCAAAACTGTTACCTCCAAATGAGGTACCATGGTTACCCACTATGGCCACGGGATCTCTTGCTCTCCCGCTCTAACTTATGGTATGCCTCGTACCTCTGAGCAATATTAATAACAACATCAACTGAAATCTCGACCTCAATCTCTCGAGTCACCTGGGATCTCAAGGAAAAAGAAAGGTCATCAATAAATCTTTGAACATTCTTGGAAGGTTTATGGACTAGTTCTAGTGCATATCCAGCCGTCCTAAAGAATTTAATCCCATATTCTAAATCTGACAGGCTACCCTGTCCAATCCACTCAAACTGGCGACACTTTCCATCTCGCTCGCAGCACGAAAGGAACTTTTCCCACGAATCTAGAAGAAAAATCGAACCACGTTAGCTAATAAGAGAGAGGCCCACAATTTCAAGGCTGGACCCCTGAAACTGGAAAGAAGAATAATCAACACCATACCGCTTGATATAATCAAAAGCCTGAAGGATACGCTGGCATCATTTTATTTTAAAAGCTCACACATGGATTATCTGATGCATGGCTTGAGAATATCGGAAGATTCAACCGCGTAAAATAATGCAACCTCTTTGGGCACTCGGACCCAATAATTACCTCCGCTGGCTAACCAGCTAGAACAATTGGTGGCACAACAAATGCTGCTTCTAGAACATAATTTACCGTGACGATACTAAGAACTGGAATAGGAGCTCCCTGAGGCCGAACATCTGTATCTGCGGCAACCTGATAAGCTGCCTAGCGAATAATAGGTTCTTACGGTATCCGCGTCGCCAAGATTCTCGTAAAAGCATCGTAGAGAGCCAAGGGAACCACAAGTCCCTGCTCCCTTGCCCATCGCGAGCTCGTACATCCGTAACTAGATCGTCAGCACGATCAAAACTTTTGGGGCTCCGTCAGTGCTAGCCCCAGGCTAGAATGCTTCGTCTTGAACCCATACTGTTTGCTGATTTGTCGTACGAGGGTTTACAATTGCCACGAAGGAATTAACAAAAATACTTTTGCATCCTAGACCGACGCACGATCAGAAAAGAAGGAAGCGAAACTTCCTAAATGCCATCATAGCCCCTCGTAGATAAGTACGGACGTCTACGTACCCATCAGCGAGACTCTACTAAACACTGTCTTAGTCTGGATAGACTCTAAACAGGGCTCTGATACCAACTGACACGACCCGAAATCCGGTTAGGTCGTGCGGGCACCCGACATCTTCCCCTAGACCCGTCGGGCGAACCCTTACCAATTAAATTAAGAAAATAAATATAATAATTTATAAATAAGGACAAGACTTTAAAATATTTACAGACATACTGATACCTCTAAGCTGTACAACAGAAATTACAGCTGACTACCCAACATGCTAGGTTTAGGGCTATCCAGACTAGACATCTAAGAGTACAAAAGAAGACAGATACCTCCTGAAGGGAGCAGAATGCAACTGAAATAATAAACAATAAACTGGTGGCCATCCGGAATAAAGCTGGCTCACCCTGACAGCTGAAGTCGTCTTCGCTCCTGAACAACGTAGCGAACTCAATCCTGGAGCGAACCTGCCGAAACGAAATAGATAGACAAGAAACAAACAACAAACAAGGGTGAGTCAAAAGGACTCAATAAGTGGGGCAGACTAGCTACCTCAAAGAATAGGATAGCTAGCCAGGGAGAAGAAACAGATAAACCAAATTCCTTTTATTTAAATTACAAAAAGGCAGAGCCAGATAATAACTAGAAACACGTATGAAACCTTAAACTCAGCCAGGAATACGAGCCAGAAACATATCAACAAATAAGCAATGCACATATGAGCAGAACAGTAGTTATGTACCACAAGTCTATGCGATGGTATGAAAATGAAATAAAATGAGATGAAATGAAATGAAATATGATGCAAAGGGTCACATGTGCCCGTCCTCCCATCTCGAAGCAGAATACTCCTGCATTCGAGGGGAATCCAATCTGATAACCAACTGGAGCGGAATACTCCTGCTCCTGCGGCGGAATACTCCTGCACCCGATATAATATAAACCAGAGGCGGAATACTCCTGCACTCTCTTGGGGCGGAATACTCCTGCACCCGATATAATACAATGGAGCGGAATACTCCTGCTCCTGGGGCGGAATACTCCTGCCCTCAATATGATACAATAAAGCGGAATACTCCTGCTCCTGGGGCGGAATACTCCTGCCCTCAATATGATACAATGGAGCGGAATACTCCTGCTCCTGGGGCGGAATACTCCTGCCCTCAATATGATACAATGGAGCGGAATACTCCTGCTCCTGGGGCGGAATACTCCTGCACCCAATATGATATGCAATGTAATGCATATGAATGACATATAATGCATATAAATGCAATGTAATGCAATAATAAACTTTCACCGGCGCGGGACTCTCATCTACAGCCGGGAAGTAGATGCCAACTTACAGCCAGGGTACAATGCTCAGATCCTCATTGCAATATCAACAATAGGACATAACATATAATATACAATGTAAATCCAAATCTAAGGCGTAATGAGTACACCTATCGGCAGCTACACACGTAAGGAACACGTGGTAGAAAATCCACGAGGCCAGGTGCCTCCAAAGAAATGGATATAAACACTTACCTCTTCCAAAACTTAGCATTGCTAATCAATAACCGCTTTTATCCTTTGGATCCATTTCCAAACGATCCCACTGTGTTCAATAAGCAGAAAAAATATATCACATTAGGCTAAAGGCTTCATTCCTCACATCTTAGGGCAATCCACGTAGAAACCTGATACCCTATTCGCATACGCAATACGCAGGCCAGGCCTATGTATAGGGTTTAAGGCCACATAACCAAACTCCAAATAAATTACATTTATAAGTTGCCCATAACTCACTGAGTACGAATATATAATCAATTTCATTATCGGGGTCCATTTGACCCTTTAAACTATTAATTGAACTTATTAAAACTATGTCTAATATTCCAAGTTTTACCGTTAAAACATATTCAAACACACGTAATAAGCTAAGATAACGAGTTAACATCATTACCTGGATGTTTCGGGGTGAAAATCCTATTTTTCTCCGGCTTCTTTTCCTTTCCTTTTTCAATTTTCTGATATTTTTTTTAATATTTTTCAGTCTCTGTTCATGTTTCGTTCTTCACTCATACTGATATATATGTATTAGGCACCACCTAACTTTTCAAAATTTTCATTCTTTTCCTTTTTTTTTTTTAATATAAATTCGCTACTACGGTAAAAATCAAAACGGTATCCTATGATATTCGAAATAATCCCAACTTTTGCATACAAGTTATACAAAATATATGTAACATACTCGCGAAGGCGGATCTCAAATTGGACTCTCGAAACTCAAGATGCGAATTTAAATGAAAAGAAGTCAAATTATCTAACTTTCGGCATTTTAGCGGATACTAGCTGAACAACATCGAAATTCACTTTCGAAAGTTCAAAAAAATCACAAATAATCATACGAACCTAACGGCGCTTTCGGATTTCGAATCGGAGCTCATTCGGCAAAAACCGAGCTCGAAAATCTCCTTTTAATATTAATCGCTAATAAAAACTGAAACCTTCTTCCGATGCCTACCAAACGAGGTCTGATTTAGCTCAAATTTTACAGACAGGTTTTAATGGACATTATGAATATTTTAAAATTATCGGCACGCCAATCGGAGTCCTAACTTCCTAAACGACTGACCGAGGTCGTTTCATACTAACCGCCCAAGCTTACTAGTATCGGAAGAAGAACAGATGGCAATAAACAGAGGATAGAAATAGTTAAATCTTTAGGAAGATCATCTCCTTATTTATTTGGCTACCAGAGCTAGACTACTTACGAGTCAGGCTAACCAAAGAATCGCAATTGAAGAAATAGACATTAAATGAGCTCTATGGAGCAACACCCATATCAATTTAACCTTCCAATAAGAAGGAAACTCTAACAATTTACCAGAAAACCTTTTATAATCCAGATAAGCTCAGGGGATAACGTGACTTTACTAATATCTCGAACCAAGAGGAGACACGTACATCGAATATTACTTACCAACCACTTTACGTCGGAAGAAACCATGACACTCTCTTATGGTGATGAACTAGAATCCCATCATCCAACCAATACGGAATTCCGAAAAGAGAGGTAGACTGACTTGACATTATAATAGAAGGTGGCACAATAGGATGCCAAGTAAACAATAGCAACACTCACTGTCAAATCTCTCATATTTAGACCAGATAAATTAGTAGGGTCTCACCAATGCAAGGAATAAATCATACCAAAAGCTCGCCCCTCTGCCGCAGCCGATTCTTAACAGAAACAATATCCAAGAAAACCATAGAACATGATATGACAGACCATCTCCAGATCGATCGGAAGAATCAAATCTTAAGGGAAGAAAAAATACATGGGTCTACTACATCAGATGCCTCAACATCCTGCCAGACTAGCAGTTCATAGAACTGCCTCTGCAGCTGAGCTAAGCAACTACTCTGATAATCACCTTCTGAAGAACAACTGCCACCACACTCTCAACCTCTACCGGATGGTAGCATTTCTTTTGCTGATTGAGATCTAAATGAAATCTCCTGCGACTTATAGATGCCTGATGACGAGAGAAAAGACGATTGCTAACTTGTTGGAGTAAGGGAAAACTCCTCACAAGGATAGCCAGACTCACAACAATAATATCACCTTTTCGCTGAATATGGGAACTGGACAGATTGTTGATAGTTGTAAAGAAAAGATTGAATCTGATCTCGACGAGCTACTGGCACACTCTAAGAATTACATGACACAAGCTGAGATAACCTGGAAGGTGACCTCCCAAGATAACCAGAACTCTTATCTCTAAATGAGGTACCATGGTTGCCCACTAGGGCCACGAGATCTCTTGCTCTCCCGCTCTAACTTATGGTATGCCTCGTACCTTCGGGTAATATCAACATCAACATCAAATGAAATCCCGACCTCAATCTCTCGAGCCATCTGGGATCTCAAGGAAAAAGAAAGGTCATCAATAAATCTTTGAATCTCTCGAAAGGCTCATGGACTAGTTCTAACGCATATTCAGCCATTCTATAGAATTCAATCTCACATTCTGAAACACCAATAGATTAACCGACAGGCTACCCTGTCCAATCCACTCAAACTGGCAACACTTTTCATCTCGCTCGCTACTCGAAAGGAACTTTTCCACGAATCTAGAAGAAAAATCGAACCAAGTTAGCTAATAAGAGAGCGGCCCACCAATTCAAGGCTGGACCCTGAAATTGGAAAGCAGAATAATCAACACCATACCGCTCAATATAATGAAAAGCCTGAAGCATACGCCGACATCATTTTATTTTTTAAAAAAAAAAACTTACACAGGGATTATCTGATGCATGGCTTGAGAATATTTGAAGGTTCAACCAGATAAAGTAATACAGCATCTTCGGACACACGGACCGAGCTATTACTTGGGCTAGCTAACCAACCAGAATAATGACTGGCGCAACACATGCTGCCTCTGGAACATAATTTACTGGGGCAACATCCAGAATTGGAACAAGAGCCCTCTGAGTCCGAACATCTGCATCTGCGGCAACCTGATAAGTTGCCTAGCGAATAATAGGTTATTGTGGCATCTGCGTTGCCAAGATTCTCGTAAAAGCATCGTAGAGAGCCAAGGGAACCACAAGGCCCTGCTCCCTTGCCCATCGCGAGCTCGTACAGCTGGGACCTCCGTAACTAGATCGTCAGCATGATCAAAACACTCGGGGCTTCGTCAGTGCTAACCCCAGGCCAGACTGCTTCGTTTTGAACTCATACCGTTTGTTGATTCGTCGCACGAGGGTTCACAATTAACCCGAAGGAATTAACAAATTAACGAAAATACTTTTGCATCCTAGACCGACGCACGATCAGAAATGAAGGAAGTGAAACTTCCTAAATGCCATCATAGCCTCTCGTAGATAAGTACGGACGTCTACGTACCCATCACCGAGACTCTACTAGACACTGTCTTAGTCTGGATAGACTCTAAACCGGGCTCTGATACCAACTAACACGACCCGGAATCCGGTTAGGCCGTGCGGGCACCCGACATCCTTCCCTAGACCCGTCGGGCGAACCCTTATCAATTAAATTAGGAAAATAAATGTAACTCAATTTATAAATAATAACAAGACTTAGAAAAAGTACAAACATCATGATATCTCTAAGCTGTAAAAAAAAAAAAAATACAGCTGACTACCCACATACTAGGTTTAGGGCTATCCAGACTAGACATCTAAGAGTACAAAAGAAGACAAATCCCTCCTGAAGGGAGAAAAATGCAACTGAAATAATAACCAATAAACTGGTGGCCATCCAGAATAAAAGCTGGCTCACCCTGACAGCTGAAGTCGTCTTCGCTCCTACAGAACGTTGCGAACTCAATCCTGGTACGAACCTGCCGAAACGAAATAGATAGACAAGAGACAAACAACAAACAAGAGTGAGTCAAAAGGACTCAATAAGTGGGGCAGACTAGCCACCTCAGAGAATAGGATAGCTAGCCAGGGAGAAAGGAATCAGACAGACCAAATTCCTCTTATTTAAATTATAAAAACGCAGAGCCAGATAATAATCGGAAACATATAAGAAACTATAAACTCAACCAAGGATGTAAGCCAGAAACATATCAACAAATAAGCAATGCACATATAAGGTGAACAGTAGTCATGTACCGCAAGTCTACACAATGGTATGAATTGAGATGAAATGAAATGAAATGTGATGCAATGGGTCACATATGCCCGTAATCCCATCTCGAAGCGGAATACTCCTGCATTTGAGGCGAATCCAATCTGATAACCAACTGGAGCGGAATACTCCTGCTCCTGGGGCGGAATACTCCTGCACCCGATATAATATAAAGCAGAGGCGGAATACTCCTGCACTCTCTTGGGGCGGAATACTCCTGCACCCGATATAATGTAAAGCTGAGGCGGAATACTCCTGCACTCTCCTGGGGCGGAAACCTCCTACCCTCAATATAATATAATGGAGCGGAATACTCCTGCTCCTGGGGCGGAATACTCCTACCCTCAATATGATACAATGGAGCAGAATACTCCTGCTCCTAGGGTGGAATACTCCTGCACCCAATATGATATGCAATGTAATGCATATTAATGACATATAATGCATATGGATGCAATGTGATGCAATAATAACCCTTCACAGGCGCGGGACTCTCATCGACAGCCGGGAAGTAGATGCCAACTTACAGCCAGGGTACAATGCTCAGATCCTCAATGCAATACAAACAACAGGACATAACATATAATATACAATGTAAATTCAAAGCTGAGGCGTAAGGAGTACGCCTATCGGCAGCTACACACGTAAGGAACACGTGGTAGAAAATCCACGAGGCCAGGTGCCTCCAAAGAAATGGATATAAACACTTACCTTGTCACAAAGTTAGCACAATTACAAAACAACCGCTTTGTCCTTTGAATTCATTGTCAAACGATCCCAGTCTATTCAATAAGCAGAAAATATATCAAATTAGGCTAAAGCCTTCATTCCTTATATCTTAGAACAATCCAGGTAGGAACCCGACACCCTATTTGCATACGCAATACGTAGGCCAGGCCTATGTACAGGGTTTAAGGTCACATAACCAAACCCCAAATAAATTACATTTATGTGTTGCCCATAACTCACTGAGTACGAATATATAATTAATTCCATTATCGGGGTCCATTTGACCCTTTAAACTATCAATTTACATCATTAGGGCGATGTCTAATATCCCTATTTTTAAAATATATTCAAACATATGTAATAAACTCAAATAATAGATTAGGGTCATTACCTGAATATTCGAGGGTAAAAATTCTACTTTTCTCCGGCTCCTTTCTCATTTTCTGGCACTTTCTCTTCCTCCCCGTCATTTCATTTTCTCTCGGTTTCATATCGTGAATGCTACTATTTCTGTATCTATTGCCTTCGTCCTTAGCATTTAAGCTAAGGACCAACCGACCTTTTCCTTTTTTTTTCTTTTTTTTTTAATTTTCTTTTCTTTTTGTTTTCGCGGCGACAATTAAAATGGTACCCTACGATATTCGAAATAATTTCAAATTTTGTATACAAGTTATACAAAATATATGTAACATACTCGCGAAGGCGGATCTCAAATCAGACTCCCGAAACTCAAGATGTGAATTTAAATGAAAAAGGTCAAATTATTTAACTTTCGGCATTTTAGCGGAAACTAGCCGAACAATATCGAAATTCATTTTCGAAAGTTCACAAAAGTCATAAATAATCATACGAGCCTAACGGCGCTTTCGGATTTCGAATCGGAGTTCGTTCGCCAAAACCGAGCTCAAAAATCTCTTTTTTATATTTATTGTCAATAAAAACTGAAACCTTCTTCCGATGCCTACCAAACGAGGTCTGATTCAGCTCAAACTTTACAGATAAGTCCCAATAGATATTACGAATATTTTAATATTATCGGCACGTCAATCGGAGTCCTAACTTCCGAAACGACTGACCGAGGGTCGTTTCAGCTGGCCCGCCATTATCTGATTTAGCATCTCTTCAACTGAATAGCTAACCTGCTGTGGTGGAGCTGGAAGTGGGTGGTAATTATTCGGGGCTCTCGTATTGCCTTGATAATAAGTATTACCAAATTGATTTTGACCCTGCAGCCTGTTTTAATTACCCACGTAATAAACTGACTCTGGATTAGAGGAGCAAACCTCTGTAGCATGGTCTTGACCACAAACCTCACAAAAGCTCTAGAGTTGTTGCACTGGAGCCACTAGTTGCTGAGCCTTTGGCAGAGTTAACTTGCTAATTTGATTGGAAATAGCATCCATCCTCGCCCTTAGCTCTGAAACTACATCTAACTGAAGTACCCCTACAGGTTTCTGCGTAATAGCTCTACCATCTCCCTGCCAATCAGGATTGCTCTGCGAAAACTTGTCAAGTAAATCATAAATCTGATCAAAATTTAAGGCCAGTACTTGGCCTCCAGCAGCAGCATCAACCACGATCTTAGTGTGTTGGTTCAACCCCTCAACAAAAGTGTGTGCAACAACCTCATTGGATTGGTTGTGGTGTGGACAATCTCGCAATAAAGCTCTGAATCGCTCCCAGGCTGAATACAAAGACTCTCCTTCTAATTGTCTGAAGGATATAATTTCACTCCTCAGCCGAGCTGTCTTGGCAGATGGATAAAATTTAGCCAAGAACTTCTTAGCCAAATCCTCCCAAGTAGTGATAGACCTAGACTTTTCAGCCTTTAACCACTTCCTTGCTTCCCCAATCAGTGAAAACGGGAACAACGTCAAGCGAACATAATCAAAAGGAACTCCTTTCGGTGTGTAAGTATCACTGATCTCCAAGAAATTCTGGATATGTTGTTGTGGATCCTCGCTAAGTAATCCAGCAAATTGTCCAGTCACATGTAACAGTTGTATCATGCCGGACTTAATCTCAAAGTGCCCCGTGATTTCAGGCTTAACTATGCTCGAGGCTACTCCCTCCAGGCTGGGGAGAGCAACATCTCTCACAGCTAAGGCTTGTTCTGCTGCCATTCCTGTAGGTAAAGATCAAGCAGGACCTAATACCTGAAACAACACAAAACTTAAAACAAAAATTAAACCTGAATAGAAAGTAATAAACTATTCAAAAAGAAATCAGTCAATTGTTTAGTCCCCGGCAACGGCGCCAAAAACTTGTTGCTCTCAAACGCATATGCAAGTATACGTGGTCGATAAGTAATAAAGTGATAAATCGAGTATCGTTCCCACGAGGACTATTCAGACTGAATTCTAGCAAACAATTTATATAAACTATTCAGGGATCTTTTTCCAATAGTGATGAGTTTATTGACTAAAGAACAGTAATTAAATGGTAGAAGTAAATTCAAATAATGGAGCAAGACTTGGTTGTTATCAGTAATAAGGAGACGGTCCAGTGTCAGAGTTATGAACAATCCAGTTGAGATTTCCAATTGATTCCACTCCTCAAATCCCGGGTTCCTAACTAACAGAGTAAATGTACCTGTGAAAACCTTTCGATTCTTCACAGTCTATGCAGGCTACTTCAATCCCTATATGTCTATGGGTTGAATCACGTGCACGCATTAACGAATTCTGTAATGAGTTAAACTTGGCGAGCAAGTATATGTCTATCCTACTCAAAAATTGGTTCCCCGATGCCCGGGTTCACAAACTAGTCCTACTCTTTCTTATTACGTAATTAAATTCCCTCTTTTGAGTTCAATCTAAAAACCATAGATAATGCGTAATAATCGGGCCCTGACAATTACACAAGTGAAATCAAGAAAGAATAAGTAACCCGTTATGGGATTCAATTAATGGAAATCAATCTTCAAACATCAACCTTCATGAAATACTCTAACCCTAGAACTAGAGATTTAGCCACGCATACTCATAATAACAACACAGGGATTTGATGTAATAATGAAATAATCATGTAATAGATTAATGGCAGGAAGAAAAACCCTTGTTCAAGATGATATGAGCTCTCGAATTTGCCCCCAAATTCTGAACTCCCATCAAAAACTAAGTAAAAGAGTATTGATAGGGTTTACAAACACCTAGTAATAAGTTAGACCCAAGCCTAGACGAAATAGGAAGTAAAAATCCGCTCAGGGGCGCTATAACGGGCGCCCCGCGCCTTGTAAAGCGCTGGGAGAAGCAGAACCCGCCAAACTTTGGGCGCTTTTGGCCCGCGCCACGTGAGTAAAAGCTCTGGGGCAGTGAGCGCTATAACTGGCGCCCCACGTGCCCCAAAGCGCCCAGCCAAAATATGTTTTCCTTGGTCTGAAATCTCGCTCGTGTCATGCCCTCGTGTGCTCAGTCCAATCCTCAATCAACTTCCAATCATTCCTTGCTTAATAAAGCTCCTAAAAGCTCCAAATGCACTGCGTAACAACCTACATACACACGACATAAAATCAGTGCAAAACCACATTCATAAACTATAAAACGAGCGAATAACAAGCTCAAACATGCGGAAATATTAAGGAAATATAGGCATAAAATGCCAAACATCAGTAACATACTCACTAAGGCGGATCTCAAATCGGACTCCCGAAACTCAATATGCAAATTAAATGGAAAAAGGTCAAATTATTTAACTTTCGGCATTTTAGCGGAAACTAGCCGAACGACCTCGAAATTCACTTTCGAAAGTTTACAAAAGTCACAAATAATCATACGAACTTAACGACGCTTTTGGATTTTGAATCGGTGCTCATTCGCCAAAACCGAGCTCAAAAATCTCTTTTTAATATTTATCGACAATAAAAACTGAGGCCTACCAAACGAGGCCTGATTTAGCTCAAATTTTACAGATAAGTCCTAACGGACCTTACGGAGATTTTAAAATTACTGGCACGTAAATCGGAATCCTTTCTCCCAAAACGACTGACCGAGGTCGTTTCAAAATCCCTTTTAGTCTCCAAATTGTTAATTTCAGCAGCTTGCATGTTCACTTGTTGCCTTTAAGCCCTAACTTTACTGTTCAGAGGCTGCTTACTGCCACCAACTGTGGGAGGTTCAGCCTGAACAGGCATATCACAACTTAGCAAGGTGGCCACTCCCAGTCTTTCCTTCTTTGTAGCCAGTTTCACATCCACTAAAGGAATCGCAAGCTTAGCAAACAGGTCAGTGATCGAAGGAAGCCAAAAGGCAGAGAATACTTTTTCTTTCCAGTAACCACCCTTGTTATCATATGCATTATAAACCTAGGCAAGTTAATCAACTTTTATGTGTCCAACAGCTCCATAAGGACCAGGTCCAGGAAGCTAGCTATGCCTCTCTTTTCTTGTCGAGGAAATAGAATTTTGTTCACAAATTCAAACAAGAGTTGGCGCTGTGGATGGATCTCACTTTTCAGTACAACCCTGGACTTTTCTTCGGATATTCTATAAACTTCCTTGTTATTTTCAAATCAGTTGGGAGACCAGTTAGATCAAGCTCCCTGTGAAGGGATACCAAGCAGTTCACCTACTTCCTTGGTGTCAAAACTGATGTCCTTGCCATTTACAGAGGTGGTGACCCTATCCTCACTAATGGAACAGTTAAAGAAGAATTCTCTAACCATGGTCTTTGAATACTTTCCTCTGATCTGAAGGACCATGTCCTTCCACCCCTGAGCTTCCAGTATCTGAATAAGCCAAACCATTCCTTCTTCAGCTAAGTCAGACATCACTCTTCCTTTCACTACATTCCTGGTCATAAAGTCATCATGCACAACAGGTTGATCACCTGCTTCTACAACTCCTTCATAATCACTCTCACTTTCTTCCCCAGCAGATTTTTCAGAATCAGACTCTGAGCTTTCATCAATCAAAGCTCTTCTTGAGAACCTGGTCCTTTTAGCAGAATGACCAGTCCTAGAAGCAACAACAACTTTCCTAAGGGTCCTTCTCTGAGATGTTTTCCTTTTCTTGGACAGAGGAACAACATCTTCCTCTTCAACAAGAGAATCACTCTCCACAGCAACAGTTTTCTTTTCCACAGTCACAGGTTCTTCTACTTCATAAGAATCAACTACATGTTTCCTTTTTCCCTTTCTACTTCTCTCCATTACAGCATGCAACCTCTAATCAGCCAACCTATAACACTTGCTCTAGTGGCTCTAGTAGAAGGAACTGGTTCGTTCTTTATACTCAGAGCTTTCACCTTGTTTTTTTTTAGTGTAGTTTTATAAATTTCACTAACTTTCACCTTGTATTCATAGAGAATCATTGCCCTATATAAGTCCTCCATTTGTTCCAGTATAGATTCAGCTGTAGGAACGGATCCTTCCCTCTTAGCTTGAGACTCAAATTCTGTTTCAGCAACAGGAACTGATCCTTCCCCCCCTGAATTCTGGGTTCAGGTTCTGAATTCTTAGGATTTTTAGGATTAACGGTGGTTTGCATGGGTAAAAATGAAGTGTTATGAGTGTCAGAACTTTGGGGATTTTGAGTTTGCATGGGTGAAGATGGTTGATCAGTGTTTTGGGAGAGAGACATTGCTAGTATTTGCTTAGAGAGAAAATTCACAATTCTTTCTTAAATTTTTGAAAAAATGAATGGAAATATGAATGAGAATTATGTGTTTATATAAGAAAAGAATTTGTGGTGGAGAGGGAGTCTTTTTCTTTGCCCATTTTCAGTTTTTGATAAAAAAGAAGTGTAGTTGTTCTAGGTATCTCGAACATTTCAAATAATTAGCCGTTATGATGATGAGCTAGCTCAAGTGGGAGTTGTGCAGAAAATAGAGATTGAGTAGGATTTAAGCTTATCTAGTTACATACACTTCTCAAACTCTATAATTTTTGGAATAATAAAGGAGTACATACTTGTAGCAAGGGAACCGTTCCTTACACCCAGTGTTTAATCAATTTTCATGATTCGAAATTCTAGGAATATAAGGGTAACATCATTTAAATTTAGCATATTCAAGAAACGATCATGGCATAGAGTATACAATCAAGTATAAGACTGAGCTGAAACTTCAATTTGATTTTCACAAAAGTCAATTTAGGCCCATTTTTTAAGCCAAACTTTTTGAGATAAAATAAGATAGACTTAAGTGAATTTAATCATTCCTAATGCTAACTTGTTCTTTTCAAAATGATCTCTTCCTAGAGCCTTTATGAAGATATCAGCAATTTGTTTTTCAGTAGGACAAAAGGCTATTGTAATCAAACCCTTCTCATAGTTATCCCTCAAGAAATGGTGTCTAATGTCAATGTGTTTAGTCCTTTTATCATGCACTTGATTTTTTGTCATGTTTATAGCACTAGTGTTATCACAATAGATAGGAACAGTTCCTACATCCACACTAAAATCTTGTAATTGCTGTTTTATCCATAATAATTGTGAACAACATGAGGCAGTTGCCACATACTCAGCCTCTGCAGTGGAAAGTGCCACTGAATTTTGTTTCTTAGTTTCCCATGAAACCAAACACTCACCAAGAAAATGTGTCATACCTGAGGTACTCTTTCTATCAACAAGAAAACTTGCATAGTCAGCATCAGTATATCCAACAAGATTAATATTACCACTTTGGATACCAAAGTCCCAAGGGACCTGTTCCTTTCAAGTATCTCAAAATTTTATTAACAGCTTTCAAATGAGATTCCTTACGATCGGACTGAAACCTAGCACATAAACAAACACTAAACACAATGTCAGGTCTACTAGCAGTTAAGTAAAGCAAAGAACCAATCATCCCTCTATACATTTTTTTATCAACTGAATTGCCATGTTCATCAAGATCTAGTTTAGTAGCAGTGGCAATTGGTGTATTAATTTCCTTAGCTTTATCCATGTCAAACCTTTTGAGTAGTTCCTTAACATATTTCTGTTGATGGATCATAGTTCCATTTGAGGTTTGCTTAATTTGTAAACCCAAAAAAAAAATTGAGTTCACCCATCATGCTCATCTCAAACTCACTCCCCATCAAGTTTGCAAATTCCTTACTCAGATTTTCACATGTAGAACCAAAAATTATGTCATATACATAAATTTGAACAAGTAAGAGATGTTTACCTTTTTCTTTCAGAAACAGTGTGCTATCAATTTTACCTCTTTTATAACCATGCTGAAGTAGGAATTTTGATAAACATTCATACCAAGCTCTTGGTGCCTGCTTGAGTCCATATAAGGCTTTATCCAACTTGTACACATGTTCAGGGAACTGTTCATTCTCAAAACTTGGTGGTTGTTTGACATATACTTCCTCCTTTAAATAGCCATGCATAAATGCACTCTTAACATCCATCTGATGTAGAGTGAAATCCATGTAAGTAGCAAAGGCTATAAGAAGTCTTATTGCTTCCATACTTGCAACTAGAACAAAAGTCTCATCATAGTCAATGCCCTCTTCCTGACTATACCCTTGAACAACCAATCTGGATTTATTCCTAGTTACCATACCTCCTCATCAAGTTTGTTTCTGAAAACCCATTGTGTTCCTATGATGGACCTGTTCCTTGACTTGGATTCCAGATGTCAAACTTGACTTCTTTGGAAATGATTCAACTCCTCTTGCATAGCATTAATCCAATCTGCATCTTTCAGTGCCTCTTTTGCATTATTGAGTTCAACAAGAGATAAAAAGGCTCTAAATGCACACAGATTGTGATTCTTGACGCTGATCTAGTTTGAATTCCAGCACTCTTGTCTGAGATTATCTGATCCACATGATATGAACCTTGATACTTGTAAGGCTTGAGAACTAAACCATCTTCAGAAGTTCTTTGCTGAGGAACAGTTCCTGATGTAGTAGCAGAACAAGTCTGAGGGATGGATCCATCATTAGTTCCCCCTTTTTTGTGCCGCTTTTCTCAGTTCTATCTGGAGGAACAGTTCCTTGCAATTCACTTCTCACATTACTCCCATCCAAAGCTTAAATCTTCTGAGAACCAGGTTCATCATGCCTTAGCATTCTAATTTTTTCATCTTCCTGTATCTGTTCTTGAGACAAGTTGTCAGATTCATCAAATTTGACATGCATGCTTTCTTCAATTTTTGATATTTTCTTGTTAAATATTCTATAGGATTTACTGTTTGAAGAATAACCAACAAAAATTCCTTCATCACTTCTTGGATCAAATTTTCCTTAGGCATCCTTTCCATTGTTGTGTATAAAGCATTTACAACCAAAGGCCCTAAGGTGTGAAATATTTTGTTTTCTTCCTTTAAGTAACTCATATTGTGTCTTTTCTATTAGTGTCCTTGTCATATACCTATTAATTGAATAGCATGCAGTGTTAATGGCTTCAGCCCAAAAACTTTGTAGGAGGTTTCCAGATAGTAACATAGTCCTAGCCATTTCTTCTAAGGTTCTATTTTTCCTTTCCACCACTTCATTATGTTGTGGAGTTCTAGGTGAAGAGAAATTATAATCAATACCATTTTCAATGCGAAAGTTAAAGAACATTTGATTCTAAAACTCAGTACCATGATCTGACCTTATAGCAACAATATGACTGTCTGGTGATCTTTGAATTTTCTTAGAACAAATTGAAAATGCATTAAATGCTTCTTCCTTAGATGCAAGAAATCAGTTCCATTTAAATCTATAATAGTCATCTACTAGCACCATAACATACTTCTTACCTCCACGACTCATTGTTCTCATTGGTCCGCAAAGATCCAGATGGACCAGTTCCAAAGGTTTGGTAGTACTTACATGCTTCTTTGCTTTAAAAGAAGATTTTACCTGCTTTCCCCTGGCACAAGCCTCACAATTTTTTTCATCCTTAAACTTGATGTTAGGAAGTCCTATTACCAAGTCTTTGGAAACCAGTTTATTCAACTGTGAGAGACTTGCATGACCAAGTCTTTTGTGCCACAAGAGGGGATCATTTTGCATAACACTCAGACAACTCATGCTGCCATCAGATAGTGTTAATAAATCTACTTTGTAGATATTTCTATGTCCAAATCTCTGCTAAATAATCTCTCCAGAGGTTTGATTAGCAACAGTGCATCCAGTAGATGAGAAATTAACATTATTACCTTTTTCACACAATTGCGATATACTCAATAAACAATGCTTCAGTCCATCTACTAGAAATACATTATCTATGTTATGTGAATCAGATCTTCCTACCTTTCCAATGCAAATTATTTCCCTTTTCTTACCATTATCGAAGGAAACACTTCCTCCTTGGAAGGCTGAGAGTGAAAGAAACAGATCCTTGTATCCTGTCATATGCCTTGAGCAACCACTGTCCATGTACCATTTGCGGTTCCTCACCTTCACTCTAGCGTGCAAAACAAAACTAGGGGTTAATTTTAAGAACCCAAATACCTTTTCTACTATTACTCTGATTTTCCTGTAACCATTCTAATGCCATACAGGACTTATTCCACTTGACAGTTTTATTCAGTTCTTCTTTTGTTCTAATCAAGTCCTCTTCTAAGGATCTTATCTTTTCATCTTTTTCAAGCATTTCATTGAATGCAGTTGTCAAATTTTCTTCAACAATGAGCTGATGAGAATTAGTAATTCCTTTACCTTTTCCATCTGTCCTAACTTCTAAATTTTCACACGAAAATTCCTGAACAGTTGATTCAAGTGTAAGGACCTGTTCCTTTAGCATGCTATTTTTTCATTTCAAAGTATCATTTTTATAACAACCTTTTTTATTCAGTTTCTAAATTCTCAATTTCATCATGCAATTGATCTTTACCATCCCTTAGAGATTTTAACTCATTTAGCACAGTGTGAAACACTTTAACTAATTTTTCCCTAGGCATGTTTTTCACATCCTTTTTGAGTTTAGAAACAAATACCTCAGTATCTTCTTTATTTTGTGAATCTTCAAGAGCCATTACAGCAAGCTCATCATCCAGATCATCATCAGATTGCTCATCTTCACTGTCTTGCAGGCCAGCAATCATTTCTTTGGTTGTTCCACTTTTCCTACGGACCTGTTCCCTAGCCTTCCTTCTTTGCTCAACATATCTCTTCCTCCATTCTTCTTCCATAACTGGACATTTTCTAATGTAATGTTTCATGCTTCCACATTTGAAGCATTCTCCAGCCTGTTTCATGTCAGAAGACCTACCGTTTCCACATTTATAAGGACCAGTTCCTTGTCATCAACAGGATTATTGGCAGCAGTTAAGGCTAAGTTAGGTTCAAATTTAACTGGTTCCCCTAAATTTTTAACCTTTCTTCTTAGTTCATAAGTTTTTAGATTGCCTATAATCTCATCAAAGGATAATGTGGTAAGATCCTTACTCTCTATTATAGCACATGCCTTAATCTCCCATGAGTCTGGAAGGCCTCTAGTTAGAATCTTCTCAACTCTATCCTCAACTATTAAAACCGTTCCTAGTGAGATAAGTTCAGATGCAATCATATTAAATCTAGTGTACATCTCAGAAATAGACTAATTTTCTTTTATTTTAAAGCTTTCATACTTAGCAAAAAGAAGTGTACCTCTAGATCTTTTCACCTGACTTGTTCCTTCATGAGAAACCTGCGAAGTGTCTCAAATTTTTTTGGCAGTAGTGCATCCTCTAATCCTAGTACACTCATCAGAAATGAGTCCACACACAAGCCGATTTCTGGCTTTAGCATTCTTCTCCTATTGTCTCAAATCCTCACCAGTGCATTCCCTTGTTGTTTTGGGAACCTCATTGCCTTCAACATCTTTTTTCATGGGAATCATGGGACCCTCTGTGACTATGTCCCATATCTTATAATCCTCAGCTTGAAGATGATCTCTCATCCTTTCTTTCCACCATGAGTAGTACTTCCCATTGAACAGAAGTGCCCTCACAGTAGACTGATCCTCACTGCTTTCTTTGTGATGTACTCATTTTAATCCTAGGTGTTAGCCTATTCAAGGATAACCTAATTTGATACCAATTGTTATTTTCCCAAGAGTCACCACTGAAAGACCAGTTCCTTCTATGTGTTCCTTTACTTGTAAATTGCGGAATTAAGTTAAACAAGAGTAAATGAACACTGATTTTAGCGTAGAAAAACCCCTTGAACTTGGGGATCAAAAAATCACGACCTACTCTCTCAAGTAGGATTTCAACTTCATTATTTGAAAGACTCACTTGGTTAGAAGACTGCTCTCTTACTAACGTAGGACTAACTCTAATACTATAGTGACCCCTTTCACAATCAGTAAAGTTCCTCCAAGTAACAAGACTTGAATGACACGTACTATTATAGAACTTCTATGAAAGCAAATAGTACAACTTGATATATCATACTACGGATGAACTATGACTAAAATTTGACAAGACTCAATTTAAGGAACATGTTCTTCACTTAGTTCCTTGTAGCTTAATGACTACTCAAATACAAATTCGACTCAACAATGCAAAACCTTGTTTTTTCTCTGTATTTGTGCGTGCTTCAACAGCTGAAGTGCTCCTTGATTTATAGCTCTGAAATCTGAATAGTCTTGATCAATTAGAACACCAAAGCCTCCATGAGTTTGAGTCCTAATTAAACTCCTTACTTATTGACACGACCCGGTATCCGGTTAGGCCGTGCGGGCACCCGACATCCTCCCCTAGACCCATCGGGCGAACCCGTACCAATTAATCAGGAAAATAAATATAACAATTCACAAATAAGGACAAGACTTAAAAGAAATCACAGACATACTGATACCTCTAAGCTGTACAAAAGAAATTACAGCTGACTACCCAACATACTAGGTTTAGGGCTATTCAGACTAGACATCTAAGAGTACAAAAGAAGAGAAATACCTCCTGAAGGGAACAAAATGCAACTGAAATAACAACCAATAAACTGGTGGCCATCCGAAATAAAGTTGGCTCACCCTGACAGCTGAAGTCGTCTTCGCTCCTCACAACGTGGCGAACTCAATCCTGGAGCGAATCTGTCGAAACGAAATAAATAGTCAAGAAACAAACAACAAACAAGGGTGAGTCAAAAGGACTCAAGAAGTGGACAGACTAGCCACCTCAAAGAATAGGATAGCTATCCTGGAAGAAAGAAATACATAAACCAAATTTCTCTTATTTAAATTATGAAAAGATAGAGCCAGATAAATACTAGAAACACGTATCGAATCACAAACTCATTAACAACCAGGAACGTAAGATAGTCAGAACATATAGGTATCCCGAACAAATCAGCAATACATCTTGTTGCCGCGTGCACCCGATCCATATATTCATCCTGTTGCAGCGTGCAACCCGATCCATATATTCACACTGTCGCGGCGTGCAACCCGATCCATATGTTTATACCGTTGCGGCGTGCAACCCGATCCCCGCAACCCAGAATACGAGGCAGAAATATATAGGCAAACTGAGATATGTCTACGATATAGTATACATACCGCATGCATAATACACAACACAATACACATAATAGTCAGTATGCGGTGAAATGAGATGGGATGAATGTGGTACGATGCAATGCAGTCACATATGCCTGATACCTATCTCCGACGTGGAAATCTCATCGTCTACCAGGAGATGTATGCAATAATGATCCTTCACCGGCTCGAGACTCTCATCGGTTACCGGGAAGTATATGCAATGATGACCCTTCAACGGCTCGGGACGCTCATCGATTACCGGGAAGTATATGCACTGATGACCCTTCACCAGTGCGGGACTCTCTTCGCCAACCCGGAAGTATATGCAAAAGTGACCCTTCAACGGTGCGGGACTCTCATCGCCAAGCGGGAAGTATATGCAATGCTCAAAACCAGAGTGCAATGCTTATATGCTCAATGCAATACCAGCAATAGGGCATAACATATAATATACAATATAAATTCAAAGCTAAGGCGTAATGAGTACGCCTATCGGCAGCTACACACGTAAGGAACACGTAGTAGAAAATCCACGAGGCCAAGTGCCTCCAAAGAAATGGATATAAACACTTACCTTGTTACAAAGTTAGTACAGTTTCTCAACAACCGCTTTATCCTTTAGATTCACTGCCAAACGATCCTGATGTATTCAATAAGCAGAAAACTATATCAAATAAGGCTAAAGGCTTCATTCCCCTCATCTTAGGGTAATCCGATTAGGAACCTGATACCCTATTCGCATACGCAATACGCAGGCCAGGCCTATATACAGAGTTAAAAGTCCCATAACCAAACCCTAAATAAATTACATTTATATGTTGCACATAACTCACTGAGTACGAATATATAATCATTTCCATCATGGGGGTCAAATTGGCCCTTTAAACTATCAATTTAAGTCGTTAGGGCGATGTCTAATATCCCTATTTTTACCGTAAAAAGTTATTAAAACACACGTAATAACCTAAGATAATAAGTTAACATCATTACCTGGAGATTTGGGGTAGAAATTCCACTATTTTTCCACCTCTTTTTCCCTTTTTTCCTCTTTCTTTTCTAATTTCTCTTTTCTCTGTTTTGTTCAATGTTTCTGTTTCCATCTCGTATGTAGCAGCTGCTAAGGGATTTAATCCCTTAGCTAACCGACCTAATTTTATTATTTTTTTAAATAAATTCGCTACGACGATTAAAATTAAAATGGAACCCTAGAGAAGTCGAAATGATCCCAAATTTTTCAAGTAAGTTATTCAAAATATATGTAACATACTCACGAAGACGAATTTCAAATCGGACTCCCGAAACTCAAGATGTGAATTTAAAGGAAAAAGGTCAAATAATTTAACTTTCGGCATTTTAGCAGAAACTAGCCGAACAACATCGAAATTGACTTTCGAAAAATCAAAAAAGTCACAAATAATCATACAAACCTAACGGCGCTTTCGAATTTTGAATCGGAGCTTATTCGCCAAAACCGAGCTCGAAAATCTCTTTTTAATATTTATCGACAATAAAAACTAAAACCTTCTTCCGATACCTACCAAACGAGGTCTGATTTAACTCAAATTTTACAAACAGGTCCTAATGGATATTACGAATATTTTAAAATTATCGACATGCCAATCGGAGTCCTAACTTCTGAAACGACTGACCGAGGTCGTTTCATTCTCCTCCACTTATCCTCTCGTTCGTCCTCGAACGAGCCTAAGTAAGAAAAAAATTCGCGTAGATAACAAGAGAATTTGCACGACCTTCATAAGCTACTCCACAAACATTATCTCATGATTGCAGAATCAAAATTATAACACGAACACCGAACTCTTGGAATAAAATATATCTGGATAATATGATAACATCATTGCCCAATTTCTTCGGACTAAGCTGACACTTCCTCAAACACGTGAGGAGAACTCTACATTTTTGAAAAAAAGATACACAGAACTCTGGATGGATTAACATGATTCTACAGACGAATCACCTCGTCGATATAATTTACGATATAGAACAGTCTGATGGAACTAAGAGTTAGCTTACGCTTGATACAATAGGGGGAGCTTTTGAAGTACCTTGTCACTACACACTATAGAAGATTTGATGCAAGCTATATTATTTTTACGAACGCACCATACAACATCTCAGTTGATGTTAGTGTTGTTCCACAAGCTCCTTGTGGGAATGTAGTTACTCATATCCTAATGTGTGTCAAAGGTTCATCTGAACAGGGTCTATCATATAAGTATAAGGATCATGCAAATGCTACTGGATAGTATGATGCAGACCATGAATGATCTCCAGAATGAACATCTACTTCAGGGTATTGTCTTTGAATTGGAGATATTATGTTTTGAAAAAAGTGAAAATAAAAGAGACATGTAGTTGGACCATGAGCTGAGGGAGAATACCAGCAACAATGTTGATTACATGTGTACTTATAACACTAAAGTAACTTCTCAAAGAGTTGAGGTGTGAAGGAGATATGCCAATGATGGATGGACGATAAGCTGTACTAGACCTTTAACTCTAAATTTTCATGAAGTAAAACAACGTCAGTATGAGGGTCCAATTCTAGTTAAATAAAGACAGATAGCCAGAAGAAAACTGGAGTCACCATATAGGGTTACTACTGATGGTGTTCTCATGTATAAAGATAGACTTTGTGTTCCGTATGTTGCAGATTTACGTGGACAGATTATGATAGAGGCACCTTATTCCACATACACTGTTCATTCAGGTTAGACTAAGATGTACCATGATCTTAAGTAGATTTATTGGTGGGAGGGAATGAAGTGCGACATAGCAGAATTTATGGCTCAGTGTTCTAATTGCCAGCAAGTTAAAGTCGTGTTATCTTTCCAGACTTTATGCTTTTAGCAGATAGGTACATATATATGATCAGGTTTCAAGCTTATCTATGGCATTAATAGATTAATAGTGGGTTTAGTGTCGTGGACCTAGGTTGGGTCGTGACAAAAGTGGTATCAACACCTTAGAGATTTAGTATTACCATTCAATATTTGGAGGAAGACTCTTCCACTTAAAGCACAAACTCATGCAGCTATTCGAATAGGAATAACCATCCCCGCACAGCCTGCTGGACTAAAGAAGATTTAGCTAAAAGTCGAACGTAGACAGACCTAAGCTACTAACTACTCTTTCAAGTTGCCAAACAGCTGCAACTCTCGAGTTCATAACTCCAACCTTTTCCGTAAACACCACCGCCTGATGGCTGGTACTTCTATAACCCTTGGAAGCCTTGAAAAACAATAATATGCTTATCCGGCTACAATATCACGTACTCTGGCTCAACACTGGGAGCATCACAAGCGGCTACCAACTGCCTAAGTTCACTAGTGCCGGACGAAGAAGAAATAGAAATGGACCGAGGATAGAAATAATTAGAGCTTCAGGAAGCTCATCTTCTTATTTGCTTGGCTACCAAAGCTAGACTAGTTACGAGTCAGGCTAACCGAAGAATCAAAATTGAAGAAATAGACATTAAATGAGCTCTATGGCACAACATCCATGCCAATTTAACCTCCCAATAAGAAGGAAACTCTGATAATTTACCAGAAAACCCTTTTTCAACTAAGACAAGCTCATAGAATAACAAAACCCTTCTAGCGTCTCGAGCCAACAGGAGACACGTAGGTCAAGTATTACTTACTTTACACCGGAAGAAATGATGACACTTTTTGATGGTGGTGAATAAGAATCCCATCATCCTACCAACACTGAGTTCCAAAGAGAGGTAGACTGACTTGACATTATAACAGAACATGTCACAACAAGATGTCAAGCAAACAATACCGATACTTACTCACAAATCTCTCCCATTTAATCAAGATAAACTAGTGGGGTCATCATAAATGTCAGGAATAAATCATACTAGAAGCTCGCCCCTCTACCACAACCGATTCTTAATAGAAACAACATCCAAGGAAACCATCGAAACAGGATAAGACACACCATTTTCAGATCGATCGAAAGAATCAAATCTTAGTCACATTTAACAGAAAAAGAAATCTCAGGGTCTACTACCTCGGATACCTCAGCATCCTGCCAGACTGGTAGTTCAAAAACTGCCTCTGCGGCGGAACTAAGCTGCTATACTAATAATTACCTTCTGAAGAATAATTGCTACCACGCTCTCAACCTTTACTGGATCGTGGCATTTCATTAGTTGATTGAGATCTAAATAAAATCCCTGCGACTGGGCAGGTGCCTGAGGCAAGAAGAAGGACAACTGCCTACTTGCCGGAATAAGGGAAACTTCTCAAAGGATAACCAGGTTCACGACAATGATAACACATTTTCGCTGAAAATGGAAGCTGGACCGATTGTTGAAAGCTACAAAGAGAAAGCTGAGTCTAATCTTGATGAACTACCCGCGCACTCTAAGAATCACGTGACACAAACTGAGATAACCTGGAATGTGACCTCTCAAAATAATCAGAACTTTACCTCCAAATAAGGTACCATGGTTACCCACTAGGGCTACGGGATCTCTTGCTCTCCTACCCTAACTGCCTAACTCTTCCCGCCCTACCTTGTACGTTCGAGCAATATCAATAACAACATCAAATGAAATCCCGACCTCAATCTCTTGAGCCATCTGGGATCTCAAGGAATAGAAAGGTTATCAATACATCTTTGAATCTCTCGAAAGGCAGATGGACTAGTTCTAAGGCATATTCAGCCATTTTATAGAATTTAATCTCATATTCTAAAATTAGACAAGCTACCCTATCCAATCCACTCAAATTGGCAACTCTCTTCTTCTCGCTCGCTGCGCGAAAGGAACTTTTCCACGAATCTAGAAGAAAAATCCAACCAAAAAAGTTAATAAGAGAGCGGCCAACCAATTCAAGGCTGGACCCTGAAACTGGAAAGCAGAATAATCAACACCATACCGCTAGATATAATCAAGAGCCTGAAGGATACGCTGACATCATTTTTGTCACGACCCAATTTCCAAGGGCTCGTGATGGCACCTAAACAACATTTGCCTAGGCGAACCAATGAAACAAGATGCGGAAAAGAACAATAATATGAAAAGATCAGAAATGGATATATAAATATAAAAGTGTGAAGTCCAAAAGAATATATCCACAAAAGAATTGGAGCATTCTAAGAGCGACTCAATAAAGTATGAATATACATCAAAAAAATCTGAGTCCTATCTCTAAGTTACTCCGGCGGTATGCCACCACGGTCTGTGTGGTCGGCTCACCTCAATCAAAAGTCTCAGAAGCCTCGGGAACCGCTAACGTCCGGGCTGCTGACTGGATGAAGGACCTGCGCACGTAGCAGAGTAAGTTATGAGCCGAAGCCCAGTAAGATCACCGACAGGCCCGCTAAGGTACCCTTGCGGGACAAGTCGCTACATGCATCATAAGCAACAACATACTATAGTAATCATACAATAAAGTAGTGAAATCACAAATAGATGTAACACATTCCATACACACAAGTAGTAACCAGAAGTCTCAAGGATTATGCCCATCCAACGTAAGGCATAGGTCAACTCAGCGGCGGTTTGGAGGTCCAATCTCTACTCCCGTGCCGACTAACCTAGACCTACGATGGACTAGCAACACCAATACTAAGTATCAACCATATACCGTGACCCGAAGTCACTATCACAATCATGAATAAGTAGACCAACGACCCGTAGTCGTTGGCTCATCTCAAATCTGTCTACGATCGCACCACACCCCCTGTCAAGTGCGTCGTATCTCAATAAATCAAGTTACCACACCACACCCCCTGTCAAGTGTGTCACATCTCAAAGATCAAGTGTCCACACCACACCCCCTGTCAAGTGTGACACATCTCATAGTATAGGCGACACCACACCCCCTGTCAAGTGTCCCTCTAACAGTATTAATATCCACGACATTAATAACAATAACAGAAATAATAACAGACATATTAATAACGATAATATTTCACAGTCACCGTAACCCAGGTTGGTTATGCTAGCTGAACGTAAGGCGAAGGTTAACCCGACCACAGTTTGGGGGTACAATCCCTACTCCCATGTCGTCCAACCCAAGGTTACGTATAGACAACACTACCCAACCCGGCACGTGAACAAATCATGTACCAATATCATACAAAAGCCGGCAAAATCCTCGGCAAGACATTTATCATGACATGCCGGCAACATCCTCGGCCATGTCCCAAGTTCTTGCTATCTAAGCATGGCGTAGCAAGCGTTACTACGATATAAATTTAAGCTACCTCGACGTAGCGTTTAGACCGGCACATACCTCGGTCGAGTCACAATCTCGCTATTTATAACAAACAGCAATAGCAAGTAATTCACATCATTAATCCTAACCATTGTTAGGTATATATATATATGCGTACATGAAGCATACTAGCATGAAGGAAGAGTCCACAAGCACAATAGAGGTCAAGTCTCACTTACCTCGAAATTCGGGCTCAAATGCCGGGAAGAATCTCCTTTCCCGCTCGCCTTGTCCGCGAAGGACTCTCTACTAGGTCTATTAAGACAAGATATAGCACATATGAGTGCTCAATTACAGCTATTTAAGCCTATAGGCATCCTAGGGTAAAAATTACCAAAATGCCCCCGGGTAGGGCCGAGCCCTAAATTTACAAAATGTACTTTTCCGGACTCCCCACGCTCCCGTGAGTCCAAAAGTACACTTAGATTCCACATGCGAGCCTTGCTCAATGTCTTTCCCCAATTCTTAAGAATCTAGGGTTCTAACCCATTTCCAAGAATCAACCTTTGATTCTTGTGTTAATCAACATAAAGATGGATTGAAAGGGCTTACCTTAAGTGTAAGTATGATTGGGTCTTCAAGAAATACCCAAAAATCGCCTCAAGAGCTCACCAAATGATTTTTATAAGTTATGAACCGAAATGGCCTTTTTATAGAAGTTTTTTTTTTTTTGCCTCTGCGACAGCTTCTTTTGAAAAAATCATAACTTTTGATAGGAATATTGAAATGACCTGAAACTGGTGCCATTAGAACCACAACTGAAAGGGCTACAACTTTAATGTTTTGAGTTTTTCCTAATTCCTTACGGATTGGCCGAAAAATCAGCTTTTATCTGGCTGTTTGCGCCAAAAACAGAACAGAAAAGTCGCACCAGATTTTCTACTGTTTTAGGGGCAAAACGGGACCCTACAAAGCTCGGAATGATCCCAAATTTTGCACAAAAGTCATAAAATACTTGGGTGACATGCTCGTCAAGACGGAACTCAATTCGGACCTCCAAAACTCAAAAAGTGGGTCCCACGGCAAAGGTTCAATTTTCGACTTTCGCCAAAAAAGTGAAATTTAACCAAACGACCTCGGAATCCAATTCCGAAAGTTGCTACAAGTCACAAATAACTATACGAACCTAACGGAACTTTCGGATCTCTCATCGAAGCTCATTTGCTCAAATCGAGCTCGGAAACCTCTTTTAACTCTTTTAAACTTCCGAAACGGGGACTTTATCAAAAGTCCTATCAAACGAGGTCCGTTTTCAATTTTGAAGGTTGCTACATATCATAAATGACGAGACGGACCTAACGGTATGCTCGGATTTTCCATCGGGGTTCGTTTACTCAAAACGACCTATCGAAACCCCAAATTCCTTTCCGGAATTTCATAAACGGATCCTTTTCTCGAAAACCTATCAAACGGACTCCGTTTCGACTCAGATTTCACAGACGGGTCATAAATGACCTAACGGAGCTTTTGGGACTATCGACACGAAAATCGAGGTCCCAGATCCCGTAACGACTATTTGAGGGTCGTTACATTCTCCCCCACTTAGACTCTCGGCCGTCCTCGGACGAGCCTAAGTCTAAGGTAGGATCCACACACTAGCCACGGAGCTGGCACGGATTTCGAGGACCCCTCGGTACCACCCGAAATCAATAAAACTTAAAAATGCAAATTCAGGCTTAGAAAATTCAAGGATTTCATACCTGAATCATCGAACAAGCGCGGATGCCTCTCACGCATCTCGGACTCAAGCTCCCAAGTGGCCTCGGCAATGGAGTGATGCCCCCACTGAACTCTCACAAGCGGGATCACCTTCGATCTCATCTTACGGACCTCTCTAGCCACAATAGCAATAGGCTCCTCCGAATAAGCTAAGTCGCCATCTACCTCCACGGAAGCCATATCGATCACATGAGACAGATCGTGAACATACTTCCGGAGCATGGACACATGGAACACCGGATGAACAGACAGAGAGGGAGGCAAAGCCAGTCTATAAGCAACGGCGCCAACGCGCTCCAATATCTCAAAAGGCCAAATGAACCTAGGACTGAGCTTGCCTTTCTTCCCAAATCTCATAACACCCTTCATGGGCGACACTCTGAGGAATACCCGGTCCCCAACCATGAACTCAAGATCTCTCCGCCTCCGATCTGCATACGATATCTGCCGGCTCTGAGCCGTGCGGAGTCGATCCTGAATAACCCGGACCTTATCTAAGGTCTGCTGCACCAAATCGGGCCCCAACACCTGGACCTCACCAGACTCGAACCAACCGATAGGCGAGCGACATCTCCGACCATACAATGCCTCAAACGGAGCCATCTGGATAGAAGCCTGATAGCTATTATTATACGCAAACTCTGCTAGCGGCAAATGGCTATCCCAATGGCCTCCAAAATCAATAGCACACGCCCTCAACATATCCTCGAGGATCTGAATGGTCCGCTCAGACTGGCCATCAGTCTGCGGGTGAAATGCAGTGCTGAGATCGACCCGAGTACCCAGCTCTCTCTGAAAAGATCTCCAAAACTGAGCTGTGAACTGAGCACCTCGGTCAGAAATGATAGAAACAGGAGCACCATGCAATCTCACAATCTGCTCAATAAAGATACGAGCCAGACGCTCCGAGGTATAAGTAGTCCTCACTGGAATGAAGTGAGCCGACTTCGTCAGTCGATCAACTACTACCCACACCGAATCATGCTTACCCACGGTCAGCGGCAAACCAACTACGAAATCCATAGTGATCTGCTCCCACTTCCACTCGGGAATGGGCATAGACTGGGTCACCCCGGCTGGCCTCCGGTGCTCATACTTCACCTGCTGGCAATTCAAACACCGAGATACATAATCAGCAACATCCCTCTTCATCCCTTTCCACCAATACAGCTCTCGAAGATCATGATACATCTTCGCAGTACCCGGATGAATGGAATATCTCGAACTGTGAGCCTCTGCCAAAATCATCTGCCTCAGCTCCACAATGGCTGGAACACATACCCGGCCGTTAAGCCGCAAAGCACCATCATCAACAATCACGAACGAGGACACTCCCCCACTCAGGACCCTGTCCCGGAGATCTCTCAGATAAGGATCCTCGAACTGCCTTTCCCGAATCTGGGAAGCTAAAGACGACTGAGACCCTACATATGCAAGCACCCGGCCTAGAACAGAATCATCAAACCGAACCCCACTAATGGACAAAGCCTGCAACTCACGGGCCAACGGCCTCATATCAGCATCAAGATAGGCGAGGCTACCCATGGACTTCCTACTCAAGGCATCGGCTACAACATTAGCCTTTCTGGGATGATACCGGATAGAAAGATCATAATCCTTCAGCAGCTCTAACCAGCGGCGCTGTCTCCCGTTCAAGTCCTTCTGAGTGAAGAAGTACTGGAGACTCTTATGATCGGTGAATATCTCACATGGCTCGCCATAAAGATAGTGCCTCCACAACTTCAGTGCAAACACGACAGCTAACAGCTCCAAATCATGGACAGGATAATTCTTCTCATGGACCTTCAGCTGTCTCGAGGCATAAGCTATCACCTTACCCTCCTGCATCAGAACGCTACCCAGGCCAACACCCGAAGCATCACAATATACGGTGAATCCCCCGGATCCACTAGGCAAGGCCAACACTGGCGCTGAAGTCAACAGAGTCTTAAGCTTCTGAAAGCTAGACTCACAGGCATCGGACCACAGGAAAGGAACATTCTTCTGGGTCAACTTCGTCAGAGGTGCTGAAATAGAAGAAAACCCCTCGACGAACCACCGATAATAACCTGCCAAGCCTAAGAAACTCCGAATCTCTGTAGGAGAAGTAGGCCTAGGCCAACTCTGAACGGCCTCTATCTTCTTCGGATCAACACACACCCCATCCTTGGTCACCACGTGACCTAGGAAAGATACAGAACTGAGCCAAAATTCACACTTGGAGAATTTGGCATACAACTGTTGATCCCTCAGAGTCCGAAGAACAACTCTCAAATGCTGCTCATGCTCCTCCCTGCTCCTCGAATAAACCAAGATATCATCGATAAACACAATGACGAAGGAGTCAAGGTAGGCCTTGAAGACTCGGTTCATCAGATCCATGAAAGCAGCTGGGGCATTCGTAAGCCCGTAAGACATCACCAGAAACTCATAGTGGCCATATCGGGTACGAAAAGCAGTCTTGGAAACGTCCTCGGACCGAATCCTCAACTGATGATACCCCGACCTCAAATCAATCTTCGAGAAGAAGGTAGCACCCTGAAGCTGATCAAACAAATCATCAATACGCGGCAAAGGATACCTATTCTTGATAGTAACCTTATTCAGCTGCCGGTAATCAATACATATCCGCATAGAGCCATCCTTCTTCTTCACAAATAATACCGGGGCACCCCATGGAGACACACTGGGCCTAATGAAGCCCTTATCGAGCAAATCCTGAATCTGCTCCTTCAACTCCTTTAACTCAACAGGAGCCATACGATACGGGGGAATAGATTTAGGCTGAGTGCCTGGCAATAGATCAATGCAAAACTCTATCTCCCGCATAGGCGGCAAACCCGGCAAATCATCAGGAAACACATCCGGATACTCACAAACAACCGGAACTCTATCAAGGGATAACTCCTCTGCCCGGACATCCCGAACTGAAGCAATATATCCCTCGCACCCACTAGATATCATCCTCTGCGCCTCCAAGAAAGAAATGATCCTACTCTTCGGAGAAGGCCTGGAACCTCTCCATACAACCCGAGACTCACCCTCTGCCCCGATCGTCACGGACTTGGCATGGCAATCCAAAGTCGCATGACAGGAAGCCAGCCAATCCATGCCCATAATGACATCGAAATCAGACATATCGAGCAGCATCAGGTCCACTAAGGACTCTACACCACAGATGGAGATCATACACTCCCGATAACCCCTATCTACACATATAGAAGACCCGACAGGGGTGGCAACCATAAAGGGATCATCTAAGAAGACCAGATCCCTGCCCAAGCAAGGGGCAAATCCCGGCGACACATACGAATAGGTAGACCCCGGATCAATAAGAGCATAAGCATCGCGGCCACAGACAGAAATAATACCTGTGATGACATCATTGGATGCCTCAGCATCTGGACGAGTCATAGCATAGATCTGCGCCGAGCCTCCTGAACCCGGAGCTCTCTGAGACTGCTGTCTAGGAGGAATCTGAGAAACGGGCCTGGCGGCCTGAGGACCAGATGGTACCATAGCTGCGGATTCCTGGCGACCTGATGAAACATAAGGGCAACTCCTGACATAGTGCTCTGGAGACCCACACTCAAAACATCCATCACCTCTACCTCCTCTACCGCCTCTACCACCTCTGCCACGACCACCTCCAGACAAACACCTCCCATGATGCCTCTGATGGCACCTCCCGCACTGCGGCGGACCAGACTGCGAAGAGCCACCCCGCCTCTGGGATGACTGAGGCCTCGGGGTCTCTGAAGAAAAATCCTGGGCAGGCAAAGCAGCAGCCTGGGGCCTCGACTGAGAACGGCCCTGATGACCCTGACCCCTCTGAGCGGATCCACTATACCCACCAGACTGACGCGACCTCTTGGCCGCCCTCTTCGCGTCAGCCCTGGCGAAGATATCCCCCATCCGCCGCGCCACATCAACTATCTCAAAATATGACTTGTTGCCCATATCAGGGGCAACAGCTACCTGCAAGCGGGGATGAAGACCCTCAACAAACCGGAGGACCTTGTCCCTCTCCTGAGCCACCATAGCCGGCGCAAACTGAGACAACCACAAGAACCTGGTGTCATACTTTGAAACAGACAGGTTTCCCTGCCTCAACCCCTCAAACTCGCGCCTCTGAGCATCGTGCTGACTCTGGGGCACGAACCTACTCATGAACATAGACACGAACTCAGCCCAAGACAAAGGAGGGAGGCCACTAGACCTCTGTCGCATCATGGAGACCCACCATGTCTCCGCATCTCCCGATAATCTGAAAGAAGCACACTGCACCCCTAAGGTGTCTCTAGTACCAAGAACTGTCAAAATCTTCTCACACTTCTGAATGTACCTCTGGGCAGTACATGTAGCTGAGGTACCGTCGAACTCTGGAGGCTGAAGCTTCATGAATGACTCTATCCTCCTGGCAACCTCCTCAGTGCCCATAGGAGGAGTAGAAATAACAGGACCTGCCTGAGGAGCAGAAGCAGAAGGCTGGGCAATATGATCAGGAGCAGCCTCAGAAGTAGGCATGCTCATAACAGGTGTGGTCGGCTGAGGAGCCGAAACAGGAGCTGCAACATCATCTCTGACAGGGACCTGATGGCTAGACAAGGCCATCAGTCTCATATACTCCTCTGAAGAGATCACAACGGTGCCTGGCACAACAGCAGGCACAGGGGGAATAGATGCTGACAGAGTCGCTGCGGACACCGCAGGGATAGCTGTGTCCTGCCTAGTGGCTGACGGGCGACCTGCCCGAGTCTTCTTAGCAGCTGGCGGCTGCGTAGGTGCTGATGGCTCTCCCGCAGACGCGGGTGTAGAAGATGCAGCCCTCCTGGCTGAGGATGCTCGCGTCCTCGCCATCTGATACAATACACGAAAAAGGGTCAGCACCTATATAAGCTACTCAGCACGAATATAGATGAAACGAAGGGAAAACATTTCCTAACATGCCCTTGTAGCCTCTCGCTCATAAGTATGGTCGACAACATACCCATAAGCAAGACTCTACTCAGACACTGCTCCAAGACTCCGAGGACTCGAATTAGAACCTAGGGCTCTGATACCAAACTGTCACGACCCAATTTCCAAGGGCTCGTGATGGCACCTAAACAACATTTGCCTAGGCGAACCAATGAAACAAGATCCGGAAAAGAACAATAATATGAAAAGATCATAAATGGATATATAAATATAAAAGTGTGAAGTCCAAAAGAATATATCCACAAAAGAATTGGAGCATTCTAAGATTGACTCAATAAAGTATGAATATACATCAAAGAAATCTGAGTCCTATCTCTAAGTGACTCCGGCGGTATGCCACCACGGTCTGTGTGGTCGGCTCACCTTAATCAAAAGTCTCAGAAGCCTCGGGAACCGCAAACGTCCGGGCTGCTGACTGGATGAAGGACCTGCGCACATAGCAGAGTAAGTTATGAGCCGAAGCCCAGTAAGATCACCGACAGGCCCGCTAAGGTACCCTTGCGGGACAAGTCGCTACATGCATCATAAGCAACAACATACTATAGTAATCATACAATAAAGTAGTGAAATCACAAATAGATGTAACACATTCCATACACACAAGTAGTAACCAGAAGTCTCAAGGATTATGCCCATCCAACGTAAGGCATAGGTCAACTCAGCGGCGGTTTGGAGGTCCAATCTCTACTCCCGTGCCGACTAACCTAGACCTACGATGGACTAGCAACACCAATACTAAGTATCAACCATATACCGTGACCCGAAGTCACTATCACAATCATGAATAAGTAGACCAACGACCCGTAGTCGTTGGCTCATCTCAAATCTGTCTACGATCGCACCACACCCCCTGTCAAGTGCGTCGTATCTCAATAAATCAAGTTACCACACCACACCCCCTGTCAAGTGTGTCACATCTCAAAGATCAAGTGTCCACACCACACCCCCTGTCAAGTGTGACACATCTCATAGTATAGGCGACACAACACCCCCTGTCAAGTGTCCCTCTAACAGTATTAATATCCACGACATTAATAACAATAACAGAAATAATAACAGAAATATTAATAACGATAATATTTCACAGTCACCGTAACCCAGGTTGGTTATGCTAGCTGAACGTAAGGCGAAGGTTAACCCGACCACAGTTTGGGGGTACAATCCCTACTCCCATGTCGTCCAACCCAAGGTTACGTATAGACAGCACTACCCAACCCGGCACGTGAACAAATCAAGTACCAATATCATACAAAAGCCGGCAAAATCCTCGGCAAGACATTTATCATGACATGCCGGCAACATCCTCGGCCATGTCCCAAGTTCTTGCTATCTAAGCATGGCGTAGCAAGCGTTACTACGATATAAATTTAAGCTACCTCGACGTAGCGTTTAGACCGGCACATCCCTCGGTCGATTCACAATCTCGCTATTTATAACAAACAACAATAGCAAGTAATTCACATCATTAATCCTAACCATTGTTAGGTATATATATGCGTACATGAAGCATACTAGCATGAAGGAAGAGTCCACAAGCACAATAGAGGTCAAGTCTCACTTACCTCGAAATTCGGGCTCAAATGCCGGGAAGAATCTCCTTTCCCGCTCGCCTTGTCCGCGAAGGACTCTCCACTAGGTCTATTAAGACAAGATATAGCATATATGAGTGCTCAATTATAGCTATTTAAGCCTATAGGCATCCTAGGGTAAAAATTACCAAAATGCCCCCGGGTAGGGCCGAGTCCTAAATTTACAAAATGTACTTTTCCGGACTCCCCACGCTCCCGTGAGTCCAAAAGTACACTTAGATTTCACATGCGAGCCTTGCTCGATGTCTTTCCCCAATTCTTAAGAATCTAGGGTTCTAACCCATTTCCAAGAATCAACCCTTTGATTCTTGTGTTAATCAACATAAAGATGGATTGAAAGGGCTTACCTTAAGTGTAAGTATGATTGGGTCTTCAAGAAATACCCAAAAATCGCCTCAAGAGCTCACCAAATGATTTCTATAAGTTATGAACCGAAATGGCCCGAAATGGCCTTTTTATAGCAGTTTTTTTTTTTTTTTTGCCTCTGCGACAGCTTCTTTTGAAAAAATCATAACTTTTGATAGGAATGTTGAAATGATCTGAAACTGGTTCCATTAGAACCACAACTCAAAGGGCTACAACTTTCATGTTTTGAGTTTTTCCTAATTTCTTACGGATTGGCCGCAAAATCAGCTTTTATCCGGCTGTCTGCGCCAAAACAGAACAGAAAAGTCGCACCAGATTTTCTACTATTTTAGGGGCAAAACGGGACCCTACGAAGCTCGGAATGATCCCAAATTTTGCACACAAGTCATAAAATACTTGGGTGACATGCTCGTCAAGACGGAACTCAATTCGGACCTCCAGAACTCAAAAAGTGGGTCCCACGGCAAAGGTTCAATTTTCGACTTTCGCCAAAATAGCGAAATTTAACCAAACGACCTCGGAATCCAATTCCGAAAGTTGCTACAAGTCACAAATGACTATACGAACCTAACGGAACTTTCGGATCTCTCATCGGAGCTCATTTGCTCAAATCGAGCTCGGAAACCTCTTTTAACTCTTTTAAACTTCCGAAACGGGGAATTTATCAAAAGTCCTATCAAACGAGGTCCGTTTTCAATTTTGAAGGTTGCTACATATCATAAATGATGAGACGGACCTAACGGTGCGCTCGGATTTTCCATCGGGGTTCGTTTACTCAAAACGACTTATCGAAACCCCAAATTCCTTTCCGGAATTTCATATACGGATCCTTTTCTCGAAAACCTATCAAACGGACTCCGTTTCGACTCAGATTTCACAGACGGGTCATAAATGACCTAACAGAGCTTTTGGGACTGTCGACACGCAAATCGAGGTCTCGGATCCCGTAACGACTATTTGAGGGTCGTTACAATTTTATTTTAATAAAACTTCCACAGGATTATCTAATGCATTGTTTGAGAATACCGGAAGGTTCAACCGGGTAAAATAATGCAGCCATTTCAGATACTCGGACCGAGCCATTACTCGGGCTAGCTAACCGGCTAGAATAACTAGAGGCACAACACATGCTGCCTCCGGAACATACTTTACTGCGGCAGTATTAAGAACTGGAATAGGAACTCCCTGAGACCGAACATTTGCATCTGCGGCAACCTGATAAGCTGCCTAGCGAATAATGGGTCATTATGGTATCTGCATCGCCACGATTCTCGTAAAAGCATCGTAGAGAGCAAAGGGAACCAAAAGGCCCTGCTCCCCTACCCATCGCGAGCTCGTACAGCTGGGACCTCCGTAACTAGATCGTTACCACGATAAAAACTCTCGGGGTTTCGTCAGTGCTAACCCCCAGGCTAGACTGCTTCGTCTTGAACTCATATCGTTTGTTGATTCGTCACACGAGGGTTCACAATTACCACGAAGGAATTAACAAAAATACTTCTGCATCCTAGACCGACGCAAGATCAGAAATGAAGGACGTGAAACTTCCTAAATGCCATCATAGCCCCTCGTAGATAAGTATGGACGTCTACGTACCCATCAGCGAGACTCTACTAGACATTGTCTTAGTCTGGATAGACTTTAACTCGGGCTCAGATACCAACTGACACGACCCGGTATCTGGCTAGGTCTTGCGGGCACCCGACATCCTCCCCTAGACCCGTCGGGCGAACCCATACCAATTAAATCAGGAAAATAAATATAACAATTCACAAATAAGGACAAGACTTAAAAGAAATCACAGACATACTAATACCTCTAAGTTGTACAAAAAAATTACAGCTGACTACCCAACATACTAGGTTTAGGGCTATCCAGAAAAGACATCTAATAGTACAAAAGAAGACAAATACCTTCTGAAGGGAGCAAAACGCAACTGAAATAAAAACAAATAAACTGGCGGCCATCCGAAATAAAAGCTGGCTCACCCTGACAGCTGAAGTCGTCTTCGCTCCTTCACAACGTGGCGAACTCAATCCTGGAGATAATCTGCCGAAATGAAATAAATAGACAAGAAACAAACAACAAACAAGGGTAAGTCAAAAGGACTCAATAAGTGGGGCAGACTAGCCACCTCAAAGAATAGGATAGCTAGCCAGGGAGAAAAGAAACAGATAAACCAAATTCCTCTTATTTAAATTATGAAAAGACAGAGCCAGATAATAACTAGAAACACGTATGGAATCACAAACTCATTAATAACCAGGAACGTAAGATAGTCAGAACATATAGGTATCCCGAACATATCAACAATCAGCAATACATCCTGTTGCCGCGTGCACCCGATCCATGTATTCATCCTATTGCGGCTTGCAACCCGATCCATATATTCATACTGCCGCGGCATGGAACCCGATCCACATGTTTATACCGTTGCGGGGTGCAACCCGATCCCCACAACCCAGAATAAGAGCTAGAAATATATAGGCAAACTGAGATATGTCCACGACATAGTATACATACCGCATACATAATACACAATACAATACACATAATAGTCAGTATGTGGTGCAATGAGATGGGATGAATATGGTACGATGCAATGCAGTCACATATGACTGATACCTATATCCTGCGCGGGATTCTCATCGTTTACAAGGAGATGTATGCAATAATGATCCTTCATCGGCTCGATACTCTCATCGATTACCGGGAAGTATATGCAATGATGATCCTTCACCGGCTCGGGACTCTCATCGATTACCGGGAAGTATATGCAATGATGAGCCTTCACCGGCTCAGGACTCTCATCGATTACCGGGAAGTATATGCAATGATGACCCGTCACCGGCTCGGGACTCTCATCGATTACCGGGAAGTATATGCAATGATGACCCTTCACCGGTGCGGGACTCTCATCGCCAACCGGGAAGTATATGCAATAATGACCCTTCACAGGTGCGGGACTCTCATCGCCAACCGGGAAGTATATGTAATGCTCAAAACTTGAGCGCAATGCTTATATGCTCAATGCAACAACATGGCATAACATATAATATACAATATAAATTCAAAGCTAAGGCGTAATGATTACGCGTATCGGCAGCTACACATGTAAGGAACACGTGATAGAAAATTGACACGACCCGGAATCCGGTTAGGCCGTGCGGGCACCCGACATCCTCCCCTAGACCCGTCGGGCGAAACCTTACCAATTAAATTAGGAAAATAAATATAATAGTTCATAAATAAGGATAAGACTTAAAAAAACACCCAAGACATATTGACACTTCTAAGCTGTACGAAAGAAAATTACAGCTAACTACCCAACATACTAAGTTTAGGGCTATCCAGACTAGACATCTAAGAGTACAAAAGAAGACAAATACCTCCTGAAGGGAGCAAAATGCAACTGAAATAATAACCAATAAACTGGTGGCCATCCGGAATAAAAGCTGGCTCACCCTGACAGCTGAAGTCGTCTTCACTCCTTCACAACGTGACAAACTAAATCCTGGAGCGAACCTGCCGAAACGAAATAGATAGACAAGAAACAAACAACAAAAAAGGGTGAGTCAAAAGGACTCAATAAGTGGGGCAGACTAGCCACCTCAAAGAATAGGATAGCTAGCCAGGGAGAAGAAAAACAAATAAACTAAATGCATCTTATTTGAACTATAAACAGGCAAAGCCAAATAATAACTGAAAACACATATGTAATCATAAACAGCCAGGGACATAAGTTAGACAGAAGATATAGATATCTTGAACATGTCGACAATCAGAAATACATCCTGTTGCGGCGTGCAACCCGATCCATATATTCATACTGTTGCGAGGTGCAATCCGATTCGTATATTTATACTGTTGCGGCGTGCAACCCGATCCGTATATTTATACTGTTTCGACGAGCAACCCGATCCGATCCATGTATTCATATTGTCGCGACGTGTAACCCGGGATACGAGCCAGAAATATATAGGCAAATCGAGATACAGTATACATACCGCATATATAAAACACAACACGATAGTCACACAATAGTCAGCACTCGGTGCAATGAAATGGGATGAATGCAGTATGATGCAATGGTGGCGCATGTGCCAAATAGATGGAGCAGAATCCTCCTGCTCCGGGGGCGGAATCCTCCTACCCTCAATATGATGCAAAAGAGCGGAATCCTCCTGCTCCGAGGGCAAAATCCTCCTACCCTCAATATGATGCAATGGAGCGGAATCCTCCTTCTCTGAGGGCGGAATCCTCCTACCCTCAATATGATGCAATGGAGCGGAATCCTCCTGCTCTGAGGGCGGAATCCTCCTACCCTCAATATGATGCAATGGAGTGGAATCCTCCTACTCCGAGGACGGAATCCTCTTACCCTCAATATGATGCAATGGAGCGGAATCCTCCTGCTCCGAGTGCGGAATCCTCCTACCCTCAATATGATGCAACGTGCATACGAATGCAACATGATGCAATAATAACCCATCACCAGCGCGGGACTCTCATCGACAGCTGGACATAATATATAATATAGAATATAAATCCAATGCTAAGGCGTAATGAGTACTCCTATCGGCAGCTACACACGTAAGGAACACGTGGTAGAAAATTCAAGAGGGCAGGTGCCTCCAAAGAAATGGATACAAACACTTACCTTGTTACAAAGTTGGTACATCCACTCAATAACCGCTTGTCCTTTGGTTTCATTGCCAAATGATCCACTCTATTCAATAAGCAGAAAAATATATCAAATTAGGCTAAAGGCTTCCTTCCTCACATCTTAGGGCAATCCGGTTAAGAACCTGATACCCTATTCGCATACGCAATACGCAGGCCAGGCATATGTACAGGGTTTAGGGTCACATAACCAAACCCTAAATAAATTACATTTATATGTTGCCCATAACTTACTGAGTACGAATATATAATCAATTTCATTATCGGGGTCCATTTGACCCTTTAAACTATCAATTTACGTTATTAGGGTGATGTCTAATATCCCTATTTTTACCGTAAAAATATAATCAAACATACGTAGTAAACTAAAATAATATATTAAGATCATTACCTGAATGTTCTGGGGTGAAAATACTTTTCTCCGGTCCCTTTTCTCATTTTTTGGCATTTTTTTCTGCGTGTTTTCTCCTGCTCCTGCTTCTGAATCGTTTTTTGTTCTGTGTTTCTGCTAAGGACAGTTAAACTTAGCATATATGCTAAGTGCATATGCCCATTGCCCACCGCCTAACTTTTTATATTTTTTTGTCTTTTTTTTTTTGTTTTCTTTTATTTTATTTTCTTTTCTTAATGAAAATTAAAACGGTGCCCTACGATATTCGAAATAATTCCAACTTTTGCATACAAGTTGTACAAAATATATGTAACATACTTGCGAAGGCGGATCTCCAATCAGACACCCGAAACTCAAGATGCGAATTTAGATGAAAAGAAGTCAAATTATTTAACCTTCGGAATTTTAGCGGAAACCAGCCGAACAACATCGAAATTCACTTTCGAAAGTTTACAAATATCACAAATAATCATACGAACCTAACGGCGCTTTCGAATTTCGAATCGGAGCTCACTCGGCAAAACCGAGCTCGAAAATCTCTTTTTAATATTTATCGCCAATAAAAACTGAAACCTTCTTCCGATGCCTACCAAACGAGGTCTGATTTAGCTCAAATTTTACAGACAGGTTCTAATGGACATTATGAATATTTTAAAATTATCGGCCCGCCAATCGGAGTCCTAACTTCCGAAACGACTGACCGAGGTCGTTTCATTCTCCTCCACTTAAACTCTCGTTCGTCCTCGAACGAGCCTAAATCTAAAGCAAGATTTACGCAGATAACAAGAGAACTTGCACAACCTTCATAAACTAACCCACGGACATTATCTCATAATTACAGAATCAGAGTTATAACACGCACATCAAACTCTTGGATAAAACATATTTGGATAATATAATAACATCATTGCCCAACTTATTCGGACTAAGCCGACCCTTTCTCAATCATGAGAGAGGAGTTTTATATTTTCGAAACAAAGATACATGAAACTTTGAATGGGTTAACATGATTCAGCCGATAATTACCTCTTCGATATAGCTTTCGATATAGAACAGGTCGATGGAACTAAGAATTAGCTTACGCTTCAGCAGCGCCTTAGAGATGTAATATTATGATTCGGTATCAATTGGAGGAAGACTCCTCCACTTAAAGCATAAACCCATACAACTAATTTGAATAGAAATAGTCATCCTCGCTCAACCTGCTAGATTAAAGAAGACCTAGCTAAAAGCTGAACATAGGCAGACCTAAACTACCAAACTAAACTTTCGCGTTGCCAAACAGCTGCAACTCTCAAGTTTACAACACCATACCTTTGCCGTAAACACCACCGCCTGATGGATGGTACTTCTATATATAAATTTCGGCAGACTTTCCCCTGAAACTGGATGTTCCGCAAAAACTGAACCAGCACTATACTATACATGGGAATGGACACCCTGATAAACTGATATCCAAAACAATAATATGCTTACCCGGCTAATATAACACGTACTCTGGCTCAACACGGGGAACGTCACAAGTGGCTACCAATCACCCAAGCTCACTAGTGCCGGACGAAGAAGAAATGGAAATTGATCGAGGATAGAAATAATTAGAGCTTCAAGAAGTTCATCTTCTTATTTGCTTGGCTACCAAATCTAGACTACTTCCGAGTCAGGCGAGCCAAAGAATCGCAATTGAAGAGATAGACATTAAATAAGCTTTATTGAAAACATCCATACCAATTTAACCTCTCCATAAGAAGAAAACTCTGACAATTTACCAGAATACCCCTTTTATAACTAAGACAAGCTGATAAAATAACATGACTCTACTAGAATCTCGAACCAAGAGGAGACACATAGATACATTACTTACCAGCAACTTTACAACGGAAGAAACAACGATACTTCCTGATGGTGACGAATAAGAATCCCATCATCCTACCAACACTGATTTCCGAGGAGCGAGGTAAACTGAATTGACATAATAACAGAAGGTGTCGTAACAAGATGGCAAGCAGACAATACCGACACTCACTCCTAAATCTCTCACATTTAAATCAGATAAACTAGTAGGGTCATCATAAATGCCAGGAATAAATCATACCAGAAACTCACCCCTCTACCGCAACCGATTCTTAATTACGATAATATCCAAGAAAACCGTCGAAACATGATAAGACACACCATTTTCAGATCGATCGGAAAGATAAATCTTACGTACAGATAAGGGAAGAAGAAACACACGGGTCTACTACATCGGATGCCTCAGCATCCTGCCAGACTAGCAGTTAATAGAGCTACCTCTGCAGCTGAGTCGAGCCACTACCCTGATAATTACTTCTAGAAGAACCACTACCACCACGCTCTCGACCTCTACTGGATGGTGGCATTTCTCTGATTGATTAAAATTTAAATGAAATTCCTGCGACTGTGCAGGTGCCTGAGGGCAAGAAGAAGGACGATTTACTTGTTGGAGTAAGGAAAAACTCCTCAAAGGATAACCAGACTCATGACAGTGATAACACCCTTTTCCCTAAAAATGGAAACTGGATAGATTATAGATAGCTACAAAGAGAAAACTGAGTCTATCTTGATGAACTACTAGCGCACTTTGAGAATGACGCTCTACAAGCTGAGATAACCTGGAAGGTTACCTCCCAAAATAATCAGAACTCTTACCTCCAAATGAGGTACCATGGTTGCCCACCAGGACCACGGGATATCTTGGTCTCCCGCTCTAACTTATGGTATGCCTAATACCTTTGAGCAATATCAACAATGACATCAAATGAGATCCCGACCTCAATCTCTCGAGCCATTTGGGATCTCAAGGAAGGAGAAAGGTCATCAATAAATCTTTTAATCTCTCGAAAGGCTCATGGACTAGTTCTAATGCATATTCAGCCATTCTATAGAATTCATACTCATATTCTGGAACACCAACAGGATAACCGACAGGCTACCCTGTCCAACCCAGTCAAACTAGCAACACTTTTCATCTCGCTCGCTACTCGAAAGGTACTTTTCCACGACCTAGAAGAAAAATCGAACCAAGTTAGCTAATAAGAGAGCGGTCCATCAATTCAATACTGGACCCCTGAAACTGGAGAGCAGAATAATCAACACCATACCGCTCGATATAATTAAGAGCATGAAGGATACGCTGACATTATTTTATTTTAAAACTTACACAGGGATTATCTGATGGATGCCTTGAGAATATCAGATGAATCAACCGCGTAAAATAATGCAACCATTTTGGGCACTCAAATCGAACCGTTACCTCGGCTGGCTAACCAGCCAGAACAATTGGTGGCGCAACACATGTTGCTTCTAGAACATAATTTACTGCGACAATATTAAGAACAGAATTAGGAGCTCCATGAGACCGAACATCTACATCTGCGGCAAATTGATAAGTTGCCTAGCGAATATAGGTTCTTGCAGTATCTGCGTCGCCAAGATTCTCGTAAAAGCATCGTAGAGAGCCAAGGGAACCACAAAGCCCTGCTCCCTTTGCCCATCGCGAACTCGTACAGCTGAGACCTCCATAACTAGATCGTCAGCACGATAAAAAAACTCTCGGGCTTCGTCAGTGCTTGCCCTTGCCTAGACTGCTTCATCTTGAACTCATAATGTTTGTTGATTTGTTACGAGGATTCACAATTACCACGAAGGAATTAACGAAAATACTTTTGACTCCTAGACCGATGCACCATCAGAAAGGAAGAAAGTGAAACTTCCTAAATGCCGTCATAGCCTCTCGTAGATAAGTACGGACGTCTACGTACCCATCAGCGAGACTCTACTAGACACTGTCTTAGTCTGGATAAACTCTAAGCTGGGCTCTGATACCAACTGACACGACCCGGAATTCGGTTAGGCCGTGAGGGCACCCGACATCCTCCCCTAGACCCGTCGGGCGAACCCTTACCAATTAAATTAGGAAAATAAATATAATAGTTCATAAATAAGGACAAGACTTAAAAAAACACACAAGACATATTGACACTTCTAAGCTGTACGAAAGAAAATTACAGCTAACTACCCAACATACTAAGTTTAGGGCTATCCAGACTAGACATCTAAGAGTACAAAAGAAGACAAATACCTCCTGAAGGGAGAAAAATGCAACTGAAATAATAACCAATAAACTGGTGGCCATCCGGAATAAAAGCTGGCTCACCCTGACAGCTGAAGTCGTCTTCGCTCCTTCACAACGTGGCAAACTCAATCCTGGAGCGAACCTGCCGAAACGAAATAGATAGACAAGAAACAAACAACAAACAAGGGAGAGTCAATAGGACTCAATAAGTGGGGCAGACTAGCCACTTCAAAGAATAGTATAGCTAGCCAGGGAGAAGAAAAACAAATAAACTAAATCTATCTTATTTGAACTATAAATAGGCAAAGCCAAATAATAACTTAAAACACGTATGGAATCATAAACAACCAGGGACATAAGGTAGACAGAATATATAGATATCTTGAACATGTCGACAATCAGAAATACATCCTGTTGCGGCGTGCAACCCAATCCATATATTCATACTGTTGCGGAGTGCAACCCGATTCATATATTTATACTTGTCACGCCCCCAACTAGGAGAAGACGTGATTGGCACCCAACCTGAACTACCGTTGAGTGAACCCTGAATTAACTATTAGATCAACGCCAATGAGACATAATTAAGATACTGCAAAATGACATTTAACTTAGAATACCGTATGAGGATTAAAGTATTATCAAGATTTAAAATTCTTGTCAATCTGAATATCTTAAAAAAAGGAATCTGCTAGCTAAGTCATGAGCCTCTAAATGAATGGACTGAGAATATAAAGATATAAGCTACGGGGCATTCCCCGAGAATCAAATAGTGATAAAATAAATATTGTCTGAATACTGGCTGCCGCTGGAAAGAAAACGGTGCTCACCAACTGAACTACGAACGAGCGTGACACTAGCCTTGAATTGCGTCTCCTGCTGCCTCAACACCTGCCACATAAAAGTAAGCAGGCCCTCACGGGCTAAGCATCTCCAAGATACCCAGTAAATCTCATAGACTTCCTACTAAAAGGGTGAACAAAACATTCATAAATATGTAATTAATCAATGGTCTGAGAATTTATACTATCTTGATAGTTAAGCAACTAAACTATTAACTGATGCTAAACTAAACTGCGCTATTCAAGAAGTAAAATTTACTGAAAAGAACATGATTTCACACTGTGACCCTGCGTACGTGAGATCTGGCAACACGCACGGGGGAGTGTCGGTCTCTCTCCCCAACAAGCAATGGCCCTGCATACGTGTAACTACTGACACATATGTGGGAGTGTCGACCAATCTCCCAAAACAAACTGTGGCCCTGCTTACGTGTGATTTGGCAACACGCACGGGAGAGTGTCGGCCTATCTCCCCAATGAGTAATGTGATCTCTGAATATTGTATTTCTATCACTAAATGAAACGACCTCGCTCAGTCGTTTCGGAAGTTAGGACTCCGATTGGCGTGCCGCTAATTTTAAAATGTTCATAATATCCATTAGGACCCGTCTGTAAAATTTGAGCTAAATCAGACCTCGTTTGGTAGGCATCGGAAGAAGATTTCAGTTTTTATTGGCAATAAATATTAAAAAGAGATTTTCGAGCTCGGTTTTTGCCGAATGAGCTCCGATTCGAAATCCGAAAGCGCCATTAGGTTCGTATGATTATTTGTGATTTTTGTAAACTTTCGAAAGTGAATTTCGATGTTGTTCGGCTAGTTTCCGTTAAAATGCCGAAAGTTAAATAATTTGACTTCTTTTCATTTAAATTCGCATCTTGAGTTTCGGGAGTTTGATTTGAGATCCGCCTTCGCGAATATGTTACATATATTTTGTATAACTGGTATGCAAAAGTTGGAATTATTTCGAATATCGTAGGGTACCGTTTTAATTTTTACCGTAGCAGCGAATTTTAAAGGAAAAAGGAAAAAAAAAAAGGGGAAAAGACAAACAAAATTAAAGGAAGTCGGTGGGGGGTCCTTAGCTTTAAGCTAAGGACGAAAAGAGCATTTTGTACCATTTTAGAAACAGAATCAAAAGTTGGAACAGAAAGAAATGAAATGACGGAGAGGAAGAGAAAAAAATGCCAGAAAATGAGAAAGGGGCCGGAGAAAAATAGTATTTTCACTCCAGAACATTCAGGTAATGATCCTAATATAGTATTTGAGTTTATTACGTGTGTTTAAATATATTTTTGCGGTAAAAATAGGAATATTAGACATCGCCCTAATGACGTAAATTGATAGTTTAAAGGGTCAAATGGACCCCGATAATGAAATTGATTATGTATTCGTGCTCAGTGAGTTACGGGCAACTTATAAATATAATTTATTTTGGATTTGGTTAAGTGGCCTTAAACCCTGTACATAGGCCTGGCCTGCGTATTGCGTATGCGAATAGGGTATCAGGTTCCTACCTGGATTGCCCTAAGATGTGAGGAATGAAGCCTTTAGCCTAGTGTGATATATTTTTCTGCTTATTGATCACAGTGGGATCGTTTGGCAATGAATTCAAAAAATAACGCGGTTGTTGGTCGCAATGCTAACTTTTGAGAGAGGTGAGTGTTTATATCCATTTCATTGGAGGCACCTGGCCTCGTGGATTTTCTACCACGTATTCCTTACGTGTGTAGCTGCCGATAGGCGTACTCATTACGCCTTAGCTTTGGATTTATATTGTATATTATATGTTATGTCCTATTGTTGGTATTGTATTGAGGATTTGAGCATTGTACCCTGGCTGCGAGTTGGCATCTACTTCCCGGTTGTCGATGAGAGTCCCGAGCCGGTGAAGGGTTATTGCATCACATTGCATTCATATGCATTACATTGCATATCATATTGAGGGCAGGAGTATTCCGCCCCAGGAGCAGGAGGATTCCGCTCCATTGTATCATATTGAGGGCAGGAGTATTCCGCCCCAGGAGCAGGAGTATTCCGCTCCATTGTATCACATTGAGGGTAGGAGGATTCCGCCCCAAGAGCAGGAGTATTCCGCTCTTATGTCAGATATTGAGTGCAGGAGTATTCCGCCTCAGCTTTACATTATATCGGGTGCAGGAGTATTCCGCCCCAAGAGAGTGCAGGAGTATTCCGCCTCTGGTTTATATTATATCGGGTGCAGGAGTATTCCGCCCCAGGAGCAGGAGTATTCCGCTCCAGTTGGTTATCAGATTGGATTCCCCTCGAATGCAGGAGTATTCTGCTTCGGGATGGGATTACGGGCACATGTGACCCTACGCATCATATTTCATCTCACTTCATTTCATTTCATACCATTGTGTAAACTTGTGGTACATAACTATTGTCCTGCTTATATGTGCATTTCTTATTTGTTATTATGTTTCTGGCACGCATCCTTGGTTGAGTTTATAAGTTTCTTACGTGTTTTCGGTTGTTATCTGGCTCTACCTTTTTATAATTTAAATAAAAGAAATTTGGTTTATCTGTTTCTTCTCCCTGGCTAGCTATCCTATTCTTTGAGGTGGCTAGTCTGCCCCACTTATTGAGTCCTTTTGACTCACCCTTGTTTGTTGTTTGTTTCTTGTCTATCTATTTCCTTTCGATAGGTTCGCTCCAGGATTGAGTTGGCCATGTTGTGAAGGAGCGAAGACGACTTCAGCTGTCAGGGTGAGCCAGCTTTTATTCCGGATGGCCACCAGTTTATTGGTTATTATTTCAGTTGCATTTTGCTCCCTTCAGGAGGTATCTGTCTTCTTTTTTACTCTTAGATGTCTAGTCTGGATAGCCCTAAGCATAGTATGTTGGGTAGTCAGCTGTAATTTCTTTCGTACAGCTTAGAGGTATCAGTATGTCTATTTTTTTTTTTTTTTTTTTTTTTAAGTCCTGTCCTTATTTATGAATTGTTATATTTATTTTCCTAGTTTAATTGGTAAGGGTTCGCCCGACGGGTCTAGGGGAAGATGTCGGGTGCCCGCACGGCCTAACCGGATTTCGGGTCGTGTCACTAAAATCATAGGAACACATCACATGTTCACACAAGCAAGAATAAAATCAACCAAGTGATATACTACTGAACTGGGTGAATCATAAATAAGTCATACGAAACTATATTCAGCACTGTACTATTTGTTCATTCCCAATTAGAAAGGTTGTCTCAACTTACCTCAAGATCTTAGCTAATTTGCCTCCTCAGTATCTCGGGGTATTCAACAAATTTCAATCTACAATATTAAGACTCAAATCGTCAAAATATACTCCTATTCTATTATTTGTAACTAAACTAGACCATAGCTCTCTATTGGCTTCCAGCTACCTTAATGGAAAGGGGTTGAAACTCAACAATTTAAGTGAAGCTGAATGATACATTTTATGAACCATCATTAATGACCTTATACTAAAAGGATAAAAGCAAACCACCTGATCGTTATGACGAAAGGTAGATATCTTCTCTTTACTAACACAAAAATTGTATTTAGTTGTCACTTTGAACAATGAGAAATATGGCTGACATTCAACTAATGACTTTACATTTTGCTTTCACTGACGTTATCTTTTCATGGGTGACACCCTCACCAAGTTTTATCTATTAATTAAGTTCCAAGATAGATGAAATATGGACTAAGCTACTTGTCTTAAAAGAATATAGTCACTGTAACTACTTTAGTACAACAAAATACATAAAATTGTACACTTTTTTTTTTATAGCCATACAGTAACACACCAACTACCCTTAATTCATAACAATCTCTACCAAGAATCTCATAAGTTTCTATGACTCAACTTGGTGTTTGAAACTAGCAATTTTTTTTGTTTCTCAGTTATCACAATTCTAATTCGGTAATACATTATAAATTCTCTGTATATGTATTCATCTAAAGATACGTGTATCATGTGGAAATTACCTTTAAAGTTGCTAATTCTCTGTTTCACTACTCTGCCCTGAGGTGAGATCAAACTCCTTCCGCTTGCTAGGGATTACCAGCAAGATTACGCTTGTGATTGCTTAGGTCTAGATTTGCTATATAAGAAAAAAAGGTAACGAAGCTTTTGTTCCCAATAGGGAAAAGAATCCCTGCTTCGTACTATTACGCTGCTACTACAACTCCAAGAAGGGTTTGTTTTAATTATAGTCTTATGGCCCTAAAAATAGTCACCCTTTTAAGAAGTGACCATTTATAATACTTTCGTCACTTTAACATGTGCACTTTTGTCTAGCACAGACCAATAGAAGCTTTCATCTCTACTTATCAAACCAAATCATCTCTTTTCTTGTCATGTACTGAATCATTTAAAATTAACTTTCTTCCATGACATTTTTCTTTTCAAATGTAAATACACTAATTCATATAAACCCCATATCAATAATTTATCCTTTTGTTGAGATGACCATAACTAAAAGATAACGGGTATTACATTCTTCCCCCCTTAAATTACATTCGTCCTCGAATGTCTACTATGATCTATTTCTTAATAGGTTGTTGAAATTAGGCTTGTATCACTCCTTCCTTCACTTAAGTCCCAAAAATTTGACTAACTCCCAAATTTTAAAAAAAATTTCGGCAGAGTTTCCTCTGTAACTGGAGCTATCCCAAAAATTTTAACCTGCTCAACATCAACCACAACAACATAGTACATCCTACTAATCATCTCAGCACACCATATGTTACACAAGTATTCATCTCCACACATTATACGCAACAATAACATAATATTCAGAGGCTCATTATAATTCATATGGATACACTAAGTACAAGACAAACTATTTATAGTAAACTTTAAACCACGAGTAACAAGGGTAATGTATAGGCTTTATAGGAGAACATTGCACGACTATTATAATTATATCGGAACAATATAACATATCAGCTGTAAGACTGTAATTTATGCATCAGTATTGAAAGATATAACCTTAACAATACAGGCTACCATAAGAAGTTTCAGGCAGGAACCTATTTGGTCTAGATTTATTCTCTGTAAATCTCTAGCTAAAGGGATTGTCTATACTATATAGGCCATGAAAGGAGAAAAGTTTCTTTTCAGCCTGCTACGATTTTTTTTTTTGTTACTAAATATGAGTACTAATTAAGTAATTGGTCTAAGTTTTATCATATTACTAGGTTCTGGAAATCTCTCAACCAATAAAATTAACTTTGACAATTTTTTTTAATTAAGTTAAATACCTAAATCCCGAAATAAATGTGGATACTTGGCCATCATGGCATGCTCTACTTCCCAAGTTGCTTCTTCTTCAGAGTGATTCGCCCACAACACTTTAACTGCAAAAATTTCTTTATTTCGCAACCTTCGGACTTGTCTGTCTAAAATAGCTACAGGCACCTCCTCATAGGACAAAGTATCATCCACCTCTACCTCCTGAACTGGAACCACATGACTTGGATCATAGAGATATTTTCTCAACATGGAAACATGAAATACTGGATGTACCGCTGATAACTCTGGCGGCAAAGCAAGTTCATAAGCTACCTGTCCAATTTTCTTAAGAATCTCATAAGGACCAATATACCTCGGGCTAAGTTTTCCTTTCTTGCCAAAACGCATCACACCCATCATAGGAGACACTTTCAAAAATACCTTGTCACCTACATTGAACTCAAGATCACGGTGTCGTTTATCAAAATATGACTTCTAACGACTCTGAGCTGTCTTTAGTCGTTCTTGGATCAACTTTACCTTCTTCAAGGAGTCTTGAATAAATTCTGGACCTATGAGTTTCGTTTCACCCACCTCAAACCAACCAATAGGCGAACGACAACGCCTACCATATAGAGCTTCAAATGGGGTCATCTGAATGCTTGCCTGATAACTGTTGTTGTAGGCGAACTCAATTAAAGGTAAATGGTCATCCCAATTCCCTTTGAAATCTAGAACACATGCCCTTAACATATCTTGCAATGTCTGGATCGTCCTCTCAGCCTGACCATCTGTCTGGGGATGAAAAGCTGTACTTAAATTGACTCTAGTGCCAAGACCTTCCTGAAAGCTCTGCCAAAACTGGCCAGTGAATTGCGCGCCCCTATCTGAAATAATAGAGACAGGCGAACCATGAAGTCGGACTATCTCTTTAATATAAAGTTCTGCATGCTACTTAGCTGAATAAGTCGTCTTGACTGGCAAAAAGTGGGCCGACTTGGTGAGTCGATCTACAATGACCCAGATGGAATCGTGCTTCTTGAAGGTCCTGGGTAGACCAACCACAAAATCCATGTTAATTCTTTCCCATTTCCATTCTGGTATCTCAATCTCCTGAGCATAACCCCCGGGCCTCTGATGTTCAGCCTTTACCTGTTGACAATTTAAGCAACGGGACACGAAGTCTGCAATGTATCGCTTCATGTTACTCCACCAATATATATCCTTCAAGTCATGGTACATTTTTGTAGCACCAGGATGCACTGAATATCTGGAACTATGTGCTTCTTCCATTATTTCCCTACGCAAGCCATCTGCATTTGGTACACATAATCGAGTGCCATGCCTCAAAACACCATCCTCTGAAATAATGAAGTATTTTATTTTGCCATTCAGGACACCTTCCTTGATATTCATCAATTGCTTGTCTTCCTACTGTTTGGACTTCACCCTTTCAACTAAAGCTGCCATTGACACTCTACAGGTTGTTAGTTCACCATCATCAGTTTCATCAAGACGGATTCCTTGGTTTGCCAAACTCTGAATTTCCTTAGCTATCGGGCTCCTGTGAACCTGCAAATGAGCTAAACTACCCATCGATTTCCTGCTGAGGGCATCAGCAACCACATTCGCCTTACCCGGGTGATATAAAATATTTAGATCATAATCTTTTAATAGCTCTAACCACCTTCGCTACCTCTGATTCAATTCTTTCTGCTTAAAGATATACTGCAAACTCTTGTGATTGGTATAGATATCACAATGTTCACCATATAAATAGTGACGCCATATTCTCAAGGCAAACACCACTGCTGCTAATTCAACATCATGAGTAGGATAGTTCTTCTCATTGTTCTTAAGTTGTCTGGAAGCATAAGCAACTACCTTGTCATCTTGCATAAGAACGCATCCTAACCCAACTCTGGAGGCATCACAATATACAACAAATCTGCCAGAACCTGTAGGTAAAGTCAAAATTGGAGCTGATGTCAACCTGTCCTTGAGTTCCTGAAAACTCTTCTCACAAGCCTCTGACCACTGGAACTTAACATTCTTTTGGGTTAATTTTGTCAAAGGAGCTGATATCGAAGAGAATCCCTCTACAAAGCGACGATAATACCCAGCTAACCCCAAGAAACTTCTGATCTCTGTAGGCGTCGTAGGTCTAGGCCAACTTTTGACTGCATCTATCTTCTGTGGGTTTACCATGATTCCCTCACTTGAGACAACATGTCCCAAGAAAGCAACTTTGTCAAGCCAGAATTCACACTTGGAAAATTTAGCGTACAATTGATGTTTCTTTGAAGTCTGCAACACCGCCCTTAGGTGGTTTTTATGTTCTTCCAGGCTACGAGAATAAACCAAAATATCATCAATGAAGACAATAACAAAAGTATCCAAGAATGGCCTGAAAACTCTGTTCATTAAGTCCATGAAAGCAGCTGGCGCATTGGTCAGCCCGAAGGACATCACTAAGAACTCATAATGCCCATAGCGAGTCCTAAAGGCTGTCATCAGGATGTCTGCTTCTCTGATCTTCAACTGATGGTATCCCAATCTCAGATCTATTTTGGAGAAATGCTTAGCACCCTGTAACTGATCAAATAGATCATCAATTCTAGGCAATGGATATTTGTTCTTGATTGTTACCTTATTCAGCTGGCGGTAATCAATGCACATTCGAAAAGTACCATCCTTCTTCTTCACGAATAACACTGGGGCACCCCACGGCGACACACTTGGTCGAATAAAACCCTTGTCAAGCAGGTCTTGCAAATGCTTCTTTAGTTCATTCAATTCTGTCGGTGCCATTCTGTAAGGGGGGGATTGAGATAGGTTGAGTCCCAGGCAATATGTCAATACCAAACTCAATCTCTCTATCTGGTGACACTCCTGGAAGATCATCTGGAAATTCATTCACCACAGGTACTGACTCAAGTGTAGGTGTCTCAGCCTTGGTATCCCGCACATGGGCTAGATACGCTAAGCACCCACTATTTATCAACTTCTTGGCCTTAAGGTATGAAATAAACTTACCCACAGGCATACCCACTTCACCTCTGACTACAACTAGATCTTCTCCAAGGAAACAAAATTTCACTGTCTTGGCATGACAGTCCACCTGGCATGACAAGATGATAACCAATCCATGCCAGCTATGACGTCAAAATCAACCAAATCAAGCAAGTGTAAATCTACGAAAGTCTCACGATCTTTGACTGAGATAACACGATCTTTATAAACACTAGAAACATGTACTGAGTAACCAACAGGCGTGGCAACTTCAAATGGATTATCTAACTGTTCTGGTTCCTTCCCAGACCCCGCAGCAAAGTAATGTGAAACATAGGAATAAGTAGAACCAGGATCAATCAAAACATATGCCAAACATCCACAAACAGACAAGATACCTGTGATAACTGTGTTGGACGCTGCTGCATTCTGTCTATCTTATGCTGTAAAGAGTCTAGCTGGTCCACCTCCGGTCTGAGTTCCACCTCTGCCTATACCACGTCCTGACTGGTTATTAGTTGTCCGAGCTGGAGGTGCTGCAAAAGTAGAAGCTGTGGAATGGGCGTGGGCAGCTGGAGCCTTCCCTGTAGCATGAATGAGTAATGGACAATTTTTCATATGGTGATTTAGATCATTGCAGTGGAAAAAACCCTTCTGACCATAACGGCACGGCCCAAGATGTCTTCTCTGGCATGTAGAATAGAGAGGATAAGATTGCACAGTGCGACTCTGACTAGCTGAACTATTCCCCTGATGTGTCTGACCTCGACCCTGCTGTCTTTGTGCCTGGTTCCCACCCTGTTGTCCATATCTGACTGGAGCCTGGTAAGGAGATAAATATGTCACTGACTGACTCTGTGTTGCTTGATTCCTGTTCCTCCCTCCATTTACTTGCCCGCTGAAATGACCTGAAGTTTTTGCCTTTTTGCTTGCTTCCCTGGACTCTTTGATAACTCTATCAAAACTCTCTTTCTGCTTGGCTATATCAATAATATCAAGGTAACTCTTGTCATCTATGTGAGAAGCTAGGTCCCTAGCCATGTACGGATTCAAAACTTTTACAAACCTTCTGACTTGTTCCCTAACGGTAGGAATTAAAAGGGGTGCATGCTCTGCCAATCTGTTGAACTCATTCTCATATTCTTCCACTGACATGGTTCCCTGTTTAAGTTGCTCAAATTGTCGTCGCATGTCATCTTGTTTGCTACTAGGAAGAAACTTTTTCATAAAAATATCCTTGAACCGTGGCCATGAGATCGGTGGCAAGTTCGGACCTCTGCCTTTTCTATAATTCCTCCACCAAGCACCTGCTATATTTTTCAACACGAACCCAATCAACTGCGTAGCTTGAGTCTGAAGACAACCCAAAGCTATAAATAACTCTTCTACTTCTTCTAAGAACAACATTGGCTCAGCTGAAGGATCTACACCGGTGAAAGTAGGAGGCTTTAGCTTCAAAAAGTCATATGGTTGGACCCTTGCTGCTGGAGCCTGCACTGGTCTGTCAACATTAGCTGGGGCATTTGGTCGTGGTACCCCATATTGTGGATCCAAAAAGTCAACCGGATCGTCATCTAAGTCATAAGGGTCCTGGGCTGGAGCATGATTAGGTGCAACTTGACCTGTAGTTGGAGGAACTAAAGATTCCAAAACATTCAGAATTCTATCAATCTTCTCAGCCTGCTACTGCTTTTGGTCAGGTCTGGGTGGACTAGGAGGAGGTGTAGCATGTACTTCTTCCAAAGCCTGCTGAGGTGGAGCCTGTGCCTGTCCAGCAGCTCTACCCTGACCCTGATTACCTCCAGCATTTCTGCCTCAACATCTAACACTTTGGCCTCTGCTTGCTCCTCCTTTTCCCTTGCCTTTGCCACGACCTCTGGCAGCAACTGGAGCTACTGGTGCTCCCTGGTTAGCAGCTGCAGAAGAGGAAGTTGATCTTATTCTAACCATTGTTATCAACAACTGAAACGGGAGATAAGAAACTGTTAATATCATAAAACTTTAGCTGTAACGCACGACATAAGAAACCAAGAAGGGAAACTTTCCTAACATGTCCCGCAGTCTCCCAATTATAAGTGTGGCGCGCTTCACACCCATAAGTAGGACTCTACTAGACACGGCTCATGACTCCCTACCCAGCATCTCTCCTGTATTATGCCGATGTGGGACACTTAACCCTTAGCTGAGGTGTTACATACACCCCCTCTTATGGACTCAGCGTCCTCGCTGAGGTTTGCCCCGCCTTCCCGGGATTTGCCTAGACTCAGCGCTGAATTCTAACCCACATTGACAAGGCTGACACGGAGTGGCTCTGATACCATCTGTAACAGCCCAAGCCCGCTAGTGATACTGTCCGCTTTGGGCGTAGGCCCGCACGGGTTTAAAACGTGTCACTATGGTCTAAGGCCAGTTAACTTATATACCCAGGATCACTCCTATGTTATGCCGATGTGGGACCCTTAACCGTTAGCTGGAGTGTTACAACTGTAACAGCCCACGCCCGCTAGTGATACTGTCCGCTTTGGGCCTAGGCCCGCACGGCTTTAAAACGCATCGCTAGGGTCTAAGGCCAGTTAACTTAATAGGATCATTCCTCTGTTATGCCGATGTGGGACACTTAAACCTTAGCTGGGGTGTTACATACACCCCCTCTTATGGACTCAGCGTCCTCGCTGAGGTTTGCCCCACGTACCGGGATTCGCCTAGACGCACCACGGAGGTTTGCCCCGCGTACCGGGATTCGCCTAGACTCAGCCATGAACTTTGACCCACATCAACAAGGCTGACACGGAGTGGCTCTAATACCAACTGTAGCAGCCCAAGCCCGCTAGTGATACTGTCCGCTTTGGGCCTAGGCCCACACGGCTTTAAAACGCGTGGCTAGGGTCTAAGGACAGTTAACTTATATACCCAGGATCACTACTGTGTTATGCCGATGTGGGATACTTAACCCTTAGCTGGGGTGTTACAATACTGTTGCGGCGTGCAACCAGATCCGTATAGTTATACTGTTGCGGCGAGCAACCCGATCCGATCCATGTATTCATATTGTCGCAACGTGCAACCCGGGATACGAGCCAGAAATATATAGGCAAACTGAGATACGGTATACATACCGCATATATAAAACACAACACGATAGTCACACAATAGTCAACACGCGGTGCAATGAAATGGGATGAATGCAGCATGATGCAATGGTGTCACATGTGCCAAATAGATGGAGCGCAATCCTCCTGCTCCGGGGGCAGAATCCTCTTACCCTCAATATGATGCAATGGAGCGGAATCCTCCTGCTCCGAGGGCGGAATCCTCCTACCCTCAATATGATGCAATGGAGCGGAATCCTCCTGCTCTGAGGGCGGAATCCTCCTACCCTCAATATGATGCAATGGAGCGGAATCCTCCTGCTCCGAGGGCGGAATCCTCCTACCCTCAATATGATGCAATGGAGCGGAATCCTCCTGCTCCGAGGGTGGAATCCTCCTACCCTCAATATGATTCAATATGCATACGAATGCAACATGATGCAATAATAACCCATCACCAGTGCGGGACTCTCATCGACACCTGGAAAGTATATACCAACTCACAACCAAAGTACAATACTCAGATTCTCAATGCAATACCAATAATAGGACATAATATATTATATAGAATATAATCCAAAGCTAAGGCGTAATGAGTACGCTTATCGGCAGCTACACACGTAGGGAACACGTGGTAGAAAATCCACGAGGCCAGGTGCCGCCAAAGAAATGGATACAAACGATCCCACTCTATTCAATAACTGCTTGTCCTTTGGTTTCATTGCCACTTTTCCTTTTGTTTCATTGCCAAACGATCCCACTCTATTCAATAAGCAGAAAAATATATCAAATTAGGCTAAAGGCTTCATTCCTCACATGTTAGGGCAATCCGGTTAAGAACCTGATACCCTATTCGCATATGCAATACTCAGGCCCGGCCTATGTACAGGGTTTAGGGTCACATAACCAAACCCTAAATAAATTACATTTATATGTTACCCATAACTTACTGATTACGAATATATAATCAATTTCATTATCGGGGTCCATTTGACCCTTTAAACTATCAATTTACGTCATTAGGGCGATGTCTAATATCCCTATTTTTACCGTAAAAATATATTCAAAAATACGTAATAAACTCAAATAATATATTAAGATCATTACCTGAATATTCTGGGGTGAAAATACTATTTTTCTCCAGTCCCTTTTCTCATTTTCTGGTATTTTTTTCCTGCGTGTTGTCTCCTGCTCCTGCTTCTGAATCGTTTTTTATTCTGTGTTTCTGCTAAGGACAATTAAACTTAGCATATATGCTAAGTGCATATGCCCATTGCCCATTGCCCACCGCCTAACTTTTTATATTTTTTTATCTTTTTTTTCTTTTAATTTATTTTCTTTTCTTAACGAAAATTAAAATGGTGCCCTACGATATTCGAAATAATTCCAACTTTTGCATACAAGTTGTAAAAAATATATGTAACATACTTGCGAAAGCGGATCTCCAATCAGACTCCCGAAACTCAAGATGCGAATTTAGATGAAAAAAAGTCAAATTATTTAACCTTCGGCATTTTAGCGGAAACTAGCCGAACAACATCGAAATTCACTTTCGAAAGTTCACAAAAGTCATAAATAATTATACAAACCCAACGGCGCTTTCGAATTTCGAATCGGAGCTCATTCGGCAAAACCGAGCTCGAAAATCTCGTTTTAATATTTATCGCCAATAAACACTGAAACCTTCTTCCGATGCCTACCAAACGATGTCTAATTTAGCTCAAATTTTACAGACAGGTTCTAATGGACATTACAAATATTTTAAAATTATCGGCACGCCAATCGGAGTCCTAACCTCCGAAACGACTGACTGAGGTCGTTTCAAAAATCCACGAGGCCAAGTGCCTCCAAGGCAATGGATATAAACACTTATCTTGTTACAAAGTTAGTGCAGTTTCTAAACAACCGTTTTATCCTTTGGATTCACTGCCAAACGATCATGCTGTATTCAATAAGCAGAAAACTATATCAAATAAGGCTAAAGGCTTGATTCCCCACATCTTAGGGTAATCCGGTTTGAAACCTGAAACCCTATTCACATACGCAATACGCAGGTCAGGCTTATATACAGGGTTCAAAGTCACATAACCAAACCCTAAATAAATTACATTTATATGTTTCCCATAACTCACTGAGTACGAATATATAATCATTTCCATCATCGGGGTCCAATTGACCCTTTAAACTTTCAATTTAAGTCGTTAAGGCGATGTCTAATATCCCTATTTTTACCATAAAAAGATATTCAAACACACGTAATAAGCTAAGTGAAACGACCTCGGTTAGTCATTTCAGAAGTTAGGACTCCGATTGGCGTGCCGATAATTTTAAAATATTCATAATATCTATTAGGACATGTCTGTAAAAAAAAATTGAGCTAAATCAGACCTTGTTTGGTAGGCATCGGAAGAAGGTTTCAGTTTTTATTGGCAATAAGTATTAAAAAGAGATTTCGAGCTCGATTTTGCCGAATGAGCTCCGATTCGAAATCCGAAAGCTCCGTTATGTTTGTATGATTATTTTTGATTTTTGTAAACTTTCGAAAGTGAATTTCGATGTTGTTCGGCTTATTTCCGCTAAAATGCCGAAAGTTAAATAATTTGACTTTTTCTATTTAAATTCGCATCTTGAGTTTCGGGAGTCCAATTTGAGATTCGCCTGCGCGAGTATGTTACATATATTTTGTATAACTTGTATGCAAAAGTTGGGATTATTTCGAATATCGTAGGGTACCGTTTTAATTTTTAACGTAACAGCGGATTTTAAAAGAAAAAGAAAAAAAAAGGAAAATGACAAAAAATAAAATGAGTAGGCAGTGGTCAAAGGGGTCTTAATCCCTTGACATTTCATTCGTAAGGGAGAGGGAGCACAAGCAGAACGAAAATGAGCAGAATCTTAAAAAAAAAATGAAAAACAGAAAATTATCAGAAAAAATGCCAGAAAATGAGAAAAGAGCCTGAAAAAAAGTAGAATTTTTACCCCGAAACATTCAGGTAATGATCTTAATGCATTATTTGAGTTTATTACGTATGTTTGAATATGTTTTAACGGTAAAACTTGGAATATTAGACATCATTTTAATAAGTTCAATTAACAGTTTAAAGGGTCAAATGGACCCCGATAATGGAATTGATTATATATTCGTACTCAGTGAGTTATGGGCAACATATAAATGTAATTTATTTAGGATTTGGTTACGTGACCTTAAACCCTGTACATAGGTCTGGCCTGCGTATTGCGTATGCGAATAGGGTATCAGGTTCCTACCTGGGTTGCCCTTAGAAGTGAGGAATGAAGCCTTTAGCCTTATGTGATATATTTTTCTTGTTATTGAACACAGTGGGATCGTTTGGAAATGAATACAAAGGACAAAGCGGTTATTGAGTGGCTGTACTAACTTTGTAACAAGGTAAGTGTTTATATCCATTTCTTTGGAGGCATCTGGCCTCGTGGATTTTCTACCACGTGTTTCTTACGTGTGTAGCTACCGATAGGCGTACTCATTACACCTTAGCTTTGGATTTACATTCTATATTATATGTTATGTTCTGTTGTTGGTATTGCATTGAGGATCTGAGCATTGTACTATGGTTGTGAGTTGACATATACTTCCCGGCAGTCGATGAGAGTCCCGAGCCGGTGAAAGGTTATTATTGCATCATATTGCATTCATATGCATTACATTGCATCATATTGAGGGTAGGAGGATTCCGCCTTCGGAGTAGGAGGATTCCGCTCCATTGCATCATATTGAGGGTAGGAGGATTCCGCCCTCGGAGCAGGAGGATTCCGCCCCATTGCATCATATTAGGGTAGGAGGATTCCGCCCTCGGAGCAGGAGGATTCCGCTCCATTGCATCATATTGAGGGTAGGAGGATTCCGCCCTCGGAGCAGGAGGATTCCACTCCATTCATTTGGCACATGTAACCCTTTGCATCATATTTCATTTCATTTCATCTCACTTCATGTTATTGAATCTCAATCCATACTATTGTGTAGACCTGCGGTACATGACTACTGTTCTGCTTATACGTGCATTGTTTATTTGTTGATATGTTTATGGCTCGTATTCCTGGTTGAGTTTATGGTTTCATACGTTTTTCCGGTTATTATCTGGCTCTTCCTTTTTATAATTTAAATAAAAGGAATTTGGTCTATCTATTTCTTTTCTCCCTGGCTAGCTATCCTATTCTTTGAGGTGACTAGTCTGCCCCACTTATTGAGTCCTTTTGACTCACCCTTGTTTGTTATTTGTTTTTCTCTATCTATTTCATTTCGGCAGGTTCGCTCCAGGATTGAATTCACCACGTTGTAAAGGAGCGAAGACGACTTCAGCTGTCAGGGTGAGCCAGCTTTTATTTCTGATGGCCACCAGTTTACTGGTTATTATTTCAGTTGTATTATGCTCCCTTCAGGAGGTATCTGTCTTCTTTTGTAGTCTTAGATGTCTAGTCTAGATAGCCCTAAACTTAGTATGTTAGGTAGTTAGCTGTAATTTTCTTTCGTACAGCTTAGAGGTATCAGTATCTCTGTGTTTTTTTAAGTCTTGTCCTTATTTATGAATTATTATATTTATTTTCCTAATTTAATTGGTAAGGGTTCACCCAACGGGTCTAGGGGAGAATGTCGGGTGCCCGCACGGCCTAGCCGGATTCTGGGTCGTGTCAGTTGGTATCAGAGCCTCGAGTTCAGAGTCTATCCAGAGTAAGACGGTATCTAATAGAGTCTCGCTGATGGGTACGTAGACGTCCGTACTTATCTACGAGAGGCTATGATGGCATTTAGGAAGTTTCACTTCCTTCATTTCGAATCGTGCGTCGGTCTATGATGCAAAAGTATTTTCGTTAATTCCTTCGTGGTAATTGTGAAACCCTCGTGCGACAAATCAGCAAACGGTATGAGTTCAAGACGAAGCAGTCTAGCCTAGGGTTAGCATTGACGAAGCCCCGAGAGTTTTTGATCGTGCTGAAGATCTAGTTACGGAGGTCCCAGTTGTACGAGCTCGCGTTGGGCAAGGGAGCAGGGCCTTGTAGTTCTCTTTGCCCTCTATGATGCTTTACGAGGATCTTGGCGACACAGATTGAAACGACCTCGGTTAGTCGTTTCTGAACTTAGGACTTCGATTGGCGTGTCGATAATTTTAAAATGTTCGTAATATCCATTGGGACTTATCTGTAAAATTTGAGCTAAATTAGACATCGTTTGGTAGGCATCGGTAGAAGGTTTCAATTTTTATTGTAAATAAATATTAAAAAGGGATTTTCGAACTCGGTTTTGCCGACTGAGCTCTGATTCAAAATCCGAAAGCGCCGTTAGGTTCGTATGATTATTTGTGATTTTTGTAAACTTTCGAAAGTGAATTTCGATGTTGTTCGGCTAGTTTCCGCTAAAATGCCGAAAGTTAAATAATTTGACTTCTTTTCATTTAAATTCGTATCTTGAGTTTCGGGAGTCCGATTTGAGATCCTCCTTCACGAGTATCTTACATATATTTTTTATAACTTGTATGCAAAAGTTGGAATTATTTCGAATATCGTAGGGTACCGTTTAAATTTTTACCGTAATAGCAAGTTTTAAAAGAAAAAGAAAAAAAAAGAAGAAAAAGACAAAAAGACAAAATGTTTGAAAGAAAAAGAGTTTGCATGGCGGTGACATGGCGGTAACTTTATATATATATATATATCTGAATCTTGACCTTAAGCTTCAAAAAAAACGACAAACAGGAGATAAACAAATGAAAAACGCGCACAAGAAAAAAATGCCAGAAAATGAGAAAAGGGGTCGAAGAAAAGTAGAATTTTCACCCTGAAACAATCAGGTAATGATCCTAATATATTATTTGAATTTATTACGTGTGTTTGAATATGTTTTAACGGTAAAATTTGGAATATTATACATCGTTTTAATAAGTTCAATTAATAGTTCAAAGGGTCAAATGGACCCCGATAATGAAATTGATTATATATTCGTACTCAGTGAGTTATGGGCAAAACATAAATATAAATTATTTAGGGTTTGGTCATGTGACCTTAAACCCTGTACATAGGCCTGGCCTGCGTATTGCGTATGCGAATAGGGTATCAGGTTCCTACCTGGATTGCCTTAAGATGTGAGGGATGAAGCCTTTAGCCTAATTTGATATATTTTTCTGCTTATTGAACACAGTGGGATCGTTTGGCAATGAATTTAAAGAATAAAGCGGTTGTTGGTCGCAATGCTAACTTTTGAGAGAGGTAAGTGTTTATGTCCATTTCTTTGGAGGCACCTGGCATCGTGGATTTTCTACCACGTATTCCTTACGTGTGTAGCTGCCGATAGGCGCACTCATTACGCCTTAGCTTTGGATTTATATTGTATATTATATGTTATGTCCTATTGTTCGTATTGCATTGAGGATTTGAGTATTGTACTTTGGCTGTGAGTTGGTATCTACTTCTCGGCTGTCGATGAGAGTTCCGCGCCGGTGAAGGGTTATTATTGCATCCCATTGCATTCATATGCATTACATGTCATTCATATGCATTACATCGCATATCATATTGGGTGCAGGAGTATTCCGCCCCAGGAGCAGGAGTATTCCACTCCATTGTATCATATTGAGGGTAGGAGAATTCCGCCCCAAGAGCAGGAGTATTCCGCTCTTATGTCAGATATTCAGTGCACGAGTATTCCGCCTCAGCTTTACATTATATCGGGTGCAGGAGTATTCAGCCCCAGGAGAGTGCAGGAGTATTCCGCCTCTGGTTTATTTTATATCGGGTGCAGGAGTATTCCGCCCCTGGAGAAGGAGTATTCCGCTCCAGTTGGTTATCAGATTGGATTCCCCTCGAATGCAGGAGTATTCCGCTTCGGGATGGGATTACGGGCACATGTGACCCTTCGCATCATATTTCATTTCATTTCAGCACACCTCATTTCATTTCATCTCAATTCATACCATTGTGTAGACTTGCGGTACATGACTACTGTTCTGCTTATATGTGCATTGCTTACATGTTGATATGTTTCTGGCACGCATCCTTGGTTGAGTTTATAAGTTTCTTACGTGTTTGTGGTTGTTATCTGGCTCTGCCTTTTTGAAATTTAAATGAAAGGAATTTGGTCTATCTATTTCTTCTCCGTGGCTAGCTATCCTATTCTTTGAGGTGGCTAGTCTGCCCCACTTATTGAGTCCTTTTGACTCACCCTTGTTTGTTATTTGTTTCTTGTCTATCTCTTTCGTTCCGGCAGGTTCGCTCCAGGATTCAGTTGGCCACGTTGTGAAGGAGCGAAGACGACTTCAGCTGTCAGAGTGAGCCAGCTTTTATTCCAGATGGCCACCAGTTTATTGGTTATTATTTCAGTTGCATTCTGCTCCTTTCAGGAGGTATCTGTCTCCTTTTGTACTCTTAGATGTCTAGTCTGGATAGCCTTAAACATGGTATGTTGGGTAGTCAGCTGTAATTTCTTTTGTACAGCTTAGAGGTATCAGTATGTCTATGTTTTGATTTTAAGTCTTGTCCTTATTTACGAATTGTTATATTAATTTTCCTAATTTAATTTATAAGGGTTCGCCCGACGGGTCTAGGGAAGGATGTTGGGTGCCCGCACGGCCTAACCGGATTCCGGGTCGTGTCAGTTGGTATCAGAGCCCAGTTTAGTGTCTATCCAGACTAAGACAGTGTCTAGTAGAGTCTCGCTGATGGGTACGTAGACGTTCGTACGTCTACGAAAGGCTATGATGGCATTTAGGAAGTCTCACTTCCTTCTTTTCTGATTGTGCGTCGGTCTAAGATGCAAAAGTATTTTCGTTAATTCCTTCGTGGTAATTGTGAACCCTCGCGCAATAATTCATTAAACAGTATGAGTTATAAACGAAGCAGTCTAGCGTAGGGCTAGTACTGACGAAGCCCCGAGAGTTTTTTATTGTGCTAACGATCTAGTTACGGAGGTGCCAGCTGTACGAGCTCGCGATGGGCAAGGGAGCAGGGCCTTGTGGTTCCCTTGGCTCTCTACGATGTTTTTGCGAGAATCTTGGCGATGCAGATACCGTAAGAACCTATTATTCGCTGGACAACCTATCAGGTTGCCGCATGTGCAGACGTTCGATCTCAGAGAGCTCCTATTCAAGTTTTTAATATTGCCGCAGTAAAGTATGTTCCGGAGGCAGCATATGTTGTGCCTCCAGTTGTTTTGGCTGGTTAGGTAACTGAGGTAATTATTGGGTCCGAGTGCTCAAAGAGGTTGCATTATTTTACGCGGTTGAACATTCTGATATTCCTAAGCAATGCATTAGTTAATCCCTGTGTAAGTTTTTTTAAAATAAAATGATGTCAGCATATCCTTCAGGCTCTTGATGATATCGAGCGGTATGGTGTTGACTATTCTTCTTTCTAGTTCCAGGGTCCAGCCTTGAATTGGTGGGCCTCTCTTATTAGCTAACTTGGTTCGATTTTTCTTCTAGATTCGTGGAAAAGTTCCTCTCGAGTAGCAAACAAGATGAAAAGTGTTGCCAGTTCGAGTGGATTGGACAGGGTAGCCTGTCGGTTAGCCTGTTGGTGTTTCAGAATATGAGATTGAATTCTATAGAATGGCTGAATATGCACTAGAACTAGTTCATGAGCCTTTCGAAAGATTCAGAGATTTGTTGATGACCTTTATTTTTCCTTGAAATCCTAGATGGCTCAAGAAATTGAGGTCTGGATTTTATTTGATGTTGTTGTTAATATTGCCCGAAGATTCGAGGCATACCATAAGTTAGAGCGAGAAAGTAAGAGATCCCACGGCCCTGGTGGGTAACCATGGTACCTCATTTGGAGGTAAAAGTTCTGATTATTTTGGGAGGTCATCTTCCAGGTTATCTCAGCTTGTGTCACTTGATTCTTAGAGTGCGCCAGTAGCTCATCAAGATCAGATTTAGTTTTCTCTTTACATCTATCAATAAGCTTTCCAGCTTCTATTTTTAGTCGAAAAGGTGTTATTATTGTCGTGAGTCTGGTTATCATTTGAGCAGGTTTTCCTTATTCCAGCAAGTAGGCAGTCGTCTTTTCTCTCGTTATTAGGCATCTGTGCAGTCGCAGGGAATTTCATTTAGATCTCAATCAGCCAGAGAAATGCCACCATCCAGTAGTAGTTGAGAGCGTGGTGGTAGTAGTTCTTCAGAAGGTAACTATCAGTGTAGCGGCTTAGTTCAGCCGCAGAGGCAGTTTTATGAACTGCCAGCCTGGCAGGCTGTTGAAGCATCCGATGTAGTAGACCCATGTGTTTCTTCTTCCCTTATATATGAGTAAGATTTGATTCTTTCGATCGATCTGGAAATGGTGTGTCTTACCATGTTTCGACGGTTTCCTTGGATATTGTCGTAATTAAGAATCGGTTGCGGTAGAGGGGTGAGTTTCTGATACGATTTATTCTTGGCATTTATGAGACCCTACTAGTTTATCTGATCTAAATATAAGAGATTTGACGGTGAGTATTGCTATTGCCTGCTTGGCATCCTGTTATGTCACCTTGTGTTATTATGTCAAGTCATTTTACCTCTCTCCTCGGAAATCAGTGTTGGTAGGATGATGGGATTCTTATTCGCCGCCATCGGGAAGTGTCGTTGTTTCTTCCGGTGTAAAGTGGCTGCTAAGTAATGCTCGATCTATGTGTCTTCTCTTGGTTCGAGATTCTAGTAGAGCCATGTTATTCTATGAGTTTGTCTTAGTTATAAAAGGGTTTTCTGGTAAATTGTCAGAGTTTCCTTCTTATTGGGAGGTTAAATTGGTATGGATGTTTTTCCATAAAGCTTATTTAATGTCTATCTCTTCAATTGCGATTCTTTGGCTCGCCCGACTCAGAAGTAGTCTAGCTATGGTAGCCAAGCAAATAAGAAGATGACCTTCCTAAAGCTCTAATTATTTTTGTCCTCGATCCATTTCCATTTCTTCTTCGTCCGGCACTAGTGAGCTTGGGTGATTGGTAGCCGCTTGTGACGTTCACTGTGTTGAGCACGAGTACGTGTTATTGTAGCCGGGTAAGCATATTATTGTTTTGGATATCAGTTTATCCGGGTATCCATTCCTGTGTATATTATAGCGCTGGTTCTGTTTTGCGGATCATCTAGTTTCAGGGGAAACTCTGCCAAAATGTTTATATAGAAGTATCATCCATCAGGCGGTGATGTTTACGGCAAAGGTATGGAGTTTTGAACCTGAGAGTTGCAGCTGTTTGGCAACTCGAAAGGGTAGTTGGTAGCTCAGGTCGGAGCCGCATTCAGTTTTAGCTAAGTCTTTCTTAATCCAGCAGGTTGTGTGAGGATGAATATTCCTATCTAAATAGCTGCAGAAGTTTGTGCTTTAAGTGGAGGAGTCTTCCTCTAAATACTGAATGGTAATACTAAATCTCTAAGGCGTTGATACCACTTTTGTCACGACCCAACCTAGGGCCACGACACTAAACTCACTATTAATTTATTAATGCCAGAGATAAGCTGGCAACCTGATCATATATATGTACCTATCTGCTAAAAGTATAAAGTCTGGAAAGATGATACGACTTTAACTTGCTGGAAATTAGAACACTGAGCCACAAATTCTGCTATGTCACACTTTATTCCATCCCACTAATAAATCTGCTCAAGATCATGGTACATCTTAGTCGAACTTGGATGAACAGTGTATTTGGAATAATGTGCCTCTATCATAATCTGTCCACGTAAATCTGCAATATCAGGAACATAAAGTCTATCTTTATATATGAAAACACCGTCAGTAGTAACCTTATATAGCTACTCCGGTTTTCTTCTGGCTATCTGTCTATATTCAACTAGAACTGGATCCTCATACTGACGTTGTTTTACTTCATGGAAATTTAGAGTTAAAGATATAGTGCAGCTTGTCGACAATCCATCATTGGTATGTATATCTCTTTCACACCTCAACTCTTTAAGAAGTTACTTTAGCGTTATAAGTGCACATGTAATCAACTTTGTTGCTGGTATTCTGCCTCAGCTCATGGTCCAGCTACATGTCTCTTTTATTTTCACTTTCTCAAGTCATAATTCTTCTAATTCAAAGACAATACCGTGAAGTAGATGTTCAGTCTGAAGATCATTCTTGGTCTACATCATACTATCCAATAGTACATGATCCTTATCCTTATATGATAAACCATGTTCAGATGAACCTTTGACATACATTAGGATATGAATAACTACATTCCCTCAAGGAGCTTGCAGAACAACACTAACATCAAATGAGATGTTGCATAGTGCGTTCGTAAAAATAATATAGCGTGCATCAAATCTTCTATAGTGTGTAGTGACAAGGTACTTCAAAAGCTCCCCTATTGCACCAAGCGTGAGCTAATTCTTAGTCCATTGACCTGTTCTATATCGAAGAGGGATTACCGGCTGAATCATGTTAACCCATTCAAAGTTCCGTGTATCTTTGCTTCGAAAATGTAGAACTCTCTTCCCGTGATCGAGGAAGGATCAGCTTAGTCAGAATAAGCTGTGCAATGGTATTATCATATTATCCAGATGTATTTTATTCCAAAAGTACGATGTGCATAATATAATTTTGATCCTGTAATCAAGAGATAAGGTCCGTGGAGTAGCTTATGAAGGTTGTGCAAGTTCTTTTGTTATCAGCGTGAATCTAGCTTTAGATTTAGGCTCGTTCGAGGACGAACGAGAGTTTAAGTGGAGGAGAATGAAACGACCTTGGTTAGTCGTTTCTGAAGTTAGGACTCCGATTGGCGTGTCGATAATTTTAAAATATTCATAATATCCATTGGGACTTATCTGTAAAATTTGAGCTAAATCAGACATCGTTTGGTAGGCATCGGTAAAAGGTTTCAATTTTTATTGTCAATAAATACTAAAAAGGGATTTTCGAACTCGGTTTTGCCGAATGAGCTCTGATTCAAAATCCGAAAGCGCCGTTAGGTTCGTATGATTATTTGTGATTTTTGTAAACTTTCGAAAGTGAATTTCGATGTTGTTCGGCTAGTTTCCGCTAAAATGCCGAAAGTTAAATAATTTGACTTCTTTTCATTTAAATTCGTATCTTGAGTTTCGGGAGTCCGATTTGAGATCCGCCTTCACGAGTATGTTACATATATTTTTTATAACTTGTATGCAAAAGTTGAAATTATTTCGAATATCGTAGGGTACCGTTTAAATTTTTACCGTAATAGCGAGTTTTAAAAGAAAAAGAAAAAAAAAGAAGAAAAAGACAAAAAGACAAAACGTTTGAAAGAAAAAGAGTTTGCATGGCGGAGACTTTATATATATATCTGCATCTTGACCTTAAGCTTCAAAAAAAACGAGAAACAGGAGATAAACAAATGAAAAACGCGCAGAAGAAAAAAATGCCAGAAAATGGGAAAAGGGGTCGGAGAGAAGTAGAATTTTTCACCCTGAAACATTCAGGTAATGATCCTAATATATTATTTGAGTTTATTACGTGTGTTTGAATATGTTTAACGGTAAAATTTGAAATATTATACATCGTTTTAATAAGTTCAATTAATAGTTTAAAGGGTCAAATGGACCCCGATAATGAAATTGATTATATATTCGTACTTAGTAAGTTATGGGCAACACATAAATATAAATTATTTAGGGTTTGGTCATGTGACCTTAAACCCTGTACATAGGCCTGGCCTGCGTATTGCGTATGCGAATAGGGTATCAAGTTCTTACCTGGATTGCCCTAAGATGTGAGGGATGAAGCATTTAGCCTAATTTGATATATTTTTCTGCTTATTGAACACAGTGGGATCGTTTGGCAATGAATTCAAAGAATAAAGCGGTTGTTGGTCGCAATGCTAACTTTTGAGAGAGGTAAGTGTTTATGTCCATTTCTTTGGAGGCACCTGGCCTCGTGGATTTTCTACCACGTATTCCTTACGTGTGTAGCTGCCGATAGGCGCACTCATTATACCTTAGCTTTGGATTTACATTGTATATTATATGTTATGTCCTATTGTTGGTATTGCATTGAGGATTTGAGTATTGTACTTTGGCTGTGAGTTGGTATCTACTTCCCAGCTGTCGATGAGAGTCCCCCGCCGGTGAAGGGTTATTATTCCATCCCATTGCATTCATATGCATTACATGTCATTCATATGCATTACATTGCATATCATATTGGGTGCAGGAGTATTCCGCCCCAGGAGCAGGAGTATTCCACTCCATTGTATCATATTGAGGGTAGGAGGATTCCGCCCCAAGAGCAGGAGTATTCCGCTCTTATGTCAGATATTGAGTGTAGGAGTATTCCGCCTCAGCTTTATATTATATCGGGTGCAGGAGTATTCCGCCCCAGGAGAGTGCAGGAGTATTCCGCCTCTGGTTTATTTTATATCGAGTGCAGGAGTATTCCGCCCCAGGAGCAGGAGTATTCCGCTCCAGTTGGTTATCAGATTTGATTCCCCTCGAATGCAGGAGTATTCCGCTTCGGGATGGGATTACGGGCACATGTGACCCTTCGCATCATATTTCATTTCATTTCATCACACCTCATTTCATTTCATCTCAATTCATACCATTGTGTAGACTTGCGGTACATGACTACTGTTCTGCTTATATGTGCATTGCTTACATGTTGATATGTTTCTGGCACGCATCCTTGGTTGAGTTTATAAGTTTCTTACGTGTTTGTGGTTGTTATCTGGCTCTGCCTTTTTGAAATTTAAATGAAAGGAATTTGGTCTATCTATTTCTTCTCCGTGGCTAGCTATCCTATTCTTTGAGGTGGCTAGTCTGCCCCACTTATTGAGTCCTTTTGACTCACCCTTGTTTGTTATTTGTTTCTTGTCTATCACTTACGTTCCGGCAGGTTCGCTCCAGGATTCAGTTGGCCACGTTGTGAAGGAGCGAAGACGACTTCAGCTGTCAGAGTGAGCCAGCTTTTATTCCGGATGGCCACCAGTTTATTGGTTATTATTTCAGTTGCATTCTGCTCCCTTCAGGAGGTATCTGTCTTCTTTTGTACTCTTAGATGTCTAGTCTGGATAGCCCTAAACCTGGTATGTTGGGTAGTCAGCTGTAATTTCTTTTGTACAGCTTAGAGGTATCAGTATGTCTGTGTTTTGGTTTTAAGTCTTGTCCTTATTTACGAATTGTTATATTTATTTTCCTAATTTAATTTATAAGGGTTCGCCCGACGGGTCTAGGGAAGGATGTCGGGTGCCCGCACGGCCTAACCGTATTTCGGGTCGTGTCACAGTTACCGCAAGAACCTATTATTTGTTTGGCAGCTTATTTGGTAGCCGCACATGCATATGTTCGGACTTAGAGAGCTCTCGTTCCAGTTCTTGATGTTGCCCCAGTAAAATATGTTCCACAGGCAGCATGCGTTGCGCCACTAATTGTTCTAGCTGGTTAGCCAGCCGAGGTAACAGTTCGGTCCGAGTGCCCATAGAGGTTGAATTATTTTACACGGCTGAACCTTCCGATATTCTTAAGCAATGCATCAGATAAACCTCGTGATTCTTTTTTAAATAAAATGATGTCAGCATATCGTTCAGGCTCTTGATTATATCGAGCGGTATGGTGTTGATTATTCTTCTTTCTAGTTTCAGGGGTCCAGCCTTGAATTGGTGGGCCGCTCTCTTATTAGCTGAGTTGGTTCGATTTTTCTTTTAGATTCGCGGAAAAGTTCCTTTCGAGTTGCGAGCGAGAAGAAAAGTGTTGTCAGTTTGAGTGAATTGGACAGGGTTTCAGAATATGAGATTCAATTCTATAGAATGGCTGAATATGCATTAGAACTAGTTCATGAGCCTTTCGAGAGATTCAGAGATTTATTGATGACCTTTATTTTTCCTTGAAATCCCAGATGGCTCGAGAAATTGAGGTCTAGATTTTATCTGATGTTGTTGTTAATATTGCCCGAAGCTTCGAGGCATACCATAAGTTAGAGCGGGAAAGTAAGAGATCCCACGGCCCTAGTGGGTAACTATGGTACCTCATTTTGAGGTAAAATTTTTTATTATTTTGGGAGGTCACCTTCCAGGTTATCTCAGCGTGTGTCACGTGATTCTTAGAGTGCGCCAGTAGCTTGTCAAGATCAAATTCAGTCTTCTCTTTACAGCTATCAACAATCTTTCCAACTTCCATTTTTCAGAGAAAAGGTGGTATCATTGTCGTGAGTCTGGCAATCCTTTAAGGAGTTTTCTCTTCCTCCGGAAAGTAGGCAGTCATCCTTTCTCACGTCATCTGGCACCTGCACAGTCGCAGGGATTTCATTTAGATCTCAATCAGCCAGAGAAATACCACCATCCAGTAGAGGTCGAGAGCGTGGTAGCAGTGATTCTTCAGAAGGTGATTACCAGGGTAGTCGCTCAGCTCAGCTGCAGAGGCAGTTTTATGAACTGCTTTTCTGGCGGGATGCAGAAGTATCCGATAAAGTAGACCCTGAGATTTCTTCTTCTCTTAAATGTGAGTAAGATTTGATTCTTTCGATCGAACTGGAAATGGTGTGTCTTATAATGTTTCGATGGTTTTCTTGGAGATTGTCGTAATTAAGAATCGGTTGCGGTAGAGGGGTGAGTTTCTGATACGATTTATTCCTGGCATTTGTGAGACCTTACTAATTTTTCTAGTTTAAATATGAAAAATTTGGCAGTAAGTGTCGGTATTGTCTACCTGGCATCTTGTTGTTCCACCTTCTGTTATTATGTAAAATTAGTTTACCTCTCTTCTCGAAATTTTGTGTTGGTAGGATAATGGGATCCTAATTCTTCACCATCAGCAAGAGTATCGTTTCTTCTGGTTTAAAGTGATTAGTAAGTAATATTCGATCTATGTGTCTCCTCTTGGTTCGAGATTCTAGTCATGTTATTCTATGAGCTTGTCTTAGTTATAAAAGGGTATTCTAGTAATTTGTCAGAGTTTCCTTCTTATTGGGAGGTTAAATTGGTATCGATGTTTTTCTATAAAGCTTATTTAATGTCTATCTCTTCAATTGCGATTTTTTGGCTCGCCTGACTCGAAAGTAGTCTAGCTTTGGTAGCCAAGCAAATAAGAAGATGAACTTCCTGAAGTTCTAATTATTTCTATCCTCGATCCATTTCCATTTCTTCGTCGTCCGGCACTAGTGAGCTTGGGCGATTGGTAGCCGCTTGTGACGTTCCCTGTGTTGAGCCAGAGTACGTGTTATTGTAGCCGGGTAAGCATATTATTGTTTTGGATATCAGTTTATCCAGGTATCCATTCCCATGTATAGTATAGTGCTGGTTCTGTTTTTGTGGATCATCCAGTTTCAGGAGAAACTCTGCCGAAATTTTTATATAGAAATACCATCCATCAGGCGGTGATGTTTACGGCAAAGGTATGGAGTTGTAAACTTGAGAGTTGCAGCTGTTTGGCAACTCGAAAGGGTAGTTGGTAGCTTAGGTCTGCCCACGTTCAGCTTTTAGCTAAATCTTCTTTAGTCCAGCAGACTGTGCGAGGATGGTTATTCCTATTCAACTGGTTGCATGAGTTTATGCTTTAAGTGGAGGAGTCTTCCTCCAAATACTGAATAGTAATATTAAATCTCTGAGGTGTTGATACCACTTTTCTCGCGACCCAAAGTAAGGCAACGACAGAAACCTACAATGAGTGTCGATCATTGCTAAACCCACTAATAATCTATTAATGCTCGAGATAAGCTGGCAACCTGATCATATATACGTACCTATCTGCTAAAAGTATAAAGTCTGGAAAGATGACACGACTTTAACTCGCTGGCAATTAGAACATTGAGCCACAAATTCTTCTATGTCACACTTCATTCCATCCCACTAATAAATCTGCTCAAGATCATGGTACATCTTAGTCGAACCTGGATGAACAGTGTATTTAGAACAATGTGCCTCTATCATAATCTGTCCACGTAAATTTGCAACATCAGGAGCACAAAGTCTATCTTTATACATGGGAAAGCCGTCAGTAGTAACCCTGTATGGTGACTCTGTTTTTCTTCTGGCTATCTGTCTGTATTTAATTAGAACTGGATCCACATACTGGCGTTGTTTTACTTCATGAAAAATTTTGAGTTAAAGATTTAGCGCAGGTTGTCGTCCATCCATCATTGGCATATCTCTTTCACACCCAACCTCTTTGAGAAGTTACTTTAGCGTTATAAGTGCACATATAATCAACTTTGTTGTTGGTATTCTGCCTCAGCGTATGGTCCAACTACATGTCTCGTTTATTTTCACTTTTTCAAGTCATAATATTTCTAATTCAAAGACAATACCCTGAAATAGATATTCAGTCTGAAGATCATTCCTGGTCTGCATCATATTATCCAGTAGTTGCATGATCCTTATCCTAATATGATAGACCCTGTTCTGATGAACCTCAGACATACATTAGGATATGAGTAACTACATTCCCACAAGGAGCTTGCGGAACAACACTAACATCAGCTGAGATATTGCATAGTGCGTTCATAAAAATATAATATAGCTTGCATCAAATATTCTATAGTGTGTAATGACAAGGTACTTCAAAAACTTCCCCTATTGTATCAAGCGTGAGCTAATTTTTAGTTCCATCGACTTGTTCTATATCGTAAAGTATATCGACGAGGTGATTTGTCGGCAGAATCATGTTAATCCATCCAGAGTTTCGTGTATCTTTGTTTCGAAAATGGAGAACTCTCCTCTCGTGATCGAGGAAGGATCATCTTAGTCAGAATAATCGGGGCAATGGTGTTATCATATTATCCAGATATGTTTTATTCCAAGAGTTCGGTGTTCGTGTTATAATCTTAATTCTGTAATCATGAGAAAAATTCCGTGGGATAGTTTATGAAGGTCGTGCAATTTCTTTTGTTATCAGCGTGAATCTTGCTTTAGATTTAGGCTCGTTCGAGGACGAACGAGAGTTTAAGTGGAGGAGAATGAAACGACCTCGGTTAGTCATTTCAGAAGTTAGGACTCCGATTGGCGTGCTGATAATTTTAAAATATTTGTAATATCTTTTAGGACCTGTCTGTAAAATTTGAGCTAAATCAGACCTCGTTTGATACGCATCGGAAGAAGGTTTCAGTTTTTATTGCCAATAAATATTAAAAAGAGATTTTTGAGCTCGATTTTGCCGAATGAGCTCCGATTCAAAATCCAAAAGCGCCGTTAGGTTTGTATGATTATTTGAGATTTTTGTAAACTTTCGAAAGTGAATTTCGATGTTGTTCGGCTAGTTTCCGTTAAAATGCCGAAAGTTATATAATTCGTCTTTTTCTATTTAAATTCGCATCTTGAGTTTCGGGAGTCCAATTTGAGATCTGCCTTCGCGAGTATGTTACATATATTTTGTATAACTTGTATGCAAAAATTGGGATTATTTCGAATATCGTACGGTACCGTTTTAATTTTTACCGTAACAGCGGATTTTAAAAGAAAAAGAAAAAAAAAGGAAAATGACAAAAAATAAAATGAGTAGGCGGGGTCAAAGGGGTCTTAATCCCTTGACATTTCATTCGTAAGGGAGAGGGAGCACAAGCAGAACGAAAATGAGCAGAATCAGAAAAAAAATGAGAAACAGAAAAAATTATCAGAAAAATGCCAGAAAATGAGAAAAGAGCCAGAAAACTAGTAGAACTTTTACCCCGAAACATTCAGATAATGATCTTAATGCATTATTTGAGTTTATTACGTATGTTTGAATATGTTTTAACAGCAAAACTTGGAATATTAGACATCGTTTTAATAAGTTCAATTAATAGTTTAAAGGGTCAAATGGACCCCGAAAATGGAATTGATTATATATTCATACTCAGTGAGTTTTGGGCAACATATAAATGTAATTTTTTTAGGATTTGGTTACGTGACCTTAAACCCTGTACATAGGTCTGGCCTGCGTATTGCGTATGCGAATAGGGTATCAGGTTCCTACCTGGGTTGCCCTAAGATGTGAGGAATGAAGCCTTTAGCCTTATGTGATATATTTTTCTGGTTATTGAACACAGTGGGATCTTTTGGCAATGTCCAAAGGACAAAGCGGTTATTGAGTGGCCGTACTAACTTTGTAACAAGGTAAGTTTTTATATCCATTTCTTTGGTGGCACCTGGCCTCATGGATTTTCTACCACGTGTTCCTTACCTGTGTAGCTGCCGATAGGCGTACTCATTACACCTTAGCTTTGGATTTACATTCTATATTATATGTTATGTTCTGTTGTTGGTATTGCATTAAGGATCTGAGCATTGTACTCTGGTTGTGAGTTGGCATATACTTCCCGGCAGTCAATGAGAGTCCCGCGCCGGTGAAGGGTTATTATTGCATCATATTGAGGGTAGGAGGATTCCGCCCTCGGAGCAGGAGGATTCCGCTCCATTGCATCATATTGAGGGTAGGATGATTCCGCCCTCGGAGCAGGAGGATCCGCTCCATTGCATCATATTGAGGGTAGGAGGATTCCGCCCTCAGAGCAGGAGGATTCCGCTCCATTGCATCACATTGAGGGTAGGAGAATTCCGCTCTCGGAGCAAGAGGATTCCGCTCCATTGCATCATATTGAGGGTAGGAGGATTCAGTCCTCGGGGCAAGAGGATTCCACTCCATTCATTTGGCACATGTGACCCTTTGCATCATATTTCATTTCATTTCATCTCACTTCATGTTATTGCATCTCAATTCATACTATTGTGTAGACCTGCGGTGCATGACTACTGTTCCGCTTATGCGTGCATTGTTTATTTGTTGATAAGTTTATGGCTCGTGTTCCTGGTTGAGTTTATGGTTTCATATGTGTTTCCGGTTATTATCTGGCTCTTCCTTTTTATAATTTAAATAAAAGGAATTTGGTCTATCTATTTCTTTTCTCCCTGGCTAGCTATCCCATTCTTTGAGGTGACTAGTCTGCCCCACTTATTGAGTCCTTTTGACTCACCCTTGTTTGTTGTTTGTTTTTGTCTATCTATTTCGTTTCGATAGGTTCGCTCCAGGATTGAGTTCGCCACGTTGTAAAGGAGCGAAGACGACTTCAGCTGTCAGGGTGAGCGAGCTTTTATTCCGGGTGGCCACCAGTTTACTGGTTATTATTTCAGTTGCATTTTGCTCCCTTCAGGAGGTATCTGTCTTCTTTTGTACTCTTAGATGTCTAGTCTGGATAGCCCTAAACCTAGTATATTGGGTAGTCAGCTGTAATTTCTTTTGTACAGCTTAGAGGTATCAGTATCTCTATGTTTTTTTTAGTCTTGTCCTTATTTATGAATTATTATATTTATTTTCCTAATTTAATTGGTAAGGGTTCGTCCGACGGGTCTAGGGGAGGATGTCGGGTGCCCGCATGGCCTAGCCGGATTCTGGGTCGTGTCACTAAGATAGTGAGTTAACATCATTACCTGGAGATTTGGGGTAGAAATTCCACTATTTTTCCACCTCTTTTTCCCTTTTTTCCTCTTTCTTTTCTAATTTCTCTTTTCTCTATTTTGTTCAATGTTTCTGTTTCCATCTCGTATGTAGCAGCTGCTAAGGTATTTAATCCCTTAGTTCACAAAAGTCACAAATAATCATACGTACCTAACGGCACTTTCGGATTTCGAATCGGAGCTCATTCGCCAAAACCGAGCTCGAAAATCTCTTTTTAATATTTATCGACAATAAAAACTGAAACCTTCTTCCGATGCCTACCAAACGAGGTCTGATTTAGCTCAAATTTTACAGACAGGTCCTAATGGATATTACGAATATTTTAAAATTATCGACACGCCAATCAGAGTCCTAACTTCTGAAACGACTGACCGAGGTCGTTTCACTTATCTTCAAGCCTTATCCTAAGCTTTATGCAATATTTTCTTAGTATAAAGATAAACATTAGATAATAGGATAATAATCATTTCCTGCTTAATTGATTTTGCAATATTATTTATTCAATTGCCGCTGTCCAAAGGAACAAGTCCAAACGATATGTTCCTTCGTCATCAGTCAAAACTTTGAGTTTATTCAATCTAACAATGTACTCTACAATTAACCAATCACATGTTTAGATATTCCTTCTTTAGTCATTATCTAATTTATTTTTATGAGGTTTTCTTGTTTATAATGTGCAAGATTACATTATACCTAAATAAAGGTACTTATTGTAGGACCCAAAGCCAAAGCCAAAGCCAGAAAAAAAAAAAAACGAGCGATGACCATACTTGTAGTCATACTTATCACGAGGACACATAGTAGATTAAGCAATAAAATTTGGATGACTCGAAGCTTAAGTGTTCTCATTTTCAAGTAATAGTGAGTCATTCAATAAAAGGTTACTTAAAAGTGTTAATTCTGATAGATCACCTGACATCAGAAACAAGAATGACCCTTTTTTGGGATTTCAATACTTTTAGTCCGACAGAAAAATCACTTAAATAAAAGGTATCCAGTAATGTATATAGGCGATTGTACACTGTCGGGCCTTCTTTGTTAGGAGGTATATGTCTGGATGCTATTTGTATTAAGTTTCCCTCTTTTTAACTATGTCAGCATGGTATGAGTTTTTAATGTGTAAATTCATTTACTATGTTCACTTCCTTACTCCTTAGATGGATAAGTTACTCATCGGAACATCTTGTTTATGTTGGGAAGCGTGCTAGGCTAATGAAAAAGGAAAATATTTAAATGAGTAAAATAATAAAATTGACAAAACAAGACAAGGCACAAGATTTACGTGGTTCGAAAATTTTTGCCTACATCAACAGCCACATAGAGAATATTTTTATTTCACTGCGAGAAAGAAGAAAATATTTGAGGGATGAATTACAACTGATGCTAATCCTGCCTATTTATAAGCAAAATATAGGAATGTGAATGAAATGACCTCGATCAGTCGTTTTGGAAGTTAGGACTCCGATTAGCGTGTCGATAATTTTAAAATCTTCGTAAGGTCCATTGGGACTTATCTGTAAAATTTGAGCTAAATCAGTCATCGTTTGGTAGGCATCGGAAGAAAGTTTCAGTTTTTATTGTCGATAAATATTAAAAAGAGATTTTCGAGTTCGGTTTTGGCGAATGAGCTCCGATTCGAAATCCAAAAGCGCCGTTAGATTCATATGATTATTTGTGACTTTTGTGATTTTTTAAAAATGAATTTCGAGGTTGTTCGGCTAGTTTCCGCTAAAATGCAAAAACTTAAATAAATTGACCTTTTTCTATTCAATTTGCATATTGAGTTCCGGGAGTCCCATTTGAGATCCGTCTAAATAAGTGTGTTACATATATTTTGTATAACTTGCTTCCCAAATTTGGAATAATTTCGAATATCGTAGGGTACCATATTAATTTTCGTCACGAAAAGAAAAGAAATCATAAAAGAAAAGAGAAAAGAAAATAAAATAAAAAAGACAAAAAAAAAAAAAGAAAAAAAAAAAAGAAGAAAGGCGGTGGGTTCTTCGCTACTTTTATTGTCCGCGGGAAGCTAAGGACGAGGTAGTAGTATATAGAAACAGAAGCATTAACGATATGAAACAGAAAGAAAATGAAATGATGGGGAGGAAGAAAAAAATACCAAAAAATAAGAAAAGAGTCGGAGAAAGATAGAATTTTTACACTGAAACATTCAGGTAATGATCTTAATATATTATTTGAGTTTATTATGAATGTTTAAATATATTTTGACGGTAAAAATTGGGATATTAGATATCGTTTTAATAAGTTCAATTAATAGTTTAAAGGGTCAGTTGGACCCCGATAATAGAATTAATTATATATTCGTACTCAGTGAGTTATGGGTAACATATAAATATAATTTATTTAGGGTTTGGTTATTTGACCTTAAACCCTGTACATAGGCCTGGCCTACGTATTGCGTATGCGATTAGGGTATCAGGTTCCTAACTGGATTGCCCTAAGACGTAAGGAATGAATCCTTCAGCCTTATGTGATATATTTTTCTGCTTATTGAATACAGTGGGATCGTTTGGCAATGAATTCAAAGGATAAAGAGGTTGTTGAGTAAATGTGCTAACTTTGTAATGAGGTAAGTGTTTATATCCATTTTTTTGGAGACACCTGGCCTCGTGGATTTTCTACCACGTGTTCCTTACGTGTGTTGCTGCCGATGGAGGGGTACTCATTACGCCTTAGCTTTGGATTTACATTGTATATTATATGTTATGTCCTGTTGTTGGTATTGCATTGAGGATCTGAGCATTGTACTCTGGCTGTGAGTTGGCATCTAATTCTCGGCAGTCGATGAGAGGCCCAGGCCGGTGAAGGGTTATTATTGAATCATATTGCATTCATATGCATTACATTGTATCATATTGGGGACAGGAGGATTCCGCCCCAGGAGAAGGAGGTTTCCGCTCCATTGCATATTGGGTGCAGGAGGATTCCGCCCCAGGAGAAGGAGGTTTCCGCTCCACTGCATTATATTGAGGGAAGAAGGATTCCGCCCTAGGAGCAGGAGGATTCCGCTCCATTGCATCATATTGAGGGTAGGATGATTCCGCCCTAGGAGCAGGACGATTCCGCTCCATTGGATCATACTGAGGGCAGGAGGATTCCGCCCTAGGAGCAAGAGGATTCTGGTCCATTCATTTGGCACATGTGACCCTTTGCATCATATTTCATTTCATCTCATTTCATTTCATACCATTGGGTAGACTTGTGGTACATGACTACTGTTCTGCTTATACGTGTATTGCTTATTTGTTGATATATTTCTGGCTCGTATTCCTGGTTGATTTTACGGTTTCATACGTGTTTCCGGTTATTATCTGGCTCTGCCTTTTTATAATTTAAATAAGAGGAATTTGGTTTATCTGTTTCTTTTCCCTGGCTAGCTATCCTATTCTTTGAGGTGGCTAGTCCGCCCCACTTATTGAGTCCTTTTGACTCATTCTTGTTTGTTGTTTGTTTCTTGTCTGTCTATTTCGTTTCGGCAGGTTCGCTCCAGGATTGAGTTCGCCATGTTGTGAAGGAGAGAAGACGACTTCAACTGTCAGGGTGAGCCAGCTTTTATTCCGGATAGCCACAAGTTTATTGTTTATTATTTCAGTTGCATTTTGCTCCCTTCAGGAGGTATCTGTCTTCTTTTCTACTCTTAAATGTCTAGTCTGGATAGCCCTAAACATAGTATGTTGGATAGTCAGCTGTAATTTCTTTTGTACATCTTAAAGGTATCAGTATGTCTGTATTTTTTTTTTAAGTCCTGATCTTATTTATGAATTGAATTATATTTATTTTCCTAATTTAATTAGTAAGTGTTCGCCCGACGGGTCTAGGGGAGGATGTTAGGTGCCCACACGGCCTAGCCGAATTTCGGATCGTGTCAGTGAATACGCCAAATTATTTCTTCTGCGCCGTAGTGCAATACCTAACAATTGCACGTTTTCTTTCTTTCACATTCTTCCTTTGGTCAAAGTCATTCATCTGCAGCCTTTTTTGTCTCTTTTCTTTTTCTCTCTCTTTCCTTTCATATTTAATTCCTCATGTGGGTTTCTCTTTTGTTTCCCATCAGTTTATAGTTGGAACAAATAATTAATATAAGCACTGTGCTCGACAGAACAACACCCACGACAACTCTACATTATAATGAAACGTAAAAAGAAGTTTGAAACTATCAAATCTTACATTTCAAGCACAAAGACCGATGAAATATATTACTCCCTCCAGTCCATATTATTTGATGTTTTAGGTGTTTTCAAGCATATTAAGAAAATCATCTTTTTAGCATTAATTAGCAATGTAATTGATTATATTAGCCTTTATTCAAGCTATTATTACTTATCATTTTATTTAAAGATATTTATTAGCAAACGGTGACATTATAAAATTTCATCTTGATTTCCGAAAAGATCAAATATTGTGGACCAATAAATATAGGCTAAAACATCAAATAAAGTGGACTGGAGGGAGTATCTGAGTAGCTAGCATGATGAGTCAAAATAATCTTGAACTAGCAAAATATAATAATTATAGTTACACAGACTCGCAATAAAAAGGGCAACTTAAGCTAATAGTTTATGTCTTGGTATAAAACATAAAATTTTGCACCTAGTACAATCTCATGAACGCTCAAACTTTAAGCCCCTTTGATTAATTTAACTCTAATATCAAATACTAAAAAAATAAAAATGCAACCAACTCATGTCCAAATGCTTGGTCTTCACCTATATCTTTCGTTACGCGTTGTGAGTACATAATTACGTTACCTTTTCAACTCTAACCATAGTACTGGGCCATTAACAAATGGTTCAAGATTTAAGACACATTAATTTTTTTATTTTTTAGAAGTTCCCTCTGCATCAAGAAGGCTAATATTAAAGTCTGGTATTAAACACAACCCAAAACATTTTTGAGTCTATCATATTGTTGCATACTTGAACTGAAGCACAATAATGCACTAATCCATCATGTTGTAGCACATTCGTGAAGCACACATTTAATATATTAATGAAACAACACTTTAATTAACTTAAAGAACCAACAACACTGTCACAACCCTTCGAGCAAGATGCCATTAAGACTTGCTTGCAGATTTGACTGGTTCACGCATGGTACCTGACCCAGTATTCTTCAACATCGACATTGCACCGTCGGGGATGAAAGAAGTATTATCAAGAGACAAAGGGTAAACTGACTCCACAGTCACGATTAAAGAGTCATCACGTCTGGAAACAATGAAGGGAGCCATTGTAATTTCTCCAAGATGTTGAGGAGCTACCAACAAAAGTTTTGCATTAGGTAGGTCAACCAAGAAAGGGCAGTAAGAATCAGCCTCGGGATCAATGCTGGGGTTTGGTCCCGAAGAGATGGTGATTGGAACCATCTTTTAAGATTAAGATCTTATCCATACAAGTACCGGTCATAGGTGAACCAATATAAGGTATTGTTAATTAACCTTGTGGGTGCTGTAACGGTAGCATCGACTAGGCTTTGAATGTCAGGGCATTTCTCCAGCCCCAGAGGTTGGGTAGGGAATTGTTTATCTTTACCCCCACAAAGCAAGGGGGACTTGGTCTTCCTCTTTGCGCAATAATTCACCCCTAGCCAAGCCGTAGAACAAAACAGAACCCTCATGGAAGGAATAATACAGAACTTGTGTATTATTTTCAGTAAGGGCAACATAAGGAGCAAAATGAGTATTATTAAAGCCAGGGTATATATTGTGTTTCAGGTATTCCACTTTACAGGAAACAGGGTCCTAAATCTGACCACATAGCAGGTTCGAATTTTCTGGATCTGGCCCGGCCAAAACATATAACTTTCCACCAACTGATACGGGTTGAATTGGGGATTAGAAATAATAGAGTATTCTAAGGAATTGAGCTAAGAACAACACCTGAACAAACACTCAAAACTGGAATGGAATTTGATATAAGAAAGGGAGAGAACTATTACAAGATTACTCAATCACTAACTGATTACCATCCCTAATAAATTGCTTATTTATTAAGCTACGAAAGCTAAGAATGGAGATTGGGCGGGAGAGTTAGTTATAACTAACTCCCTGACATGTGCCCCTCATGTGCTCTCTAGCAACTAACTGCCGCGATCTGCTGACTCAGCTGCTGCCTTCCTTCACTTTCTAATTCGATACTCAGCTCACCTTCTAAATCTGGAGCTCATTTGATTAGGATCGTATCAATACCCTCCTCTCCAAACAATCCTTGTCCTCAAGGATGAAATGAAGGAAACTGTTGCTGTAAGTCATGAAGGTTTTCTAGATGCAATATTCAGGAGCAGCATAAGATAGCGAGAAGAAGACCGCACCTCAGGGAGGGTGACAGAAACAGGTTGTGAGCCAATCTTCCTTTTTAGTTGAGATATGTGGAACGTGGGGTGCATTTTAGTGTGAGAAGGCAAAGCCAAAGTGTATGCCACTGACCCTACTCTTGCCACAATCTGAAATGGACCATAAAACTTAGCTGAAAGCTTCTGATAGGCATGACTCTTCAAGGATAATTGTTTATAAGGCTGCAACTTAACATAGACCTAATCTCCAACCTCATAAGTCCTTTTAGTTCTCCTCTTATCAGCTTGTGTTTTCATCCTGTTCTGTGCCCTCTCTAGCTGTGTCTTAAGCGCTCTTAGGGTGGCTTCCCTAGCTTGCATACTCCTATCTACTAAATTAAGTTGAGAGTCAAATGGCATGTAAGGCAAGAGTGGTGGTGGTTTCTGACCATAGACTATCACATAAGGGGTCAATTTTTGCTAAGTGGTAATTAGTATTGTACCACCATTCAGTTAAGGGAAGCCACTGAGGCCAATCCTTAGGTTTCTCAAATGTGGTGCACCTCAAATAACACTCTAGGCATCTGTTGTCCACTTCTGTTTGGCCATCAGTCTAGGGATGGTAAGTTGAAGATGTCAAAAGTGATACTTTCTGCAATTTGAACAGTTCTTTCCAGAACTTGCTGGTAAACACCACATTTCTATCAGACACAATAGAACTTGGCATGCCATGTAGTTTTAACATATTTTCTAGGAAAATTTGAGCCACATCCAGGGCAGAATAAGGATGTTTCAGAGCCATGAAATGTACAGCTTTACTCAACCTGTCAACCACCACAAAAATAACTTCTTTTCCTGCAGCCTTAGGTCCCTTCTATGAAGTCCATTGAAATGTCTTGCAACACCTTCTTAGGTATAGGCAAAGCCTGAAGAAAACCAGGATAAGCCACAGTTTCCCCTTTACATCTTTGACACACATCACAGGACCTGATGTAAGCATAAATATCTTATTTCATCTTCTTCCAGTAGAAGTCTTGCTTAAGCCTTTATAAGGTGGCAGTGATTCCAGAATGCCCACCCATTGAGTTGGAGTGGTAAAAATGCAGCAATTTCTGTTTAACCCCTTCACCATGACCCACTACTAGTTTCCCTTTTCTTTTAAGGATGCCAGCATGAAGCCTGTATTGAGGTTTAGAAGCTGGATTACTTGAGATTGACTGCACAATGCTCTGTATAGTGGGATCATAATGCCAAGTTTGCTCTACCTCCTGCATCAGGTCAGCCTGAATAGCTGAGATGCTGCATAATTGAGCAGGCTCTACTCTCCTAGACAGTGCATCTGCCACTATGTTCTCATTGCCTTTCTTATAAGCAATAGTATAATCGTAACCAAGCAACTTGACCAACCATTTTTGTTGACTAGGTGTAGTGATTCTCTGCTCCAGAAGAAAATTGAGGCTGTGATGATCAGTTTTAATGACAAAATGTCTGCCTAACAAATAAGTCCTCCACTTCTGTAGTTCAGTAACTAGAGCTAAGATCTCTCTCTCATAGGTAGATAAAGCTTTGGTTTTAGCAGACAATCCTTTACAAAAATAGGCTGGGGGTCTGTTGTCTTGTGTCAAGACAGCTCCAATACCTTCCTCTGATGCATCATTTTCAATAATGAAATCCTTAGAGAAGTCAGGAAGTGCTAACATAGGAGCTGAGGTGATGGCTGACTTTAGCTTCTCAAAGGCTTCAGTAGTTGTACCAGACCACTCAAATTGGTCTTTCTTCAACAAATTAGTTAAAGGTCTTGCAATACTCCCATAACCTTTTATAAATCTCATATAGTAACCAGTTAGGCCTAGGAAACCCCTAAGAGCCTTAAGAGTTGCTGGTTGAGGTCAATTAAGTACTGCAGTAATCTTGTGAGCATCCATGGACACTCCTTGCTCAGAAATGATGTGCCTTAAGTAGTCAATCTGTATGACCCAAAAAGTACATTTGCTCTTCTTAACATAAAGTGTGTGTTCCCTCAGAACCTCAAATGTCAACTTCAAGTGTATCAGATGGTCAGTCCAAGAAGAATTGTAGATAAGAATATCATCAAAAAATACTAATATGAATTTCCTGAGGTAAGAGTGGAAAATATTGTTCATTAGACTCTGGAAAGTAGATGGGGCATTTGTTAGGCAAAAAGGCGTCACTAACAATTCAAAATGCCCTTGGTGTGTTCTAAATGCATTTTTCTTAATGTCTTCTTCCTGCATTCTAATATGGTGATATCCCTATCTCAGGTTTAGCTTTGAAAAATACTCTGCACCATATAGTTCATCAAGCAACTCTTCAATTACTAGTATTGGAAACTTATCCTTCACAGTGCAATTGTTTAGCTCCATGTAATTAACACAGAGTCTCCAAGTGCCTTATTTCTTTTTGACCATCACAATAGGTGAGGAGTAAGGACTGGTGCTACTTCTAATCACTCCAGAAGTCAGTAGTTCATCCACCATCTTTTCAATCTCATCCTTTTAAATATCTGGATATCTATAAGGTCGGATATTCACAGGAGAAGTGCCCTCCTTCAAGATAATTATGTGGTCATGGGACATATGAGGTGGTAGTTCTTTAGGAACAACAAATAGATCATCATACTTGTCCAGTATTTGCTGGATTTCTGGATGCACAGCTTCTTCTTTCAAACTAGTTTCCATAGTCAACAGCATAGCTTGATTCACATTCTGTCTTTCAGCAAATACACCCATAGAGATCATACACTCAGCAGGTTGGGCCAACAGCTTGCCCATCTTTCCTTGTAATACCATCTTTACTACAGCAGGTTGTATGCCTCTTAAAGATATCTTCTGTCCCATGATGCTGAATTCCATTTTTAGTTTCTTGAAGTTCCAAGATATATCACCTAATGTAATCAATCACTGAATTCCTAAACCTATGCTGCAACGCAACACTAGCATGTCAAACTGAAATGTTACCCCTTGCATCTTCCAAGAAAAACCCTTACACATATAGTTGCTCTGCATTTTGTTCCCATCAGCAACAGACACAGAGAAGGGAGTGATAGCAGTCATGCAACACCCTAGTTTCTTAGCAGTGTTAAGATCTAAAAAATTATGAGTGTTTCCAGTATCAATGAGTATGTGCACTTCTTTACCTTTGATTGATGCACTGAGTCTCATGGTCCTGAAGTCATAGATACCATTCATAGTATGCATTGAGACTTGTGGCAATATGGCTTCCTCAGAATCTGTTTCTAACCCCTAAGCCATCATAGTCAGCAACTCTGTAGGATCAAACATGACATACTTCTGCATTTTCCTTTTCAACATAATTCTCTACTTCTATAGTGAATAATTGTCTCTTTTTTTAACACAAATTGGGGATAAAAATCTTGGGTTCCTATAGGAGGGATTGTTATTCTGTGAGTTAACGGGTTTGTGGTAAACTGGGTTTGTGACAGGCGGATATTGTGGGGTGGTGTATTTGTGAGTAGTTCTGGGATTTGCTACCAAAGGTGGTTTGGTGTCTTGTTGTGGTAAACTAAGGATTTCTTCTTGAATCTTGGTTAAACTAATGGCCATTTGTAAAGTGTTAGGAGCCAACATTTTAACAGGTAAACCAATTTCCCATTTTAAACCACTACAAAATCAGCTAACTACATAATCCTCAGACAATTCAACCCTAGTTAACAATTCATCACATAGATCAACATAGTCTTGCACAGAAGATACCTGTTTTAGGTCTTTCAAGTCGCCCATTGGATCATCAAACAACTCAGTCCCAAAATGAGCATACAAGGACTTGACATATTCATTCCAGCTAGGTCATTCTCTGGATAACCTAGCCTTCATATGGACTTGGTGCCATTGCAGGGCCTTTCCTTCTAAGTGGCATGAAACTAGTTTAACCTTTGAATAATCTTGGGTTTCATCAACTTCAAAACACTGCTGACTATTGTACAACCAATCCTTTAATCCTGAGGCATTGAATTTTAGAAATTCTAGTTGATGAGTTCTAGTGGGTAACTGATAATCAACTGGTTGTTCATTTCTCACTGTTTCTGTAGTTCTTTCAATGCCATTACTACCTATAGAATTCAATGAAAACCTCTTAAATTCATCCATAGATTGGGCAAATTTTTCATCTACTGCTTTGCGAAGTTCATCAACAGAACCCACAATTCTCTCAACAGATCCTCTAAGACCATCGACCTCTTTTCTAATTAAGATCTTCAATACGCGTGTTATGCTCTGCCATTACCTTACCACAGGGCTGAGGAGCGAGTGGCTCTGATACCAATGATACGGGTTGAATTGGGGAAGAAATAATAGAGTATTCTAAGGAATTGAGCTAAGAACAACTCCTGAACAAGCACTCGAAACTGGAATAGAATTTGATATAAGAAAGGGAGAGAACTATTACAAGATTACCCAATCACTAACTGATTACAATCCCTAATAAATTGCTTATTTATTAAGCTAAGAAAGCTAAAAATGGAGATTGGGTGGGAGATTTAGTTATAACTAACTCCCTAACATGTACCCCTCATGTGCCCACTAACAACTAACTGTCGCGATCTGCTGACTCAGCTGTGACACGACCCGGATTTTGTCTAGGTCGTGCGAGCACCCGACATCCTCCCATAGACTCGTCGGGTGAACTCTTACCAATTGAATTAGAAAAAAAAATATAATAATTCATAAATAAGGACATGACTAAAAACAAACACAGACATATTGATACCTCTAAGCTGTACGAAAGAAATTACAGCTGACTACCCAACATACTAAGTTTAGGGCTATCTAGACTAGACATCTTAGAGTACAAAAGAAGACATATACCTCCTGAAGGGAACATAATGCAACTGAAATAATAACCAATAAACTGGTGGCCATCCGGAATAAAAACTGGCTCACCCTGACAGCTGAAGTCGTCTTCGCTCCTTCACAACGTGGCGAACTCAATCCTGGAGCGAACCTGCCGAAACGAAATAGATAGACAAGAAACAAATAACAAACAAGGGTAAGTCAAAAGGACTCAATAAGTAGGGCAGACTAGCCACCTCAAAGAATAGGATAGCTAGCCAGGGAGAAGAAACAGATAAACCAAATTCCTTTTATTTAAAGTATAAAAAGGCAGAGCCAGATAAAAACCAGAAACACGTAAGAAACTTCTAAACTCAACCAAGGGTGCTTGCCAGAACATATCAAAAAATAAGCAATGCACATATAAGCAGAACAGTAGTCATGTACCGCAAGTCTACACAATGGTATGAATTGAGATGAAATGAAATGAAGTGAGATGAAATAAAATGAAATGAAATATGATGCAAAGGGTCACATGTGCCAAATAAATGGAGCGGAATCCTCCTGCACCGAGGGCGGAATCCTCCTGCACCGAGGGCGGAATTCTCCTACCCTCAATATGATGCAATGGAGCCTGCTCCGACGGTGGAATCCTCCTACCCTCAATATGATGCAATGGAGCCTGCTCCGAGGGCGGAATCCTCCTACCCTCAATATGATGCAATGGAGCGGAATCCTCCTGCTCCGAGGGCAGAATCCTCCTACCCTCAATATGATGCAATGGAGCGGAATCCTCCTGCTCCAAGGGCGGAATCCTCCTAGCCTCAATATGATGCAATGGAGCAGAATCCTCCTGCTCCGAGGGCGGAATCCTCCTAGCCTCAATATGATGCAATGGAGCGGAATCCTTCTGCTCCGAGGGCGGAATCCTCCTACCTTCAAAATGATGCAATGGAGCGGAATCCTCCTGCTCCGAGGGCGGTATCCTCCTACCCTTAATATGATGAAATACATAACCAGAAAACGTAACACATACGAATACGGTATGATGCAATAATAATCCTACACTGGCGCGGGACTCTCATGGACTGCTGGGAAGTATATATCAACTCACAGCCAGAGTACAATGCTCAGATCCTCAATGCAATACCAACAACAGGACATAACATATAATATATAATGTAAATTCAAAGCTAGGGCATAATGAGTACGCCTATCGGCAGCTACACACGTAAGGAACACGTGGTAGAAAATCCACGAGGCCAGATGCCTCCAAAGAAATGGATATAAACACTTACCTTGTTACAAAGTTAGCACAATTACTCAACAATCGCTTTGTCCTTTGAATTCATTGCCAAACGATCCCACTCTATTCAATAAGCAGAAATATACATCAAATTAGGCTAAAGGCTTCATTCCTCACATCTTAGGGCAATCCAGATAGGAACCTGATACCCTATTCGCATACGCAATACGCAGGCCATGCCTATGTACAAGGTTTATGGTCACATAACCAAACCCTAAATAAATTTTATTTATAAGTTGCCCATAACTCCCTGAGTACGAATATATAATCAATTTCATTATCAGGGTCCGTTTGACCCTTTAAACTATTAATTGAACTTATTAAAATGATGTATAATATTCCAACTTTTATCGTTAAAACATATTCAAACACACGTAATAAACTCAAATAATATATTAGGATCATTACCTGAATGTTTCAGGGTGAAAATTCTACTTTTCTCCTGCCCCTTTCTCATTTTCTGGCATTTTTTTCTATTTCGGCGCCATTTGATTTTTCTCTGCTTTTGAAATCGTTTTCGTTACTGCTTATGCTAAGAGCTTAGCATATATGCACTTGCATAAATACCCACCGCCTAACTTTTGAAGTTATTGTCTTTTTCTCTTTTTTTTCTTTTTCTTTTAAAATTCGCTGTTACGGTAAAAATTAAAACAGTACCCTATGATATTCGAAATAATTCCAACTTTTACGTACAAGTTATACAAAATATATGTAACATACTCGCTAAGGCGGATCTCAAATCGGACTCCCATAACTCAATATGCCAATTAAATGGAAAAAGATCAAATTATATAACTACTTTCACATTTTAGCGGAAACTAGCCGTACAGCATCGAAATTCACTTTCGAAAGTTCTCGAAAGTCACAAATAATCATACGAACCCCATGGCGCTTTCGGATTTTGAATCGGAGCTCATTCCCCAAAACCAAGCTCGAAAATCTCTTTTTAATATTTATTGACAATAAAAACTGAAACCTTCTTCCGATGCCTACCAAACGAGGTCTGATTTAGCTCAAATTTTACAAATAAGTCTCAACAGATATTACAGTATATTAAAATTATCGGCACGCCAATCGGAGTCCCAACTTCCGAAACGACTAATCGAGGTTGTTTCAAGCTGCTGCCTTCCTTCACTTTCTAATTCGATACTCAGCTCACCTTCTAAATCTGGAGCTCATTTGATTAGGATCGTATCACCAACAACGAAGAGAGCGAGGGGGTCACTGGAAACAATCTTGGAAGAATCTAGGGTTTCCTATGACAAAGTGTTGGGGCTCGTGTCTTTTTTAACCAAATCCATATAAAGAACATGATGGTGCAGGACAAGCCCCAAAAAGTAGAGGTCTTCACCAATCACGGCGAGGCCTTCAGAAAGCCTATGTTTGATCTGCATAGCAGTGCGGCTTTACCCTGTGGCTCTTCTTCTTCATTTGTTTTGTTTTCTTGGAAATCCAGCGATAATTAGGGCGGTTTTCCACTGAATTATAAACACGGACTTTCTTTTTTGGCCTTTTACCTTTGCTGACAATATCTTTAGGTATCATCTTTTTCAATGACTCCAGATCCAGGCAATACAAGACATGTTTAAAATAATATCACGTAGTCCCGCCGATATACACGACAACCGCTGATTGAGCCTTCATTTAGCGTACTAGGGTTTTTGTTTGCTGAAGCCACATTAACATATATTATAGAGTATATAGGGCAATATCAGTCACAAATGAATATATTTGGAGATAACAACCTTATGACATTTGACTGGTTAATTAATAGAGAAATCCATTTTTAAATTCATTCCATTCTCAAAATAAGGGATATATTTGGTAAGTATCTTAAACTAGAAAGGACTAGGTCTAGATTTGATTTCTGAAATATAATTGTAAAAGAAATAAATTGTTATTTTCAAGCTTCAGCCTTATCTTTTTTCTTACTATTTTTTTTTTTTTTGGGATTCAAAGGAAAGCATTAAATAAATTAACTTCTATTTAAAAATGGAGTGATACTAATTCTATTGAGAATGAACTTTCGAATCTAGTGGTTGCAACTAGTTCTCTGATGTACCCATTTAGGTAAAGAACTAGTGGTAGTTAAGAATGATTCAATTTTTAATTAGATATTATGCATTTCTTCTTAGATATTGTATTTTAAGAATCTGTGTGGGATTTCAAGTCACGAGAAAAAACATAGACACCCTTTGGCATGACCCCCTTAGACCAAGTAAAAAAGCACTACTATTTTCTCTATTGATTCCACCCCTCAATTGTATATCTCATTTCAAGCTAAGATATGAAGAGAGCTCAAAGCAATGACGATGAGATCCAATTATGTTCCACCATGAATCCAACAAAAGGATTCATCCAAATTGAATCAATTAGGTATCAAATTAGAATCAAGCCTTGGAGCTTGAACCATCTCCTTGCCGCAACAATTCAATGTTGCAAGATATCATGCACGTTTGTGCAGGCACTTGTGACTGGTTGAGAAGTAGGATTTCACCATTGCCGTTATGTATCAAACCCATCGTTGTATATGAACTGTTGAGTTTGATGTACTTGGCTTGATGAACTCCATAGGGAGGGGGCGGGTGAATCATGTGTAGATTAAAATTTTGTCGAATTACAGTTTGATAGCTTGTTTGGATGACTATTGTTATTCATGAGTTGTATTATATAGTATTGTTATTTTTTATATAATGATTATTTTGATTAGACTTTAAATTTACGAAACGGAGACTCTATGGTTTTGAATGGCTGAAAGCTGAACTATTGTTGTGTTTTTCCCCTTTCGTTTTTCAATTTCTTTTGCCCTTAAGAACAAAGACCTCTAGTACATCACTACATCTAGTTGCACGCTGTTTTTTAATATATTTTTTTAAGTTGCACGCTGTTACTTTCGGAAACAACGAATAATGAATGCTACTTAGCTTTTTAACAATGATGTAACATACATACTCTTCACAGTTAATTAACTGACTGAGTTTACAATGGACCTCTTACTTGTGTAAGAGCATCGTAAGCTTAGGACACCTAAAGTTACACTAAAAAGGTGAAAATCCTATAAACATATTTTTACAAAAAAAGTTAGTACAAATTGGGACATATTCCCTTTTTGGGGAAAATACTTGTATTGTGACTTGATGATATCATTGGGCCATTTTTCCGAAAAAAAATGGAGAAGAAAATACAAATCGATGACATTTACCGTATAAATGCGGAAAAGGGTCGAATTTACTCCTCTACTATTTTTTATAGTTTCTACTTACCCTCCGTTATACTATTTAGCCTCTGGTGTCCTTACCGTCCAAGTTTCGCTCAAATCTGCCCTTATTTTTAACGGTGGGACACTTGGCATGCTTAAAAAATCTAAATCAGCCCCAATTAAAAAAAACCAAACCCATCCCTTTAACACAACACCCGATCCGATCCATTTTTAATCTGCCTCCACCAATTGAAATTAACAGTAAAAGTTAAGGTCCCATTTCTCAATTTTTAACCGGTTTCCCCACCTTCATTGTGCTCTCATTGAAATTGAATTCCAATAAGTTTAGCACAACAAGTCATTAAAAATTTTGGCCAGATACATCAAAAAATACAAATAAATAGAGAAGAAAAGATTAGCATGTCAAGCACTCAAATTCACCAAAAACCTCAAAACTTTCACAACATAAAATTATTGAAGATTTCTCGTGCAAAAACAAGAAGTAAGAGACTGATAAGTTTGCAGCCATAGAGGAGGGAAAATGGCGGAGGATTATGGCGAACGAGTCAACTCAGTGAGTAATTCAAATAAACAGGTCGGTTTTATTTGCTGGTGATCGAAAATGGCGAACGAATCAACTCAGTAAAAAGAATTACTAATGCTTTTCATATTTTTGATGGAATATTGTAAGTGTGTTTCTAATTGACTGTGGTGAATTACTACTCGTGAAGTACATTTTCTATAGTTAAAGTTTAAAATTTAATTTGAAAAAATTCCTCTATTAAATCCTCATTTAAACCAACTCCTAGGCTAGAACCATTTTCTATGCTACTTTCCCTCCATTATCATTGCTAAAGAGATTGTAATTTAACTTGATGTGGTTATTACTTGTAGAGTTGTTGATGTCACCACATACTATAATATCAAATTTCTTTTTCTTCAAGCTTTTAGGATAGATAGTTATTGCTCCAAATTGAATCAATTAAATAGAAATTTGTTAAGTTGTTTTGTAAACGAAGTTGATTAATGAATTGCGAGAAATATGATTAATTGTTGTTTTCCCTTGTGAAACAGTAAATTAAAAAAAGAAATTGTGTCCCAAATTTGTTTTAAAAAAATTGTGTTTTCTTCAAATCTTGTGATAAATTTGATATGGGCTCAATCTGTTCCAAATTTATTTTTTTTAAAAAAAAAAAATTACTATAAATTAAAGTATATTTGTGTCTATAATGTGTTTATTGTTAAATTTGAGGTGGGCTTGCTTTAGCAAAATGAATGAGAAATTGGAAAAGGTTGGAGAATATGATGGAAAGAAGAAGAAGAAAGAGGAAATATAGTTGGATTTTAATTTGGTGGAGGAGATGGATGGGGTAATAGGTTAAAATGAGGTTGGGTAATGAAAAATATGGGTTAATTTAGTTGGGTTGTAATGAAAATAATCTGGATTTTTTTTAATTAGGGATGGGTTAGACTCTTTAGGCATGCTAGGTGTACTTCCGTCAAAATTAAGGGTATTTGTGAGCCAAACTTGGGCGGTAAAGACACCAGAGGCTAAATAGTATAACGGAAGGTAAGTAGAAACTATAAAAAATAGTAGAGGGGCAAATCAGACCCTTTTCCGGTATAAATGACTTTTCTCAGTTTAGACAAGGGAATGTTCAATTTTTAAATGAAGAATTTACTTTAAAATACTAGAGTTAGTGACGGAAACAATATTAAGAAACAAATGACATTAGTGATTATGAGAAGTATAGTAGCATTTTAATTGATTTAGCCAGACAAAAATCACCAAGAAAAATAACTTATGATTGCAATATGTTAAGTTGTTCAAAGAAAAAAAAAAGTATCTCTGAATCCCATTAAATCAAGGCCAATCGGGTTCGTGTAATCTACTTTAGATTTTGTGTAATTCAATTCGTATCATATTGTTTTGCGTTAACTCTCCTAAGTCAGTAAAAGTGTCACCACCTTATTCATTCTTCTTCAACATACATTTGAGTGAAAGGCCCTAATCTTTAGACCCCATAAAAATTCTTCATTGACAAAATTCTTTCCGTCTTCTCGAATAGTAGTCATGGCAAGAACATTGGTGGATGTGTTGCTTGTATCTCATGCAGAAAGTTTGGATGTGTTCCCACTGTGCACCTTCGTAAGACACTAGAGGGGGCGGGGTGAATACTGTCCTTACCCGATTTTCTAATTCCTAAAAAATTTGCTCCTACTTTGTTTGCCTAACTCACAAAGAACCAGGTTTCTTGCAAGTTTCTTCTATCTTTGAAACTTAACACAATGCGGAAACGTAAAGAACACAGATATTTTTACGTGGAAAAATTCCTTGCTCAAGGGATCAAAAATCACGAGCCAACACTCTTGGGATTTAAACTTTCCACTCAAGGAAACTGAGCAAGTTTTAGATTACAATGCAATGCAATCAAGGAACTAGCCTCACTATGACTAATACCTAGAACCTTCCAAGCCTCACTATGACTTGTAAGATTGAACTACCTCACCAAAACGTAATCTCAAAAAAATGCTTCTAAATAAGCTGAATGATTACAACTCGATAGCCTAGCTATAATAGAAAACTAAGACAAACAGACTAGACCTTATAAAACTCGTACTCCTCCAGGTTCTACTATATTGCTTCTGCTCTTGCACACAAAACTCTCACAATCAATTTGCTCTCTATTTGCTCTGTTGAGATTTCATGAGTGCGTAAACTAATTAGGTCAAAAATAACGTGTATTTATAGAGTTCATGGAAGACCTTTTCCATATTTAACTTTGAACTCTTTTTCCTATTTGGAAACCGTTTCTAATAAGGTTTACCCCTATTGCCTTATACGAAACCTAAGTTGTTTTGCCTAAGTCTTCAATCCTTCGTCGCTAGCTTCTCCTTCGGCACCGCCTTGAAAGCTTCTCCTTCTTCCTCTTGGATTGAGACTTCAACTTCAGCTGTTCCTTTTTTCCTTCTTTCACTCAAACTCGAATATCATCTTGAACAGCCAAGTCTTCTACTTCAACTGTAAACCTTTTCCTAGTCCACATAGAACCAGGACCTTTGTCATCTTCAAAACCTTCCTTCAACAAATTTTCTATTTTTTTATTATGACAAACAATGTTGTCTTACCGAGGATTATCAGCACAAGAACTTGTGAATACGATCAACACTAAACAAGAACCATGGTAATAAACAGTTACGCAAAAATTAGGTCACAAACATAATTTCTCCCTTTTGGCATCATCGAAAAGTTCACAGTTGTATGAACCTGTTCAATTTAGTTTAAGTCTAGTTGACTCTAATGCCATAGGCAGCTAGCCAACCTTCCAAGTAGGGAACCTGTTTAAGACGATAAATACTAGCAAATATAGCAAAGAATAATTAAAAATTAAAAGGTGCCAAACCGGCTTAAACATCCAGGCAAATCATCCAAAATATTACAAACCAAAAGTAATAAACTGTCTTAAAATAGGCCAGAGTAAGAACCAACTACAAAACAAAAGGAAGGGACATGTTTATAATTTAAGGGCATCAGGAATATTGAAGTGAGCAAGCAACTTGGAAAGGCGAGCAGAATTCTCTTGCCTCTCGCGTTCCAGCTCAGCATCAAGACTAGTGTTCTCAGCATTCAACCAGGCGAGTTCATCTGTCCGCCTCTCAAACTACCTCCTATAAAATTCCACCCTTCTATCTATACGAGCACCTTGTCTCTCCTCAACCTCTTCCTCTGGGTGTGCTAGTTCATCAGCAGGTTCACCATCTAACACATATTCACAAGATCTCAAGATGTTTCTCCTAAACACATCATTATGGTGAGGGTTCAATCCACTTTGCTTGAGGCACTCCAAAGAATTCAAATACCTTGCCCAACAGAAACCCATGATATAACAATGTTTGATTGTTATAACATTATTTTAAGGTTCAAAAAATGATGGGAAATATTTTGGCTGCTTGTCTAGAAGAAGATTTAATACATAAGTATATGTCTACATTCGATAGGTATCTTTATCAAGTGAATAATCTGCTGAGTTGAAGTCGAAACCAACAAGGAGAAGTATTTGATGCATGATCATGTCTCAGCCATTTGATGGGGAAATAACCTTTAATTTCTTCAACGATGAAATTTAACGCCATACATGAAAATCAATCTATGACAAAAAAAGATACCATTAATTTTGTCTTGCTACTTAAAAGTAGCTTGGATCTCACGGTTGAATCTTTTGTTGGATGTTCAACGCGAGGATGTAACTCAAAATAGTTGATGAGATTAATTGTTATATATAAATCCAATCATGAACTTTATATCATCATGTCCACTGTCGTTGATGACACAACTAATAGAAATACGACTCAGTTATTATAAGGACATAGTTTTCTTGATCTTTATTACTTTCGTTCTTGAAGTATATCGGTTCTCAGAACGTGAATAGCTAGTCTATTAACTAGTTTCGTCAGATGTTATATTTATATGTGTAGGATGATTATTTCATTTATAAATGACATAATGAGGTTAGATTGAGTACCAAACTTCAACCTTTATTTCTTTTCTTTATTTTTATTTTTTTATTTTTTATTTTTTTGGCCTCTAGTATAATAAATTTCAGCCTCGTTACGTTGGTGGCCTTTTATTTTCTTTAAGACTTATTTTCCAATATATATACATAGAGAGAGAGAGAGAGAGAGAGAGAGAGAGAGAGAGAGAGAGAGAGAGAGAGAGAGAGAGAGAGAGAGAATGTCACTCAATTGAAAAATAAACAAATAAAAATAAGACTAAAAAATTAGTATGAAATGAAGAGGATGAACTATTCCATTGTAGAAGAGAACTAAATATACTTTAGATATATTCTTAGAGCATTATATTTATCTCATAGGAGATGTATTTATCTTTTGTATATCCTTTCATTATAAATAGCAATGTAGTACTGGCAACATTCGTATGGAAATTTCACGGCTGTTATAGTGAGGTGATATTAATTATACATGTATATTGTTATATATTTGACATTTAGATCTTATTTAGATGTTATAGATAAAAAGTACATAGAACTTTTATTTTATTTTTTTTTGTATTTTTTATGTAATAAAATAAAATACTAGTTAAAATATAAGTCTCTATATTCATATTTAATAATTGAAATAATTAAAAAAATACAATTTAAATAATTTCAAAACTAGTTGTATTGTACCTACAAATCAAAAAAATCTAAGGCACATATGTATTTAAAATTTGTAAGTTTGGTGTAAAATATCTATGAATGTTTTGTAAAATTTTAGTCTCTTAGTGATATTATAACGCTTGAATTTATGACCATCTTTTATTCAATAAAAGGGTATCTAGTATAACTTCCTTTTGAAGACTGTTCAACAGCTTAACAGTCATCTCTTATACCTCAACCTAATTGAAATAGGTTGAGACTCTTCATCTACAATTTCATTATTACCTTCTGCCTCCACAGTGAGTTGTGCAATAATGTCTTCATTAGATTGAGCTTCAAGGATTGTAGGAGTTGCATCAAACTCATATAAGTGGTAGCATCCATTGCTAGATTAGTGTTATAAGATGACATTTGTAGCTAAAATATTCCAAATATGAAATAAATGACTAGCAATGCAGCAAAAATAACAATAACATACCCAGTGATATTCCACACGTGGGTTCTGGAGAGGGTGGGCTGTACGCAGACCTTATCCCAACCAAGGTGAAGAGGCTATTTCAAATAGACTCTCGGCTAAAAAAAGTTGAAAACATTTAAAAAAAAAAACACGATGAAAGTATCATGATAAAGAAATAACTAACATAAAACATGAAATACACAAGGTACGCAGAAAACACCAATAGCAATAAAGACAAAATATAAAATAAAAATCGTATATATACAAATGATATTACTGATACAGAAGTTGCTCGGCTATTATCTAACCTTCTACCCTAATCCTTGAGTTATGTCCTGCTTAATCACCTTTCTCCCGTTCTTCTTCGGCTGACATCTACCTCTCTGAAGACCCAACACTACCAACCCATTGCACCTCCTCACCGAAGCATCTACGCTCCCTCTTTTCACATGTTCACAGCCTCGCTTTTCGCATCTTGTCCACCACTGAGGCCACTCCCACCTTTTCTTGAGTAACTTAATTCCTAATCTTATCCATCCTAGTATGGCCACAAATCTATCTAAGCATTTTCATCTCTGCGACACTCATCTTCTAAATGTGTGCGCTTTTGACTGGCTAACACCCTATCTCATACAACATAGTTGGTCTAACAACTGCTCTATAGAACTTACCTTTAAGTTTGAGTTGCATAAGACACCGGATACGAGTATCAACTTCATCCAGCCTGCCCCTATACGATGTGAGACATCATCACCAATTTATCCATTTACTTGAAGGATTGACCGAAGATACTTGAAGCTTCCTTTTTTGAGGATGACTTGTATCAAATGACTAGCGATAAAAGTATACATTAAAAGGTTGATAAGATTTAGCCTTATTATAGAGGAAAAGAAAATATTTTAATATTTGAGTAAGACTCTTATAGGAAGTGTTGCACCTGGTGCACTTTTGTAAGACACTAGGAGGGGGAGGGGTGAATAGTGTCTTTACCCAATTTTCAAATTATGAAACTTGCTTTTAATTTGATCGCCTAATCACAAAAAACAAGGTTCCTTGCAAGTTTCACCTATCTCTGAAAATTAAACTAAATGCGATATATAAAGAACACAGAGATTTTTACGTGGAAAAATCCTTGCTCAAGGGATCAAAAACCACGACCCAACACTATTGGGATAAACATTCAACTAACAGAAAACTGAGCAAGTTTTAGATTACAATGCAATGTAACCAAGGAACTAACACTCTTAGTATCTAGAACCTTCCAAGCTTCACTATGGCTTGTACGGCTGAAACTAACTCACCAGAAGTAATCTTTTCTCTCTACTTCTTAATAAGCTAATATGATTACAACTCGATAGCCTATAACAGAAACTAGACACAACAGACGAAACCTATGAAACTTCAACTCCGCCAGATTTTGCTGCCTTGCTTCTGCTCTTGCACACAATAGCTTTCACAAATAATTGCTCTCGATTTGCTCTGTTGAGAATTCTTGAGTGCGTAATGTTTCTGGCCAAATTAACTTGTATTTATAGAGTTCACAATAAGCCTATTTCAAATTAGCTTAGAACTCCTTTTACAATTCAAATTCTGTTTCGAATAAAGTTTACCCATATTTCCTTATTTGTAATCCAAGTTAATTTGCCTAAGTCTTCAATCCTTTTCTGATAAGGAAACTTGTTTTATTCAGCGGCACTTCTAAGTTTTTCCTTCTTCTCTTAGGATTAAGAGTCCGACATCAGCTGCTCCATTTTTCTTCTTCGTCTTGAACTCAAACTACTGTGAACCTTTTCATTGTCCACTCAGCACCAGGTCTTTTGTCATTCATCAAAACCATACTTCAAAATGAAGATAATTTTACAAAGACCGTACCACTATAATAAATGTCACCGATGTTATAGATAGCATGTTGTTATAGGAAAAGGTAATATATAACATGAAAAGTTGATTTCAGAAAAAACTTGATTGTTCTAATTAAATGATGCTATTGCATGCGAATGACTGTTGTCGAGAGTTCTTGCTGTATAATTTGATGGACTAATATCATAGAAATATTTCTTCTCGCAAATTAGTTAAATGGAATGATATAGAGGAGAACTCTACACAAAGAAATGAATAGAAAGTTGGAACAAAAAAGAAACAAGTAATTCACCTTGCTTACACCAACTAACGGATGAAAGAAGCGGGGAAAACTAAAATAATAAGTCAAAGTATTTAAAAATGGAGATAAGGAAACAACAATTTTAAAGTATTTATATTTGTGACTGGTCAGAAAAAGAAATACTCTATGAATGAATTGATTTTTGACTGGACAAATAAGGAAACGAAGTAATTGAGCCATGCAAGGAATTTGATATTCTACTTTGAAGTGATGTTTCTGGTATGTTATAAAGTTAGGTTAATATTGATTCCTGAAATCTAAATGTGAATCAATATGGAAAGTTATTTACAAAATTCCCATATTTGATCTAGTAAAAACCCCTCACAGCAACTATAAAACCCCATATTTGTTCCTTTGTTTGCACCTCACAATTACTTTTCCTTCTTCCTCTGATTGGTACAATCATCTTTCATGCTTTCGTTTTTGAAAAATGCAAAAAACTCATATCCTTCAAGCTCCAAAAGTTTCAAACCCCACAACACCAGATTCATGAATGTGTGGTGAGCATTGTCATTAATTTTGTCTCCTTTCTTTTTTATACTTATATTCTACAAAACTTTGGATCTAATTTTTTGGTATTTCGATTTATTTTGGCATGTCTATACCAATATCTTGTTTTTATCTACCTGTTGGTCCTAATTAATCATTTTAATATTGGGCATACGATGTATTTTTGTCTAGACTCTGATGATGGAAGCTACATTTTGTTTTTCTAATACAAGATGATCCTTTGGTGTATAGGTTTTTCTTTTTCTCTCTAAATTTAAACTGACAAGTTAAGTTTTTTTTTTTTTTTGGTTATAGGTTGGATTAACCTCTAAAATGGAGGGAATCATATCAAAAGCGAAGATCATTGTTTCTGATATATCAAGGCTAACAGTTTGGTTCCAAGTTTTGCCGTCCGTAGAGAACTCCATTTCAAGGTCCAATTGGATGGACTGAAGAAATGCACGAGTTCAAATTTGTAATTTTACCGCAACTCATGCATCTTCTTTACTGCGTAATTAATTTATCATTTAGTCTAAAAGCTGTTGGGATTTTGGAATAAATAGAGTGTGAATGGGAAATGGGTGGGAAGGTGAAAAGGTTCCTTTTAGTAAGGAAATGCACATTCTCCCATATTGGTAGAGGAAAAGACTTTTGTTGGGTTTAAATACAAAATCACTTCTCTTAGCTCTTAAAAGGGTTAAGAAGAAGGGAAGCCTCGCGCCGTCGTCGTCGCTCGCTCGTCTCGGCTTCGGATTCCGGATTTCGGATTTTGATATGATTGACTTAATTTTAATATTAATCCAGAGTAACTCTCCCACGTTTTCTCACCCCCATTAGTGGTGACTCTTCACACAGAAATACAAAACTTCTTACTGCATTCCTCTCTTTTCTGCATACTTAGTAAGTCGTGTGATTTGCTCCGTTTTCTTTGAGTTCGCAGTGTTCTACTGTTTGAAGTGCCGCTACAGTAGAACTGTTATCCCGTTCTATCCTGGGAGAAATTAACCCGTGAACCTTGGGCAACTGTGAGGGGGTTAGATTTCTTAAGGAGACACAAGTAAATTGTGGGCTCGGGATTGTCCCATAACAACTGATAATATACTTCTGTTTATTGTCTTTTCTGATTTATTTGGTTGCAGGAATAACAAGCTTAAGAAATCTACTGTTATTTATTTTCTGCACTTAAATAAATACTGGTTAAGGAGACTAAAACCTTTGTGGTTTTTTACTCGTTTATAATTTATTAATCTGCTGTGGAGACTAAAAACCTTCGCGGTTTTTCTACTCCTAATTACTGTGAAATAATCTGTTTGTGGGGATTAAAAGCCTTCGTGGTTTTTTCTACTCCTATTGTTTAAACAGTTTATTAATATTGTTTCTGCTTGTGTCACTTGACAGAGATGACTAACGGAGCTGAACAAACTGTCCCTGCTGTGAATACGAATGCTACCGCAGTTTCTGGTGCTGCTGGGCCTAGCCGTGCTGCTGCAACGGTTATGCCACCAGCAGAAAAGCCGGGGAAGTTTACTGGTGTGGATTTTAAGAGGTGGCAGCAAAAGATGTTCTTTTATCTGACTACCTTAAGCCTGCAAAGGTTTATCAACGAGGATGCTCCAGTCCTGACTGATGAAACACCTGAAAACGAACGCTTCCTTGTGATTGAGGCTTGGAAGCATTCTGACTTCCTATGCAAAAATTACATTCTAAGTGGCTTGGAAGATGACCTGTACAACGTTTACAGTAATGTTGAAACGTCTAAGAAACTGTGGGATATTTTAGAAAAGAAATATAAGACTGAAGACGCTGGACTGAAGAAATTTGTGGCTGCCAAATTTCTGGATTATAAAATGGTGGATAACAAATCTGTTGTGTCCCAAGTCCAAGAACTTCAAGTCCTTATCCATGATCTCCTTGCTGAAGGTTTGATCTTGATTAATACTTCTGTTAAGAGTATTACTTATATTGTTGCTAACAAACTTTTCTTTGAAGGTTTGAAGATTAATGAAGCGTTTCAAGTTGCAGCCATGATTGAAAAGTTACCTCCATCATGGAATGACTTTAAAAATTACTTGAAACACAAGCGCAAGGAGATGACCCTTGAAGATTTAGTTGTACGCTTGAGGATTGAAGAGGACAACAAATCTGCTGCAAAGAAGGCTCGTGGAAGTGTTGCAATAGCGGGAGCAAATATAGTTGAGCACACTCCAAATCAAAATAAGAGAAAGAGGCCTTCTGGAGGGAAGACAAACCCCAGCAAGAAAAAGTTCAAGGGAAATTGCTACAACTGTGGCAAGAGTGGACATAAGTCCGCAGACTGTCGTGCTGCAAAGAAGGACAGGAAAAAGGAAAAAGGTCAAGCAAACATGGTTGAAGAGACAAAATTGGCCCAAGGAGTGCAAGACATTGATTTATGTGCTATGATTTCTGAATGCAACTTAGTTGGAAATCCTAAGGAATGGTGGATTGATTCAGGAGCCACCCGCCATGTTTGTGCTGTGAAAGAAGCCTTTGCTTCGTATACTCCCGCTGGACCTGATGAGGCGCTCTCTATGGGCAATTCTGCAACGGCCAAAATTGAAGGATATGGGAAGATATTCCTCAAGATGACGTCTGGCAAGGTTGTGACTCTGACCAATGTTCTTCATGTTCCTGAAATTAGGAAGAACTTGGTGTCTACTGCACTTCTTGTGAAAAACGGGTTCAAGTGTGTGTTTGTTTCTGACAAAGTTGTAATAACTAAGAATGAGCTGTATGTAGGAAAAGGTTACCTGACTGAGGGCCTTTTCAAACTCAATGTAATGGTCGTTGACACTATGAATAAAATTGCAGCTTCTTCTTACTTACTTGAGTCAAATAATTTATGGCATTCTCGTTTGGGACATGTCAATTATAAAACCTTGCGAAAAATGATTAATTTGGAAGTATTGCCTAAATTTGATTGCGCAAAGTCAAAATGTCAAATATGTGTTGAGTCTAAATATGCTAAACACCCTTACAAGTCAATTGAAAGGGATTCTGAACCATTAGACTTGATTCATACAGATATTTGTGACATGAAGTCAATACCATCTCGCGGTGGAAAGAAGTATTTCATAACTTTCATTGACGATAGCACTCGTTACTGCTATGTTTATTTACTTAGTAGTAAAGATGAGGCAATTGACGCATTCAAGCAATACAAAAATGAAGTTGAAACCCAACTTAACAAAAAGATCAAGATGATAAGAAGTGATAGGGGTGGAGAATATGAATCTCCTTTTGAACAAATATGCTTGGAATATGGCATTATTCATCAAACAACTGCCCCTTACACGCCTCAATCCAATGGGATTGCGGAAAGGAAAAATCGAACATTAAAGGAGATGATGAATGCCTTGTTAATCAGTTCGGGTCTACCCCAGAACTTGTGGGGGGAAGCTATATTCACGGCTAATCAAATACTCAATCGAGTTCCCCATAGCAAAACACTGTCCATTCCATATGAAAAGTGGAAAGGAAGGAAGCCCAACTTGAATTACTTCAAGGTGTGGGGGTGTTTGGCAAAAGTGCAAGTCCCAAAACCCAAAAGGGTTAAGATTGGACCGAAAACAGTTGATTGTGTTTTCATTGGGTATGCTATAAACAGTAAAGCATATCGGTTTCTGGTTCATAAATCAGAAAATCCCGACATTCATGTTAATACGGTGATGGAATCAGATAGTGCTGAATTCTTTGAAACAATATATCCGTATAAGAAGGAATGTGAGTCAGTTGGTGAAAGATCCAAACGACCTCGGGAAGGAACCAAAGGAAATTCACCAAATGAGGAAGAACCAAGACGAAGCAAGCGTCAAAGAACTTCTACTTCGTTTGGAGATGACTTTGTCACTTTCCTGTTGGAAAATGAGCCTCGGACGTTTAAAGAAGCGATGTCTTCTTCAGACTCTCCATTTTGGAAAGAGGCAGTCAATAGTGAAATAGAATCTATTTTGAGCAACCATACTTGGGAGTTGTTTGATCTTCCTCCTGGAAACAAACCATTAGGTTCTAAGTGGATTTTCAAAAGGAAAATGAAAGCTGATGGCACTATTGACAAGTACAAGGCAAGGCTTGTTGTTAAGGGCTATAGACAACAAGAAGGTCTTGACTACTTTGACACATACTCGCCGGTAACCAGAATTACATCCATTCGTATGTTAATAGCGTTAGCCGCCGTGTATGGTCTGCAAATCCATCAAATGGACGTTAAGACAGCGTTCTTAAACGGGGATTTGGAGGAAGAAATTTACATGGAACAACCTGAAGGGTTCGTGGTTCCAGGTAAAGAAAAGATGGTGTGTAAACTTGTTAAGTCACTTTATGGACTAAAACAAGCACCTAAACAATGGCATGCGAAATTTGATCATACAATGTTGTCAAATGGCTTTAAAATTAACGAGTGTGATAAATGTGTCTACATTAAGAACACTCCTAATTTTATAGTCATTGTTTGCTTATATGTGGACGACATGTTGATAATGAGCAATAACATTGCCAATATAAATGCTACGAAACGCATGTTGACTAGCAAATTTGATATGAAAGACTTAGGAGTTGCGGACTTAATTCTGGGTGTTAAGATCCATAAAACTCCTCAAGGTCTGGCGTTGTCTCAAACTCACTACATCAATAGTGTTCTTGAAAAATTTAAATATTTGGATTTTAAAATTTCAAAGACTCCTATTGATGTAAACCTTGCTCTAAAGAAGAACAAAGGTCAAAGCACGTCGCAACGGGATTATGCACGTGTTTTGGGAAGTTTGATGTACGTCATGAATTGTACTCGACCAGATATAGCTTGTGCTATAAGTAAACTAAGTCGATACACGAGTAATCCCAATCAGACCCATTGGATGGCAATGAAACGTGTTTTTGGGTATTTAAAATACACTCAAGACTTTGCATTGCATTATAACAAGTATCCTGCCGTCATTGAAGGATATTGTGATGCCAATTGGATCACCGGCACAACTGATTCTAAGTCCACAAGTGGATATATTTTCGCACTTGGTGGAGGAGCGGTGTCTTGGAAATCGTCCAAGCAAACATGTATTGCCCGCTCTACTATGGAAGCTGAATTCATAGCCTTAGACAAAGCCGGTGAAGAAGCTGAATGGCTTCGAAACTTTTTGGAAGACATTCCGTTTTGGCCTAAGCCATTGACACCAGTTTGTATACATTGTGATAGTCAATCGGCTATAGGAAGAGCGAAGAATGTAATGTATAACGGTAAGAATCGTCACATACGACGAAGGCATAAAACCGTTAGGGACCTACTCTCTAGGGGAATTATCACCATTGACTACGTGAAGTCAAGGGATAATGTGGCGGATCCGCTTACAAAAGGCCTAACTAGAGAGGCGGTTGAGTGTTCATCGAAGGGAATGGGACTATGGCCAAGGACAAGTCATCACGGCGGCAACTCTACCTAGGAGACTGGAGATCCCAAGAACTAGGTTCAAGGAGAATACAAAGTCGTGTTTGACGGTCCAACATTGTCAGTTAATGTTTGGTCCATTCTCATGATTAGACAATGTTCAAGTACCAAGGGTAAAATGCTAGAGGCATTTTTTAATGATTGTCTAAGTTTGATATTTTAATTATCAAACAGTGTACATCTATAGGATTACACGTTTAGAAATCACCTATGTAAGTGTGAAGTGGAAGCCGCTTCAAGGAGAATTCGGTATGGCAAGTTCTCTAAGTACTTATGAAACCAGGCGGTGTTCATGGCTGAAACGAACACAACAGTGAGAACCAAAGACGGTTAAGGGTTAGTTGTGTGACATACGTTGTCTAGGTATACACCAAAGCTCAACGGTTCAAAGATATCAAATCTACCGATTGACCGAGTATATCCGATGTATGTTCACTACGGAAAGTTCAAAGGGAAACCTACTTATCCCGATGCAACTAGTTCTTTCTTGCAAATCACACAAGTCTGTCATGCATGTTTTCAATATAGCCATTCCCCATTCATGTGGGGGATTGTTGGGATTTTGGAATAAATAGAGTGTGAATGGGAAATGGGTGGGAAGGTGAAAAGGTTCCTTTTAGTAAGGAAATGCACATTCTCCCATATTGGTAGAGGAAAAGACTTTTGTTGGGTTTAAATATAAAATCACTTCTCTTAGCTCTTAAAAGGGTTGAGAAGAAGGGAAGCCTCGCGCCGTCGTCGTCGCTCGCTCGTCTCGGCTTCGGTTTCGGTTTCGGTTTCGGATTTCGGATTTCGGATTTCGGATTTCGGATTTCGGTCAATTGATATGATTGATTGACTTAATTTTTTGGACCAACAAAACTAAAAATATTATTTAATTAATAATTTATTATTAATATTTAATATTTAATCTGTTTGTGTAACAGAAATGTGAATGGATTAATCAGATTAATCCAGAGTAACTCTCCCACGTTTTCTCACCCACTCTCCCACGTTTTTCATCATTACTAACATTTAGTGAATTCAGCCATTAGTGGCAATGAATTCAGGTGCCATTAGTGGCAGAGTTAGTGGTGTTAGTGGCCATTAGTGGTGACTCTTCCTTCCATTTCCTATGGCTATATAAACTGGTCAGTCTTCATCATTTCAACACACTGAAACACAGAAATACAAAACTTCTTACTGCATTCCTCTCTTTTCTGCATACTAAGTAAGTCTTAGTAAGTCGTGTGATTTGCTCCGTTTTCTTTGAGTTCGCAGTGTTCTACTGTTTGAAGTGCCGCTACAGTAGAACTGTTATCCCGTTCCATCCTGGGAGAAATTAACCCGTGAACCTTGGGCAACTGTGAGGGGGTTAGATTTCTTAAGGAGACACAAGTAAATTGTGGGCTCGGGATTGTCCCATAACAACTGATAATATACTTCTGTTTATTGTCTTTTCTGATTTATTTGGTTGCAGGAATAACAAAAGCTACTTAATTTAGATAAATCTATAGCATATTAACTAGATCCACACTTGAATAGGTGATGCTTCTAGTTCTTTTTTCTTATCCTTAGCTTCACGCTATGATGTAACTCTAGGTACTCTATGGTAATCATTTACGATTTCAGATTTAAAGGAGGAGCGGAGAATTACCCTTTGACATACAATATGGTACAGAGGAAGCAGTAGCTTGAGGCTCTTTTTACAATATCATTGTATTTCTTTATGTGATAACATGTTAGTTAGTACACTGTTACCTGTAAATGATTTAATTTTGAGTATTTCATGATTAACGTATCGTGTAAATATTATTTATATCATCAATACATTAGGAAAACCTGTAATAAATCCATGAGTTAAAATGGTTTCAGCTTAACTATGCAACGCGGAGTCCAGGACATGAAAATAAACAAGAGATTTGTTACAAAGTCATAGAATTAATAGGATCGGACTGCTCTTTACAAAAGAGAAAAGAAAGATAAAAGACAAAAATAGATTTTTTCTTTTAACTAAATCAACGCCATGTTAAGTAAAATAATTAGCCAAAAGATAATAATTGTAGGCAAGAAGGCAGGGAATTGTAGGCAAGAAGGTAGGGAATGAGTTGTCAACAAATGAAAGCATGTTGCTCCCAAACGCACACGCAAGTATACGCGGTCGCCAAGTAATAAAGTGACAAAGTCGAGTATCGTTCCCACGAGGACTATGCAGACTAGTGCTTAATAAACAATTCCTGAACAAACTATCCAGGGGTCTTTTTCCAATGGTAGTAAGAGTTTTTATACTAAAGTGCAGTAATTAAAGTGCTGGAATGTAATCAAGCAATGGGGCAAAACTTTGGTTGTTAACAATATCAAGGGAGCGATCCAGGGTTAGAATTACGAACAATCCAGTTGATGTATTCAATTGATTTCACTTCTTAAATCCCGGGTTACTAACTGACAGGTTAATTGTAATTATGAAAACCTTTCAGTTCTTCACAATCTATGCAAGCTACTCTAATCCCTGTATGTCTACGGGTTAAATCACATGCACGCATTAACGATCCTGTAATTAGTTAAACTAGGCAAGCAAGTATATGTCTATCCTACCCGCGAATTGATTCCCCGATGCCCGGGTTCACAAACTAGTTCTATTCTTCCTTATTACGTAATTAGATTCTCTCTTTCGAGTTCAACCCAAAAACCATAGATGATGTATAACTATCGAGCTCTAACAATTATACAAGTTAAATCAAGGAAGAATAAGTAACCCGTTATGGGATTCAATCAATGGAAATCAATCTTCAACAATCAACTTTCATGTAAATTCTAACCCCAGAACGTTAGGAAATTAGCCACACATATTCATAATCACAAGGCAAAGATTTGGTGTAATAATGAAATAAATGATGTAATAGATGAAAGAATTGGGAATAACCCTTGTTCAATAAAGTGTGTAGCTCTCAATATTGCTCCAAAGTCAAGAACTCCTTACAAAAACTAAGTAATAAACTATTTATATTGTTTCCAAACCCTTGTACATAAGTTAAACCCAAAACTAGAAGGAATAGGAAGTAAAATCGCGCATAAGGGGCGCTATAACGGGCGCCCCGCGCCCCGAAAAGCGTGCAACCAACCAGAACACGCCCCCAGGCTTCGTGCCTTTGGCCTGCGGCGCGCCTGGCAACGCGCAGCCTTCCTCGCGCTATGGTTGGCGCGGCGCGGAGGCTGCAGCGCCAGGCCAAAAATTGCTTCTTTCGCTCCAAAACTCGGCTTGTGTCGTGCCTTTGTGTGCTCGATCCAATCTTCAATCATCATCCAATCAATTCATGCTCAATCAAGCTTCGAAACGCTCCAAATGTATCGCGTAACGACCTACACACGAACAACACAACATCAGCGTAAAACCATACTCACAAGCCACCAAACAAGTGCAAAACAAGCTCAAATGTGCGGAAATATTAAGGAAAAGTAGGCATAAAATGCCGAACATCACCACCCCACACTTGAACCTTTGCTCGCCCTCGAGCAAGTCACATCTCACTTCCCAACCTAGATAGAACAGGTCTGCCTATGACTATGGTTGATACCGACCATTGAACCAATGCGCACATGACTACCATGGATCCACAACATGCCAACAATTTACCAACTCAAAAATATGAGAACAACCACCCCAAACTTGCTCAAATGCACAAACTCAACTCAATGCAACCATGCTCCCACAAAATTACACCTATCTACTCAATCAAAAGCCATCAACTTCACCGAATTCATGCAAACCACGTGCCCTCACCAATATGAAAGAGAGTGCCCCCCATAGATCACACACAAAAACAAATATCATGAATAGAACGGGGCAATAACAATTGAATTCTCTCACTCTCATGAAAGGCTCACATGTCACACACAACGTACCATAGGCTTGCCCGTAGTGTAGGACTCCACTAATGTAGGCTCACTCCAATCGGGATTAACAAGGACTTTAGAAAGGTCGTAATGTAGGCTAAGGGGCGGGTAGGATACATATGGTAATAGTGACTACCTCCCTAAGCACTTTAATACATCACATTTATTCCAAACACAAGTCTCAACAAACCACCCAATCACAAGTACCACACATACACCTTCTCAACAAGTAGCATATTTTCTTTTCAATCACACACTAGCAAGGACGGGATATCTTTCTCTCTTCCTTTTTTTTTTCACAATTTTTTTCTTTCAACTTTGCTATTTTTTTTTTCTTTTCATTTCATTTTTTTTTTCATTAACTTCCATCCTTGCCAATGTTTTCCACTACTTCACAATTTTCATAAGTATTTCCCTTTTATTAGCTCCACTCAAAAGTCTCCCAACATCTAACCACCACTCCAATCATCTACACAATGGCAATAAAGTGCTTAAGGAGTAAGGGCCAAAAGAGTCAATTAAGAACAAATGGGTAGGCTCGGGGTGTGGGTGCCAATCAAAAAGGGTCAATTCAAATCACAACACAATTTTTCAAGGTATATATGTAAGGGTAGGCAAGTAAAAGAAGGCCTTGTATCATCTCCCGACTAGAGCTAACCTAGGATTTCGCTTTGCACACACACGGGGCAAGTTCTAGACATTAACATGCAACATGGAGTAATTAAGAACATGCCTCACAACACACATTGCACGCAATCCACACAAAAAGGCTCAATCAACAACTCTCAACCAAGCTTTTAGAATGCAACTTGTGGAAATTTAAGCACTCATGCACAAAAGTTAGCAATCAAGTCAAACAAGCGGATTCAAGCATCTCAAGGGGGTTGTTCCAATTTTTTTTCTTTTTCTAGGCATGCATCAAATTAAAACTCAAGGACACCACAAATAGCACATGCAATCAAGTCCAAGTCCACCGGTATCAAACAAATCAAAGGCACCTAGCATTCTACCTATTTCCTTAGCCTAGGGTCATCTAAAACTAACTATCCTAATCCTAAAAATGGAAAACTACCCGGTTCAAAGGTCACCCCGTGGAAAAGAACCGCGACCATAAGAAAAACCACGGGGCGGATAGCATGTACCACTAATAAAACTAAAAGGAAAATCTTTTTAGACTTTTTCATTGGTTTTCTAATTTTTTTTTCATTTTTCATATAGTAAAGCAAGAAACAAATAAAAATAAAGTCAAGTGACAAAATAAAAAGTCCTAAGGTACATGCATCCTAAACCTCAAAATAAAAACTAGATAAAGGGCAGTACCCCACCCCACACTTAAACTAAGCAATGTCCCAGTGCGACAAAGAAGTAAGTGCAAAAGTAAGAGTACAAGAAAACTGCCCTGAAAGCTGGATGGTGCACGGGAGAGTGGACCTAGGCCCCCGCCTCATGATCAGTCTCATACTCACTATCTGGATCATTGGCCACAATCTCGGAATCAGTGTTCTCATCCTCCCGCGGGTCCACCGTTCCAGCCTCAACCTCGCCCAACAGGACCTTCGAGGTCTCCGTCAGCGGGACCTGGCGGTCAATACGAGTCATATCAACGCCCGACTGACGGGCCATAGCCTCTATCATCAAATACTGACGCGCGGCCAAGTTGGCACTAGTCTCTCGCAAATCATCCGCCGTCAGCTTCACCGGTGCTGTGGTGATAACCCCCTTGACCGAGGCAATGTCAAAAGGCCTCCCAAAATCAAGGACAATGCGATCCCCGACCTCATCTGCGGGGACGCCCGCCTTCTCTAAATATCGGGTCAAGAGGTTCCCAAAATACAACCGACTACATGATTTTTCATACCTCTCTTGTTTCATCATTTTCAACATGTAGTACCCAATGTTCACCGGCCTCCCGGTCATGAAAAAAATACACCATGCACGCCCGAGTCTTAGTGACCTCGGAATAATGAGAACATGGAAGAATCCGTGCATTTATAAACCGCATCCATACACGTGCCGGCTTGATAAAGTGGGAGAAATGCATAAACTTATGTCGCCCAGCTGCTCCTCGTCCCCACTTATGTGTGGACCCCTCACCACACAAAGTCTCCCGCAAGGCCGTGTAATCCGGTGTCTTGATGTAATTTCTCAACTCCTCATGATCGGGGTCATCTACCCCCAAGAAGGCATTCAATGCCGTGGGATCTAACTTCACCTTCACTCCCCTAACCGTCACCATGTCATCATCTCTCCACGCCTCATCGGGCTCCCAGTTGGCATAAAGTTCTTGGACCATGTCCAAGTTGGCAGGCCCCGGACTCTCAAACACTGAGTCCCACTTGAGGGCAATAATCTTCTCGGCCACATCTCTAAACTTTTGTAGCACCGGCCGTTTATCAATGGCTTGCTCGGGGATGTACCCCGCAAGCCTCACATTTTTATACCATGTTTGGCAATCTCCCTTCTTCACGAAAGGGAGGCCATACCTAGTCTTGCCTCCGGGACGTGGTATCGGCACCGCGTCCTTTGGAATCTTGGCCTTAGCCTTTGCTTTTGCCTTGGGCTTGGCCGGTGCCTTACCCTTTTGCTTTGAGGAGGAAGGCTCGGCTTGAGGTTCTCTCCTCGGGCCCGCAGTAGATGAAGAACTCGCCTTTTGAGATGTGGCTACCATGGTACCTACACAAATACAAACATCAATGTTAGATGTATAGCTATGCACCAAAAACAATTCAAGCTCAAGGGTACCACCCCATACTTAGCACACACTCTATGTGGCAATCACTTGTTTCAATGGCACGAGCACCCCACACTTGAACAAAACTAGCCTTGGCAAAATATACCACGTCTTGAATTTTTAAAATCAAGCTAGTGTGGGTGCCTCATGATCAAATCTAGTGTGTATGCAACACCTAATGTTCATTGTAAGCCTAAGGAATGCATTGCTACTCAAGAATTCACAATGTCATTGATATTTCATCTTTGAGGCTTTTTCACAAACACCTAGTGTGCACAACTTTGAACTAGCTATTTCAATTGATTTTGTAATGTGCCAACCCTCCCAATGTGTTGGGAGATCTCTTTTTACAAGTCACAAGTTCTATACTAAGCATCATAAACAATTAAGCACATCAAGATTGAATTTTTATGGAAAAACTTATAACTAGCTAAGAGAATCACCCATGAGCAATTATGAAAACAACTTACATGTTATTGAGAAGGAAGAGTAGTAATGGACTTACTTGATGGTGTTAGAAGTGATTGCACAAGATTTGGGATGATTTTTATTGTTGCTAGTGAATTAGTGTGTGATTAGAGAGAGTTTGGAGTGAAAGTAATGAAGAAAAAGTGTAAGAAATCGGGGTTATAGGGGTTGGGAGTTTAAAGAATTTCGGGTCAAACCCGTTGACCCGTTTTTCAAACCAAAAAATTGGCCTCCGCGTTGAGCTCCGCGCCGCAAGCCCATCACGGGCACAAAGTTTGAGCTACTGCCGAGCCCTCCGCGACGAGGCCCGCGACGCATGCCCATTGCGCGCAACATTGTGACCCTTCTGCCTAGCGTGGCGCGGTGGGAGGCGCGGGGCGCTCCCAACCGCGCCTAGCTTCTTTGTTTCACGTTTTCTCGCGCTTTGGGAGGCGCGGGGCACTCCCGAACGCGCCCACGAACGTTTTTTCGCACCGACTTTCGATTCCAAGTACAAACCAAGCGTGGGACATGTCTCGAGATGTCCCATCCCCCTCAATGCATTCATTTCACCGTATTTAGCTCACCCGATTCCTGCAAAAACGACACACAAAAACAACAAAAACGTGACACTATATATAAAAAAACAAAAGAAAACTAAACTATTACAAGTACAAACTCGGGTTGCCTCCCGAGAAGCGCCTTATTTAACGTCGTGGCACGACGGGTATAAATCAAGGGTCCCTCAAAGTGATTGAAGTGCGGTGATTCCCCCCAATAGTGTTTCACCCTTTGACCATTAATCAAAAATGTGTTTTCAGAACCCGGGGCTCTCAATGCAACCGCTCCATGTGCGGTAACACGAACAACTTCAAAAGGCCCCGACCATCTCGACTTGAACTTGCCCGGAAACAATTTCAACCTCGAGTTGAACAACAATACACGCTGCCCGGGCTCAAAAGAGCGATGCTCAATGTGCTTATCATGCCACTTCTTTGTCCGCTCCTTATACAATTTCGCATTTTCATATGCATGGAAACGGAACTCTTCAAGTTCATGCAATTGAAGCATCCTCTTCTCACCCGCTAAGGCCATATCAAAGTTGAGCTTTTGAATAGCCCAATACGCCTTATGCTCTAATTCAACCGGCAAGTGACAAGCCTTCCCATAAACAAGCCTATATGGAGAGGTTCCAATAGGCGTTTTGAAAGCAGTTCGGTAGGCCCAGAGAGCATCATCTAACTTCATAGCCCAATCCTTCCTCGAGGCATTCACGGTCTTCTCAAGGATTTGCTTGATCTCTCTGTTAGACACTTCCACTTGGCCACTAGTTTGGGGATGATAAGCAGTAGCCACCTTGTGGCGAACCCCATACTTAGCCAATAATTTATTGAACAACCGGTTACAAAAATGCGTACCTTCATCACTAATAATAGCCCGCGGTGTCCCAAAACGAGTGAAAATATTCTTCTTCACGAACTTCACCACCACACTCGCATCATTTGTAGGAAGTGCAATGGCCTCCACCCATTTAGATACATAATCAACTGCTACAAGGATGTATTTATTGCCCATAGAAGGTGGGAATGGACCCATAAAATCAATACCCCAACAATCAAACAGCTCAATCTCCAAAATATTGTTCAAAGGCATCTCGTGACGCCTAGTAATGGTACCCGTTCTTTGGCAACGATCACATTGCTTCACTAATGCATGAGCATCTTTAAATAAAGTAGGCCAAAAGAAACCAGATAGCAGTACCTTTGCAGCTGTTCGATCTCCACCAAGGTGGCCACCATAAGGAGAGGAATGGCAGCTCTGTAGAATCGGCTCTACTTCTTCCCTTGGAACACATCTCCTAGCTAGTTGATCAACACCTATCTTGTACAAATAGGGCTCATCCCACACATAAAATCTGCTCTCATGAAGGAGTTTACGCTTCTGCTCGGCAGTTGCCCCAGGGGGATACACATTACTCACAAGAAAATTCACCATGTCAGCATACCATGGCACCTCAGCTGCATCAAGAGCAAAAAATTGCTCATCAGGAAATACCTCTTTAATCTCAGGCCCCTCATCTACATGATCTCTATTCTCCAGCCTTGACAAATGATCAGCTACTTGGTTCTCAGTCCCCTTGCGATCTCGAATTTCAACATCAAACTCTTGCAATAGGAGAACCCATCGAATAAGTCTCGGCTTGGAGTCCTTCTTTTCAAACAAATACCGGATTGCGGCATGATCAGTGTAGACAACAACACGAGTGCCAACCAAATAAGATCTGAATTTATCAAAAGCATAAACCACGGCTAGCAACTCCTTCTCAGTGGTAGTATAATTAGACTGGGCTGCATCAAGTGTCTTGCTTGCATAATAGATGGAGTGAAAAATCCTTCCAATTCTTTGGCCTAGAACAGCCCCAATAGCATTATCACTCGCATCACACATCAATTCAAACGGCAAAGACCAGTCCGGAGCAATGATGATTGGTGCGGTCACCAACCTTTTCTTCAACTCTTCAAACGCCTTAATACACGCGTCATCAAACACAAATTTCACATCCTTCTCCAACAATTTGCACAAGGGAGTGGAAATTTTGGAGAAGTCCTTTATGAACCGTCTATAGAACCCTGCATGTCCCAAGAAACTACGCACCCCCTTAACAGAGATAGGTGGTGGTAATTTCTCAATAGCCTCTATCTTCGCCTTGTCAACCTCAATCCCTTGCTTTGACACCTTGTGCCCAAGTACTATGCCTTCTTGAACCATAAAGTGACATTTTTCCCAATTCAGCACCAGATTTGTTTCTTCACAGCGGCTCAGCACAGCATCAAGATTCTTCAAGCATTCATCAAAAGAGTCACCAACCACTGAGAAATCATCCATAAACACCTCCACAAATTTTTCCACCATGTCAGTGAAAATAGCCATCATGCACCGCTGAAAAGTTCCTGGGGCATTACACAACCCAAATGGCATCCTCCTAAATGCATAGGTGCCATATGGACAAGTAAAAGTGGTCTTCTCTTGGTCTTCAGGGGCTATCACAATTTGATTGTAGCCCGAATAACCATCCAAGAAACAATAATACTCATGGCCTGCTAGTCTATCCAACATCTGATCAATAAAAGGGAGTGGGAAGTGATCTTTCCTGGTGGCCTTGTTCAGCTTCCTATAATCAATGCAAATTCGCCACCCTGTAACAGTTCTTGTAGGAATCAACTCATTGTTCTCATTCTTCACCACTGTCATGCCCCCTTTTTTAGGAACACATTGCACTGGACTCACCCACTTGCTGTCAGAGATAGGAAAAATTATACCAGCATCCAGCCACTTGATAACTTCTTTCTTCACCACCTCCTTCATGATTGGATTTAGCCTCCTCTGCTGCTCTATGGATGGCTTATGATCTTCCTCCAAGAGAATTTTATGCATGCAGAAAGAAGGACTAATCCCTCTAATATCAGCAATAGTCCAGCCAATAGCTCTCTTGCGCTCTCGCAATACCCGCAACACCTTCTCAACCTGCACATCAGACAACAAAGAAGAAAGGATCACGGGTAAAGTATTACCTTCACCCAAATAAGCATAACGTAAATGTGCGGGTAAAGGTTTGAGCTCAAGATTAGGAGCTTTCTCAATAGACGGTTTAGCAGGAGCTAAGGTCAACGGTCTATCAAGCTCCTCAAATTTCTTCCACCCTGGGATGAATCTACTCTGCATATTAAGGACTTCCACAAATTCTTCAGTATCTTCATCCTTCAGGATATCAGCATCATCACATAAGAGTGCCCTTTCCAAAGAATCAACATTAGAAGCCAAGAATGACCTCTCATCAGCAGTCAACTCATCATCTATTACCTTTACCATGGACAACTCTTCATAATGAGAAGGAAGCTGGGTAGCTCTGAACACATTAAACACAGCTTCTTCCCCATTTACCTTCATGATCATCTTGCCAGCTCTGACTTTAATAACAGCATCAGCAGTAGCCAAAAATCCTCTTCCCAAGATGAGAGGAACCTCAGGATCAGCTTCATAATCAAGAATAATAAAATCAACGGGTAAAATGAACTGACCCACTTGTACAAGCACATCCTCAATAATCCCCTCAGGGCATGTCAAAGATCTATCAGCAAGCTGCAAGGTCACAGTAGTGGGTCGTGGCTCACCCAGGCCTAGCTTCCTAAAAACTGAAGAAGGCATCAAATTCACACTAGCACCCAAATCACATAAAGCACGACCAACCTCATGTTCCCCAATTTTCAAAGGGATGGTAAAACTGCCCGGGTCCTTCAATTTCTGCGGAAGCTTGCTTCTAACTCTGGAACTGCACTCCTCAGTAAGTGCAACTGTCTCAAACTCAGTCAATCTTCTCTTGTTAGCAACAATATCCTTGATGTATTTAGCATATTTGGGAACATCCCGCAAAAGCTCCACCAAAGGAATATTTACCTGAATTTGACTCAATATCTCCAAAAATTTCTTGCATGCTGCATCAACTTTTTGCTTCTGAAGTCTCTGCGGGAAAGGTGGTGGTGGTCTCACAATAGCAGACTCGGGCTGCTTTTCAATTACCTTTTCTGCTTCTTTTTCCACCTCCCTATCAACATTTGGCTCTAACTCACCAACAGGCTTCTTTGGCTTTGGGGGAACTTCCTCCAGTGCTCTTCCATTCCTCAAAGTCACTGCTTGCACAAATTCTCTCAGATTCTTCTCTGTATCACTCGGTAAAGCACCCCGAGGTCTATTATTTTGTGCTCCAGCAAGCTGCCCCAATTGTCTTTCAAGATCTTTCTGTGCATTGCTCAAATCTTTTATTGTTTGTGCCTGAGATGCTGACTCATCAATGAGCTTTTGCTGCCCTGCAAGAATTTTCTTGAGCATTTCCTCCATAGTATTAGACTGCTGTGGCTGAGCCTGAGACTGTGATCCCTGCTGTGGTGCATTGTTTTGATTAAATTGGGCTCTCTCATTACCCTGAAACTGCTCACGGGTATCTCTCCAAGAAAAATTTGGGTGATTACGCCAACCCGTGTTATAATTATTACCATACTGATTTCGGTTTTGGCCCTGTGATCTGTTCTGATTACCCACATAATACACTGATTCTGGGTTAGAGGGACAAACTTCAGTGCTATGATCCTCACCACATACCTCACAAAAGGCCTGAACTTGCTGCACTGGAGCTGGTTGTGGCTTTGCTTGGAGAGCCAGCTTGCTGATTTGATTGGAAAGTGCATCCATCTTTGCTCGCAACTCTGTGATTCCATCTAGTTGAAGTACCCCAGCAGCTTTCTGTGTAGCCGCTCTGCTAGCCCCCTCACTAAATATATTAGCTCTGCCATCACCCTGCCAATCAGGATTGCTCTGTGAAAACTTATCAAGTAAGTCATAGATCTGTTCAAAATTTAAGGCCAACACTTGGCCTCCAGCAGCAGCATCAACCACAATCTTAGTCTGTTGGTTCAATCCCTCAACAAAAGTGTGTGCAATAACTTCATTAGTTTGATTGTGGTGAGGACAATCTCTCAATAACGCCTTAAATCTCTCCCAGGCTGCATATAATGATTCGCCTTCAAACTGCCTGAAGGATAAAATTGCACTCCTCAACCTGGCCGTCTTAGCCGACGGATAAAACTTAGCCAAGAATTTCTTAGCTAAATCCTCCCAAGTAGTGATAGACCCAGGCTTTTCAGCCTTTAACCACTTCCTTGCTGTCCCAATCAATGAAAATGGGAACAAAGTCATTCGCACATAATCAGTAGGCACACCTGTCGGTGTATAAGTATCACTGATCTCCAGAAAGTTCTGCAAGTGTTGCTGCGGATCTTCATGCAGGAGTCCACTATATTGCCCCGTCACATGCAGCAACTGAATCATGCCGGGCTTGATCTCAAAGTTCCCAGTAATAGCAGGCTTCACAATACTTCACTCTACTCCTTTCAGACTAGGAAGAGCCACATCTCGCACTGCTACTGTTTGTTCTTCAGCCATTTCAACAGGAAGAGATGCAAGTACGATTGCTAATGCTTCTCGATCTCTCGCTTCTTTCCTTGTCTTCCTCAAGGTTCTTTCAGGCTCGGGATCAAAAGGTGCGAGTGATTCGTCCTTTTTGTTCCTTTGCATTCAAAACCTATTGCCTGAAACAGCACAAGAAACTCAACAAAAAATTAAACCTGAATAGCAATTAAGTAATTGTTCAAAAGTAATTAGTCCGTAATTAGTCCCCGGCAACGGCGCCAAAAACTTGTTGCTCCCAAACGTACACGCAAGTATACGCGGTCGCCAAGTAATAAAGTGACAAAGTCGAGTATCGTTCCCACGAGGACTATGCAGACTAGTGCTTAATAAACAATTCCTGAACAAACTATCCAGGGGTCTTTTTCCAATGGTAGTAAGAGTTTTTATACTAAAGTGCAGTAATTAAAGTGCTGGAATGTAATCAAGCAATGGGGCAAAACTTTGGTTGTTAACAATATCAAGGGAGCGATCCAGGGTTAGAATTACGAACAATCCAGTTGATGTATTCAATTGATTTCACTTCTTAAATCCCGGGTTACTAACTGACAGGTTAATTGTAATTATGAAAACCTTTCAGTTCTTCACAATCTATGCAAGCTACTCTAATCCCTGTATGTCTACGGGTTAAATCACATGCACGCATTAACGATCCTGTAATTAGTTAAACTAGGCAAGCAAGTATATGTCTATCCTACCCGCGAATTGATTCCCCGATGCCCGGGTTCACAAACTAGTTCTATTCTTCCTTATTACGTAATTAGATTCTCTCTTTCGAGTTCAACCCAAAAACCATAGATGATGTATAACTATCGAGCTCTAACAATTATACAAGTTAAATCAAGGAAGAATAAGTAACCCGTTATGGGATTCAATCAATGGAAATCAATCTTCAACAATCAACTTTCATGTAAATTCTAACCCCAGAACGTTAGGAAATTAGCCACACATATTCATAATCACAAGGCAAAGATTTGGTGTAATAATGAAATAAATGATGTAATAGATGAAAGAATTGGGAATAACCCTTGTTCAATGAAGTGTGTAGCTCTCAATATTGCTCCAAAGTCAAGAACTCCTTACAAAAACTAAGTAATAAACTATTTATATTGTTTCCAAACCCTTGTACATAAGTTAAACCCAAAACTAGAAGGAATAGGAAGTAAAATCGCGCATAAGGGGCGCTATAACGGGCGCCCCGCGCCCCGAAAAGCGTGCAACCAACCAGAACACGCCCCCAGGCTTCGTGCCTTTGGCCTGCGGCGCGCCTGGCAACGCGCAGCCTTCCTCGCGCTATGGTTGGCGCGGCGCGGAGGCTGCAGCGCCAGGCCAAAAATTGCTTCTTTCGCTCCAAAACTCGGCTTGTGTCGTGCCTTTGTGTGCTCGATCCAATCTTCAATCATCATCCAATCAATTCATGCTCAATCAAGCTTCGAAACGCTCCAAATGTATCGCGTAACGACCTACACACGAACAACACAACATCAGCGTAAAACCATACTCACAAGCCACCAAACAAGTGCAAAACAAGCTCAAATGTGCGGAAATATTAAGGAAAAGTAGGCATAAAATGCCGAACATCAAAGCATATGGGGAAATAATTAAGGCTACAATCTTAAGGTGTTTGTATTTTCGATTGGACAAAAAAAATATAATAATAATTTTATCATGCAAGGAATTTGATCTGAAGTTATATTTTTGATCGGTTCTTAAGTTAGGTTAGGTCAATAATTTTGATTGTTGAAATCTAAGTACTGTATTAAAAAAAAAAAAGTTACTTACGAGATTCCCATATTTAATCATGGCAAAACCCATCGCACCAACTATATAAACCCCTCTCTTATTCCCTTGTTTTCACACCTCAATTGTATTCTCTCTTCCTCTCTGTTCGGATCCTCCATTTTACAGATATCAAGTTTCAGCTTTTTATTTATGTCTCAAAAATTCTCCAAACCTACAAAGCGCAAAAGTTTCAACACATAACCACCTTCATGAATGTACAGTGAGAATTCTTATTCTTTTCTAATATTATCAGCTTAACTTAGGATTTCATCTCAGGAACTTCAATTTCTTTGGCATGTGTCCACCAATACTTTCTTTTTGTCTTTTTTTTTTTGTTTTTTTTGTTTTTTTGTGTTCTTATATACATCATGCCCCTAAACACGTTATATTAGACATACGATGTGTTTTTGTCTAGACTTGGATATTGCTACTTTTTTTTGTTTTTAATTTTGCGAAAGAAGGTTTTTTTTTTTTTTAATTTTTTTGGCTAAGGAAAGCCAAAATATTATATATTATGACTGGTCAATATTACAAAAGTTCCTCATTCTCTTTCTGAGTCGGGAAGAGGAATCAAAATTCAGTTCATCCATTACAAAAGACGGTACATAATTAAAGTAAACTAGTGAGTCTTGAGAAGCATTACAACCATATTTAGGTAGCAAATCAGCTACAGAATTCGCTTCTCTGTATATATGCTTGACTTCAGTGCATCCTAAATCAGATAGTAAGGACCTGGAATCACATAAAATATTAGAGTATGCTTCATTAGTTCCTTTCAGCATGAGCGATAGGATGTTTGAATCAACTTCGACTTGAAGTGGTGCAAGATTATATAATTTTGCCATGTATAGCCCTTGATATAAGGCGTTAATTTCTGCATGGATCACAAAAGATTGTGGTAGATACTTTACAAAACCCATCCGCCAAGTTCCTTGAGCATCCCGAATAACTCCTATTCCTCCAATCCCTGTTGTTTTGTTGAAAGCACCATCTTTGTTTAATTTGAAGAATCCTTTGTCAGGAGGATGCCATTTAATATAAGAGATAATTGATGCCTCATTTTTCATCGGTGTTGAGTTAATGTAATAGAATTTAGCTGCTTGTGTTGCAATTAAGGTGCGGTTAACAGGAAGTGAGCTGTTTTCTAAGACGTTCTTATTCCTGATTTTCCATATATTCCATAGAGCAAATAGAATGTATGTTTCATAAGGGATACCGTTAATTTCCATTCCAGGCCCTTTCTTACCGTACAAGTTTCTTATCCATTGAATGAAGTTTTGCGATGGGGATAGTTGAAGATGAGTCCATATATCTTTCCCAATTTTAGGACATTCAACAAAAAGATGATGAATTGACTCAGTTGTAGCAGGGCAATGTCTGCATGACTCAGATAGAATAATGTTCCTGTGAAATAGGTTTTGAGCAGTTGGCAGCTTGTTTAGGCTAAAAGACCAAAGGAAGAATTTTATCTTATTAGGAATATTTAATTTCCAAATCCACGAAATTGGGTTTCCCTCAAGAATATGTTGAATTGAACTTTTGGGGAGAGACCATAGCAAGTAGGCTGATGTGGTGTTAAAACATCCATCATAAGATCGATTCCAACAAAATTTATCTTGTAGGTTATTAGCTAAGCCACGGTGAGTATTAGGGATATGTGTTTGGATTTCAATCGAAAGTTCAAAAGATAGGTTAGATAAATCCTAAGATGATGGAGTAAGAATACATTGGACAGTTGCCTGGCGAAGATAATCTGCGATTGGTCCTTGAATTAAGGAACGGAGTGTTTTATCAGGATATATCTAATTGTCATTCCAGAGATTAATATTTTCTCCACTGCCCACAGTCCAAGATATAGCATTACTACAAATGTGGTTGGCCTTTGCAATGCTCTTCCAAATGTAAGAGTCTGTTTGTTTTGCAGTAATCTTCCGAATTGTGTTGTTGTTTCTACCGTATTTTCTTGTCAGAATTTGAACCCAAGGTTTATCTTCATTCTTTTTCAGTCTCCATGCCAATCCTGAACCAGAGCACCGTTTTTCTGTTTTGCTTTGTGGAGACCTAACCCTCCTTTGCTTTTTTGAGTAGTGACTATATCCCAGTTAACATGATGAAGCTTTTTCTTTTGCATGGTCGATCCCCATAGGAAATTCCTTTGAATTTGGTCGATATTTTTTAGGGTTTTAGCCGGAAGAAGATTGACCTGCATAGAGTAAGTTGGGATGGCTGCTAAAACTGAATTAATTAGCGTGGCTCAACCTGCAATGCCTACGCAATTTGTTTTCCAACCCTGAAGCTTAGAGTTCATTATATCAAAAATTGATTGATAATCTGAATTTTTGGGGTGATTATTTGTAATAGAAAAACCTATGTATTTACCAATCTGCGTTGCGATAGAAATATTTAATAGAAATCTCATTACATAGTCTAATAGGAGAATTCTTAGAAAAAGTTATTTTGGACTTTGAAAAGTTAACTTTCTGGCCATAGAGGCAGCTAAAGTTTGAGAGGACTCCATTAATAGTGGAAGCATTTTCCCTGGTTGCGGAACCAAACAAGATGAGATCATCTGTAAAAAGAAGATGTGATAACTTAGGGCCAGTTCTTGATAACTTAATAGGTTTCCATTTTGAGTATTCTATGGCCTTGGAAATATTCCGGCAGAGGACTTCCATACAGATAATAAAGATGTAAGGAGAGAGAGGATCACCTTGTCTAATACCTCTTGAAAGTAAGAAGTATTGGGTTGGTTTTCTATTTATAAGAATAGTAATAGAGGAAGTTGTTATACAATCCATAATAAGATTTATAATATTAATGGAAAAATTAAAATAATTGAGACTGTTTTTTTATAAAGGACCACTCAAGATGATCAAATGCCTTTTTTAGATCAATTTTGATCATCATATTACCTGACTTACAGGATGTTCGTTTAAAGGAATGAATCGCTTCTTGAACTATCATAGCATTATCCGCAGCTCGCCTTCAAGGAAGAAAACTAGATTGGTATGGGCCAATGATATTGTCTAGATGAGGGCGAATTCTATTAACAAGAATTTTGGTTATGATTTTGTAGATTGTGTTTCAGAGGCTTATTGGGCGATAGTGGGACACAGTTTCTGGATATTATATTTTAGGAATAAGCGTAATGTGGGTTTTATTTAAACTGGGATCAATTTTACTAGTAGAGAAAGCTTGAAAACAAACTTGGTTGACAACATCCCTTGTGTCCAGATGGAATTTTTGAAAAAAAGCAGGGTGAAGACCATCGGGGCCTGAGGCTTTCAAGGGTTTGAAAGATGACATAGCTTTATGAATCTCGCTAGTAACAAGGAGTCTGTCGATTTGGTTGGATGTCTGGTGATCAAGAGAGTTTTCCTGGGCAGTGTTAGTAGAGTGGGCTGATTGAAGGAGGCCAGTTCTACAGATATTGGTAAAGTGATCAATGATCATATTGTGAATATCAGCTTGGTTAAAAAATCAGTTTCCTACTGAGTCTGTTAGAGCAATAATTTTGTTACGCCTACGTCTCTTAACAGTAGATGTATGGTAAAATCTCGTGTTCGCATCTCCATCATTTATCCATTGGATACGAGATTTTTGTTTCCATAAATCTTCTTCATCTTTCAAAATTACATTATAATCATTAATAAGCGAGTTTTCTAAATTGTAATGAAAGCTATTCTTCCTAGCATGGTTCATTCTTTGCAAGCCAGCCAACCTATTAGCAATAATTCTCTTATTGTGGAAAATATTGCCAAAAATACTTTTGTTCCACAGACTGGCTATATTGGGCGTCGATATGCCAACAGGACTTGACTATTCTAGGAAAATCATAATGGTTAAGCCACATAGTTTCAAACTCAAATAAGGAGTTAGACGGACCTTTATTGGGAATTATGTCGACTAGTAAGGGACAATGATCAGATCTAGTTCTAGGTAAATGGATAATAGTTGCATCGCTAAATAAGTGTAGCCAGTCAGCATTAGCCAGAAATCTGTCTAATCTTTCTAAAATAATATTAGAACCAATTTTACTTTTATTAGACCAAGTAAATTTAGATACAGTATAGCCTAAATCAACCATGCCAGTAGTATTGATACAGTTTATAAAAGGCCCAATCCTCTTATTATTAACTAGGTTTCCTCCAAATTTTTCGTGCGCCGCAGTGACTTCATTAAAGTCACCACATAATAACCAAGGGCCTTTTATAGTGGAACCATAATTACCAATACTATCCCATAATTGGAGACGCTTATGTAATTTGCAACTAGCATAAACAACACTTAGATACCAAGTAGGAGCAGATCTATGTGTCTGAATGCTGACATGAGCCTCTTGGGGCGAATTAAAAATAAAGTCAAGGTGAAGGTCCTCTTTCCTCCAGAAGAGCACTATGCCACCAGAGAAACCATCAGCAAGTACTTGTTCAATAGCATCAAAAGGTAAATGGTTTAGCAAGTCATAATGGCCAACCATGTCCAGCTTAGTTTCAATCAATACCGGCAATGTAGGCGAATTAACTTGAACGAGATCTAGGGTAGTACGGCGAAATGCCAGGCTGCCCGCACCCCTACAGTTCCATAGAATCATCTTCATTTTTGGCATTTTCTAGGTTCGAGGAGCTCCCTCTCCTCAACATTTGAACACTGTAAGGCATTATTGGTGGCTGACTGGTTCCCGCTCCCATTGGGTAATCCTCCAATAGTTTCAGAATTGAACAAATTTTGTACTTGTACTCTGCCGGAGGAGCATAGCAACGGATAGTTAGTGATGTCTTGAACATGGTCTCCGGGAAGTTCCACATACACCTTTCTTCTACACCCTCGATGAATCCCTTGTACAGATCTCCCCCAAAGTCCCTACTTCCATCATAGTCTCTACAGCGTTTGTCGGGGATACACTTTGTTGGTATATAACTGGCGATGGTGACCTGAATACTTAAGGGGTATGAACCGGAAGAGACGGTGGTGTTGGCGACCTGAAGTCCATTGGGATTATTGGAGCTGTATTGAACATATTCTCTGAGTTTGGATGTTGGCGGGATGTCCATAAGAAGGTGGGACAAATCATTAGGGCCATGTTTGGATTGCGGACGAATTGTTGATACAATTCCACTGGGGTCAGTTCTTGGAATCTTACTGCTTGAAGTCCCGCTAAGTTTTGGGTTCCATGTCTCATTAATTCTACTGCTAGAACTGCTAGGAAACGAGGGTCGTATAACGAAACAATTATAGGTTGGTTGTTCACCACAACAGTTAATTCGCAAGTTTGTCCTGTTAGACCCAATTCCAACCACATTTCCAGGTTAAGGGGGGTTCCTTATCAGATCCATTGTTAATCGAAAGTGCGTCACTGGATAACTGTTGACTGGAATTAATGGAGTTCGGAGCATGGTGAACTGAGGTGGAATTTGATGATTTTGTTGATTCCTCTGAGTTGAATTTTTAGATGGAGTTCTGGTTCTTTGGTGACGTTGGCTTGAGTTTTGAGATGCTTGCACAGAGTTTAGGCGACGACGATGATGGTTGCTGTGAAATGATTGAGATGATGCTGGTCGTCGAGGCATTTTTCGGAGGAGCGACTTCCTGTTCAGTGGAGCTTTTGGTTATGTAGTTGCCTTTATCTTGCAAGTTTTGGGTTATAATAGAAGAAGAGTTTATGGGGGAAGAGTGCAATGTTGGCTCAGAGGTACATTGTACAGTAATGATGGAGTAAATAGGGGTCGTTTTAGGCACTGCCGTTAAGGTATGAGAAGGAGCAGGTAAGGAAGTTGGTTTTTTGAGTTTTGAAGTCGATGGTTTGTTTTGCTTTTTTGTACTAATAGTTTCAGAAGGATCCGAAATTAGACTCTTGTTGATAGCCTTTATAATATCTGAGACTTTTTTTGGTTCATGACTTTGATTTGTCTTAAAGGAAGTAAACGGATTTGCAGTCGAGTATAATTTTTTTGTTCTGTAGTCGTGTCCTTAAAGGAAGTAAAGGGATTTGTAGTGACTTTAGAAGGTGGGGCTATTTTAGGAGGTATATTTATAGAGGACCCACTACTTGTACCCAAAGTAATGTTATTTGAAGCCTGAGGTACTTGGAGAGAAAGTAATTTTTTGTTCTTTTCTGGATTTGTATTACATGATGATAACTTGAATGTTTCTAGGGGAAAGGGGTCTTCCACAGTAGTAATATTTCTCATAAATACTTGGTAAGGAGTGTTAACTTGGAGAGGAGAAATAGGCACACTGTGGAATGTCGATGATGTCAAAGGTGTGACATCATTGGTGGTTATAGTTTTTTTTTTAATAGGTGGATTCTGTGAAGTGGTATTTTTAGTAGTATGAATGGGTCCCAATGGTTGATTTTTATTGGGGTGATTGTTTGACATATCCCCTTTGGGTGAGACATGAATAAAAACAGGGTCAATTTTATCCACCTTAACATCCGAGGTAAGGTCAACTAGGGAATTTAATTGGACCCAAGAATTTTTGCTTTTAGGAAAGGTAAATGTTCTCCAACCATCTTCTTCTATTGCAGATTGGTTGACAGAGGAAGGAGACGTGGTGGGGTCCACTTTTGACTTGTTGGAAAGCTTAGATGTAGGACAATGGTGAATTAAATGGCCAATACAACCACACTTAACACAGAAATCAACAGAAGGTTCAAAAATAATTTTTTGGATGTGTTTACCTATCATAATTTCTGTGGGGAGAGGTTTTCCTATGGGTGCTAAAATACAACGACGAGCATACCTTCCTCTAGAAGCTTGAGTAGTGCAATTATGCACTTTGAGTAATGCTCCAATTTTGTTACCAATCTTCTTGACTATATCCTTGTCGTAGTATTCAGTGGGCAATTCATGCAATCTAATCCAAATAGAAGAATAATTTTCTGCCGTATCCAAAGCTTGGAATTTAGGCTCCCATTGTCTTACAGTCAGGAAGTGAGGACCAATAAACCATGGCCCATTATGCAGAGCCATGTTATAATTATCCGTGCAGTTAAGATTAATAAGATAGAAATCAGATCCTAAGTTGACAAGGTTAATGTCTTCATTAATCTTCCACAGCTGCTGGACTTTGGTTTTAAGGGCGATGTGACCCATTCTTTTGCCTAGTAGTTTTACAATGACTGCATATTTCCATTGATCATATAATCTACTTTTCTCTGCAGTTGAAACTGGAATAAAGAAGAGATGGTTTACCAGGTTCTCCACTTCATCCTCCATATCTTTTTCTTTTAGGAAGTCGGCTTTGAAGCTTTCTTGAGCATCTGCTAATTTAGGACCTACTAGTTTTTGGAGGAAACTCTATTTTGGAGGATGATCTGCTGGTTGGGGAATTTTCCCAGCTATATCGCACATTTCTTCATCACATGTACTCATAGTGACAAAGACGAAGGGATGCAGCAAGTAACACAATTTTTCAGGGTGTGATAATAGAAGCGAGGTATCATAAATTTGCTCTTCTATAAATAAGAAGTTTTGAACCCCAGCTCTCAGTCTTTCAGTAAATAATAATACTTATATGATTTGGATAACATACATATTTATATATAAATATATAATATCTATATGATTTTTTTTTTTAAAAAAACTCTGGTGCTGAAACTAAATAATTCAACAAGGAGTGAAGTAGGAAGAATGGTTTTTTTTTTTTAAAAAAAGTAGAAGATAGTTTAATTAAAATTAACCAGAAATTTTGGACTTAAAAAAACTTGAAGGTGTGAATACTGAACCAGATTCTGTTAGTTGGATTTATATGATTTCAAATGTGGAAATCCTGTTGAAAGAAACAACAATGTAAGCAACCCTGACTGAAACTTTGGCACTGGAGAAAAAGATCACATGGAAGTGCTTGTAATTTAGTAGTCGTATCAATGAAACTGTGGGTGGGCTCATAAAGGACGATCAACATTTAGAACATGATGAGGGATTGGAGAAAACTGGAATGGAAGCTATCCTGAATGGATGAGAAATCATATGACTTGGAAGTTAGTAGGCGTGGAAACAGAAAACTCCTTGCAACGTTTACGAGGATATTGAAGATTGCATGAAGATATGCATGAAATTTAAGAAGGCAGTAATGGAAAATTAAGCAACAAATATTGTGAGAGAAACTAGAGAGAAGTGATAGCATCTTGTCTCACTCTCCTGAACACAGCAGGACTGCGAAAGAAGGTTGAGCATAGTGAAACTAGTTTTTTTTTTTTTTTTTTTTGTCTCATATATATATATATGGGTTTGCTTGACCTCTAAAATGGAGAAGAAATCGAAAATAAAAAGATCATTATTTCTGACATATCAAATGGAGAATCATTTGCAATCTCTGTGTCGTTGCATATACCCACAGGACGGGAAACCAGTCATTGAGCTATGTATAACTGGGCCTTAGCACTTCTCAAGGGCCAGGGCTACTGTTGTCCACGAGAAGAGAACATTAATATCACGGTCCAATTATATGGAGCTTGCTTAAAAAGCTACTTACTTAGTGTTGAATGTAAGATCCAAAGATATAACATGTAGTAATATTAGAGCCGTTTAGATCAAAGAAAGAAAGAGAATGGCAAATTGATGGTGATGTCAAGCTCAGTTTGGTTAAATGTTATCAATTAAATCTGGAGCCACATATTTGATTTTGTAAATATTTTTGAAGTTTCTTTCCCAACTTGTTGTATACTCTTTATTCCAGGGATGGTTACGGTATACAAGAAACTGGGGAAGAAACACTTCAAAAACATTTACAAGATCAACACATGGGGCTTCCCAATGCTCAATTGATAATATCTAGGATAACTGAACCTGACATTACCATCAACTTACTGTTTTCTTCCTTTATCTGATCTTAAGACCATTAATGTTACTACATGAACATCTTGGATTGATTTCCTTCCTTTCTTAACATTTTTGAAGTGAAATTCATGAGGTTTTCTACTTTACAATTAGAAAAATTAGATTATAGGTATTATCCAATGAAGCTAAACCATAAAATAAGTAAAAAGACTTTCAACGAAAAAAGAGAAATGTTCACTTACTTCAATTTGAGTTTAGTTATACCTAGGTTTAGGCCTCATTGGTTTCACTTGCAAATCTCATTCAAATAAGCACATCCAAGTACTTTGAGACTAGAATGTAGCTCAAATGTTTAGTACTACCTCATGTTCATTGACTGTTTTGATTTTCTTGAACCAAATAACAGTAATGAATTTAGTTGGTCATTTTAGAAAATTTTAATAACTAGAGTATAAAAATTAGGCTCGTATATCCAATTGTTACAGTATGACACGATTATTGTCCAAGATTTCTTTCACTTAGCCAACTTTTATATTGTTTATTGATCCTTTCGATCTTAATTTTCTTTGTATTATCATCTATGGACATATTTAGAATGATTTTAAATACAAAGACTAAAGCTCATCTGCACTTTGAAGTATAAAAACATAAATAGAGTTTGTAGTGCATTCAAAGTTCAAAATAAAGGGAATTATTTTTGAAACGATCCTGACCAATAGTTTTCGGAGTTAGGACTCTGATTGGCTAGCCGATAGTTTTAAAAGCTCCGTAAGGTCTATTAGGACATGTCTATAAAGTTTGAGCTGAATCGGACCTTGTTTCGTAGGTTTTGGACGACGCATTCATTTTCTAGTGTTGTTAAAGCTGTGTTATGGTTTCAAGCACGTTTCATGTAAATGAGCTCTGTTTTGAAATCTGAAAGTGTCGTTAGGTTTGTATGGTCATTTGTAACCTATGTGAACTTCAGAAGTGAAATCTGAGGTCGTTTGGATGGTTTCTACATGTATACTGGAAATGAAAATTTCCCTTCTTCTGTTTAACCCTCGTCTTGTGTGTCGGAGATCCGTTTCGAGATTCGACTTCACAAGTAAGTCATATATGTATTTTATAGTTTGTGTGCAAAGTTTGGGGTGATTTCGTATAACGTAGGGTCCCATTAAAACTCAAAATACAACACCAGCCTGTGTTGTCATGATGTACAAGCTCAGCGCTAAGGAGTTATGGCCATTCAGCATAATAACACTGGCTTGAAGCGCTATCATGAATGCATGAGCGTCAAAGAGTTGAGTCGGGGCATACATAGACCCCAGAGGTTGGCATACTTCATTTTTCATTAAAATCCTTCCATCTACTGTCGGTTTAGAAAATTTCAAGATATCATGTCATTCCAATTGTCTAGTTAAAGTTTCTTAAGCCTTCAATGTTGTTAATTAGAGATTTTAGGGCAAGGAATTCTTGAATTTGGCTTGGATATGTGTAGGAACCTTAAACTTATGAAATTGGGATTTGGGTAAGTTGACCTTGGAATTGAAATCTGATAGCATTATCGATATCATGGGACCATGGAAAGTCTAAAAACATATCGTTATAGGTCGGTTAAGCCAGCCCTAGGGACAATTTAGTAATTTTTTTCTATTTTTGTCTATTAGTTAAATATTCGTTATAAGAGCGCTTATACGTATGATTAATCTTCTATGGCTCAGAGAAGGATAGTTCAGAGAGGCTTCGGAAAGAAAAAAAGATCGTTCAGTTGCTAATTTGGCCCTAGAATTGAGGTAAGTTATTGTATCCATTTCTTTGATGGCCTTTGGCACTACGATTATCTTATTCACGTGTTCTTTACGTGAATAGCTACCGACATGGTGTACTTACTATGTCGCAGTCTTGAATTACATATTCATCTTGAGTTCTCTTATTGTGGGTTGTGTTGTCATCTTAGGGGTAGAAGGATTCTGCTCCAGGAGTAGGAGGATTCCACTACATATATTCCATATCGTACTGAGGTTAGGAGGATTCCACTCCATTCGTTTGGTACATGTGACCCTACTACATCATATTGCATTCATTCCATTTTCATTACATAAGTTTGCTGGTTAAATGTAACTGTATGCATTGACTTATATGTGCATTCTATCTATTCTGTTTGTTGTTGGTTTTCTTACTCTATAGCTAAGATATCTATTCTTCGAGGTGGCTAGCAAGCCTTCACTTGCAGAGTCCTTTTGAATCACTCCCTATCTGTTTTCTGTTTTGACTTTTCATTTTGGTATATTCTGCTCCAGGACCAAGCTCGGCACGTGAGGAGCGAGGCCGTTCCAACTGCCTGTGGTAAGCCAGGTTTTGTCCGCGTAAGCCACCAACTATAGGTTTCTTTTATTAGTCCTATTTTGTTCCTTTTGGGAGATGTATATATTTCTTGGTACTCGTAGATGTCTGGTCTAAATATCTATGAACCTTGTTTGTTGGGTAGATAACTGTATTTGCTTTCTAAACACATATATATATATATATATATATATATATATATATATATATATATATATATATATGTATATGTCTTTTCTATGCTTAATTTCGTACTTAATGTTAGTTAAAGTCTTTAGGATTCGCATGATAGGTCAAAGGGAGGTGCCCACTTGGCCTAGCCAAAAATTTGGGTTGTGTCATATTTTCTCGGCTTTATATATTTTAATAAAATAGGAGGAAATTGAAGTAAATTCTTTTTGTAAGATTTAATACATTATTATGAGTATCTACATTTAGTTTTGTTTTTTGTTAAATGAATTGTCTGCTATGTTGAATTAGAAACCGACTAGTAAAATTATTTGATGCAAGATGATCCCACCTATTGACTGAAAAACAGCCTTTGATTTTTGCATTGAGAGGTAAACTGTCTTCGGATAAGAGTCACTACATTGATGATATGTGTCATGGGCTGATAGCACTATCTATATGTGCCGGCGGCCAAGACACAAGACAGATTAGGCATGTTGGCTTATGATTTTGTAGCCTAAGTGTATAGAACGGTCGTGTGTTTTTGTATTTGTGATTAATACAAAGCTGGTTTCTGATCTTTACGTAACCAAAGATAGAAAAAAGAAGGTTGAGCGAAATAGAGTGGATGTTGTCTGCCGAACAAAACCTTATCTTGTAGGAGTAAACATTTATCATTATGTACAACAGTTAAACTAATTATACATTGAGGCTTTGATCAAATTATTTTTCCTTTTATTCTGATTCCCGAAATCGAGAGTTTTCAGGCTCCCCATATTATTATCAGGGGCGGCCCGTCAAAACTTGTGGCCTAAAGCCAAATTTCAACGAGGGGCCTTATTGGTATGGCTTTAACGATCGATCTATTGGTTAAATTCGTAACACCTTTAAACACAAATGTGTACCTCTACAAATATCAATTTATTTACGCGTAAAAAAGAAAAAAAAAAGTAGCATCATTTTTCCCTCTAGAAAGAGAGTTCCTGCACGTAATAATAATTTAGTAATTTGAAGCTAACCACCTGATATGCAAAAATGAATCAATACTCATGAGGAAAAAGACAAGCTCACTTTGGAATCTTGCGGTGGGGATAGAGTTTAAGAGAAATACTGTGAATTTGAAGAGTTGCTATTAGAGAAGTTCTATGAATTTGCAAAACGAAAAATAAATAAATAATAGAGTTGCTCTTCAAGTTTGAAACGTGAATTAACAGAGCAGGTGTTTTAATTTTGATTTTTCATTTGGGTTTTCATTAAAGTTGTTTTACTAGTGGCCTAGATTAGTCCAATATAGTTTTGGACATATAATTTTGGGTTGGAAAAAGGGGGCTCTTTAATTTTGGGGCCTAAAGCACAGGCTTCACTGGCCTTACTATTGGGCCGGCCCTGATTATTATTACTTGAAGAATTCATTTTTACTTTTTTTTTTGTTCTAATTTCCTCAGAGCCTTTAGTCTCTGAAACATTGAATTTACGAAAAGAACTCGAGGATATATGCATCAGAATTAATGCACTCTGTGGGACTGGATTTCTGAGCTCGCAATCCGATGAAGAGCAACGTAAAGAACTTAGCTTGAGAGTTACTCCAAAGAAAACCAGATTTTCTTCTGGAAAATGTATCTAAGGTTGAGTCCAGGGTCTGGCGAAGCATATTGATTGTTCCTAGTCGTAGTATCACTTATTTAATTTGGTGTTTTATGTTAATTAGTCGACTGCAACTGGAATTTGAGGTGCAGTTGATTTGATATTAAGAAATACTATCTTGGACATACTCTTTAGGTGGATTATGTATCCAAGTTTTTATTTAGGATAAAGGACAAATCAACCATCCTTTGTCCCACAAGACATCATTGTACGTTAATGGTTCCTTTGCTACGGGTTGTCTGTTGACTTATTCCATTTATGTATCTTTTGTGCTTGTAATGGCTTTACTGAATGCTTAAATATGTATGAAAAATTATTTCATTGGAGCTATAGATTCTTCAGAACATCCTTAGCCAAAAGTTAATGGCAAGGCCTTACAAGGGTGTTTAACTATCCGTATAGTTTAACTGTGAAAGCAGGTTAATTACCATTTTCAATTATAAGCGGCGAGTTTATAATTATCTTATAAGCTAAGTGACCTTATTGTGTAGTTATTGTTTACACGTGCACATAACTTATAATAGGTAAACTTGTAATCCATGTGTTAAAGGTTTCAGCTTAATTACGAACTAATTAAGAGTCAAATCCATGACTTCAAAACATACGTGAAATTGTTACAAAGTCAGAGGTCCTCCGGGGACATCCAAAAAAAGAAAAATGTTACAAAGTCATAAAATTAATTAGGATTATTCTTTAAATAAAAAATACTAAAACTAAAAAGTAATAAGTTAATTCAATGAACACAAGTTAATGTATGATCACGTTAAGTAAAAAAATGAGTGAAAAGTTTTTAGCTATCGGTTAAGGATTAATGTAAACATATTATAGACTGGAAAGTATGGGACGAGTTGTTAACAAATGAAAGCATACTGAAATAAGGCCACAACTTCAAGGTATTTGTATTTTGACCGGACAAATGAAGAAATAAATTAATTTGGCCATGCTAGCAATTTGACTTTTTACATTTAAGTGATGTTTTTGGTATGTTATTTAAGTTAGTTGAGGACCTAAATTAACTTATGTCCAATTTTGATGGGTAATTTTGATCAGTAGCCATTTTTGGACGCGCTCATTGAAGACTATCCACCGTTTCGAAATTCACTGAAGAATAGCCAAAAATTCGTGCGCACACTTAAGCTCTATTAGCGTTGGAAAAACACCCCAGACTAGTCCCATAACAAAATACTGGGGCTTTGAATAAAACTTATTCAAAGCCCAAGTATTTTGTTATGGGACTTTATATATAAAGCTTCAGTCCCCATAACAAAATGCTGGGGCTTTGAACAAGTTTTATTCACAGCCCCAGCATTTTGTATGGTACTGACGCTTTATATAAAGTCCCATAACAAAATGCTGGGGCCTTGAACAAAACTTGTTCAAAGCCGCATTATTTTATACTGGGATTAGTTTACTTCAGCTTCCCAGTATAAGTAAACTTGTTCAAAGCCCCAGTATTTATACTGTGATTTGTCCGGAGGTAGCTAGTCTTCAAACAGTTTTGCATCGTTGGCTAGTATTCATTTAACGCGGTCAAAACAGGCTGTGTGACTAAATTTTTACAATTTTGATTTGTGAAATCTAATTATAAACCAATATGGAAAGTTATTTACAAGATTTCCACATTTGATCTTGTAAAAAACCCTCTCACCAACTATAAAAACCCCTCTCCTGCTCCTTTGTTTTAACGCGGTCAAAACAGGCTGTGTGACTAAATTTTTACAATTTTGATTTGTGAAATCTAATTATAAACCAATATGGAAAGTTATTTACAAGATTTCCACATTTGATCTTGTAAAAAACCCTCTCACCAACTATAAAAACCCCTCTCCTGCTCCTTTGTTTTCCACTCCTCAAGTGCTAATTTTCTCTCTTTTTTTTGTGGTTTTCCACCCGGTGTCCGGTACCCTCATTGGAGCCCCGACTAATCCGGATTCGTGCCGCGTAGGGCCCTTTTCTGGGGGAAGCGCTCCCTACCGGTGATTTTTCCATACCCAGGGCTCGAACCCGAGACCTCTGGTTAAGGGAAGAGTAGCCCCATCAACTACACCACATCACTTGGTGGTTAATTTTCTCTCTTTCTCTGTTCTTTTGTTCCATTTTGGAGATCATATATCATCTTCCTTTATGTTCCGAAAATGCCACAAACTTATAACCTTCATAACCAAAATATTCAACACCACAACGACCTTCGTGATTGTATGGTGAGAATTCTTATCATAACTTTGTATCTTTCTTTTTTCAAATATTATCAAATTATCTTGAATCTTACTTTTAGTAACTTTTATTTCTTTGGCATCGGTAGGCCAAAATTTATTTTCGTTTCTTTTTTTTATCTACATCACGGTCCTAAACACGTTAAATTTAGATGCATACGATGTTTTTTTGTCTAGTATACTCAGATGTTGCTTTATTTTTTTTTTCTTTTTGAAAAGAAAAACTGAGGATTTGGTGGTTTTTTAAATTTATTTAGCTAATTCTTTTTTGTCTTCGTATTTATAGGTTGCCTTAACCTCTAAAATTGAGGGGGAATCAACAGAAAAAAAAACAAGATCATTGTTTTTGATATATCAAACGAGGCGTTGGCACAATTTAGCTTAGGGCTGCCCTTTACGGAGAACATTAATTTCAAGGTCCAGCTATAAATAAAGCTATCTTAACACTAAATATTTCTCATTATTGTGTGTGGACAAATAGATAACATGCATAAGTCTTTCTTTTACTTTTTCTTACCTTTATGCCATGATGTAACTCCACTCAGATAGTTCTCGGACTTGATGATGAGTGATTACAAAGTGGAGATGATCCAGCGAACAAATGTTCCCGGTTTGAAGCAATTTCGAGGGAGGCGATTCAACCCACACGTAGGATTTCTCCCTCGAAGGCTGTTCATGCCTGGTGCTCGCGCCTTTCCATCTTTTGGAAGGATTCCAAGGTTCAGATGCCCCATGCACTACAGGCCATACTGTTGGTAGAACTGCACATTATGACGAAAAATCTAGTGGTGATGGATATGCTATCAAACTCTTCATCTCTTAATTTTGTTCATCACAATGAACCATATATATGTACATGATTTCATGTTCTGTTAAGATAAATCTCTTCTTCCCATATGGTTTAATTGAAGAACAATTACGTTGTTTCTAGAAAAGAAAGAAAAGCTTATGGAAAATGAGATGTAGTTGATTTTTTTTTTTTTAATTGGAAGCACCCATGATCCGGGTGTATTTCATATATGAATCCAGCTTACAAAAGATTGAGGGAATCCGAGACAAAAAGAAGTTCCATATTGGTCTAAAGGTGTACTACTACCGGTACATACCACCTAGACCTTGATATATACATCAACTTACAAAAGAGATAGCTTTGTCGAATTTTCTAAAGCTCGGTAATTGCCACTTATCAATTTGAAGTGGCCCTCTAGCACTTCCAGGAAGTTGTTGCCATGTATAAAAATACTTAGCTTCATTCAAAGTTGTGGCATGTTTTGCCAAAGCATCGGCAACTTGGTTGGCTTCTCTAAAGCAATGTGATATCTCCACTCTCGCTTGATCTAAAATATGTGTAGTATTCTCGATGATCATTCTCAGCTTGGCATTGTTTGTACTTTTCCTTTCCAGCATCTCCACAATTAGTTTTGAATCCAATTGTAGTTCAAAATTTGTGATGCCCCATTGAAGACATAATTCTACACCTGTTTTTGCTGCTATCGCCTCTGCCATGTTGTTACTGCTACACTGAATTGGTACTGAAAAAGCCTTTATCAAGTCACCACGGTCATTTCTTAGTACACCTCCAATGCCAACTTTTTCTATGTTCTTCATGTAGCTCCCATTAGTATTCATTTTAAATTTTCCATCTTGTGATACGATCCATTTGAATGGGATCACTTTTTTGATTGGTTTAAGATTCTCTACATCCTCACACAGTTTAGACCAAGGCCAAGTTATGTCACAATTAGGAAAGGTCATTCCTAAAGTTGCTTTAATATTCCAAAATATGTTGTGCTCCATGTTACTATACAAAAACTTCTTCTGATTGCCATATTTACATGAACATCTGGATTTTCAAATTTTCCACACAATTACTATAGGAGTAATTTGCAAGAGATACTTATGAACACCATTTTTTGACTTAGTTTTCCACCATTGTAACATTAGATGTCTGACCGAACTTCCTTGTACCTTAACGCCCAGCAGATCCCCAAACAATTTCCACAAGTGCACTGCTGCCTGACTTGTTATAAAAATATGTTGTGTTGTCTCATTCACGGGAACTGCACAACAAACACATGTAGGCACCAATTGATTCAATAATCTTGATAGAACCTCCCCATAAGGTAACTAATGCTGCAACAATCTCCATGCTAAGAAAGATATTTTAGTAGGTAGGTTTTTACTCCATAAATTATGGAATAAAGTGCTTGTAGGCCTATTCTTTCTTACGCATTGCCATGCTGAAGCATTGGTGAAATTTCCATCACCTTCTGGAACCCATATAGCATAGTCTTCTTTATTTGGATCTCCAATTTCAACCTGCATAACCTGCTGGACCATGTCATTAGGAAGTGCCTCTCCCAACTTATGTAGGTTTCAAGTTCCTCCTTGGATTCTTTTACTTTTGGTTTAGCAGATCTTGAGCTAATTAAACAGATGTTCGCCAAAGGCCCTTTCCCTGTCCAATCATCCCACCAAAAACTACAACTTCCTTTGTTAATTTTCCACCAGATGTGAGCTTCTGCTATCTTTTTCACCTTCATTAATTTTTTCCAAGGATGAGACTGTCTTGTTGCTCCTTTGGGAGTAACTGGGTGCCCTCTAGAGCAATATTTTGCCTTGAGAAAGTTTGTCCAGAGTGTTTGCTGAGTTCTGAAGCTCCTCCATCTTTTGATAGCAAAGATATTCCCAATATCTTCAAGATTTCTTATTCCAAGACCCTGTTCCTCCTTAGCGTAACAAAAATTTGACGAGGAGCTCCAGTGATATTTGGCCTTGTCATTGTTGTTACCCCAAAAGAAGTTTGCAAAATACTTCTCCAGCAGCTTGTAGGTTGCTTTAGAAGGAGTCATTGCAGCAAGAATATATGTGGGTATAGCCTGCAAAACATGTTTAACTAAGGTTAGTTTTCCCCCATGTGATAGAAGCTTGCCCTGCCATTTGAACAATATCTTGGAGATTGAGCTATTTGATTGTTGGGGGATTGACTTTATGGGACCATTCCCACCTTGCATGGGCCACAAATACATTCTCGTGGCGGTTGATTATGTGTCTAAATGGGTGGAGGCTGTAGCACTTCCAACAAATGATGCAAGTGTAGTGGTGAAATTCTTGAAGAAAAATATTTTCACTCGTTTTGGGACACCGCGGGCTATAATCAGTTATGAAGGTACTCATTTTTGTAACCGGTTGTTCAATAAATTGTTGGCCAAGTATGGAGTTCGCCACAAGGTGGCAACTTCTTATCATCCCCAAACTAGTGGCCAAGTGGAAGTGTCCAATAGAGAGATCAAGCAAATCCTTGAGAAGACTGCGAATGCCTCGAGGAATGATTGGGCTATGAAGTTAGATGATGCTCTCTGGGCCTATCAGACTGCATTTAAAACGTCTATTGGAACTTCTCCATATAGGCTTGTTTATGGTAAGGCTTGTCACTTGCCCGTTGAGCTATAGCATAAAGCATATTGGGCGATTCTAAAGCTCAATCTTCATATGGCACTGGCTGGTGAGAAGAGAATGCTTCAATTGCATGAACTTGAAGAGTTCCGTTTCCATGCTTATGAAAATGAAAAATTGTATAAGGAACGGACAAAGAAGCGGCATGACAAGCACATTGAGCGTCGTCAGTTTGAGTCTGGGCAGCTGGTGTTGTTGTTTAATTCGAGGTTGAAGCAATTTCCGGGCAAGTTGAAGTCTAGATGGTCGGGGCCATTTGAAGTAGTTCGTGTTACCGCACATGGAGCGGTTGAGTTGAGAGCCCCCGATTCGGAAAAGACGTTCTTGGTGAATGGCCAAAGGGTGAAGCATTATTGGGGAGGTTCGGTGAATCATCGTACCTCCATTACTTTGAGGGATCCATGATTGATACTCGTCGTGCCACGACGTTAAATAAGGCGCTTCTCGGGAGGCAACCCGAGTTTGTACTTGTAATAGTTTAGTTGTTTTGTTTCTTATAGTGTCACGTAGTTTTTGTTTTGTTGTGTTGTTTTTGTAGGTGTCGGAAGTGCTAAACGAGATGCAGTTGATGTGTTGTGGGGTCTTGGACGCTTTGAGGCATGTCCCACGCTTGGAATAAAAAATTTGGTACGAAAAAAAATGCTCAGGCGCGTTTGGGAGCGCCCCGCGCCTCCCAACGCGCCTAGATGTTCAGTAGAAGGAAAAAGTTGGGCGCGATGGGAGCGCCCCGCGCCTCCCAAAGCTCCCAAAGCGCCTGGTCAAGCAGAATGATCAGAATGGCAAGCGCCTTAGTGGCGCACCGCGGGACTACCGCGCCTAGGCAAAATTTTTTAAAAATCCGGGTCCAAACGGGTTTTAACCCGCGACCAGGATTCCCTTTCCCCTCTTTACCTGATCCCCCTCCCCTTTTCTTCATTATTTTCTCTCAAAACACTCCCAAAAACTCCCCCAAATCATTCCTAATTCTTGGAATTAATCACAAGTTCTTCTCCACTCAATCTAACCTCTTCAAGTAAGTAATTCTCTCCCTTCTTTTTCCATTACATATATGTTAACAATCTCTTTCCATGTTTAATTCCTTAACTAGTATGCAAGCTTGTGATTAGAATTTGATCTTAAATTGCTTCGATTCATAATTGTGCTTCATGTTTAGCTTGTGTACTTGTAAAAAGGGATCTCCCAACAATTTGGGAGGGTTGAGACACTACTTTAGCTATTGAACTTGCAAGTTGAAAATTGTGCACACCAAGTGTTCGACAAAATGCCTCAACTATGAAAAATGCTTAAACTTGTGAATTCTTGAGTAGCAATGGTATCCTTAGGCTTAAGTTGAACATTGGATAACGCACATGCATAGAATTGGCTATTTTGTAACCCCTACTAGCTTGATCATGAAGTCCACACCCGTGGCAATTTGTGCAATGCTAGTTTTCGCTAAGTGTGGGGTCGCTCGTGGTTATGAGTTGAATTGTTGATACATAAAATGAGCGATAAGTGTGGGGTGGTGCCCCACCCAATTAACTTTGTGCCTGAACTGAAATCTCACATTGGTATTTTTTTTTATGTAGGCACCATGGTTGTGACACCCCACAAACCGAGCTCTTCCTCCGCCTCGGCTCCTAAAAGATCACTCCAAGCCGGGGCCTCATCTAGCAAAGCAAAGGGCAAGGCACCGACCAAGCCCAAGGCCAAGTCCAAGGCCAGGCTAGAGTTCCTAAAGATGCGGTGCCTATCCCAAGACCCGGGGGTAAGACGCGGTTCGGCCTCTCTTTTGTGAAGAAGGGTGAATGCCAAGCTTGGTACAAGAGTGTGAGGCTTGCAGGATATATTCACGAACAAGCCATTAATGAGAGGAGATTGATGCAAAAGTGTCGAGGTGTGGGTGATGTTATTCACGCCTTGCATTGGGACTCGGTCTTTGAGAGTCCGGGCCATGCTAACCTTGACCTAGTGCAGGAGCTCTATGCAAATTGGGATCCAGATGAAGCATGGAAAGATGATGATATGGTCTCTATTCAGGGTGAGAAGGTGAGATTGGACCACACTGCATTGAACACTTTCTTGGGGGTAGAGGACCCAGATTATGACGAGCTGAAGGACTTTAGTAAGAAGCCTGATTACAAGGCCATGCGAGAGACATTGTGTGGTGAGAGCTCCACTCATAGGTGGGAGCGAACTGAGACAGGAAGACACAAACACATGTTCTTTTCGCAATTTTTGAAGACAGCTCGAGTGTGGATGAGGTTGATCAACGCACGCATCCTACCTGCGTCTCATTATTCCGAGGTCACCAAGACTCGGGCGTGCATGAATTACTTTTTCATGATCAGGAGGTCGGTTAACATCGGGTTCTATATGCTGAAGGTGATGAGAGAACAAAGGAAGTCGACGACATGTAGCCGATTGTATTTTGGGAACATTCTCACCCGGTATCTGGAGCAGGCTGGAGTCCCAGTTGATGAGGTCGGGGATCGCATTATCCCCGACATTGAGAAGCCTTTTGATATCGCCGCGGTGAAGAGTGTGACCACCACTGCACCAGTGCGACTGACGGTAGACGAGTGGCGGGACACAGACGCCAACTTGTCCGCATGTCAGTACTTGATAATGGAGCACATGGCCCGACAGGCTGGCATGGATATGGCTGCGCTTGATCGCACAGTTCCTTTATTGGAGTCTTCGAGATGCCTGCTGGGTATGACTCAGGCAGTGGTGCTGCCCCCGGAGGAGGCTGAGAACACTGATTCGGACATCGTTGACCGTGATCCGGACAGTGAGGCAGTGGAGACAGATGCTGAGGGAGGTGCCACAGATGTGGAGGAGGAGGATTAGGACCGCACTCCAGTGCACCGCCCATTGTAGGTCGACTGGCCTTAAGGGAAGTTTCCTTTACTCTTGCACTTTCTTCTTTATCGCACTGAGGACAGTGCTTGTTTTAAGTGTGGGGTGGGGGAACTCCCCTTTATTTAGGGATGCATGTACCGTTAGGATTTTCTTTTGTCACTTGACTTTATTTTTTTTTTTTTGTTTCTTGCTTTAATACATGAAAAAAATTAGAAAACCAATGAAAAAATTTCAAAAAGATTTTCCTTTTAGTCTTTATTAGTGGTACATGTCATCCACCCCGTGGTTTTTCTTATGGCCTCGGTTCTTTTCCACCGGGGGGGGGGGGGGTGCCTTTGAACCAGGTAGTTTTTATTTTTAGGATTAGAGTAGTTAGTATAGGTGACCCTAGACGAAGGAAATAGGTAGAATGCTAGGAGCCTTTGATTTGTTTGATATCGGTGGACTTGAACTTGTTGCATGTGCTATTTGTGGTGTCCTTTGGTTTTAAATTGTGATGCATGCCTAGAGAAAAAAATGGAACGACCCCCTTGAGATGCTTGAGTCCACTCGTTTGGCTTTGTTGTGAACCTTTGTGCATTAGTGCTTAATTTTCCACAAGTTGCACTCTAATTGCTTGATTGAGAGTTGTGATGGAGCCTTTTGTGCAGATTATGTGCAATGTGTGTTGTGAGGCATATTCTTATTTTGCTCCATGTTTGCATATTGGTGTCTAGAACTTGCCCCGTGTGTGTGCAAAGCAAAATCCTAGGTTTACTCTAGTCGTGAAATGATACAGGCCTTCTTTTGATTTGCCTACCCTTATATATACACCTTGGACTTGATTGTTGTGATCTCTTTGACCTTTTTGTTGGCACCCACACCGCAAGCCTATCCACTTGTTCTAAATTGCTTTCTTTTGGCCCTTTACTCCTTAAGCACTTTAATTGATAATATGATATTATTGTGGAGTTTGTGGTTGAAATATTGGGAGGTTTTTGAGTGGAACCAATGAAGGGAATATGTGAGGAATTGTGAAGTAGTTGATTATGAGTATTGGCAAGGGTTGGAAAGAATTGAATAGAAAAAAAAAAAAACAAAGGAAAAGAAAGAAAAAAAAAAGAGAAAAAAAAAGTAGAAAAAATTTGGAAAAAGAAATGAATATCCATCCTTGCTAGTGTTGTGCTTAGAAGAAAAATTGCTACTTGTTGAGAGGGTGCGTGTGAAAGTTGTGATTGGGTGGCTTTGATAAGACTTGTGCTTAATTTGTATTGTGATGTATTAAAGTGCTTAGGGAGGTGTCACTATTACCCATATGTATCCTACTAGCCCTTTGTCTACATTACAACCTTTTTAAAGTCCTAGTTAATCCCGATTGGAGTGAGCTTATATTAGTGGAGTCCTACACTACAGGCAAGCCTATGGTACATTGTGTGTGACATGTGAGATTTTCATGAGAGTGAGTGAATTCTTTCTATGCTATTGTCCTCGTTCTATTCTTGATATTCATTGTTGTGTGTGATATTTGGGGGACACTCTATTGCTTTATTTTGGTGAGGGCACATGGTTTGCATGAGATAGGTGAAGTTGTGGCTTCTTGGTTGAGTAGATAGGTGTGACTTTGTGGGAGCATGGTTGCAATGAGTTGAGTTTGTGCATTTGAGCTATCTTGGGGTGGTTGTTCTCGTGTTTTTGATGTTTGATAAATTGTTGGCATTTGTTGGACCCATAGTAGTCGTGTGTGCATTTGGTCAATGATCGGTATCAATCATAGTCATAGGCAGACCTGTTCTACCTAGGTTGGGAAGTTATTTGTAATTGCTCGAGGGCAAGCAAAGGTTCAAGTGTGGGGTGGTGATGTTTGGCATTTTATGCCTATATTTCCTTAATATTTCCTCACGTTTGAGTATTTTATTCTCCCGTTTTCTAGTTAATGAATGTGATTTTGCACTGATATTGTGTCGTATGTGTGTCGGTCGTTATGAAGTGCAATTGGAGATTTAAAGAGCATGATCAAGCAAGAAAAGGTTGGAAGTTGATCGAGGATTGGATCGAGCACATGAAGGCATGACAGTGAGTGCGGAGCAAGGAGAAGCAGAAACTGCCTAGCGCGGTTCGTGGCGCGCCGCACCCCTATGGCGCCCAGCCTTCTGGCGCTTTTTTCAGCGCGGGGCATGGCTATTGCGCGTGGATTTCGACGGGATCTGCCTAGTTGTGCGCGTTCTGAGGCGTTAGCGCCCCTGGAGCGTTTTTGGACTTCCTACTTTGTCTAGGCTTAGGCGTAACTTATTACTAGGCTTTTGTAAACATAATAAATACTCTTTTACTTAGTTTTTGAAAGAAGTTAAGACTTTGGAGCAACTTGAGAGCATCATACTTCGTTGAACAAGGGTTTAATTCTTATTCTTTCATCTATTACTCTATTTCATCATTATTTCATCAATTCATTGCCTTGTGATTATGAGTATGCGTGGCTAAATCTCACGTTCAAGGGTTAGAGTATTTCATGAAAGTTGATGTTTGAAGATTGATTTCCATTCATTGAATCCAATAACGGGTTACTTATTTTTTCTTGATTTCACTTGTTTAATTATTAGAGCTCGATAATTATGCATTATCTATGGTTTTTAGATTGAACTCAAAAAAGGGAATTTATGAACGCAATAAGAAAGAGTAGGGCTAGATAATGAACCCGGGCATCGGGGAACCAATTTGTGAGTAGGATAGACATATACTTGCTCGCCTAGCTTAACTAATTACAGAATTCGTTAATGCGTGCACGTGATTTAACCCATAGACATATAGGGATTGAAGTAGCCTGCATAGACCATGAAGAATCGAAAGGTTTTCACGGGTACATTTAATCCGTTAGTTAGTAATTCGGGATTTAAGAAGTGGAATCAATTGGAAAACTCAACTAGATTGTTCGTAACTCTGACCCTGGACCGTCTCCTTAATATTGTTTACAACCAACGTTTGCTCCATTGTTTGACTGAATTTCCATCATTTTACTTATTGCTCTTAGTTAATAAAAACTCTCACTATTGGAAAAAGATCCCTGAATAGTAGTTAGAAATTGTTTGTTAAGCGTCAGTATGAATAGTCCTCGTAGGAACGATACTCTACTTATCATTTTATTACTTGTCGACCGCGTATACTTGCGTGTGCGTTGGGAGTAACACTAACCTTTAAAATAGAGGGAATCATATCGAAAGGAAAAGGATCATTATTTCTGACATGTCAAAGAAGGGTGCACCTAGTCATTGCAACCTCTACACCAAGGCATGAACCCACATAATAAAAAAGTCCATTCTTGAGGCCATAAATAACAATGCTCATAGTTTGGTTCCAAGCTTTGCAGTCCATGGAGAACTCCATCACAAGGTCTAACTAAATCGAGTTAGCTTTGATTATGTTTGGAATAAGAATTGCACGCAAAATTTGAATTTTAAGGGTTCAAACTTGTAATTTTACCGTAAGTCATCTTCTTTACTGCATGTTAATTCATTAATTTTACTCCGAAAGCTACTTTATTTAGACGAATATGTAGCACAATCACTAGATCCGCACCTGAACAGATAATGCTTATGGTTAATGATAGTGACTAAGTAGATAAATGTTTGTTTTCTCTTTACTTTTTTCTTCTTAACCTTAGCTTCACTCTATGATATAACTCCGAATACTCCATGCTAATTGCTAACGATCTCTGGTAATTAAAGAAGAGGAATGGAGAATTATGCTAGATCGAATATTGTAGTTATCACGATGATGTTGTACTAATGTACCTAGTCATATGTGTAAGAGACTCACACAGGATACTTCTCATTATTCATAATAGGTGTATTTATACATGTACAAACAGAAGTGTAATCCTACCAGGACAAGGACTACTTAATTATAGAAGTTCCTTTACAACCCTGTAATCCTACCAAGATAAGGATAACTAAATTCTAGACAGTGTCATACCCGATTTTGGACTCAACTCGAGGCGAGTCGGGTTTCGGATCTGACTGGATGAACTCGTTTGAGTTTAGATGTTGGAGTCGCCACCTAATATAGTTTCTAAGGTATAATAGGTCACCTAAGTGTCTAAGGTCAAGTTTGATAGGTCATACTAATCTATTCCAGAGATTCTATAGGGTAAAAAGTCCAAATGACTCGGGGAAGAAGGTGTTAGGCACTTCCCCGAGTCCCACGAAAGATGTTCCCGTCCGAGTCTACATTTTGGGATAAAAAGAGTATATATTATCATAAATACTAACTTGGGAGGTTTAATATAGCATTTAATGTAATATGTCTGTTTAATTTACACTTATACAAATAGATTTCATATACGTCCTACATGTAAGCCTAATCACATTTCAGGGCTACTAATATAATGACTAGTCGTAAACATAATTCAATCAGGCAATAGCACTCGAATTCAGACTAGTCATGCAATTCTAGCATTTAAAACAATATTGCATAAATAGGCAGTTTTATAAGTTGATTTCAGATTTGTACCAAAATAAAATGGGTGTTGTTTTAAAAATGAAATGTTGGCAATTTAAGGTCGGTGTGACTCGTCATTAATTGTCGAGCCCTAACTTTAATAGCTTTTTTTGTGTAGGGGTCAGATTTTGGGAAATATATAGGCGAAAGGGCTGCATTTGAAATAATGGCAGTCGTATATAAAGTATATATATACGTATAGGTATAAAAATGCTAATACATGACTAAATGATAGTTTATCTTTAGAAAAATATTTTAAAATGTATAAGAGACCCCAAATACTTTATATTTAGAGTAGTCAAAATCAGTTTATGCACGTAAAAGACATTTTTCGAAAACAGTTTTGGGCCCAAACTGTTTATGCAAAAGAGGGGCGGATTCAATTTTCAGAAGCAATCTACTTTAGACACAAATAGCACAAATAGCCCCAGTTTCGAGTTAAGTTTCAGATTCAATCACAAAATAAGCATGCTTTCAAGTTTCAATTCTGGGACCTGTTTATGACACTTAACAGAGCAAAATTGAATGCCTCAAATCAATCTGCATGATCTCGTTCTAACTATATGCGTGTTAGACCAATTTTAAGAGGATTAAAACCTAAAATTATGCAACATATAAGAGCAAAAAGGTTAGGAATATGCCACTGAATAGCCAACACACAGCTTAGCAATTGTGTTCCCTGTGTTAATAGATTACAAGCAGGATTCCTAGTTAAACTTACATAATAGGGGCAGTTTCTAAGGGAAGAGCACAGAGTCACCAGTTCAAAAGTTTCATGTTCCCTAAAGTTAGGGTCGAGTAAAGTATAACAGTCACAAGTTAATGGTTTCAGCACCTCGGTATCAGGATCAGCTTTAAGAGGGTTCAACCACTGACCCTTTTAAGCTTTAGGGATTACCCTATAGCCAATAAAACATGGTTTTGGCCCATCTAAAACCATTCAAACAACCTGCAAGCATAAGGTTAGCAAGGAAGAGGGGAAAAGGGGGAAGCCTGAGTTGAGGCCTTTGCCCAAAGCAGAGGACCTGACCAATAAAGCATAAACAATGTACATGTTCTTAAAAAAAGGATAGGATCTTATTGGACCTTTTAAACTGGTCTGGATTATCATATGCTAACCAGAACAGAGCCTAGGCACATAGTGTTTTAAAGCATAGGTAGTTTAAAGTAAACCAAACAGAGGTGGGATGAAATAGACCAAAGTCATTCAAACATAGGCAAATAGAGGAGCAGTATGCAGTAAGTAATTAGAGGGAAAAAGTACCTTTTTGACAGTAAGAGAGCAAAGAAAACAGTGTGCATGTCGATCAGGGTTTGCAAACCAGAACCAAGTGAACTAAGTGAAGCAATTTCTTTCTAGAAAAATCAAAGAAGAGATCAGGCTTCAGAAAAGTGTTCTGCAGCCTCTGTTTTCTATGCAAGAGCTATGTTTTTTCTGTGTGTATACTGTAAAAACTGTGTGCAAAGTGAGGAATGCAGCCTAGTTTAAATAGGTGTGAAGTGAGGCTCTTAGTTTCAAACGGGTAAAGGAGAATAAGGCAAAGAATATTGCCTCCTAAAATTAGAAGTAGTCATCTAGGTTGCCTTACCAAGTATAGACTAATCAAGACCCTAAATTTAAGGCAAATTCAATCACTGATAGATATAATTTCTCTTCCTTAAAACACAACATAGTCTACGTTCAAAAGTAGCATATGAAATCATCCCCAATTAAATCAGGACTGTGAATTAATACATTAAACTAATAAATTTCGATTAGGCTTTAATTGATACACTGCTAATCATACGAAGCAATTTCCTTCTTAATTTAAATCAAGAATTTCAAAAAGGCTCAAATCGGAATCCCCTTAATCATGCTAAGTCAGATTACCACTTCAACTTTAAACACATAATCGTAGAGGTCAAACATTAGGTCATAATCAAAGGACAAACACGCTGTGACAAATAGAGGATCATGCTAAAACCTCAACTCTTATTGACCTTTGCATACTGGGGAGAAAACATAGATGACAGAAGGTACAAAAACATGGAGATACTATACACATGCAGTCGACAATTCGAAGTACTTGTTCAATTAAATCAATGCATTGGGTAAAATCATGGAATTATACCCTAACCGATTGATCAAATGACAAATGAATATGTTAATTTACAAAAGATTAAGCAGTTTAGGCAATGTTATTACGCAAATTCAAATAATCAAACAAAGGGATTAGGGGTTACCCATTTTCGAACCGGGTTGGGGCAAATCGACCCGTCTCAAATTGGGGTTGCCAGGAGAAAGTCTTACCCATTTCTCATTGAATAATACCGTTCAACGCGAACGGAACCCTGCCGGAGGCGTTTCCCGGTGGTGGCGATTCAGTTAACAAATGGTTGAGCTCCAACCTCGTCCAAACACCATCAAAAGTGTATAGGTTATGTAGCGGACGATGAGGGGAGTCTAATGACACTAATTTCCCCAATTTTCTCCGACCAAATTGGCCGAAAAAGTCCTCGACAGTGGTGGCTCATCATGTCGCCAAGGAGAGAGAAAGAGGGAGTGAATATCGGAGAGGTGAGGGGGAATTGAGGGTTGGGGGAAAGTATTAGGGGTCGTGTAGGTGAATTATGGGAGATTTAATCCGGGCCGTTGGATTAAAACAAACGAAGGGCTAGGATGGAGCCACGTCGGCGCTGAGGTGTAAAAATATGTGTGATGTGTAAAATATGAGGTGTAATATATATATATATATATATATATATATATATATATATATATATATAGCGTATAAATAGTGTATATAAGGCATCATTTGATGTAAAATAGGCATAAGAATGGTATAAAATAGGTGTAAAAATATAAGAAAATTAGGAAATTAATTTTAACACAATAAAATGGCTAGGAAATGCATAAAATAGTAATTTTTGGATTTGAGACAATTTGGATAATTTTGTCAAAAATAGAGATAATTGCAGAGATTATAAAAATAGCTATGGTTTGAGACGGTGCTTTTGAAAATGGCCTCGATTGTCAGGCTATTTATGAGAAGATCATTTGAAAGAAATGGACGGAGCAAGAGTAGATATACAATCGTGCGTAAAATTCGAAAACTATTGATTTTGAAAATAGGAGGGACAAAATTAGGTGTCAATAGCTGCCCCTCTTTGCCCGGGGATGATGAAAGAGTTTTCGGGCAAAGACGTTGACAGTACGGCCAATTTTGTCATGACTCTAGATGAGTGCTTGTGACTTGAGAAAATGTGGGGTGTCAGGTTGAAATGTTTGCTTTGCTTGGGGTGTATATCCTACAATAAAGATGTGTACCTTCAATCGACGCTTCTGGCTGTGTACCCTCAGCTAATTTAAAATACAAATCGATATCGGGCTGTGTACCCTGAACCGACGCCTTGGGCTGTGTACTTTCAGCTAATTTAAAATGACAAATCGATATTGGGCTTTATACCCTCAACCGACGTCTTGGGCTGTGTACGCTCAGCTAATTTTAAAATGACAAATCGATGTCGGGCTGTGTACCCTCAACCGACGCCTTGGGCTGTGTACCCTCAGCTAATTTTAAAATGACAAATCAATATCGGGTTATGTACCCTCAACCGACGCTTCGGGCTGTGTACCCTCAGCTAACTTAAAATTCAAATCGATATCGGGTTTTGTACCCTCAACCGACGCCTTGGGCTGTGTACCCTCAGCTAATTTTAAAATGAAAAATAGATATCGGGCTGTGTACCCTCAACCGACGCTTCGGGTTGTGTACCCTCAGCTAACTTAAAATATAAATCAATGTCGGGCTGTGTACCCTGAACCGACGCCTTGGGCTGTGTACCCTCAGCTAATTTAAATGAAAAATCGATATCGGGCTGTATACCCTCAACCGATGCCTTGGGCTGTGTACCCTCAGCGAATTTTAAAATGAAAAATCGATATCGGGCTGTGTACCTTCAACCGACGCCTTGGGCTGTGTACCCTTAGCTAATTTAAAATGACAAATCGATATCGGGATGTGTACCCTCAACCGACGCTTCGGGCTGTGTACCCTCAGCTAATGTGAATGACAAACCGATATTGGGCTGTGTACCCTCAACCGACGCATCGGGCTGTGTATCCTTAGCTAATTTAAAATGACAAACCTTTTCATTGAAGCATATCTGTCGTGTATTGCTGAATTAGGTATCTTTTGTGCCTGCACCCAAAGAAAGATTGGTGAGTTGTGTGGGGCGGTCTGGTTTGTGCATTCTTGGCTTGCTTCGCGCTCGCTATGCACGAGTACCGGAATCTTGGCCGAGCTGATATGTATATGCATAAAGTAGTACATAATGCAAGTGATTTCGAAAAACTTTTATAAGAAAGAAATGAAACGAAATATTTTGTCCCATTGAGTCACAAGTCGCGTTTGTGTAAAGCCAAAGTTGTCGTTGTTCCAAACTACATTAAGTGAATTTTGAGGGCGACCTCAAAATTCTGCCCCAGATTGTATTTATTCTGCCCCAGTGTCAATTATGTTTGTCCTTTGGGAATTTTGAGAGTTCCTTAAAAATTCTGCCCTAGTGTTTGCTTCATGGGAAAATGAAATATTTGTATTTATGCGACCGAACCTTGAGTAGGTTGCCTACGTATCCCACTTGGGGAATCAAGTCGTGACGTAGTTCAGATTACATAATGTATTGCGGAATGGGGAAATCACTAATCAGTACAAATTCCTATACATAGTATCTCTTAACAGTGTCTGAGTTGATCGGTTTCGGCCAGACTTCTCCGTCCATCTCTGCCAATATCAGTGCTCCTCCATTCAGAAATCGGTGAACCATGTATGGTCCTTGCCAATTTGGTGCAAACTTGCCTTTTGCTTCTTCTTTATTTGGAAATATCTTCTTCAATACTAATTGCCCAGGTTCGAAGAATCTTTCTCGAACTTTCTTGCTAAATGCCTTAGCCATCCTTCTCTGATATAATTGCCCATGACATATCGCATTCAACCTCTTGCCATCGATGAGGGCCAATTGCTCTATTCTTCCCTTGATCCATTCAGCGTCTTTCAATTGTGTCTCTTGGAGGATTCTCAAAGATGGTATCTCGACATCCGCGGGTATCACTGCTTCGGTGCCATACACCAACAAATAAGGAGTAGCCCCTGTTGATGTTCTCATTCTGGTGTGATACCCTAACAGGGCATAGGGTAGGTTCTCATGACATTGCTTTGAATTATCTGTCATCTTGCGCAGTATCCTCTTGATGTTCTTTTTGGCCGCCTCGACTGCACCATTTATTTAAGGTCTGTATGCAGTGGAGTTGCGATGCTGGATCTCGAAAACCTCACGGGTCGCTTTCATTAGGTCACTGTTGAGATTGAACCCATTATCAATGATGATGGATTCAGGAATGCCAAACTGACAGATCATCTTATCACGGACAAAGTCAGATACCACTTTCTTTGTTACTAATTTGTATGATGCAGCTTCTACCCATTTGGTAAGATAATCAATGGCCACCAGTAAGTGATGCCCATTGGAAGCGGCTGGCTCGATAGGTCCTATGACATCCATTCCCCAGGCAGTAAAAGGCCAAGGCGATCCCATAATGTTCAGTTCATTGGGAGGCACTCGAATCATATCTCCATGGACTTGGCATTGATGGAATTTCTTTGCGTGCTTTATGCAGTCATGCTCCATTGTCATCCAGAACTTACCAGCCCTAAAAATCTTCTTGGCAAGTACGAAATCGTTCATGTGTGGGCCACACGTCCCATGGTGTATCTCTTCTAACAATTTAGCGGCTTTTTTTGCGTCCAAGCATCTCAGCAACCCTAGATCGGGTGTCCTCTTGTACAAAACTTCTCCACTCAGAAAGAAACCATTTACTAACCTCCTTAGTGTCTTCTTTTGGAGATTTATTGCATTCTTTGGGTAAGTTCCATCTTTAAGAAGCCCTTTGATGTCGTAGAACCAAGACTGTCCGTCTGATTCTTCTTCTACATAATAGCAGTATGCTGGCTGCTTCCTCACTGTCACGGGTATTGCGTCAATGTAGCTCTTATCTGGATGTTTGATCATAGAAAAAATGGTAGCCAAGGCATCCGCGAACTCATTTTACAGCCTAGGGACATGCTGGAACTCTATCTTGGTGAATCTCTGCTTCGGCTCCTTTATGCACTCCAGGTACGACAATATCTTGGAATTCTTTGTTGTCCACTCTCCTCGGACTTGGTGAATCAGTAAGTCAGAATCCCTGATTGCTAACAACTCTTGTATGTTCATGTCCACTGCCAATCTAAGACCCAAGATGCAGGCCTCATACTCCGCCATGTTGTTGGTGTAAGGAAAACTTAGTTTGGCCGTGACGGGATAGTGTTGTCCAGTCTCGAAAACTAACACCGCCCCAATGCCGACTCTTTTGAAATTTACCGCTCCATCAAAGAATAGCCTCCATCCATCATACTCTTTGGTGATATCTTCTCCTACGAACATAACTTCCTCGTCGGGGAAATAGGTGTGCAAGGGTTCATAGTCATCTCCCACTGGATTCTCGGCCATATGATCGGCCAAGGCTTGAGCCTTCACCGCTTTTTTGAGTGACAAAAGTGATGTCGAATTCACTGAGCAGCATTTGCCATTTTGCCAACTTGCCAGTAGGCATGGGTTTTTGCATGATGTACTTGAGAGGATCCATCCTCGATATCAGCAACGTTGAGTAAGATGTCAAGTAGTGTCTCAACTTCTGTGCTATCCAGGTTAGCGCGCAGCACATGCGCTCCAGCAATATGTACTTGGCCTCGTAAGGAGTGAACTTGTTGCTTAGATAGTATATTGCTTGCTCCTTCCTTCCAGTTGAATCATGTTGTCCCAATACACAACCAAAGGCCGAATCTACCACGGACAGGTACAAGATCAAAGGCCGCCCAGGCTCAGGTGGGACCAGCACAAGCGGGTAAGACAAGTATTTCTTTATCCGATCAGATGCTCTTTGGCAATCCTCTGTCCACTCGATCACTACGTCTTTCTTTAGTAACTTGATGATTGGCTCACAGATGACGGTGGATTGTGCTATGAAACAGCTGATGTAATTGAGCCTTCCCAGGAAGCTCATAACCTTCTTCTTGCTTTTTGGCGGTGGCAGCTCTTTGATGGCCTTGATCTTGAATGGGTCCAATTCAATACCTCTCCTACTGACAATGAAATCCAGAAGCTTCCCCGCTGGAACACCAAAAGCACACTTTGCCGGATTTAGTTTCAAATTGTACTTCCACAAGCGATTGAAAACTTGCGCAAGTTGTCAATATGCTCCGAACTCTTCTTTGATTTGATGATCACATCTTCCACATAGACTTCAATCTCTTTGTGCATCAGATCATGGAACATAGTTGTCATAGCCCTCATGTAAGTGGCCCCAACATTCTTTAAACCAAATGGCATAACCTTGTAACAATAAGTCCCCCAAGATGTAGTGAAACTTGTCTTCTCGGCGTCCTTCCCATCCATGAGCACTTGATGATAACTGGCGAAGCAGTCCATGAAGGATTGCAGCTCGTGCTTCGTGCAATTATCAATCAGGATGTGTATGTTTGGCAGAGGAAAATCATCCTTCGGGCTTGCCCTATTCAGATCTCTATAATCCATGCAAACTCGGAGTTTCCCATCTTTCTTCGGCACCGAAACAATGTTAGCCAACCAAGTCGGATATTTGACTGTTTTCAGAATCCCTGCATTGAGTTGCATGGTTACTTCTTCACCGATTTCAACAGAACTGATGACTTGAAAGGTTAGGCCTTTTGTTTGACAAGCGGAAAGACTGGATTGATAGGTAATTTGTGAGCTACCACATCCGTGCTTATGCCAGTCATGTCATCGTACGACCAGGCGAATACGTCCTCATATTCTTTAAGAAACTCAGTATATCGCTTTTTATCCTCGGCAGTGAGATGCACACTGATCCTTATCTCTTTCAGAATTTCCTCATCTCCTAGGTTTGCCACCTCAGTTTCCTCTAGGTTTGGCTTAGGTTTATTTTCAGATCTGTCAAGTTCTTCTTGTGTGGTTTCATTAAAATCATCATAATCAACTCCAGTTTCCTCGAGCTCCATTGTTTCATTACACGTTACGATTGTGGATTCAATGGGACTATTAGTTTGGATGCGGAAAAAGTAAAATATTGCAAGATTAAAAGATTAAAGCAAAAGTTAAACGAGAAATTGTGCGACATTTTATTTATAAATCCTTGCAAAACAGAGTTTGTAGGGAGACATGTGCAATAATGAGAAAAAATGCAAATTCCACGACTCAAAGTCGGGTTTTATTTTAGAAAATATAAAATAAATTTTATCCCCTCAGCTCTACCAAGGTCCACAGTAAGCTCGGGCCCGGTTGCTGATCCAGTTGTTCAATGCCGCTCCAGATCCAGCTTTTGTCATTCAAGAAGGTTCAACATGCTTTTCCAGGATTACACAGCAGTCTTCATCAGATATGAATAGATTTTGCATTCCTTCCAGGAGATCCTCTTCAGCATCAGCTATCTTCGGCTCCACCTCTTGTGTTGCGGACACCTCCCCTTTTAGGCCATCCAAGTATCCAGACGAGACGAAGATATGCAAGAGAGTCTTGGTGCTTTTCTTATAGAAAATGAAATCCAGTGACGCTTCTTCTATGCTCTTTTCGTAGGTCACGATGTACCCTATGCCAGCCTTCTCGTTGTCGGGCCTCATCACAATTCTGATTGGCCCGACCATGCCATCCAGGTCTTTGCCCAAACCTTTGCCAGGTTCATAGCCTTGCTTGATCATGATGCCTATGACCCGGTATCCGAGCCACTTTGCAGGTTGTGGGAGTACATATGGCTCTTCGATCACTACTTTCATAGGTTCGGGTACTTTGGGTATCAATACTTGCTTTCCCTTTGTTTCTTCAGAGATGCGCTTCCAGTTTGGGCGGGCATTGGGTGAGTATATTGGTCGCTTCTCGGTCTTAGCTGGTAGGGTCTCACGAAATTCGCGTGAGGGCACTCCCCAATCAGACATGACTATTTCCCAGACCAAATTCCTCCTTTCATAGCCTTTGCCTCGGCTATCCCAGTAGGCGCTTTAAAATTTTCTCTTCCTTTCTTCGACCCCAGGTGGTGTGTTGACCAACTTGGGAGCAAAGTGTGCAGTTTAACCTCCTTGGACCGTGTCTCTGGGATTCCAACTTGAATTGTAGTTCTTGCGGCGTCCTCCTCGAGTGCCTTTCACTGCTCCCACGAGTTCTACAGTATAGAATGTCTGCCCATCAGGAGCATTCCCTTCGATTTGCGGTATGGTTTTCTCATTGTAGATTGAGTTGTTCCCTTCACCGAACACTACCACCTCTTTGTGGTTCCACTCGAACTTCACGGTTTGGTGCAATGTGGAAGGCACCGCACCAGCCATATGGATCCAAGGCCTCCCCAATAGCATATTGTAAGAAATAGAGATGTCAATGACATGGAATTCAGCAGTGAACTCCACGAGACCGACCATGATAGTTAGGTCAATCTCTCCAATGGTGTTTCTTTGCGACCCATCGAACGCCTTCACCTTCATGTCGCTCTCCCTTATCTTGCTTTGGTCAATTCCCATTCTTTTCCGAGTGATGAACGGGAATATGTTCAGACCTGAACCTCCGTCGATCAAAACTCTTCCTACGAACCAATATTTGCACTTGACAGTGACGTGCAAAGCTTTGTTGTGATTCAACCCTTCAGGTGGTAGCTCATCTCCGTGAAAATCAATTCGGTTGGCCTCCATGATTTGTCCAACCATTCTAGCCAAGTATTCAATTGAAGTGTCTACCGGGACATGTGCTTCGTCCGACACTTTCATCAAAGCACTTCGGTGGCTCTCCGATTGAGGAGTAACCCCAAAATAGAGATTTGTGCTGGAGTTTTACCCAAGTGCTCAACTACGGAATACTCCTTTGCTTGCACCTTCTTCCACAGTCCATCGAACTCCTCCTCGTTGATGCCCCGTCTCTCTTGAACAAGATGCTCGGGAGTGTAAATCCTCCCACTCCTAGTCATCCCTTGTGCAGCAACAGTCTCGACTATGGACTTGTTTTTCTTCTCCATTTCATAATCCCATGGTACCGCCTTGTCGCTGTATGGGGGAACCACATTGACATAGAATTTGGGAGCCACTTCTACCTCAATGGGCTCTGGTGCTGTAGCGGCTTGAGCAACTGAAGCGGTTGGTGGTACATCTTCTTTTACCTTAACAATAGTCCCTTCTAAGTTGCATTCCTTATCCAACTCGATCAGGTTCACCCTACTGTTTCAATGATTAGGTAGGGGGTTGTTGTGTATGTTCAGAGTTTTCAAGTGTATCACCTTTTGGTCGATCAAGTCTTGTATCTTGTCCCTCAAGGTGTAGCACTTTTCAGTATCATGACCAGGCCCTCCAGAGTGATAGGCACAGATTTTGGTTTGATCAAAATATGGTGTCATCCTGTCAGGCATTTTGAATGGCACAAGTTGTATGTGGTCGGCTGCTTTGAGTCTCTCGAACAACTGAGTGCGAGATTCAGCCAATGAGGTGTAGTTTTTTTTGGGTCTTGGGTTGTTATTGGCGTGAGGCCTTGGTGTATAGGTATTGGTGTTTCAGTAGTTGGGACTTTGTGGGTATGTTGGTCTTTGTGGTGGTGGGTTTTGGTACATGGGTTGGGTGTTATAGACTGGGTAGGTGGATGTGGGTGGTATGTATGGATAGGAGGGAGGAGGTGTTTGGTAGTAATGGTTATGAGTAGGGGAGTGGTCATGTTGGCCACAAAGGAGACATCCTCCTTCTTCTTTCTTGATGTGGTAGAGCTGCCAGCTTATAGGGCTTTGTTAGCGGCTTGTAGTGCAGCCAAACTAACAATCTTCCAGTCTTCAGTCCATCTTCGACCATATCTCCAATCTTGATTAAATCTCCAAACTTCTTATCTTGCAGGTTCAGCATCTTGTATAAATAGATACCTTTTTGTATGCGGATGAAGGTTGCCACTATCTCAGCGTCTTCCATGGGAGGTTAGACTTTGGTGGCTTCAGCCCTCCATCTAGTTGCAAACTCTCTAAAAGTCTCAATAGGCTTCTTCTTCAATTTTTCTAAGTAGAACCGGTCGGGCATCGCATCAGTGTTATGCCCAAAACTGTGGATGAAGTCTCCAGCCATTGCTTCCCAGCTCGTCCACTTCTTTGTTTGTTGCTTGGAGTACCATACTAGTGCATCTCCGGTTAGACTGTGGTTGAACAGCTGCATGCGGATCTTTTCGTCATGTCCAACCCCTATCAGCTTGTCACAGTAAGATATTAAATGGGCCATAGGGTCTCCACTGCCGTCGAACATGTTGAAGTTGGGTGTCTTGTAACCTTCGAGCAGCTTCAAGTCAGGATACAAGCAGAGGTCCTCATAAGCTACCCCTCGGGTTCCTTTAGTGTCTTGGAGTTGCTTAAACTTCTCTACCAGCCATTGGACTTGCTCTTTGGTGTTGTCTGGGTCTTTCTTGGTCCATGCATACATTTCATGGTCTTTGGTGGGTGATGCGATGGTTTTGGTTTCAATGGTGAATGAGTGTAAGTTGTTTTGTGGTGCTTTTGGTGGTACAGTGTAGGTAGGGTAAGGAAGGTCTTTTCAGGATAGAGTGGATCTTTGCCGTGAGGGCGAGTAGTTTGGTTTGATTCAAGGATCTCATCAGTACGGGCAAGAGGGATCCTATTCTCCAGCTCGAGCAGCCTCTGTTCCAACTTGGCATAGTCTTCGTAAGCAACCACACCTTGCTTCTCAGGAGTTCTATTTCCAACTTCGTCAAACTCAGCCATGATATTTCGTCTCGTCCTTGTCCTTGTAGGTAAAGAGGGAGGTGTTGGGATTGATCCTTTGGACCTCAACCGGTACTGCGGCACGGCCAGAATGCATCGACCAAACTATCAGGGACTTGGGGACTGATACATCAAAAACAAAGAAATAACATGTGAGTATTCGTTAGTTTAAATAAAATCGCATCCTATCATGCATGGGACCTCTTTCGTGCTAGAGGTAGGCCTATCACAGATTCTAAGTAACGCTTGCACCAAACACATCATTTCATTTGAATAAGCATGATCATCACCAGTCTAAAACCCAAAATAACAAGATTTTATTTAATTTGCTTAGCTTTATTGCAACCACTAATTTAAAGACGATGACTCGATTAAAATGAAAACAACATCAAAAGGGACAAGACGACTCGACTCGATATGACTAGACTAGGTGCCAAACAAAAAGACTCCAGATTCAAACATTAGTGGAGGATCAGCAAATGTCTCCATCAATCTTTCCTAGCCTCCATGTCGCCCAGAGCTTTTATGAATAACTCACAGATTTCTATTCCCTTTGCTTCCTTCTCTTCAAGTAGTACTGACTTAAAATACTCTCCCCATCCTTTGAGCAAACCTTGTAAATTCCCAGCAGCATGCCTTGCAGTCATGACCTTGCCGGTCTAATACTTGAGTTCATCCCCTTTGATCTTATCCTCGTATTGCCTCCTCATTTCCCTTTCTTGTGTCACTTTTAACTCCTTCTTTCCTTGGTCAAACTCGTGCCTCAGCTTCTTGTATTTTTCGGCAGCACTCGGAGCTTTGGTTTTTCTTTTTAGTGTAGTCTTGGATCAGAATCTTGCCTTATCTTCGCCGAGACATTGAGGATAGGTTAGAGTAGCTGTGGGGTTCACCATACTGTCTCGACCACGACAAAACTGCATAGTAAGCCTCTTCTCCTACATTGCCAATATAGTGCCAACCATCGGATGTTCAATGTCCTTTATATCAACGTTGAAGCTTCTCCCTTCAGTCAATTGTGGGGTTTGTTGTGTCATTTCCACTTACCGGAGGATTCTTAGAGGAACATGGTGATGAGTTCCTCAGAATCCAATCAATGTCAAGAAAGTGATGTCTTGACCTTGTACTGGCAGAGATCCTTGCCGCTATTTAGAGTCCCAGAGTGACGTGCTCCATTGGCGTCCAGACTGATGCAGGGTCCAGTGATGAGGTTGTAGATTTGAGTGCTACTGATGGCACTGTTGCAGAGCCAGCTCCGGCTACTGCCACTACCATGGAGGGGGTGCTGATTGATGCGATGGATGCAGCTGGCACTACCTTGTTAGATCCCTCCACTGCTCAGACCGGTCTACAGCACCTCCAGACTCTGCGGTTTGAGGGACCTTTCTTGATACCCACTCTTGTTATTAATTTTGCATTTTTGCAGTGGGGACCATGCACTATTATAAGTGTGGGGTGGGGTATCATGATTTGTACTTGTATATTTTTACTGCGTCTAATTTTTTTTTTTTATATTATTGGCATAATCCTTGGTTTTCTTCAAGCCACGATTCTTTCCCGTGGATGCCTTTTGTTTTGAACCGGGTGTTTTAGATAAAAAAATAAAAAAAAAATAGATATTTAAAGTACAAAAAAAATTAGGAAATAAGAGTAGCTAAGGGGTAAGGCATGTGCCTTCTCTGTGAATTGTTAGATACTATCATATTTAGTCCTTTACATGCAAGTTGAACTTCCCTAAAGATTTTTTGTGTGAGTTACATATTGGATTGATAGTCAGTCTTGTTAGTGACTCTTCGACTCAGGTTTCTGACTCTGAGTGCTGACCGAATAGTATGACTTGTCTCACTTGTTTTTGTTAGGTGTTGGAATTGTTCCGCCTTGCGTAGTTCATGTGCCATGAGTGGTGAAGTGCTTTTCTTTCTTCTCGTGCTTTCATTATTGGTCTAGAACTTGCCCCGCGTGTATTCAAAGAGAAATCCTAGATTTGCTCTAGTCGGGAGATGATACAGGCTTTCTTTGGTAAACCCTTATTTTGCAGCCTTGATGAGCCTACCCGTTTATATATATATCCTTTGTAACTCTTTTTGAGCCTATCAGTTCTTTTTGTTGACACCCACATTACAAGCCTATTCATTTTGTTCTTGATTACCCTCTTTTTGAACCGTACCTCTTAGAGCACTTTAATTGAAAATATTATTGTTAGTGGAGTTGTGGTTGGTGGAAATTGATGGCTTTTGAGTGGAGTCAATAATAATAAATTTATGATGGTATTTTTGAGGAAAAAGTACATTGGCAAGGTTGAGGAAAATTGACAAATGTTGAGAAAAAAAGAGAAAAGAATAGAAAAAAAGTTGAAAAAAATGAAAAGTGAAAAGTACAAAGAAAGCAAAAGAGAAAAATTTCTCAATCCTTGCTACTGTTGTGCACATTGATTAAAAAAATACTCAAAGGGAGGGAAGTGTTTGAGTTGATGTTTAGATGGTAGCTCGGTTGTTTTTGTGAAGAGTTGAGCTATAAAAAGTGGAAGTGATGTATTAAAGTGCTCAGGGAGGTAGTCACTATTCACCATTACCCGTCCTTTGGCCTACATTACTACCTTTAAAGTCCTAGTTAATCCCGAATAGGAGCGAGCTGAAATGACCTCGGTTAGTCGTTTCGGAAGTTAGGACTCAGATTGGCGTGCCGATAATTTTAAAATATTCGTAATTTCCATTAGGACCTGTCTGTAAAATTTGAGCTAAATCAGACCTCGTTTGGTAGGCATCGGAAGAAGGTTTCAGTTTTTATTGTCGATAAATATTAAAAAGAGATTTTCGAGCTCGGTTTTGCCGAACGAGCTCCGATTCGAAATATGAAAGCGCCGTTAGGTTAGTATGATTATTTATGACTTTTTTGAACTTTAGAAAGTGAATTTTGATGTTGTTCGGCTAGTTTCTGCTAAAATGCCGAAAGTTAAATAATTTGATTTTTTCTATTTAAATTCGCATCTTGAGTTTCGGGAGTCCAATATGAGATCTGCCTTCGCGAGTATGTTACATATATTATGTATAACTTGTATGCAAAAGTTGGAATTATTTCAAATATCGTAGGGTACCGTTTTAATTTTCGTCGTGAAAATGAAAAGAAAAGAAATTAAAAAAAGGGAAAAGACAAAACAAGGGAAAAAACAAAAAAAAAAAAGAAAGAAAATGGAAGTACCATGGGCGGTGGTTGAAAGGGATATATCCCTTAACATTATACAGAGTGAAACAACGAGAAACAGAGATGCGAAACAGAAAACACGCAGTGGAAAAATGCCAGAAAATAAGAAAAGGGGCCGGAGAAAAGTAGAATTTTCACCCTGAAACATTCAGGTAATGATCCTAATACATAATTTGAGTTTATTACCTGTGTTTGAATATGTTTTAACGGTAAAATATGGAATATTATACATCGTTTTAATAAGTTCAATTAATAGTTTAAAGGGTCAAATGGACCCCGATAATAGAATTGATTATATATTCGTACTCAGTGAGTTATGGGTAACATATCAATGTAATTTATTTGGAGTTTGCTTATGTGACCTTAAACCCTGTATATAGGCCTGGCCTGCGTATTGCGTATGCGAATAGGGTATCAGCTTCCTACCTAGATTGCCCTAAGATGTGAGGAATGAAGCTTTTAGCCTAATTTGATATATTTTTCTGCTTATTGAATAGAGTGGGATTGTTTGGCAATGAATTCAAAGGACAAAGCGGTTGTTGAGTAATTGTGCTAACTTTGTAAAAAGGTAAGTGTTTATATCCATTTCTTTGGAGGCACCTGGTCTCGTGGATTTTCTACCACGTGTTTCCTTACGTGTGTAGCTGCCAATAGGCGTACTCATTACCCCTTAGCTTTGAATTTACATTGTATATTATTTGTTATGCCCTGTTGTTGGTACTGCATTGAGCATATGAGCATTGCACTCTGGTTTTGAGCATTGCATATACTTCCCGGTTGGCGGTGGGAGTCCCGCACTGGTGAAGGGTCATTATTGCATATACTTCCCGGTTAGCGATGAGAATCCCGCACCGGTGAAGGGTCATTATTTCATATACTTCCCGATAATCGATGAGAGTCCCAAGCCGGTGAAGGATCATTATTGCATATATCTCCTGGTAGACGATGAGAGTCCCGTGCCGGAGATAGGTATCAGGCATATGTGACTGCATTGGATCGTACCGCATTCATCCCATCTTATTGCACCGCATATTGACTATTGTGTGTATTGTGTTGTGTTTTATGTATGCGGTATGTATACTATGTCGGGGACATATCTCAGTTTGACTATATATTTCTGGCTCGTATTCTTGGTTGCGGGGATCGGGTTGCACGCCGCAACAGGATGTATTTCTGATTGTTGATATGTTCGGGATACCTATATGCTCTGGCTATCTTACGTTCCCGATTTTTAATGAGTTTGTCATTCCATACGTGTTTCCAGTTATTATCTGGCTCTGTCTTTTCATAATTTAAATAAGAAGAATTTGGTTTATCTGTTTCTTTTCTCCCTGGCTAGCTATCCTATTCTTTGAGGTGGCTAGTCTGCCCCACTTATTGAGTCCTTTTGACTCACCCTTGTTTGTTGTTTATTTCTTGTCTATCTATTTCGTTTTGGCAGGTTCGCTCCAGGATTTAGTTCACCACTTTGTGAAGGAGTGAAGACGACTTCAGCTGTCAGGGTGAGCCAGCTTTTATTCCGGATGGCCACCAGTTTATTGGTTATTATTCCAGCTGCATTTTGCTCCCTTCAGGAGGTATTTGTCTTCTTTTGTACTCTTAGACGTCTAGTCTGGATAGCTCTAAACCTAGTACGATGGGTAGTCAACTGTAATTTCTTTTGCACAGCTTAGAGATATCAGTATGTCTGTATTTTTGTTTTAAGTCTTGTCCTTATTTATGAATTGTTATATTTATTTTCCTGATTTAATTGGTTCGCCCAACGGGTCTAGGAGAGGATGTCGGGTGCCCGCACGGCCGAGTCGAAATCCGGGTCATGTCACGAGCTTACATTAGTGGAGTTCTACACCACAGGCAAGCCTATGGTACCATTGTGTGGCACTTGAGATTCTTTTTTAGTGTGAGAGAATTCTTCCTATCTTGAAAGTCCCTTATAATTAAGTTGATATATTTTTGTGTGATTGGGACTAGACTTTGATTGGTGAGGGCACATGGAGTATGAGAGGTTGGAACTTTTATTAGGCCCTAATCGTGAGCGAGTGGGCATGTTGTGAGTAAGTTGGTGTGAAGAGTTATTTCTTGAGGCTTGGTTGTTGCTACTTGGCTGCTTTGATAATCCTTATTTTATAAATGTGTGGTGTGTAAATATGGAGAGTTGTGTGCTTGTATGTCTAGTGCCTAGTTGTTGGTATCAACCTATTTCATAGGTACGCTTCCTTGAAGTTCTTGAGTATAAGTGTGTTGGGTTTGTTTGTTCAGGGACGAACAAAAGTTAAGTGTGGGGTGTTGATGTTGGGCGTATATCTTATGTCTCGGCGTCGATTTCTTATAACTTTTGAGTTATTTTTAGTGTATTATGTGCCCAACAATGTGTGATTTATAGTAAAAGGCTAATTTGAGGTGTTTGGATGTTTTAGGTGCGAATTGAAGGAAATTGGAGCGTGATTTAAACAAGAACAAGGAAGAAGCGATGGGTACACCCATGGATGTTTGGCATGCTAGGATGTATGGTCCGGGAAGACTGCAAATATTGAAGAAATTGAGAAAAGGAGCGCATACAGCCACGAATGCTTGGCATGCTCCGGTGTATGCGCCGTAAAATAGTCCCAGAGCTGTTAGGACTAGCTAAAAACGTGGGTTACTACAATATTTCTAATTATTTAACCCTTGTAACGTTTTTACCTGGCTTATTACGTATTTTTGGAGGCAAGAACCATAGCAGAGGCTAGAGAACCAAGATTCATCAATTGAGTTGTAGTTCTTCTTTCCTCTTTATTGTTTCATGAATTCTAGATTATTTTGTGAGAAAGCTAACTTGTCTATGAGTAGCTAAACTCTATTATTCTAGGGTTATGGGTTAACCATGAAAGTTGTACTCTGAAGTTGGTTGAATTCAATTAAAATTTATCAGATTGAGTTGTTTATTTAATTCTGCTCTGAATTACTTGATTTCCTTGCTAGATGTTAAGTACTATCCATGAACCTAAGGTTGAACTCGAAAGTGGGAACTGTAGGTTGCAATAGAATTAAATAAAGCGTGTTCTTGAATCCGGGCATCGGGGAATGGTTTCGCGGTTAGGATCGAAATATACCTAACAGTCACGCTTAATCCTTTACAGGAGAAGCACATGCATTTTTGTTAATTCTAATTCCATAGACATATAGGAGTTAGGTTGGCTTGAATAGGCGAGCAGGGTATCGAAAGAGCTCTGTGAGTATAATTAACCATGTGATTAACAACTCAGATAAATAAAGTTAATTCAATTAGCAGATGAGTGTAACTGGATTGGTGTTCATCCCATAATCCTGGAATATTTCCTCTCACTGATATCTAAAACTCTTGAATTGTCTTGCATTCCAATTACTTCAATTACTTCTAGTTAATTAGTTAATTAAACACACTTGAAATCTGGTTAAACTCTCTTGAACAATATTTGAATTAAAGTTTGTCTAGTGCAACTAATCAATAGTCCTATTGGTAACGATACTTTTTTTATCACTTTATTACTTGATCGACCGCGTATGCTTGTGTGTGTGTTTGGAGCGTCATGCATGCTCATTACATTAAAAGAGTGGTGTAATTCTAGACACAGTTCCACAAGGTGGACGGCCAAGGAGTGGGATCATTTGAAATTGTTGGTTGTACCATGGACCAACTATATTCCAAAATATCCCTCTTAAAAGGTGTTTTGGTGGTGAAGCGACCGTGGGATCCACGTAATCGTCGTGTGTGTGTAAGGTATCGTTTCCCAGGAGTGGGGGAGTATGAGTGAGATATACAAAAAACTTACATCAAATTTTAAATTCAACACAAATAAATAAATAAAGGAAAAAAGAAAAACAACAAAAAAGGAAATCAAGTTAGTAAGATAATAATGATACAAATAGCAAGATAATGATTAAATAAATACCAAAAGTAAAGGCTCATTGTGGTTAGGACTTTGAGTATCCCCAGTGAAGTCGCCATTCTGTCACACCCGATTTTGGACTCAACTCGAGGCGAGTCGGGTTTCGGATCTGACTGGGTGAACTCGTTTGAGTTTAGATGTTGGAGTCGCCACCTAATATAGTTTCTAAGGCGTATTAGGTCACTAAGTGTCTAAGGTCAAGTTTGATAGGTCATACTAGTCTATTCCAGAGATTCTATAGGGTAAGAAGTCTAAATGACTCGGGGAAAAAGGTGTTAGGCACTTCCCCGAGTCCCACGAAAGGTGGTTCCCGTCTGAGTCTACATTTTGGGATAAAAAGAGTATATATTATCATAAATACTAACTTGAGAGGTTTAATATAGCATTTAATGTTATATGTCTATTTAATTTACACTTATACAAATAGATTTCATATACGGCCTATATGTAAGCCTAGTCGCATTTCAAGGCCGCTAATATAATGCCTAGTCGCAAACAAAATTCAATCAGGCAATAGCACTCGAATTTGGACTAGTCATGCAATTCTAGCATTCAAACAATGCTGCATAAATAGGCAGTTTTATAAGTTGATTTTCATATTTGTACCAAAACAAAATGGGTGTTGTTTTAAAAATGAAATGTTGGCCATTTAGGGTCGGTGTGACTCGACATTAATTGTCAAGCCCTAACCTTAATGGCCTTTTTTGTGTAGGGGGTCAGATTTTGGGAAATATATAGGCGAAGAGGCTGCTTTTGAAAAACGGATGTCACATAAGCACACAAATGCAAATAACGGTTGTCGCATATAAAGTATATATAACGTATAGGTATAAAACATGCAAATACATGACTAAATGATAGTTATATCTTTAGACAAATGTTTTAAAATGTATAAGCGACCCCAAATACTTTATACACCGCTATACACTATTAGATTAGTGTATATGAGCGTTAGAGTAGTCAAAATCAGTTTATGCACGTAAAGGACCCTTTTCGAAAATAGCTTTGGGCCCAAACTGTTCATGTAAAAGAGGGGCGGATTCAATTTTCAGAAACAGTCCACGTTAGACACAAATAGCACAAATAGCCCCAGTTTCGAGTTAAGTTTCAGATTCAATCACAAAATAAGCATGCTTTTAAGTTTCAATTCTAGGACCTATTTATGACACTTAACAGAGCAAATTGAATGCTTAAAAACAATCTGCATGATCTCATTCTAACTATATGCATGTTAGACCAATTTTAAGAGGATAAAACCTAAAGTGATGCAACATATAAGAGCAAAAAGGTTAGGAATAGGCCACTGAATAGCCAACACACAACTTAGCAATTGTGTTCCCTGTGTTAATAGATTACAAGCAGGATTCCTAGTTAAACTTACATAATAGGGGTAGTTTCTAAGGGAAGAGTACAGAGTCACCAGTTCAAAAGTGTCATGTTCCCTAAAGTTAGGGTCGAGTAAAGTATAACAGTCACAAGTTAATGGTTTCAGCACCTCGGTATCAGGATCAGCTTTAAGAGGGTTCAACCACTGACCCTTTTAAGCTTTAGGGATTACCCTATAGCCAATAAAACATGGTTTTGGCCCATCTAAAACCATTCAAACAACCTGCAAGCATAAGGTTAGCAAGGAAGAGGGGAAAAGGGGGAAGCCTGAGTAGAGGCCTTTGCCCAAAGCAGAGGACCTGACCAATAAAGCATAAACAATGTACATGTTCTTAAAAAAAAGGATAGGATCTTATTGGACCTTTTAAACTGGTCTGGATTACCATATGCTAACCAGAACAGAGCCTAGGCACACAGTGTTTTAAAGCATAGGTAGTTTAAAGTAAACCAAACAGAGGTGGGATGAAACAGACCAAAGTCATTCAAACATAGGCAAATAGAGGAGCAGTATGCAGTAAGTAATTAGAGGGAAAAAGTACCTTTTGGACAGTAAGAGAGCAAAGAAAACAATATGCAGGTCGATCAGGGTTTGCAAAGCAGAACCAAGTGAACTAAGCGAAGCAATTGCTTTCTAGAAAAATCAAAGAAGTGATCAGGATTCAGAAAAGTGTTATGCAGCCTTTGTTTTCTATGCAAGAGCTATGTTTTTTTCTGTGTGTATGCTGTATAAACTGTGTCCAAAGTGAGGAATGCAACCTAGTTTAAATAGGTGTGAAGTGAGGCTCTTAATACCCTATTCGCATACGCAATACGCAGGCCATGCCTATGTACAAGGTTTCTGGTCACATAACCAAACCCTAAATAAATTTTATTTATAAGTTGCCCATAACTCCCTGAGTACGAATATATAATCAATTTCATTATCAGGGTCCGTTTGACCCTTTAAACTATTAATTGAACTTATTAAAATGATGTATAATATTCCAACTTTTACCGTTAAAACATATTCAAACACACGTAATAAACTCAAATAATATATTAGGATCATTACCTGAATGTTTCAGGGTGAAAATTCTACTTTTCTCCTGCCCCTTTCTCATTTTCTGGCATTTTTTTCTATTTCTGCGCCATTTGATTTTTCTCTGCTTTTGAAATCGTTTTCGTTACTGCTTATGCTAAGAACTTAGCATATATGCACTTGCATAAATACCCACCGCCTAACTTTTGAAGTTATTGTCTTTTTCTCTTTTTTTTCTTTTTCTTTTAAAATTCGCTGTTACGGTAAAAATTAAAACAGTACCCTATGATATTCGAAATAATTCCAACTTTTACGTACAAGTTATACAAAATAAATGTAACATACTCGCTAAGGCGGATCTCAAATCGGACTCCCGAAACTCAATATGCCAATTAAATGAAAAAAGATCAAATTACATAACTACTTTCACATTTTAGCGGAAACTAGCCGAACAGCATCGAAATTCACTTTCGAAAGTTCTCGAAAGTCACAAATAATCATACGAACCCCATGGCGCTTTCGGATTTTGAATCGGAGCTCATTCCCCAAAACCGAGCTCGAAAATCTCTTTTTAATATTTATCGACAATAAAAAATGAAACCTTCTTCCGATGCCTACCAAACGAGGTCTGATTTAGCTCAAATTTTACAGATAAGTCTCAACAGATATTACAGTATATTAAAATTATCGGCACGCCTATCGGACTCCCAACTTCCGAAACGACTAATCGAGGTTGTTTCAAGCTGCTGCCTTCCTTCACTTTCTAATTCGATACTCAGCTCACCTTCTAAATCTGGAGCTCATTTGATTAGGATCGTATCACCAACAGCGAAGAGAGCGAGGGGGTCACTGGAAACAATCTTGGAAGAATCTAGGGTTTCCTATGACAAAGTGTTGGGGCTCGTGTCTTTTTTAACCAAATCCATATAAAGAACATGATGGTGCAGGACAAGCCCAAAAAAGTAGAGGTCTTCACCAATCACGGCGAGGCCTTCAGAAAGCCTATGTTTGATCTGCATAGCAGTGCGGCTTTACCCTGTGGCTCTTCTTCTTCATTTGTTTTGTTTTCTTGGAAATCCAGCGATAATTAGGGCGGTTTTCCACTGAATTATAAACACGGACTTTCTTTTTTGGCCTTTTACCTTTGCTGACAATATCTTTAGGTATCATCTTTTTCAATGACTCCAGATCCAGGCAATACAAGACATGTTTAAAAGAATATCACGTAGTCCCGCCGATATACACGACAACCGCTGATTGAGCCTCCATTTAGCGTACTAGGGTTTTTGTTTGCTGAAGCCACATTAACATATATTATAGAGTATATAGGGCAATATCAGTCACAAATGAATATATTTGGAGATAACAACCTTATGACATTTGACTGGTTAATTAATAGAGAAATCAATTTTTAAATTCATTCCATTCTCAAAATAAGGGATATATTTGGTAAGTATCTTAAACTAGAAAGGACTAGGTCTAGATTTGATTTCTGAAATATAATTGTAAAAGAAATAAATTGTTATTTTCAAGCTTCAGCCTTATCTTTTTTCTTACTATTTTTTTTTGGGATTCAAAGGAAAGCATTAATTAAATTAACTTCTATTTAAAAATGGAGTGATACTAATTCTATTGAGAATGAACTTTCGAATCTAGTGGTTGCAACTAGTTCTCTGATGTACCCATTTAGGTAAAGAACTAGTGGTAGTTAAGAATGATTCAATTTTTAATTAGATATTATGCATTTCTTCTTAGATATTGTATTTTAAGAATCTGTGTGGGATTTCAAGTCACGAGGAAAAACATAGACACCCTTTGGCATGACCCCCTTAGACCAAGTAAAAAAGCACTACTATTTTCTCTATTGATTCCACCCCTCAATTGTATATCTCATTTCAAGCTAAGATATGAAGAGAGCTCAAAGCAATGACGATGAGATCCAATTATGTTCCACCATGAATCCAACAAAAGGATTCATCCAAATTGAATCAATTAGGTATCAAATTAGAATCAAGCCTTGGAGCTTGAACCATCTCCTTGCCGCAACAATTCAATGTTGCAAGATATCATGCACGTTTGTGCAGGCACTTGTGACTGGTTGAGAAGTAGGATTTCACCATTGTCGTTATGTATCAAACCCATCGTTGTATATGAACTGTTGAGTTTGATGTACTTGGCTTGATGAACTCCATAGGGAGGGGGCGGGTGAATCATGTGTAGATTAAAATTTTGTCGAATTACAGTTTGATAGCTTGTTTGGATGACTATTGTTATTCATGAGTTGTATTATATAGTATTGTTATTTTTTATATAATGATTTTTTTGATTAGACTTTAAATTTACGAAACGGAGACTCTATGGTTTTGAATGGCTGAAAGCTGAACTATTGTTGTGTTTTTCCCCTTTCGTTTTTCAATTTCTTTTGCCCTTAAGAACAAAGACCTCTAGTACATCACTACATCTAGTTGCACGCTGTTTTTTAATATATTTTTTTAAGTTGCACGCTGTTACTTTCGGAAACAACGAATAATGAATGCTACTTAGCTTTTCAACAATGATGTAACATACATACTCTTCACAGTTAATTAACTGACTGAGTTTACAATGGACCTCTTACTTGTGTAAGAGCATCGTAAGCTAAGGACACCTAAAGTTACACTAAAAAGGTGAAAATCCTATAAACATATTTTTACAAAAAAAGTTAGTACAAATTGGGACATATTCCCTTTTTGGGGAAAATACTTGTATTGTGACTTTGATGATATCATTGGGCCATTTTTCCGAAAAAAAAATGGAGAAGAAAATACAAATCAATGACATTTACCGTATAAATGCGGAAAAGGGTCGAATTTACTCCTCTACTATTTTTTATAGTTTCTACTTACCCTCCGTTATACTATTTAGCCTCTGGTGTCCTTACCGTCCAAGTTTCGCTCAAATCTGCCCTTATTTTTAACGGTGGGACACTTGGCATGCTTAAAAAATCTAAATCAGCCCCAATTAAAAAAAACCAAACCCATCCCTTTAACACAACACCCGATCCGATCCATTTTTAATCTGCCTCCACCAATTGAAATTAACAGTAAAAGTTAAGGTCCCATTTCTCAATTTTTAACCGGTTTCCCCACCTTCATTGTGCTCTCATTGAAATTGAATTCCAATAAGTTTAACACAGCAAGTCATTAAAAATTTTGGCCAGATACATCAAAAAATACAAATAAATAGAGAAGAAAAGATTAGCATGTCAAGCACTCAAATTCACCAAAAACCTCAAAACTTTCACAACATAAAATTATTGAAGATTTCTCGTGCAAAAACAAGAAGTAAGAGACTGATAAGTTTGCAGCCATAGAGGAGGGAAAATGGCGGAGGATTATGGCGAACGAGTCAACTCAGTGAGTAATTCAAAGAAACAGGTCGGTTTTATTTGCTGGTGATCGAACATGGCGAACGAATCAACTCAGTAAAAAGAATTACTAATGCTTTTCATATTTTTGATGGAATATTGTAAGTGTGTTTCTAATTGACTGTGGTGAATTACTACTCGTGAAGTACATTTTCTATAGTTAAAGTTTAAAATTTAATTTGAAAAAATTCCTCTCTTAAATCCTCATTTAAACCAACTCCTAGGCTAGAACCATTTTCTATGCTACTTTCCCTCCATTATCATTGCTAAAGAGACTGTAATTTAACTTGATGTGGTTATTACTTGTAGAGTTGTTGATGTCACCACATACTATAATATCAAATTTCTTTTTCTTCAAGCTTTTAGGATAGATAGTTATTGCTCCAAATTGAATCAATTAAATAGAAATTTGTTAAGTTGTTTTGTAAACGAAGTTGATTAATGAATTGCGAGAAATATGATTAATTGTTGTTTTCCCTTGTGAAACAGTAAATTAAAAAAAGAAATTGTGTCCCAAATTTGTTTTAAAAAAATTGTGTTTTCTTCAAATCTTGTGATAAATTTGATATGGGCTCAATCTGTTCCAAATTTATTTTTATTTTTTTAAAAAAAAAAAATTACTATAAATTAAGGTATATTTGTGTCTATAATGTGTTTATTGTTAAATTTGAGGTGGGCTTGCTTTAGCAAAATGAATGAGAAATTGGAAAAGGTTGGAGAATATGATGGAAAGAAGAAGAAGAAAGAGGAAATATAGTTGGATTTTAATTTGGTGGAGGAGATGGATGGGGTAATAGGTTAAAATGAGGTTGGGTAATGAAAAATATGGGTTAATTTAGTTGGGTTGTAATGAAAATAATCTGGATTTTTTTTAATTAGGGATGGGTTAGACTCTTTAGGCATGCTAGGTGTACTTCCGTCAAAATTAAGGGTATTTGTGAGCCAAACTTGAGCGGTAAGGACACCAGAGGCTAAATAGTATAACGGAAGGTAAGTAGAAACTATAAAAAATAGTAGAGGGGCAAATCAGACCCTTTTCCGGTATAAATGACTTTTCTCAGTTTAGACAAGGGAATGTTCAATTTTTAAATGGCGAATTTACTTTAAAATACTAGAGTTAGTGACGGAAACAATATTAAGAAACAAATGACATTAGTGATTATGAGAAGTATAGTAGCATTTTAATTGATTTAGCCAGACAAAAATCACCAAGAAAAATAACTTATGATTGCAATATGTTAAGTTGTTCAAAGAAAAAAAAAAAGTATCTCTAAATCCCATTAAATCAAGGCCAATCGGATTCGTGTAATCTACTTTAGATTTTGTGTAATTCAATTCGTATCATATTGTTTTGCGTTAACTCTCCTAAGTCAGTAAAAGTGTCACCACCTTATTCATTGTTCTTCAACATACATTTGAGTGAAAGGCCCTAATCTTTAGACCCCATAAAAATTCTTCATTAACAAAATTCTTTCCGTCTTCTAGAATAGTAGTCATGGCAAGAACCTTGCAACAGCTGAAGAGGCGTTACAGACGGGCAGCTGCAGGGACAGTGGCACTTCGAGATATTCAATATTTTCAGAGGACATGGAATCTTCTTATTCCAATCGTTCCTTTCATCAGACTTGTTCGAGAAATTAGTCACTATTTTGCACCTAGGATAATTCGTTGGACAGCTGAGGCTTTAATAACTATACAAGAGGCCGCTGAAGATTTTTTAGTTCAATTGTTTGAAGATGCAATGCGATGTGTTATTCATGCCAAACGCGCTGCACTTATGAAAAAGGATTTTGACCTTGCCAAACGACTTGGAGGAAAACGACGTGAACCTTGATGAATTTATTAAGACCGACACTGAAGATTATTGCACATCAAAGAATCAAGCTATTCACAGGAGTTTATAATTACTTTTTTTTATGACGATCTAGTTTAGGAGTTTATATATTTTCAATTGTTTTTACTAGTAGATCGGTTCTATTTTGTCCATTGCCTCTTGTTGTTGTTAGATCTAATAAAGGTTCATGATCCTTAAGTTCCCAATATTACTTTGGTGGATGTGTTGCTTGTATCTCATGCAGAAAGTTTGGATGTGTTCCCAATTGTTGCACCTGGTGCACCTTCGTAAGACACTAGAGGGGGCGGGGTGAATACTGTCCTTACCCGATTTTCTAATTCCTAAAAAATTTGCTCCTACTTTGTTTGCCTAACTCACAAAGAACCAGGTTTCTTGCAAGTTTCTTCTATCTTTGAAACTTAACACAATGCGGAAACGTAAAGAACACAGATATTTTTACGTGGAAAAATTCCTTGCTCAAGGGATCAAAAATCACGAGCCAACACTCTTGGGATTTAAACTTTCCACTCAAGGAAACTGAGCAAGTTTTAGATTACAATGCAATGCAATCAAGGAACTAGCCTCACTATGACTAATACCTAGAACCTTCCAAGCCTCACTATGACTTGTAAGATTGAACTACCTCACCAAAACGTAATCTCAAAAAAATGCTTCTAAATAAGCTGAATGATTACAACTCGATAGCCTAGCTATAAAAGAAAACTAAGACAAACAGACTAGACCTTATAAAACTCGTACTCCTCCAGGTTCTACTATATTGCTTCTGCTCTTGCACACAAAACTCTCACAATCAATTTGCTCTCTATTTGCTCTGTTGAGATTTCATGAGTGCGTAAACTAATTAGGTCAAAAATAACGTGTATTTATAGAGTTCATGGAAGACCTTTTCCATATTTAACTTTGAACTCTTTTTCCTATTTGGAAACCGTTTCTAATAAGGTTTACCCCTATTGCCTTATACGAAACCTAAGTTGTTTTGCCTAAGTCTTTAATCCTTCGTCGCTAGCTTCTCCTTCGGCACCGCCTTGAAAGCTTCTCCTTCTTCCTCTTGGATTGAGACTTCAACTTCAGCTGTTCCTTTTTTCCTTCTTTGACTCAAACTCGAATATCATCTTGAACAGCCAGGTCTTCTACTTCAACTGTAAACCTTTTCCTAGTCCACATAGAACCAGGACCTTTGTCATCTTCAAAACCTTCCTTCAACAAATTTTCCATTTTTTTTTATGACAAACAATGTTGTCTTACCGAGGATTATCAGCACAAGAACCTGTGAATACGATCAACACTAAACAAGAACCATGGTAATAAACAGTTACGCAAAAATTAGGTCACAAACATAATTTCTCCCTTTTGGCATCATCGAAAAGTTCACAGTTGTATGAACCTGTTCAATTTAGTTTAAGTCTAGTTGACTCTAATGCCATAGGCAGCTAGCCAACCTTCCAAGTAGGGAACCTGTTTAAGACGATAAATACTAGCAAATATAGCAAAGAATAATTAAAAATTAAAAGGTGCCAAACCGGCTTAAACATCCAGGCAAATCATCCAAAATATTACAAACCAAAAGTAATAAACTGTCTTAAAATAGGCTAGAGTAAGAACCAACTACAGAACAAAAGGAAGGGACATGTTTATAATTTAAGGGCATCAGGAATATTGAAGTGAGCAAGCAACTTGGAAAGGCGAGCAGAATTCTCTTGCCTCTCGCGTTCCAGCTCAGCATCAAGACTAGTGTTCTCAGCATTCAACCAGGCGAGTTCATCTGTCCGCCTCTCAAACTACCTCCTATAAAATTCCACCCTTCTATCTATACGAGCACCTTGTCTCTCCTCAACCTCTTCCTCTGGGTGTGCTAGTTCATCAGCAGGTTCACCATCTAACACATATTCACAAGATCTCAAGATGTTTCTCCTAAACACATCATTATGGTGAGGGTTCGATCCACTTTGCTTGAGGCACTCCAAAGAATTCAAATACCTTGCCCAACAGAAACCCATGATATAACAATGTTTGATTGTTATAACATTATTTTAAGGTTCAAAAAATGATGGGAAATATTTTGGCTGCTTGTCTAGAAGAAGATTTAATACATAAGTATATGTCTACATTCGATAGGTATCTTTATCAAGTGAATAATCTGCTGAGTTGAAGTCGAAACCAACAAGGAGAAGTATTTGATGCATGATCATGTCTCAGCCATTTGATGGGGAAATAACCTTTAATTTCTTCAACGATGAAATTTAACGCCATACATGAAAATCAATCTATGACAAAAAAAGATACCATTAATTTTGTCTTGCTACTTAAAAGTAGCTTGGATCTCACGGTTGAATCTTTTGTTGGATGTTCAACGCGAGGATGTAACTCAAAATAGTTGATGAGATTAATTGTTATATATAAATCCAATCATGAACTTTATATCATCATGTCCACTGTCGTTGATGACACAACTAATAGAAATACGACTCAGTTATTATAAGGACATAGTTTTCTTGATCTTTATTACTTTGGTTCTTGAAGTATATCGATTCTCAGAACGTGAATAGCTAGTCTATTAACTAGTTTCGTCAGATGTTATATTTATATGTGTAGGATGATTATTTCATTTATAAATGACATAATGAGGTTAGATTGAGTACCAAACTTCAACCTTTATTTCTTTTCTTTATTTTTATTTTTTTATTTTTTATTTTTTTGGCCTCTAGTATAATAAAATTCAGCCTCGTTACGTTGGTGGCCTTTTATTTTCTTTAAGACTTATTTTCCAATATATATACATATATATAAATATATAAAGAGAGAGAGAGAGAGAGAGAGAGAGAGAGAGAGAGAGAGAGAGAAATGTCACTCAATTGAAAAATAAACAAATAAAAATAAGACTAAAAAATTAGTAAGAAATGAAGAGGATGAACTATTCCATTGTAGAAGAGAACTATATATACTTTAGATATATTCTTAGAGCATTATATTTATCTCATAGGAGATGTATTTATCTTTTGTATATCCTTTCATTATAAATAGCAATGTAGTAGTGGCAACATTCGTATGGAAATTTCACGACTGTTATAGTGAGGTGATGTTAATTATACATGTATATTGTTATATATTTGACATTTAGATCTTATTTAGATGTTATAGATAAAAAGTACATAGAACTTTTATTTTATTTTTTTTTTTGTATTTTTTATGTAATAAAATAAAATACTAGTTAAAATATAAGTCTCTATATTCATATTTAATAATTGAAATAATTAAAAAAATACAATTTAAATAATTTCAAAACTAGTTGTATTGTACCTACAAATCAAAAAAATCTAAGGCACATATGTATTTAAAATTTGTAAGTTTGGTGTAAAATATCTATGAATGTTTTGTAAAATTTTAGTCTCTTAGTGACATTATAACGCTTGAATTTATGACCATTTCTTTTATTCAATAAAAGGGTATCTAGTATAACTTCCTTTTGAAGACTGTTCAACAGCTTAACAGTCATCTCTTATACCTCAACCTAATTGAAATAGGTTGAGACTCTTCGTCTACAATTTCATTATTACCTTCTGCCTCCACAGTGAGTTGTGCAATAATGTCTTCATTAGATTAAGCTTCAAGGATTGTAGGAGTTGCATCAAACTCATATAAATGGTAGCATCCATTGCTAGATTAGTGTTATAAGATGACATTTGTAGCTAAAATATTCCAAATATGAAATAAATGACTAGCAATGCAGCAAAAATAACAATAACATACCCAGTGATATTCCACACGTGGGTTCTGGAGAGGGTGAGCTGTACGCAGACCTTATCCCAACCAAGGTGAAGAGGCTATTTCAAATAGACTCTCGGCTAAAAAAAGTTGAAAACATTTTTAAAAAAAAAAACACAATGAAAGTATCATGATAAAGAAATAACTAACATAAAACATGAAATACACAAGGTACGCAGAAAACACCAATAGCAATAAAGATAAAATATAAAATAAAAATCGTATATATACAAATGATATTACTGATACTGAAGTTGCTCGGCTATTATCTAACCTTCTAACCTAATCCTTGAGTTATGTCATGCTTAATCACCTTTCTCCCGTTCTTCTTCGGCTGACATCTACCTCTCTGAAGACCCAACACTACCAACCCATTGCACCTCCTCACCGAAGCATCTACGCTCCTTCTTTTCACATGTTCACAGCCTTGCTTTTCGCATCTTCTCCACCACTGAGGCCACTCCCACCTTTTCTTGAGTAACTTAATTCCTAATCTTATCCATCCTAGTATGGCCACAAATCTATCTAAGCATTTTCATCTCTGCTACACTCATCTTCTAAATGTGTGCGCTTTTGACTGGCTAACACCCTATCTCATACAACATAGTTGGTCTAACAACTGCTCTATAGAACTTACCTTTAAGTTTGAGTTGCATAAGACACCGGATACGAGCATCAACTTCATCCAGCCTGCCCCTATACGATGTGAGACATCATCACCAATTTATCCATTTACTTGAAGGATTGACCGAACATACTTGAAGCTTCCTTTTTTGAGGATGACTTGTATCAAATGACTAGCGATAAAAGTATACATTAAAAGGCTGATAAGATTTAGCCTTATTATAGAGGAAAAGAAAATATTTTAATATTTGAGTAAGACTCTTATAGGAAGTGTTGCACCTGGTGCACTTTTGTAAGACACTAGGAGGGGGAGGGGTGAATAGTGTCTTTACCCAATTTTCAAATTATGAAACTTGCTTTTAATTTGATCGCCTAACTCACAAAAAACAAGGTTCCTTGCAAGTTTCACCTATCTCTGAAAATTAAACTAAATGCGATATATAAAGAACACAGAGATTTTTACGTGGAAAAATCCTTGCTCAAGGGATCAAAAACCACGACCCAACACTATTGGGATAAACATTCAACTAACAGAAAACTGAGCAAGTTTTAGATTACAATGCAATGTAACCAAGGAACTAACACTCTTAGTATCTAGAACCTTCCAAGCTTCACTATGGCTTGTACGGCTGAAACTAACTCACCAGAAGTAATCTTTTCTCTCTACTTCTTAACAAGCTAATATGATTACAACTCGATAGCCTATAACAGAAAGTAGACACAACAGACGAAACCTATGAAACTTCAACTCCGCCAGATTTTGCTGCCTTGCTTCTGCTCTTGCACACAATAGCTTTCACAAATAATTACTCTCGATTTGCTCTGTTGAGAATTCTTGAGTGCGTAATGTTTCTGGCCAAATTAACTTGTATTTATAGAGTTCACAATAAGCCTATTTCAAATTAGCTTAGAACTCCTTTTACAATTCAAATTCTGTTTCGAATAAAGTTTACCCATATTTCCTTATTTGTAATCCAAGTTAATTTGCCTAAGTCTGCAATCCTTTTCTGATAAGGAAACTTGTTTTATTCAGCGGCACTTCTAAGTTTTTCCTTCTTCTCTTAGGATTAAGAGTCCGACATCAGCTGCTCCATTTTTCTTCTTCGTCTTGAACTCAAACTACTGTGAACCTTTTCATTGTCCACTCAGCACCAGGTCTTTTGTCATTCATCAAAACCATACTTCAACATGAAGATAATTTTACAAAGACCGTACCACTATAATAAATGTTACCGATGTTATAGATAGCATGTTGTTATAGGAAAAGGTAATATATAACATGAAAAGTTGACTTCAGAAAAAACTTGATTGTTCTAATTAAATGATGCTATTGCATGCGAATGACTGTTGTAGAGAGTTCTTGCTGTATAATTTGATGGACTAATATCATAGAAATATTTCTTCTCGCAAATTAGTTAAATGGAATGATATAGAGGACAACTCTACACAAAGAAATGAATAGAAAGTTGGAACAAAAAAGAAACAAATAATTCACCTTGCTTACACCAACTAACGGATGAAAGAAGCGGGGAAAACTAAAATAATAAGTCAAAGTATTTAAAAATGGAGATAAGGAAACAACAATTTTAAAGTATTTATATTTGTGACTGGTCAGAAAAAGAAATACTCTATGAATGAATTGATTTTTGACTGGACAAATAAGGAAACGAAGTAATTGAGCCATGCAAGGAATTTGATATTCTACTTTGAAGTGATGTTTCTGGTATGTTATAAAGTTAGGTTAATATTGATTCCTGAAATCTAAATGTGAATCAATATGGAAAGTTATTTACAAAATTCCCATATTTGATCTAGTAAAAACCCCTCACAGCAACTATAAAACCCCATATTTGTTCCTTTGTTTGCACCTCACAATTACTTTTCCTTCTTCCTCTGATTGGTACAATCATCTTTCATGCTTTCGTTTTTGAAAAATGCAAAAAACTCATATCCTTCAAGCTCCAAAAGTTTCAAACCCCACAGCACCAGATTCATGAATGTGTGGTGAGCATTGTCATTAATTTTGTCTCCTTTCTTTTTTATACTTATATTCTACAAAACTTTGGATCTAATTTTTTGGTATTTCGATTTATTTTGGCATGTCTATACCAATATCTTGTTTTTATCTACCTGTTGGTCCTAATTAATCATTTTAATATTGGGCATACGATGTATTTTTGTCTAGACTCTGATGATGGAAGCTACATTTTGTTTTTCTAATACAAGATGATCCTTTGGTGTATAGGTTTTTCTTTTTCTCTCTAAATTTAAACTGACAAGTTAAGTTTTTTTTTTTTTTTGGTTATAGGTTGGATTAACCTCTAAAATGGAGGGAATCATATCAAAAGCGAAGATCATTGTTTCTGATATATCAAGGCTAACAGTTTGGTTCCAAGTTTTGCCGTCCGTAGAGAACTCCATTTCAAGGTCCAATTGGATGGACTGAAGAAATGCACGAGTTCAAATTTGTAATTTTACCGCAACTCATGCATCTTCTTTACTGCGTAATTAATTTATCATTTAGTCCAAAAGCTACTTAATTTAGATAAATCTGCAGCATATTAACTAGATCCACACTTGAATAGGTGATGCTTCTAGTTCTTTTTTCTTATCCTTAGCTTCACGCTATGATGCAACTCTAGGTACTCTATGGTAATCATTTACGATTTCAGATTTAAAGGAGGAGCGGAGAATTACCCTTTGACATACAATATGGTACAGAGGAAGCAGTAGCTTGAGGCTCTTTTTACAATATCATTGTATTTCTTTATGTGATAACATGTTAGTTAGTACACTGTTACCTGTAAATGATTTAATTTTGAGTATTTCATGATTAACGTATCGTGTAAATATTATTTATATCATCAATACATTAGGAAAACCTGTAATAAATCCATGAGTTAAAATGGTTTCAGCTTAACTATGCAACGCGGAGTCCAGGACATGAAAATAAACAAGAGATTTGTTACAAAGTCATAGAATTAATAGGATCGGACTGCTCTTTACAAAAGAGAAAAGAAAGATAAAAGACAAAAATAGATTTTTTCTTTTAACTAAATCAACGCCATGTTAAGTAAAATAATTAGCCAAAAGATAATAATTGTAGGCAAGAAGGCAGGGAATTGTAGGCAAGAAGGTAGGGAATGAGTTGTCAACAAATGAAAGCATATGGGGAAATAATTAAGGCTACAATCTTAAGGTGTTTGTATTTTCGATTGGACAAAAAAAATATAATAATAATTTTATCGTGCAAGGAATTTGATCTGAAGTTATATTTTTGATCGGTTCTTAAGTTAGGTTAGGTCAATAATTTTGATTTTTGAAATCTAAGTACTGTATTTAAAAAAAAAAAAGTTACTTACGAGATTCCCATATTTAATCATGACAAAACCCATCGCACCAACTATATAAACCCCTCTCTTATTCCCTTGTTTCCACACCTCAATTGTGTTCTCTCTTCCTCTCTGTTCGGATCCTCCATTTTACAGATATCAAGTTTCAGCTTTTTATTTATGTCTCAAAAATTCTCCAAACCTACAAAGCGCAAAAGTTTCAACACATAACCACCTTCATGAATGTACAGTGAGAATTCTTATTCTTTTCTAATATTATCAGCTTAACTTAGGATTTCATCTTAGGAACTTCAATTTCTTTGGCATGTGTCCACCAATACTTTCTTTTTGTCTTTTTTTTTTTTTTTGGTTTTTTTGTGTTCTTATATACATCATGCCCCTAAACACGTTATATTAGACATACGATGTGTTTTTGTCTAGACTTGGATATTGCTACTTTTTTTTGTTTTTAATTTTGCGAAAGAAGGTTTTTTTTTTTTTTTTTTTTTAATTTTTTTGGCTAAGGAAAGCCAAAATATTATATATTATGACTGGTCAATATTACAAAAGTTCCTCATTCTCTTTCTGAGTCGGGAAGAGGAATCAAAATTCAGTTCATCCATTACAAAAGACGGTACATAATTAAAGTAAACTAGTGAGTCTTGAGAAGCATTACAACCATATTTAGATAGCAAATCAGCTACAGAATTCGCTTCTCTGTATATATGCTTGACTTCAGTGCATCCTAAATCAGATAGTAAGGACCTGCAATCATATAAAATATTAGAGTATGCTTCATTAGTTCCTTTCATCATGAGCGATAGGATGTTTGAATCAACTTCGACTTGAAGTGGTGCAAGATTATATAATTTTGCCATGTATAGCCCTTGATATAAGGCGTTAATTTTTGCATGGATCACAGAAGATTGTGGTAGATACTTTACAAAACCCATCCGCCAAGTTCCTTGAGCATCCCGAATAACTCCTATTCCTCCAATCCCTGTTGTTTTGTTGAAAGCACCATCTTTGTTTAATTTGAAGAATCCTTTGTCAGGAGGATGCCATTTAATATAAGAGATAATTGATGCCTCATTTTTCGTCGGTGTTGAGTTAATGTAATAGAATTTAGCTGCTTGTGTTGCAATTAAGGTGCGGTTAACAGGAAGTGAGCTGTTTTCTAAGACGTTCTTATTCCTGATTTTCCATATATTCCGTAGAGCAAATAGAATGTATGTTTCATAAGGGATACCGTTAATTTCCATTCCAGGCCCTTTCTTACCGCACAAGTTTCTTATCCATTGAATGAAGTTTTGCGGTGGGGATAGTTGAAGATGAGTCCATATATCTTTCCCAGTTTTAGGACATTCAACAAAAAGATGATGAATTGACTCAGTTGTAGCAGGGCAATGTCTGCATGACTCAGATAGAATAATGTTCCTGTGAAATAGGTTTTGAGCAGTTGGCAGCTTGTTTAGGCTAAAAGACCAAAGGAAGAATTTTATCTTATTGGGAATATTTAATTTCCAAATCCACGAAATTGGGTTTCCCTCAAGAATATGTTGAATTGAACTTTTGGGGAGAGACCATAGCAAGTAGGCTGATGTGGTGTTAAAACATCCATCATAAGATCGATTCCAACAAAAATTATCTTGTAGGTTATTAGCTAAGCCACGGTGTGTATTAGGGATATGTGTTTGGATTTCAATCGAAAGTTCAAAAGATAGGTTAGATAAATCCTAAGATGATGGAGTAAGAATACATTGGACAGTTGCCTGGCGAAGATAATCTGCGATTGGTCCTTGAATTAAGGAACGGAGTGTTTTATCAGGATATATCTAATTGTCATTCCAGAGATTAATATTTTCTCCACTGCCCACAGTCCAAGATATAGCATTACTACAAATGTGGTTGGCCTTTGCAATGCTCTTCCAAATGTAAGAGTCTGTTGGTTTTGCAGTAATCTTCCGAATTGTGTTGTTGTTTCTACCGTATTTTCTTGTCAGAATTTGAACCCAAGGTTTATCTTGATTCTTTTTCAGTCTCCATGCCAATCCTGAACCAGAGCACCGTTTTTCTGTTTTGCTTTGTGGAGACCTAACCCTCCTTTGCTTTTTTGAGTAGTGACTATATCCCAGTTAACATGATGAAGCTTTTTCTTTTGCATGGTCGATCCCCATAGGAAATTCCTTTGAATTTGGTCGATATTTTTTAGGGTTTTAGCCGGAAGAAGATTGACCTGCATAGAGTAAGTTGGGATGGCTGCTAAAACTGAATTAATTAGCGTGGCTCAACCTGCAATGCCTACGCAATTTGTTTTCCAACCCTGAAGCTTAGAGTTCATTATATCAAAAATTGATTGATAATCTGAATTTTTGGGGTGATTATTTGTAATAGAAAAACCTATGTATTTACCAATCTGCGTTGCGATAGAAATATTTAATAGAAATCTCATTACATAGTCTAATAGGAGAATTCTTAGAAAAAATTATTTTGGACTTTGAAAAGTTAACTTTCTGGCCATAGAGGCAGCTAAAGTTTGAGAGGACTCCATTAATAGTAGAAGCATTTTTCCTGGTTGCGGAACCAAACAAGATGAGATCATCTGCAAAAAGAAGATGTGATAACTTAGGGCCAGTTCTTGATAACTTAATAGGTTTCCATTTTGAGTGTTCTATGGCCTTGGAAATATTCCGGCAGAGGACTTCCATACAGATAATAAAGATGTAAGGAGAGAGAGGATCACCTTGTCTAATACCTCTTGAAAGTAAGAAGTATTGGGTTGGTTTTCTATTTATAAGAATAGTAATAGAGGAAGTTGTTATACAATCCATAATAAGATTTATAATATTAATGAAAAAATTAAAATAATTGAGACTGTTTTTTTATAAAGGACCACTCAAGATGATCAAATGCCTTTTTTAGATCAATTTTGATCATCATATTACCTGACTTACAGGATGTTCGTTTAAAGGAATGAATCGCTTCTTGAACTATCATAGCATTATCCGCAGCTCGCCTTCAAGGAAGAAAACTAGATTGGTATGGGCCAATGATATTGTCTAGATGAGGGCGAATTCTATTAACAAGAATTTTGGTTATGATTTTGTAGATTGTGTTTCAGAGGCTTATTGGGCGATAGTGGGACACAGTTTCTGGATATTATATTTTAGGAATAAGCGTAATGTGGGTTTTATTTAAACTGGGATCAATTTTACTAGTAGAGAAAGCTTGAAAACAAACTTGGTTGACAACATCCCTTGTGTCCAGATGGAATTTTTGAAAAAAAGCAGGGTGAAGACCATCGGGGCCTGAGGCTTTCAAGGGTTTGAAAGATGACATAGCTTTATGAATCTCGCTAGTAACAAGGGGTCTGTCGATTTGGTTGGATGTCGGGTGATCAAGAGAGTTTTCCTGGGCAGTGTTAGTAGAGTGGGCTGATTGAAGGAGGCCAGTTCTACAGATATTGGTAAAGTGATCAATGATCATATTGTGAATATCAGCTTGGTTAAAAAATCAGTTTCCTACTGAGTCTGTTAGAGCAATAATTTTGTTACGCCTACGTCTCTTAACAGTAGATGTATGGAAAAATCTCGTGTTCGCATCTCCATCATTTATCCATTGGATACGAGATTTTTGTTTCCAGAAATCTTCTTCATCTTTCAAAATTACATTATAATCATTAATAAGCGAGTTTTCTAAATTGTAATGAAAGCTATTCTTCCTAGCATGGTTCATCCTTTGCAAGCCAGCCAACCTATTAGCAATAATTCTCTTATTGTGGAAAATATTGCCAAAAATACTTTTGTTCCACAGACTGGCTATATTGGGCGTCGATATGCCAACAGGACTTGACTATTCTAGGAAAATCATAATGGTTAAGCCACATAGTTTCAAACCCAAATAAGGAGTTAGACGGACCTTTATTGGGAATTATGTCGACTAGTAAGGGACAATGATCAGATCTAGTTCTAGGCAAATGGATAATAGTTGCATCGCTAAATAAGTGTAGCCAGTCAGCATTAGCCAGAAATCTGTCTAATCTTTCTAAAATAATATTAGAACCAATTTTACTTTTATTAGACCAAGTAAATTTAGATACAGTATAGCCTAAATCAACCATGCCAGTAGTATTGATACAGTTTATAAAAGGCCCAATCCTCTTATTATTAACTGGGTTTCCTCCAAATTTTTCGTGCGCCGCAGTGACTTCATTAAAGTCACCACATAATAACCAAGGGCCTTTTATAGTGGAACCATAATTACCAATACTATCCCATAATTGGAGACGCTTATGTAATTTGCAACTAGCATAAACAACACTTAGATACCAAGTAGGAGCAGATCTATGTGTCTGAATGCTGACGTGAGTCTCTTGGGGCGAATTAAAAATAAAGTCAAGGTGAAGGTCCTCTTTCCTCCAGAAGAGCACTATGCCACCAGAGAAACCATCAGCAAGTACTTGTTCAATAGCATCAAAAGGTAAATGGTTTAGCAAGTCATAATGGCCAACCATGTCCAGCTTAGTTTCAATCAATACCAGCAATGTAGGCGAATTAACTTGAACGAGATCTAGGGTAGTACGGCGAAATGCCAGGCTGCCCGCACCCCTACAGTTCCATAGAATCATCTTCATTTTGGCATTTTCCAGGTTCGAGGAGCTCCCTCTCCTCAACATTTGAACACTGTAAGGCATTATTGGTGGCTGACTGGTTCCCGCTCCCATTGGGTAATCCTCCAATAGTTTCAGAATTGAACAAATTTTGTACTTGTACTCTGCCGGAGGAGCATAGCAACGGATAGTTAGTGATGTCTTGAACATGGTCTCTGGGAAGTTCCACATACACCTTTCTTCTACACCCTCGATGAATCCCTTGTACAGATCTCCCCCAAAGTCCCTACTTCCATCATAGTCTCTACAGCATTTGGCGGGGATACACTTTGTTGGTATATAACTGGCGATGGTGACCTGAATACTTAAGGGGTATGAACTGGTGGAGACGGTGGTGTTGGCGACCTGAAGTCCATTGGGATTATTGGAGCTGTATTGAACATATTCTCTGAGTTTGGATGTTGGCGGGATGTCCATAAGAAGGTGGGACAAATCATTAGGGCCATGTTTGGATTGCGGACGAATTGTTGATACAATTCCACTGGGGTCAGTTCTTGGAATCTTACTGCTTGAAGTCCCGCTAAGTTTTGGGTTCCACGTCTCATTAATTCTACTGCTAGAACTGCTAGGAAACGAGGGTCGTATAACGGAACAATTATAGGTTGGTTGTTCACCACAACAGTTAATTCGCAAGTTTGTCCTGTTAGACCCAATTCCAACCACATTTCCAGGTTCAGGGGGGGTTCCTTGTCAGATCCATTGTTAATCGAAAGTTCGTCACTGGATAACTGTTGACTGGAATTAATGGAGTTCGGAGCATGGTGAACTGAGGTGGAATTTGATGATTTTGTTGATTCCTCTGAGTTGAATTTTTAGATGGAGTTCTGGTTCTTTGGTGACGTTGGCTTGAGTTTTGAGATGCTTGCGCAGAGTTTAGGCGACGACGATGATGGTTGCTGTGAAATGATTGAGATGATGCTGGTCGTCGAGGCATTTTTCGGAGGAGCGACTTCCTGTTCAGTGGAGCTTTTGGTTATGTAGTTGCCTTTATCTTGCAAGTTTTGGGTTATAATAGAAGAAGAGTTTATGGGGGAAGAGTGCAATGTTGGCTCAGAGGTACATTGTACAGTAATGATGGAGGAAATAGGGGTCGTTTTAGGCACTGCCGTTAAGGTATGAGAAGGAGCAGGTAGGGAAGTTGGTTTTTTGAGTTTTGAAGTCGATGGTTTGTTTTGCTTTTTTGCACTAATAGTTTCAGAAGGATCCGAACTTAGACTCTTGTTGATAGCCTTTATAATATCTGAGACTTTTTTTGGTTCATGACTTTGATTTGTCTTAAAGGAAGTAAAGGGATTTGCAGTCGAGTATAATTTTTTTTGTTCTGTAGTCGTGTCCTTAAAGGAAGTAAAGGGATTTGTAGTGACTTTAGAAGGTGGGGCTATTTTAGGAGGTATATTTATAGAGGACCCACTACTTGTACCCAAAGTAATGTTATTTGAAGCCTGAGGTACTTGGAGAGAAAGTAATTTTTTGTTCTTTTCTGGATTTGTATTACATGATGATAACTTGAATGTTTCTTGGGGAAAGGGGTCTTCCACAGTAGTAATATTTCTCATAAATACTTGGTGAGGAGTGTTAACTTGGAGAGGAGAAATAGGCACACTGTGGAATGTCGATGATGTCAAAGGTGTGACATCATTGGTGGTTATAGTTTTTTTTTTTTAATAGGTGGATTCTGTGAAGTGGTATTTTTAGTAGTATGAATGGGTCCCAATGGTTGATTTTTATTGGGGTGATTGTTTGACATATCCCCTTTGGGTGAGACATGAATAAAAACAGGGTCAATTTTATCCACCTTAACATCCGAGGTAAGGTCAACTAGGGAATTTAATTGGACACAAGAATTTTTGCTTTTAGGAAAGGTAAATGTTCTCCAACCATCTTCTTCTATTGCAGATTGGTTGACAGAGGAAGGAGACGTGGTGGGGTCCACTTTTGACTTGTTGGAAAGCTTAGATGTAGGACAATGGTGAATTAAATGGCCAATACAACCACACTTAACACAGAAATCAACAGAAGGTTCAAAAATAATTTTTTGGATGTGTTTACCTATCATAATTTCTGTGGGGAGAGGTTTTCCTATGGGTGCTAAAATACAAAGACGAGCATACCTTCCTCTAGAAGCTTGAGTAGTGCAATTATCCACTTTGAGTAATGCTCCAATTTTGTTACCAATCTTCTTGACTATATCCTTGTCGTAGTATTCAGTGGGCAATTCATGCAATCTAATCCAAATAGAAGAATAATTTTCTGCCATATCCAAAGCTTGGAATTTAGGCTCCCATTGTCTTACAGTCAGGAAGTGAGGACCAATAAACCATGGCCCATTATGCAGAGCCATGTTATAATTATCCGTGCAGTTAAGATTAATAAGATAGAAATCAGATCCTAAGTTGACAAGGTTAATGTCTTCATTAATCTTCCACAGCTGCTGGACTTTGGTTTTAAGGGCGATGTGACCCATTCTTTTGCCTAGTAGTTTTACAATGACTGCATATTTCCATTGATCATATAATCTACTTTTCTCTGCAGTTGAAACTGGAATAAAGAAGAGATGGTTTACCAGGTTCTCCACTTCATCCTCCATATCTTTTTCTTTTAGGAAGTCGGCTTTGAAGCTTTCTTGAGCATCTGCTAATTTAGGACCTACTAGTTTTTGGAGGAAACTCTATTTTGGAGGATGATCTGCTGGTTGGGGAATTTTCCCAGCTATATCGCACATTTCTTCATCACATGTACTCATAGTGACAAAGATGAAGGGATGCAGCAAGTAACACAATTTTTCAGGGTGTGATAATAAAAGCGAGGTATCATAAATTTGCTCTTCTATAAATAAGAAGTTTTGAACCCCAGCTCTCAGTCTTTCAGTAAAGAATAATACTTATATGATTTGGATAACATACATATTTATATATAAATATATAATATATATATGATTTTTTTTAAAAAAAAAAAACTCTGGTGCTGAAACTAAATAATTCAACAAGGAGTGAAGTAGGAAGAATGGTTTTTTTTTAAAAAAAAAAAAAAGTAGAAGATAGTTTAATTAAAATTAACCAGAAATTTTGGACTTAAAAAAACTTGAAGGTGTGAATACTGAACCAGATTCTGTTAGTTGGATTTATATGATCTCAAATGTGGAAATCCTGTTGAAAGAAACAACAATGTAAGCAACCCTGACTGAAACTTTGGCACTGGAGAAAAAGATCACATGGAAGTGCTTGTAATTTAGTAGTCGTATCAATGAAACTGTGGGTGGGCTCATAAAGGACGATCAACATTTAGAACATGATGAGGGATTGGAGAAAACTGGAATGGAAGCTATCCTAAATGGATGAGAAATCATATGACTTGGAAGTTAGTAGGCGTGGAAACAGAAAACTCCTTGCAACGTTTACGAGGATATTGAAGATTGCATGAAGATATGCATGAAATTTAAGAAGGCAGTAATGGAAAATTAAGCAACAAATATTGTGAGAGAAACTAGAGAGAAGTGATAGCATCTTGTCTCACTCTCCTGAACACAGCAGGACTGCGAAAGAAGGTTCAGCATAGTGAAACTAGTTTTTTTTTTTTTTTTTTTGTCTCATATATATATATGGGTTTGCTTGACCTCTAAAATGGAGAAGAAATCGAAAATAAAAAGATCATTATTTCTGACATATCAAATGGAGAATCATTTGCAATCTCTGTGTCGTTGCATATACCCACAGGACGGGAAACCAGTCATTGAGCTATGTATAACTGGGCCTTAGCACTTCTCAAGGGCCAGGGCTACTGTTGTCCACGAGAAGAGAACATTAATATCACGGTCCAACTATATGGAGCTTGCTTAAAAAGCTACTTACTTAGTGTTGAATGTAAGATCCAAAGATATAACATGTAGTAATATTAGAGCCGTTTAGATCAAAGAAAGAAAGAGAATGGCAAATTGATGGTGATGTCAAGCTCAGTTTGGTTAAATGTTATCAATTAAATCTGGAGCCACATATTTGATTTTGTAAATATTTTTGAAGTTTCTTCCCCAACTTGTTGTATACTCTTTATTCCAGGGATGGTTACGGTATACAAGAAACTGGGGAAGAAACACTTCAAAAACATTTACAAGATCAACACATGGGGCTTTCCCAGGCTCAATTGATAATATCTAGGCAAACTGAACCTGACATTACCATCAACTTACTGTTTTCTTCCTTTATCTGATCTTAAGACCATTAATGTTACTACATGAACATCTTGGATTGATTTCCTTCCTTTCTTAACATTTTTGAAGTGAAATTCATGAGGTTTTCTAGTTTACAATTAGAAAAATTAGATTATAGGTATTATCCAATGAAGCTAAACCATAAAATAAGTAAAAAGACTTTCAACGAAAAAAGAGAAATGTTCACTTACTTCAATTTGAGTTTAGTTATACCTAGGTTTAGGCCTCATTGGTTTCACTTGCAAATCTCATTCAAATAAGCACATCCAAGTACTTTGAGACTAGAATGTAGCTCAAATGTTTAGTACTACCTCATGTTCATTGACTGTTTTGATTTTCTTGAACCAAATAACAGTAATGAATTTAGTTGGTCATTTTAGAAAATTTTAATAACTAGAGTATAAAAATTAGGCTCGTTTCTTTTTTTTTTTTTTTGCTGATATCGGGGTCTAACTAGTACATTAAGCTGTGCCTGTCAGCTTTTTGCCAAGTTGAGAAGGCAGAGGTACCGAATCAATTTGTAATATTATTCAGGGCATATAAATTCAATTTTCCATCTTTATATTTGATATATTTTTATTGCTAAGCACTCCTAAAGGATAGGTGCGGATGCGTTCACCTGTTAAGAGAAAAGCAAGCTTTCATGACAGAAAGTATTGCATATTGGCCTGTGTCTGATTTCGGTGTTGTATGCCAAATATTCTATCACTAATGTGAAATTTTTAGTATTTTCTTTTAGTGGTGATTTCTTGGTTACATCTGTCAATGTAATCTTATATGTCCTGGCATTTCCAGCTTATTCCTTCTGCATTGATGGATCTTGAAAGAAGGCCTCTCCCTGGACAAGTCCATAATGGTGCCACTTATTCCATGCCAACCTTGCAAAGTTTGAATATTTTTGCGGACTTCTTTCAACCTGTTTATGGTTATGTACTATATTGAAGCTCCTGCACAAGTCTATGATGACAAAGGACTGCTTAGCAAATATACAAGGAGGGATACAAGTTTCAGGGGTGCATTGGCTAAAAGATCCCATGCAATGAAGGAAAACAAGGGAATAACTCTCAAGTCTTAAAAATTGGATATATAACCCTTTAATTCCTTAATGACCATTTAACATTAATGACCTTACCCAAGTTCTCACGTCTTAAACCCCCAGCCTCCAAGTTAAAAAAACTATACTTTGGTCTACTATATAAACAATTATTATTTTCCTAACATAGCAAAAAAAAATAATTAAATCCTCCCACCAAAACCCCCAAGCTCCATTTACCTTCTTCTTCCCTCCAAGCTTTCTCACCCAGAACAACCCATGCCTTCAATGGTTGTTTGAGCTTCATTTTTTGCTCCATTTCACTTATCAAGAACTGTGTCGTCTCGATCTATAACTTTTTTCTCTTTTAGAACCCGTTTTTCTGGAAATTTCTTGTTGCCGCTGTAACGTCTCTGTTGAGAGCTGGTTTTGAAGCATGACAAACAAGAAGGACTCCTAGGTTCTCACTAAGGACCAGGTCCTTAGAATGAAGGGCACAGGTGATCGAAAAGAATACGGGTTGCAAATCCCTGCGGAGCTAGGAGTAGTGGCGCGTGATTGAACATACATCCTAGTTAGACTAAAAGAAGCTGTGTCCAGGATGTGTCTGCGAAGTGTGAAAAGGAGTTGGACTTCAACAAGGAAAGGAGTTACTGGGAATCCTTACTTGCCTTAATTAAAAGGATTCCTTGTAGAACTCTACTAGGGTTAAGAAGACCCATATATATGCAAGTAGCAGCAGCAGCCGAAATTGATTATTCACAAATAGAGAGTTGAGAGCATACAAAGGCGATCCAGCATCTTTCTACGTGAGTAATCAGCAGAAGACAACTTGTGTGCAAGCAGAGTAACGAGACTAGATTTTCTGTCTAGGTTCGTCGAATTGCAAGTTGGCTTAAATTAGATCTTTCATAGTTTTACCTATTAGCTTATTCAGAAGCACATGTATTAGGTGAACCGTTGTGTATTTACTAAGAAGCTAGAATTTAGCTTTGAGTAGTAAGTAGGGTCTAGAGTGTAGCCCCTTGGTTACAGAGTTTGTAATCAGAAACATTGCTCTTGTGTTAGTAGATTCAGTGCTAAAATCCCAGAGTGTGGGTCGTGGTTTTTTCTCCCTTGAGCAAGGAGTTTTTCCACGTAAAAATCCTTGTGTTCTTGTGTGTATGTTTTGTGTGGTTTAGTGTTCTAGGTAGCAGGAGAGAAAATCTGAGAACTAGGTTCTTCTCCAGGAGAACAGGGTTCTTGAACGAAAAATCGGAGGACACTATTCAACCCCTTCCCCTTCTAGTGTCTCAAGGAGGTGCATAAAGTGTAACAAGTGGTATCAGAGCAGGTCTTCTTGTGAGAGGTTAACACCTTAAGAAGGATCAAAATGAGTGCACCACCTACCATCACTGAAGGTCAGTCAGTTCAGAGACCTCCACAGTTCAACGGGCAATACTATGCTTGGTGGAAAAGCAGGATGGAGAATTACATATGTGCTGAAGACTATCAACTTTGGCTGATAGCCTCTGAAGGAAATCTGATCCCCACCAAAGTAGTAGGTGAAGGAGATGCTGCTAAGCAGGAACCTAAACCAAAAGAATAGTTCAATGAAACGGATTATAAGATGATTGAAAAAAATCACAAAGCCAAAAGGCTGGTCATTTGTGGTCTTAGCCCTGAAGAGTTCAATCGTGTATCATCTTATAAGACTTCTAAGGAAATATGGGATGCGTTGCAGGTTGCACATGAAGGAACCACTGAAGTGAAGGATTCCAAGCGAAGGAAGCTGAAAAGACAATTTGAACTTTTCACCATGGGTGAGAAAGAATCAATTCAGGACATGATGACAAGGTTAACGATCATCACTAATGAAATGAGATCCCTAGACATGGAATTGCCTGAAATAGAAATGGTTGATAAAATCCTGAATGTGTTGCCTGAAGCATGGGAACCCAAAATGACTGCTATCATTGAATCCAAACCACTGAAATCGATCAAACTTGAAGAACTAGTTGGAAGCTTGAAGAATCATGAGATGATGAAAGACTCAAAGGCTAAGCCTTCTGTAAAGAAGGACAAGACCATTGCTCTTGAAGCAACTGAAGAAACTGATGAGTATATTGACCTTCAATCAGTTGAAGCGGCAATGGTAAGTGCCTTAAGACAGAAGCTGAATCTGAGAAGGTTCAAGGGATTCAAGAGAGGTGGAAAAGAGGGGTCTAGCAGGAAGAACATAGTTGACAGTCCTGACTATTCAGGGTGCTTCAAATGCTTCAAAAAGGATCATGCTGTAGTAGATTGTCCTATGTGGGAAATAGAATGGATGAAAAATAAAGCATCCAAGGAAAAGGAGAAGGACACACCAAAGGAAGCTGATAAAGATAAAAGGAAGTCAAGACGACCTCCAAACTTCAGAGATGAAAGAAGAAAGAGAAAGGAGGCATTCTATGCCACATGGGGACCTACTGACAGTGAATCCGACCATGAAAAGGATTCTGGAGATGACTCACCACTGGCACTGATGGGTATGTTAGAAAATAGTTCTGATGAAGAAGATCTTCGAGAGATGAGAGGAGGAAGAGATCCGTCAAAACCCCCTGCGTTTAACGGAACCTACTACATGAACTGGAAGAAACAGATGAAGACCTTCTTGCAAGCTGCAGACTATAGTCTTTGGCTGATTGTGAAAAGAGGACCTCACGTCCCAGTGAAGAGCGCTGCAAATGGTGTCTTAGTTCCAAAGAAGGTGGAAGAACTGGATCCCCAAGATCTTGACTGGCTTCAGGCAAATGCCAAAGTTGAATGGTACTTGAAAAGAAGACTTACCTATGACGTGCTGGCTAAAATTTCTGAGTGTAAGTCAGCCAAGGAAGATTGGGAAAGGCTAAAAGAGATGTACTCAGATGATGTTCAAAAGAAGGACTCAGCTCTCATGGCAACAGATGGAACTGAAGACGCTCACTCTGCAGAGGCTGGAGTGAGGGAGAACAACCCAAGCTGGATTCTTGACAGTGGTTGTTCGAGGCACATGACAGGAGATAGAAGAAACTTTCTCTCACTTGCAGCATTTCAAGAAGGCAGTGTGGCCTTCGGAGGAGGAAAAAGTGGTCAAATAGTTGGAATTGGAAAGATTGGAAGAACTCTAGATCATGCCATTGAGAATGTTTATTGTGTTGATGGTCTTAGACACAGTCTGTTGAGTATCTCCCAACTATGTGACAGAGGAAATGAAGTAAAGTTCACATCTGTAGGATGCATTGTGAAGAACCTACAGAGTGGAGAAACTGTAATGGAAGGAAAAAGGGTGAACAATGTTTACAAGGCATCGCTGAAGTCATTACCTGAAAACAACCTTACATGCCTAAATGTACAGGAGAGTGACTCTCAGTTGTGGCACAAAAGAATGAGACATGCAAGTCTCTCACAACTGAACAAGCTTGTATCAAAGGAGCTGGTTCGCGGACTGCCGAGTAAGAGATTTGAAAACATTAAGATGTGTGATGCGTGTGTGAAGGGAAAGCATGTGAGATCGTCCTTCAAGTCCAAGAAGGTGGTAAGCACATCAAAACCACTGAAACTGCTGCATATGAATCTGTGTGGGCCAATGAAAGTCAGAAGTAGAGGAGGAACGAGATTCGTGTTTGTGATTGTTGATGACTACTCTCGATACACGTGGACTCTGTTCTTGGTAACTAAAGATGAAGCCTTTGACAGCTTTAAAGACTGGGCTGGTGTAGTTCAGAAGAGGTTAAGTCTGGATCTTATCAGCATCAGATCTGATCATGGAACTGAGTTTGAAAACTCGAAATTTTCTGAATATTGTGCAAGGAACAGCATAGATCATAACTTCTCCGCTCCAAGAACTCCCCAATAAAATGGAGTGGTAGAGAGGAAGAACAGATCTCTGGAAGATATGGCCAGGACTATGCTGTTGTCAAGTGGTCTTGCAAGAAATTTTTGGGCTGAGGCTATAAATACTGCATGTTACCTACTGAACAGATGTTCAATCAGAGAAATTCTTGACAAGACTCCATATGAGTTACTCAGAGGTAGAAAGCCAAACATTGCTCACCTAAGACCTTTTGGGTGCAGATGCTTTGTGCACAACAATGGAAAAGAACCCCTGGGAAAGTTTGATGCTAGGAGTGATGAAGCAATATTTCTTGGCTATTCGACTCAGAGCAAGGCATATAAAGTGTTTAATAAAAGGACACAGACAATGGAAGAAAGTATGCATGTGGTCTTTGATGAATCAGACAGGGAACTGGAGGAACGTGAGACAGATGATCAAGAAATTGGGCTTAGCAGGGAAGAAGGTGTGCATGAACTGGAAGATTCCGAAGACAAGGAGACATCAGGAGAAGATTCAAGTGTATCGGAACAAGGGGTAAATCTGACGGGGGGAACTTCTGATGAAGCTGATGACTCAGCAAGTCAAGAAGAAACTCATCAGGATGATAACATGAGTTCTTCCAGTCATGTTAAACTAAGACCATGGAAATACCAAAGATCCCATCCTTTGGAGAATGTCCTATCAGAACTAGATACAGGAATCATGACCAGGTCAGCCTTGAAGAATTTCTGTGCTTTCTTTGCGTTTCTTTCAACTTTGGAACCAAAAAACGTGAAGGAGGCTCTAGAAGATCCAGAGTGGATTTTGGCTATGCAGGAGGAACTACATCAATTTGAAAGAAGCAAAGTATGGCATCTGGTTCCTAACCCGAAGGACATATCAATAATTGGAACCAAATGGGTATTCAGGAACAAACTAGATGAGCATGGCATAGTGACGAGAAACAAAGCAAGATTAGTAGTGCAAGGCTATAGTCAAGAAGAAGGAATTGACTACGATGAAACCTTTGCACCTGTGGCAAGGATGGAGGCTATCAGAATGCTAATTGCTTTTGCCACATACATGGAGTTCACACTATATCAGATGGATGTGAAGAATGCCTTCTTAAATGGATACCTGAATGAAGAAGTCTATGTTATTCAGCCACCAGGCTTTGTGAATAATGAATTCCCTGATCATGTTTACAAACTGGACAAGGCTCTCTATGGACTGAAGCAAGCCCCTAGAGCTTGGTATGAAAGGCTATCAGGTTTCCTATTGAAGAATGGGTTCTTAAGAGGAAAAATTGACAACACATTGTTCCTCAAAAAGAAAGGAAAGGACCTGTTGGTGGTTCAAGTGTATGTTGATGATATTATTTTTGGAGCCACTGATGAGGGGCTATGCAAAGGCTTTGCTGATCTGATGGGAAGTGAATTTGAAATTAGCATGATGGGAGAACTGAATTTCTTCCTTGGATTGCAAATAAAGCAAATGCCTGAAGGAACTATGATTCACCAGCAGAAGTATGTCAAGGAACTGCTGAAGAAGTTTGACATGGAAGGAGCAAAAGAGATGACGACTCCCATTGCACCTGGGACAAAGCTGGATATGGATGAACTCGGTCCTTCAACAGACGAGACCAAATATAGAGGAATCATAGGATCACTTCTTTACCTCACTGCCAGTCGGCCTGATATTGTATACAGTGTAGGACTGTGTGAGAGATTTCAGTCCAAACCCAAGGAATCACATTTGACAGCTGTGAAGAGATTCCTGAGATACTTGAAAGGAACTCAGGACCTTTGTCTCTGGTACCCAAGAGGAGGTACTTTTGAACTAATTGGTTTTGCTGATACAGACTATGCAGGTCACCTGGTGGACAGGAAAAGCACTTCAGGAATGGCACACTTTCTTGGTCCTTGTTTGATCTCCTGGGCTACAAAGAAGCAAAACTCTGTTGCTTTATCAACTGCTGAAGCCGAATATGTAGCAGCTGCATTATGCTGTTCACAATTGTTGTGGATCAAACAACAACTGGAGGACTTCGGCATCAAGTGTGGAGTTGTGCCAATTTTCTATGACAATACCAGTGTAGTGAACATTGCCAAGAACCCAGTCCAACATAAAAGAACCAAGCACATTGATATTAGACACCACTTATTGAGAGATAATGTGGAAAAGGGTGTAATCACTATGAATTCTTGCAGGACTAAGGATCAAGTTGCTGACATTTTTACTAAAGCGTTGAACAAAGTACAAGTTTGAGAGGAACAGGTTGGAATTAGGGATGACCAAAATACACAGATAATCCAGCAGGAGAATCCTCATGATTGGTTAGTAAAGTATTCGAGTGTCTATATTTGAATTTTTGTCAATGATATTCTAGTCTAACATCGTACTTTTGTTAGTACACTTGTTCAGTTTTTAGCACCAGGTAAGAATAATGCGATCCCATGAAGAACCTACCATGTACTAAGAAAGAACCAGTCAAAGCATGAGGAATCATGTCCAGGTACACTCACACTACCCTACATGTTAAAAGTCATAACTGAATTAAATTGTCAATCACACGTGTGTCAAGGAGATCCTCCATGTTCTTATAACTGTCCAAAATCATAGGAATACATTCCTTTTCTGGGTAGAATTTTAAATTGATGATTTGGACCCCACTACTCAATTAAGTCCATAACCGTCAAAACTCCTAACTCTTCCCGGCTTTCAAAACTTTCAAAAAGGCTGCTTTTTTTCCTTTTTATCATTACTACCTTGTCTTCCCAATACATTGTCTAATCATCGAAAACCCTCCCTCTTCACATTACCTCCCAATCCCACACTTCTCCCTTCCAAAATCAAAATTCCCTCAAAACCCTAACACCAAAAAATTATGTCTATCTCTGTGGCAACACATAAAGACCATATCAAAATGTCTGAAAAACCACCACCATCTACGCTTGCCCAAAGGATTGCAAAGGCTCGTGCAAAAATTCTTCAAAAAGGGGACAAAAAGCTGATAAAGAAGTTGGGGTTAAGGACGACTTCCGCTACACCCATCGCACAAAGTTCATCTCAACCACTACATGAGGTAATCCCGGTTCCTGTTTTATCTACACCTGTTACTTTAGTAGAGATGCACAGCCCTGGAATGGCTGAAACTGGAACCCTAGTGACTGGGTTAGACAAAATAATAGGTGTTGAGCATGTTGAACAAATAGATAGGAGGAACTCATGTGAGGCAGAGCGTGACCATGTAGGAGATGAACTTAGGGAAGAACTGCAGGTGCCTGTGGTAGCTGAGTCTGGTGTAAGTTTGAATATTGCGGAAACAGTAATAGAGAAGTTCAAGGAGGATGATAGGGTTGGGAGAGCTAGGGAAAAATCTGTGCCAGGAAGTCCAGATGTTAGAGGACTTGAATCTGCTGAAGCCCCAGAGAATTTGGTGCAAGAGCCTGTTGCTTGCCCAAATTCAACTGAGGTTGATGATGCAGACATAGATTGGACAGATTCTGAGGAAGAAGGAAAGAAGGAGGCAATGTTGAAGGAGACTGAACTAAGAGACACTCCCAAAATGGTTGAAGAACCAAAAAGAAAAAGGAATTTTGGAGAAGAAGATGAAAAATTGGCAGGGGAGGAAGAGGAGGAGGAAGTTGTATTCCTGAAAGAAAATATAGTGGAACCTAAAAAGAGAAGAAGGTTAGTGAAAGGGGGAAAACCAGTGTTGAAGACAAGGCTAGTTGATGAAGATTGTGATGAGAGTGGCAGTGTTGACAAGGTTGAACCTGTGGCTAGAAGGGTTAGCACCAGGTCTGTCTTAAAACAACAATTGGAAAAGGTTGGAAAGCTGGAGAGAACAGTAACTAATGTCAGAGAGAGAGAAGCTAAGAAGAAGGAGGAAGAAAAAAGAGCTGAGAAAAACCAGGAGGAAAGTGATGATGATGCAGGTAGTTATGCTGAGCCTAGTGACTCAGATACTGACAGTGAAGCTGAGACAAGAAGAAGAAGAAGAGGCAGTGAGGATGAAACTGATAGAGTGGCTTTCTTCTCTAAACATCAGGTGTTGCATGGCAGCATCCTGCATGATGAGAAAGAGTTTCATTTGAAGCCATTACTCAGAATGATTGGACACCAAGGCTGGTTAGGGTTGTTTAGCAACAAAGATAGGAAGTTGTATGCTGAAGAGATCGGAGAGTTCTATACAAACTGCAAAGTCAATGCCAGGAGGGTGTTCACTACTGTGAAAGGTGTGGAGATTGAATTTGGGAGACCTGAGCTTGGGATAATTCTTGACGTACCTGCAGAAGGTTATTGCAGGTACATTAATCTCAAATGGCCAAAAAAGACTGATGGAGTCACTCCTCTAGATGTTGTCAGGAAATTCTCAGGGAAACCCAAGTTGAGAAAGGAGAGGAAGGTAGACAAGAAGGAAATGGAACCTGTACACCAACTGTTGTTTGAGTTTGTGCACAGGTTTCTTCTACCAAGAAGAGAGAGGAACTGCGAGGCCAGTGCTTTGGACCTAACCTATATGGATCTGCTGGACAGGGGAGTAAAGATAAACCTGCCTGGCCTGATAATTAGACATATCAAAAGAATTGCTGATACTGAGCAGAAGCCACACTCCCTTGTTCATTCCTATATCATTCAGCAGGTTCTAGAGCACTTTGGGGTCCCTTTAGAAGCTGGGAAGAAGCCAACCATTCACCAGATGTTTGGAATTAATGTGCTGAAAAACTGTGACTTCTTCAGAGAAGGCAGAGCTTCAAAGAGACCAATGCAGGCTAAGCAAGAGCAGGAGGAGGAAAGTGAGGATTATGGACCCGAGGAGGCCATTGATGTTGTGAGGAGCTGGAGACGCATGTCCTGGAGGTGAATGAAGAAAACACAGAGCTTCACAGACAGCTGAAGTTGAAGGATCAAGAAATTGATCGTTTGAAGATAGCTTGCCACAAGTATGAGGCCGAGTTGTTGATGGAAAGGGCCAAAAATACGAAGCAACTTGAGGCATTTCTCAAACACTTCAATGTTCAGCTTTGAGTCCTCCTATCCTGTCCCATTCTGCTCTAATTCCTTCTCTTCACCTGTTGTCTACCCTCTCTTATGATCTCCTGATTTCATGTTGTTGGATGTTTAAGACAATTTGTTCTGTTGTACTAAATATTGGGGTTGTGCTGCTGACACAACCTGGATGATGATTTTAAATTTCCTTATGCTTATGCATGATTCTTGCTTTAGTCTTTGGTTCTGATTGGGCCCTTATTCTTGCTTATATGTGCTATTATTACTGACTTGTTTCCTTGTGCTTTAGACTAAGTTTCACTGGCAAATTCATGCAGGGATTCGAATCTTTTCGATGATGCCAAAAGGGGGAAGATGGAAATGTTGGAGTGTTTGTGACCTAATTCATCATCTGTTTTTTTTATATACTGTTTTTGTTTGTGTGCTGGTATTTTTGTCTACTCAGGTTCTTGGGCAACATTTGTTTCATCATCAAAAAGGGGGAATTTGTTGAGAGCTGGTTTTGAAGCATGACAAACAAGAAGGACTCCTAGGTTCTCACTGAGGACCAGGTCCTTAGAATGAAGGGCACAGGTGATCGAAAAGAATACGGGTTGCAAATCCCTGCGGAACTAGGAGTAGTGGCGCGTGATTGAACATACATCCTAGTCAGACTAAAAGAAGCTGTGTCCAGGCTGTGTCTGCGAAGTGTGAAAAAGAGTTGGACTTCAACAAGGAAAGGAGTTACTGGGAATCCTTACTTGCCTTAATTAAAAGGATTCCTTGTAGAACTCTACTAGGGTTAAGAAGACCCGTATATATGCAAGTAGCAGCAGCAGCTGAAATTGATTATTCACAAATAGAGAGTTGAGAGCATACAAAGGCGATCCAGCATCTTTCTACGTGAGTAATCAGCAGAAGACAACTTGTGTGCAAGCAGAGTAACGAGACTAGATTTTCTGTCTAGGTTCGTCAAATTGCAAGTTGGCTTAAATTAAACCTTTCATAGTTTTACCTATTAGCTTATTCAGAAGCACATGTATTAGGTGAACCGTTGTGAATTTACTGAGAAGCTAGAGTTTAGCTTTGAGTAGTAAGTAGGGTCTAGAGTGTAGCCCCTTGGTTACAGAGTTTGTAATCAGAAACATTGCTCTTGTGTTAGTGGATTCAGTGCTAAAATCCCAGAGTGTGGGTCGTGGTTTTTTCTCCCTTGAGCAAGGAGTTTTTCCACGTAAAAATCCTTGTGTTCTTGTGTGTATGTTTTGTGTAGTTTAGTGTTCTAGGTAGCAGGAGAGAAAATCTGAGAACTAGGTTCTTCTCCAGGAGAACAGGGTTCTTGAACGAAAAATCGGAGGACACTATTCAACCCCCCCTTCTACTGTCTCAAGGAGGTGCATAAAGTGTAACAGTCTCGATGCGAGTAATGTGGATGGAAATCTGAGGTGAATTGGACTGGGCTTCCATCTTTGCACATACATCCTTTCATTTCTTCAGCTGGTAAGATGTTCAAGCTGTTTTTTATTTGTTCGCCATTGTTGCAAAACTACTGCATTATTTCATCGACCATCGACCATATTTAGTTTATCATCGACTTCATTGAAGTAGATGGAGGGTTTCGTAGTAGTAGGTGCTGACTTTATGAGTGAATGGATTGAGACCCCAAAATGCTGGAATTGGCAATCTAAGACAAAGACAACAGTATCTACTGCATTAAATTTTGAATGTACCTACGATCAGTTAATTGACCAATTAATCGATCGCAGCAACATAACGTGCCATCACAGCGAGGTTTCAATTAGATATGTATTTAGTGTTGCTCCTACGAGGGGTAAGGTGGCTCCTTCTTTTATAAGGAATGATAATGATTTGCATATCTATATGCTCGATGTTGGAAATAATGATAGCAGGCCTATTTTAAAGATATTTGTTGTCGAGAGCTCTCAAGCAGGCTCAAATGCTGCCACTAATATTGCAGCTGCTTCTGCAAGACCACCACGACCACCACTATTCAATGAGAGTACGGGTGGATATGGCAGTGAATCTGGAGTTGGTGATACTGCTGGTGATATGGATAGTGAAGAAGAAAATGCTATTGAAGATCCAGAGGTTGGAGATCCCGCTGTAAATGAGAGCAACTGTGTTGCCGAATCTGCTCCTACTTGAACCTCCCCTGTTGATCAACCTGTGCAAATGCTATTACTCACAGGTTTACTGATAAGTTCAATGAGAGGCGTAAGGAGATGAAGAAACACAACACCATTTTGGTGCCCAGTGCTGAAACAAAATTGAATCAGAATATACTTGAAGGAAACAAATTGATTGCTTATCATGCAGACGGGAACGTGGAAGTACTGAAGTACACCGTGGTTGGAGATGGCCTATCCCACACTGTCAATCTTCATTTCAGAATGTGTACATATCGGGAGTTTGACGTGGATAAGATACCATGCAAGCATGCATTTGCAGTGTTAAGAATAAGGTATGGAGATGAATATGGTGCTAGCATGTACCATTACACTTGTCCATTTTATAGGCTTCAGACTTACATGTGTGCGTATGAAGAAAATGTTTATCCAGTGCCACCAGAGCAAGAGTGGATGGTTCCTCCAGAGGTAGTTCATAGAAGAATTCTTCCACCGATGGTCGATCCCAAAAAGGGTAGAAGGAGAATTAATCATTTTTCCTCAGTTGGTGAAATATTTTTCTCAATGAAGAGGAAAAATAGATGTTCAAACCGCATGAGAAGTGGCCATAAGAGGACAACCTGCCCTGCTTTGGTACAAGGTTGATAATCAACCTTGCAATTCTGATTTGGTGTATCAGCTTAAGTTGTAATAATTTGGTATGTTTTTGTAGTGTTAGATGTGTTTGTCTTAATTTGAACTGTTATTCATTGGTACCGTTAATGTATTTTATTTCTATTTTAAGTGTCTTTTATAAAAATGACATTATTTATTTCACCAAATGCTGGACATGTTTACAATCAGTTGAGTATTTATATTTTCGATTAATAGACACTATATGGATTGATTATGGAAAAAAATAATATAGATTAATTGACCCAATGTAGTTGATAAAGTGATTGAACGCATTTAATACAGGCGTGCGCCCCGTCATTGAAAGCATCCGAAATTCGGTTAAACGAAGTGGCTGTTCATAATTTCCACTGGAAACGATGAGACCTTATCTGGGAACACCAAAGGTTGCATTGATTTGGAGTCTATAAATAGAGGCATTAGATCCGATAATCCACAATACAACTCAAGAATCACTCTCAGATTATAATGGCAACAGCTCCAGGTGCTGCAAGTAGAAGTGAAAGTGCCACCAACAACAACAACAACAACAACAACAACAATGACAATGGAGGAATTCTCACTCTCAAGAACAATGACCTAGAGGTGCTGTTGATTCGTGCTGACATAGATTGTATTGGGTTAAATCCATCGTCACCAAAGTTGATGACTTGGCATACACGTAGGATGGCGCACAGACGACACGTGGCTGCGAATGGATATAAGGGCAATAGATAAGATCGAAGGTAAACAGTTACAACGGACAGATAAACAGTCGCTACGGCCAGAAAAGTCGCAGCCCATCAATCAAGACAGTTCAAAGTAGGAATCTTATCCACAAACAACGCAACTGCTCGACTAAGGAGTTACAACTGCTTGTGAACGGACACATAGCTGCCTATATATTGTAATCTAAGTCACGAGCATAGAATCTAATGCTTCTCTGAATCTACACTTGTATTAAAACTATTTACTAGTATTCAATTCTTTGTCTCCAGCACATATTTATTATTATTTCTGATCGTAAGATCTTCTCTACTGTCTCGTTAACTGAATCTCATAAAGAGTACGAGGAAGGGAATTTAATCAAGTCTGAACGGCCTGAGCATGGTTCCTTTTTTCATTCGATTAGCCATTTATTGCATCGCATTAATTGCCTCTTTACTTTTGTCGATTTTTATCGCTATCATTTGTATTTATATTCACTTCATTAAGGGCGTTTTAATCTCGATTATTGACCGTGACTCCGCTCTACAAATTTAATTGTAAATTAACCTAATAAAACGAAACTACGGTTAAACAATTTGGCGACCACAGTGGGAGCCGGTCAATAACTCCCGTAGGTTAAATCGCTCATCGTATTTTATTGTCTGTTCGTTTTTTCTTCGATCTCTCTTTGTTGAAATGGCAGATAACAACTCGCACAACAACGTTCCTATTGAAGAACAACAAGACCTCAACGCTGCGGAGCAGGTAAACCAGAATCTGGCCGGAGACGGGCAGCAAGATGTTCCCCTTGCAAACGACGATGTGATCCCCATTGCAGAGGACGAGAATGTGCTCCCAGCGGAACAGGAGAACGAGCACAGCCAGCAAGGTAGCAGAAGTAGCCGCAATCCTAGCCGAGTAAATGTCGATCAGGGAGCTGGAGGATCTAGAAGACGCAATGGCCCAAGAAATTCGAGGAACTCTCAAGATGCTATCCTCGAATTCATACGGCAACAGGCAGATACGGGAAGCTATCGACAGCCTGCGAGGTCAGAACCTGCCAAACACGGGAAATCCACCCATGGGACGTCCAAGGGATGCTTCACCGTCTCATGCTTCGAGGCGAGCAGAAAATCAGAATGCGGGTTCAGCGGTGCCAACTGAGATGAGCGCAGTCATGGAGGCCCTCACCAAGCAGTTCAAGGAGAGTCAAGAGGCTCTGCAGCGCTCTCTTCATGAGAGGATCGACCAGATCCCTGGCGCACCACCCACCTTGAAGAAAGTTGACGTTCAGCGGTATACTCAAAGGCCTTGGAAGAAAGAAGCAGCACCAAAGGCCATCCCCAAGACATTCAAAATGCCAAACATACCAAGATATCGGGGAACAACTGACCCCAATGATCACTTGATGATGTTTAGCAATTTCATAAAAGCAAGCGACCTCACCGACGAGGAGATCGAGTCAGTGCAGTTAAAGAAATTCGTGGAAACATTGGCAGACGGCGCTCTACGGTGGTATTCCATGCTGCCACCAAATTCAATAGGATCTTTTGCCGAGATGGCGGAGTTATTCGTCAAAGCACACACAGGCGCTCAGAAGACAGAGACAAGAGTTGAGGATATCTTTGAAATCAAGCAGCTGTCTGGGGAGTCTCTCCGGAAGTATGTAGATCGCTTTCAGCGTGAGCGTATGTTGCTACCCAAGGTTCCAGATCGATGGGCAGCAATTGCATTCACCAACAGCTTGGACGTCAAGAGTTCTGAGGCGACCAGGCGACTGTACGAATCCCTGCGAGAATATCCTGCGGCAAGCTGGTCGGATATCTACAACCGCTACAATTCCAAGGTACGTATAGACGAAGATAAACTAATTGGCACAGGTACCCGAGGACGGAGCCAAACTCGCACCAACGGCGCTGGGGGAAAGATCGAGACGGATAGGCCAGATGCACGGCACGAGCCATACCCCAGCCGGTCACGCAACAACCCAAACGGACGCGGTCGCAACAACAAAGGCCTGGCGAGGAGCACTGATTCTGCCTCAACTTCTAGTGGGATCCCAACCCTGCCCGTCTTCAACATCGGAGCAGTCGAGCTTGTAGCAGTTCTCGAGGAGATGAGCGAAAAGGTCAAATGGCCCAAGGATATGAAGGGTGACCCCAGCAAACGCAACAAGAACTTGTGGTGCGAATTCCATCGCGATCACGGCCACACGACGGATGACTGCAAGGCTCTAAGGTATGAAGTTGCTAATTTGTTGAAACAGGGCTATCTCAAGGAGTACTTGACAGAAAAAGGGAAGCAGACTCATGCGAAGGCCCAGCAAAACAAATCAGGACCTCCCCGAGTATCTTCTCCAAAAATGACGGTCAACGTCATCTCTGGCGGAATTGAGGTTGATGCAGTCACATACACAGCAAAGAAGTATGCCAAAGTCTCTATTACGAAGACCAAACGACCGCGACTTGAGGATACGATGACTTTTGAAGAAGCAGATGCAGATGGCTTGCAGTTTCCTCACATGGACGCTTTAGTGATAACGCTGCGAGTGGAGGAGTTCGACGTCAAAAGAGTGCTCGTTGATCCAGGCAGCTCAGCAAACATCATATTATCTCGGGTCGTGCAGCAGTTGAAGCTATACGATGGGATTGTACCAATTTCTCGCGTTCTCTCAGGATTTAACAATTCCAGCGAGAAAACGTTGGGAGAAATTACGCTGACGACCCTGGTCGAAGGTGTCATGAGACGGACAACGTTTCATGTCATTGATGGAGACATGGCCTACAACATAATCCTTGGGAGGCCATGGATACACGACATGCAGGCAGTTCCGTCAACCTATCACCAAGTGATGAAATTCCCTTCAGAGTGGGGAATACGAGAAGTTCGGGGAGAGCAGCGTTGCGCTAGAGATTGCTACTCAGTCGCAGTCAAGCTCCCCGAGGAAGCAAAATAGCAATTAATGAATCCGGGATCGGAATCGAGCAGTGGAACTTCAAACTACCAAATCCCGGAATTCATATCAAAATTGGATGCACGAGAAGAGTACGCGCCAACCATTGAAGCTCTGGAACCAGAAGAACTTTTCGACAATATGCCTGAAAGGAAGGTATACTTGGGAGCAGAGCTGAACAAAGACTTACGGAAAGATATCTTGCACTTCCTCAAGGGGCGGCACACCACCTTTGCGTGGTCACATGTGGACATGACGGGAATCTCCCCGAAGATTATCTCTCACAAGTTGAATGTGGATCCATACTTCCGCCCAGTGAAGCAAAAGAAACGCCAGCAAGGAGCATTCAGGAACCAAATCATAAACGACGAAGTTGACCGCTTGCTCAAGATTGGCTCTGTCCGAGAAGTCAAATACCCCGATTGGTTGGCCAACGTGGTCGTAGTGGCGAAGAAGAACGGCAAGTGGAGGGTCTGCATTGACTTCACTGATCTGAACAAAGCCTGCCCGAAAGATTCTTATCCACTACCTCAAATTGACCAACTAATCGACGCAACGGCCGGGCACGAGGTGCTCACATTCCTTGATGCATATTCAGGCTACAACCAAATCTTGATGAATCCCGACGACCAGGAGAAGACCTCTTTCATTACTTGCCGAGGTACGTATTGCTACAAAGTAATGCCTTTTGGACTTAAAAATGCAGGCGCAACCTACCAACGGTTAGTCAACCGGATGTTTCACGATCACATTGGCAAAACCATGGAGGTTTACATCGACGACATGCTGATCAAGTCCAAGCGAGCAGAGGACCACTTGGCTCATTTGGAGGAAGCCTTTCGAATCCTTGATCAATACAACATGAAGCTCAACCCGGAGAAATGCGCGTTTGGAGTGGGTTCAGGGAAGTTCCTTGGTTTCATCGTCTCCCAACGAGGGATCGAGGTAAACCCCGCCCAGATAAAAGCAATAGAAGCCATCCCCGACGTACTTCACAACAGAAAAGATGTAATGCGGCTAACCGGGAGAGTAGCGGCGCTGAGGAGATTCATCTCCCGCTCGTCCGATCGGTGCAAAAGTTTCTTCGACGTGCTGAAACAAAACAAGGAGTTCGAATGGACCCCCGAATGTCAGCAAGCTCTTAAGGACTTGAAGCGGTACTTGTCAAGCCCGCCTTTACTTTCAACGCCACAACCAGGTGAACAACTACTACTCTACCTGGCCGTATCTGAGTCAGCGGTAAGTGCAGTCTTGGTGCGAGAAGACAAAGGTAAGCAACTACCAATTTATTACATCAGTAAATCTCTATTAGATGCTGAAACACGCTATCAACCTTTGGAGAAACTGGCTCTAGCATTGGTAATCGCTGCCCGCAAATTAAGACCTTACTTCCAAAGTCATTCAATAGCTGTAGTAACTACCTTCCCCCTACGTAATATCTTGCACAAACCTGAATTTTCGGGCAGACTAGTAAAATGGGCAGTAGAATTAAGTGAATTTGATATATCTTATCAACCCCGAGTAGCAATAAAGTCTCAAGCTCTAGCAGATTTTATCGCAGATTTTAGCGCCACCATGTACCCTGATGCTCAGCGTGAGGCGGTTCTCTTCGCCGGATCCGAGCCGGGGACTTGGACCTTGCACACCGATGGATCCTCGAGCGTGAAAGGGTCGGGGCTAGGCTTAGTCCTCACCACTCCCTCGGGTGAAACCATCAGACAGGCTATAAAATGTCCTTTTATTACTAACAATAAGGCCGAGTATGAGGCCGTAATTGCAGGATTGAAACTAGCTCGAGATTATGGGGCAGATAGGATTCATCTCAAGAGTGACTCCGCCCTGGTCGTCAACCAGATAACTGGAGGTTTCGTTGCAAGGGAGTCTCGTATGCAGAGGTATCTTGCCCGAGTTACTGGTTTGCTGGCACAATTCAGCAATTGGGAAGCCACGCAGATCCCGCGAGAGGAGAATCATGAAGCCGATGCCTTGGCCAGTTTGGGTTCAGTCGCAGAAATTGGAGCAGCAGGTTCAATGGCCGTAGCTCATCTCCTGTGCACAACAATCGATAAAGACGCAATGGAGGTCAACACGACCAGTCTAACTTGGGATTGGAGGAATGAGATAATCAATTATATATTGCATGGAACCCTGCCATCAGACGTTAAGGCCGCTCGAAAATTGAGGATAAAGGCTGCCAGATATACAATTATAGATGGCACCCTCTATCGAAAGACTTTTGCAGGTCCACTCGCCAAATGCCTAGGCCCCAGCCAAACGGAGTATGTGATGAGAGAAGTTCATGAGGGGTGCTGTGGAAATCATTTGGGAGGAAAGGCGCTTGCGCGAAAACTCATACGAGCAGGTTATTATTGGGACAAGATGGAGAAAGATACTAACGAGTTTGTCAAAAAATGCGATAAGTGCCAAAGGTTTGCGCATCTCCTCCATCAACCGGCGGAGCCCTTGCATTCAATCATCTCCCCGTGGCTGTTTATGAAGTGGGGGATGGACATCGTTGGACCACTACCCGCTGCGCCTAGAGAGGTGCGTTTCTTGTTAATGATTACTGATTATTTTACAAAGTGGGTTGAGGCCGCAGCATATTCGAAGATACGTCAAACGGAAGTAATTGATTTCTTGTGGCGTTATGTCATTTGTCGATTCGGAGCACCCAAAGAAATTGTCATGGATAACGGCCCCCAGTTCGTGGGTCAGAAGGTCACAAAGTTCCTTGAGGATCTGCATATTAAAAGGATTACTTCCTCCCCATATCATCCAGTGGCAAACGGGTAGGCGGAATCAACCAACAAAATAATAGTGGATTCACTCAAGAAGCGCCTCGAGCAGGCCAAAGGATGTTGGGTGGAAGAACTCCCCGGGGTTCTTTGGGCATATAGAACGACCACGAAAATGAGCACCGGGGAGACGCCCTACTCTTTAGTATATGGTTCCGATGCATTGATCCCAGTCGAAATTGGCGAGCCAAGTCTACGATACGCCCATGCAACCGTAGAATCCAATTCAGTCAACCTCTCCGAGGAATTGGATTTTCTGGAAGAACACAGGGAGTTAGCACTAATACGAGTAGTGGCTCAGAAAGAAAGGATAGAGCAATATTACAATCGGGGACTGAGACTACGTAACTTCGAAGTCGGGGACTTCGTATTGCGTAGAGTCTCCCAGAGTACGCAAGAGGCGAACGTCGGCAAACTTGGTCCGAACTGGGAGGGTCCGTATAAGGTGGTTGCATTAGCTGGTAAAGGTTCATACCGATTGGCACGTCCAGATGGATCGCTTCTACCCAGCAGCTGGAACGTGACTCACTTGAAGAGGTACTACTTCTAAGTGGTACAGGGGTTAGTGTTTCTGTCCATTTTTACATTGCTTACATGCCTTCGCTCTCTTTTAAGTTGCTCTATTTTATTATCTTTGTCTAAATGGTACTAACGGTCTTCAAAAGGCCAGATCCGTTTAGCTCAACTGGCAGAGCTCGAAGTCCTCGTGCTTCGCGGCTGTGGGTTCAAATCCCGCAACGGACACACTCCTCTTTTGGTTATATGTGTTCTCAGATGCAGCGCTTTACCCATTGTCTTTTCATGTCTGAAATTATGAAGTTTCGACATGAAAACAGGGGGGTGGCGAGGGCCCCAGTAGGCCAAGATCCCGGCTAACACAAATGATCTTCGAGCAGAGCAAGGTCATTCGTTAAGAAGCACGGCTAAGCAAAATCAAGTAAGTTCAGTAGAACTATTTTACTTGTGCTATGTTATCTCCTACATCTTTTGCGACCAGCATCCGCTCAGGTCCCACAGCTTTACGAGCAGACAATATTATGTTCCGATTTACGACCAAAAAATCCTACGTTCTGGTCATTGGGTTACTTGTCCTTTTCAATAGAAGTAACAGGGCAATTTTAACCAAACCGAACCAAATTTTTTCGTTTCTCTGCAAAAACTTTCAACTATCAAATATGATAAGCAAAGTTTATTGCAGATCCGTCTTACACGATCAAATTTCGGTCAGCCAGAACGACCAGATTTCATTCAGCCTAGAAGGCCTGACTTCAGACATCCTAACTAAGGGTGACTTAACCTGGTTACGATCATATTTTATTTCAAAACATCTGCGCAGATTAAACCAAAAGGGGTACTCAGACACTAAGGTTTGAAACATAACCTTGACCTCTGAAAACTCCACTAAGCAACAATCATCTTTCATGTGAATAAGACTCGAGAGACTAAAGAAGGTCATCAAGCCTCAACCAGTCAAACAAAAGAGGAAAACAGCCAAAAACATACATTCATAAAATTAACAAATATTCGAAGTTCACAACATCCAACAAATGTAACAGGAGGACTAGACAAAATATCAATCATCATGTTGACCAGGATCCCGACCTGATGCACTAGCTCCATCAGTCGGATCCCCGCCCAAGTCTTCATCTTCTTCATCTTCATTGTCCTCGCTGCCTTCATCATCCCCTTCGACTCCATCATCATCAGCTCCCACTTCCATGCCCAGGACTTGCTTGACACTGATGATGGCTGCTATGGTCTGATCGAGGACTAAGTCGACATTGATCTGGCCGCGCTGCATTTGGATAAGCAATTTCTTTTTGGCCTCCAGAGCTTCTAACTTGGATTCGATCGTATAACGATCTCGCAAGTTAGCCAAATCCTTCGTCAGTAGCTCTTGAACCTTTGCAGACTCCGCAACCCGATTTCTGGCCTCTTGTTGTTCTCCTCGAGCAGCTTGAGATTCAGCCTCAGCTTTGTTCATGCTCCTCAACATCAGGTCAGAAGCGTCGCGGATACTTGCCAGAGTAATTTCCTTCATATTGAGCTCATGGGCAAGTTGGGAGATCTGACGGCCTTGCTCGTCCATCTTTGCTTTTAGATCTTCAAAGGACAACACAAACCTGTCCTTCTCATCTAGAAGACGGTCCCTTTCCTCGAGGAGTGCGCCTATCCTGTCGTTAGCTTCAGCGTTGGATTTCTCCAACCTATCTATCTTATCCTCAAAAAAGTCGCGTCTCCCCTCCAGGACCCACTTCTCCCCGATCAGAACCTTTTTCTCCTCTTCCAAGGCCTGATTTGCCTGGAGAACCTCCAAAAGGTCTTTCTTCAAGCCAAGAACTTGGTCTTGGTTGTTCAACCTGGAGCGAAGCATGAGCTCGGTAGCCATCATACTCGCCTGGCAACAAGTAGGAAATACACAGATAGTTAGGACTAAGGATTTTTGACAAACATAAGGAAAGTAAAAGAAGGGAACATTACCCGAGCAGTATCCTCAGCAATCGCATAAGCCAACTGTTCATCGTTCATGCTGCGCATGTTCCACTCTTCACGAGGGCCGATCAGGTTGGACGTTACCTTGACTAAATGGCCAGGCTTCGTCAAAAAATCCGTGTCTGGGGGGATGATGAAGTCACACTCCCTCATGCACGGCCTGGGTTCTCTCGCCTGCTCCGAAGGGTAGTCGGGGCCAAATTTGTGGCGAATACCTTTAACAGAGTACGCACCAATCGTACCTCCCAAAGATACCCGCCTGGTGAGCCTAGTCCGAGAGACCTCGACGTCGCCTGTCTCGTCGAGGCCCAGGGTGTCGCACTCCTGCAAATAAACTGGCGCCACCCCGTCAGCGGCCAAGTTTATCATGTCTTTATAATAAAAGACCTGGGGTTCAGCCTCCCCCCCAGCCTTCTTCCGATCATCAACCTCCTCACCAGTCTCACCCTTCTCCTCACCCTCCTCTTCATCATCTCCTCCCATCGGCTCCTTGCATGGGCGCCTGTTGCTGGCCTGCTTAGGCTCACTCTACAAGCTTCCAGCCCGTTTAGGTTCGTTTGGTTCTGAGGCCTCAGGGAAGAATGCAAAACTTTCGTGCATTCTTCCTTCCCCCATGTCCTCAGTCTTCTCTCCCTCCCCATCACCAACTCGGGGACTTTCCTTGAAAGCATAAGAGGAAGTCTCTACGGCTCTCCTCTTATCACTCCGAAGATATGCCCTCCTCCTCTGAGTCAAGCCCTCATCAGGAACCTCTGAATCTGACAGGACAACCACCACGGGCTCAGCTGATTCAGGGGCAGCCGCCGAGCTTTTTATGCTTTCTTGCCCAGACTTGGGAGTCTCGGCAGCAGCTACAGTGGCCTCAACTGTCTTCTCAGAAGACTGAGGGGTCTTGCGAGCTGTCCTTTTCTTCTTCCTGGGCTTACTCTTTTCAGAGTCGGTTTGTTTTCTCTTCAGGCTCGCAAGAACCTCCTCGCCACCCTCCCTAGCTTTGATAGCTGCTGCAGTTTGAAGGATAGCAGCCGCCTCCTCGTTGACCTCAGCCACGGGATCAACAACCACCTCCTCGGGAGGAGGAGCAGGAAAGTAACTACCACCAGTACCTAGGCCTGAAAATAGAAGCGTATCTATGTCATAATAAGCTCTGCATAAGTTAAGTAAGAGATTCAAGTAAGAATCCTACCATGGGTGCTGGGGTTAGAAAAATGCTTCAAGGAAGCATAGTGAGGCCATTGCCTCTGCTCGTGGGTGAACTCCGTCAAAATTGGTTCAACCCAGGCAGACAACTCCTCCTCAGTAATCAGGCCATCATAAGGAATCTTGTCAGCTAACCAACAAAGAATAGAAATTAGAAACTGCAGGTACATAATTCAAAGAATATTCAACACAGATACTCGGGGACTTACGAGTCTTGTTCCAGGCCTCGCGGAGATTAGTTTTGTCGCCGCGTGTGAGGAGTCTGGACTGCACGTAAACATACCGGTGCATCCAACCCCTATCCCCTGAGTCCTCGGACTTGCTCACTAGAGCTTTTCTCCCCCTCATGCGGGCATTAACATACCCATCCCTGGCAACCTGAAGACTGTACAGAGCAATGAAATGCTTAAACTCAAAATCCTGCTCGGTCTCGTCGGCGAACCACTGCAGCAGGGTAACGATCCTATAAACGCTAGGACACAACTGCCCCGGGCAGATCAAATAGTATTTACAGATATCTTCTATGACAGGGTGCAGCGAGAACGTATAGCCTATCGTGAATGGGTATGTAGATATAGCCGTCCATCCAGGCCTCACTGAAGTAATATTTTCCGTTGGGAGGGGGCAAGAAATCATAAGGTCATCATCCCACCCGCAATCTGTCCTAACCTTGGGCAGAAGGTCAGGAGTGATTGAACTCTTGAAACGGCTTGAAGGCCATGACCTTATGTTACCGTAATGACTAAACGAGCTGACTGAACAGTCATTCTCAAGATTTCCCCAAATTTTTGGGATCACATCGGCGACTGAAGTTGGAGAACTCGTAGGTTGTCCAGCCACTGCCGAAGAAGAACTAGCTGCGGCGTCCATATTCAGAACCCTCTTAGCTTTTGGAGACATTTTTAAAATGAATTTGTCACGTTTCGAATTTTTGCTGGAAAGTTGTTTAGCGCTCTGAAGGATAGTAGGAAATTTGAAGCGAAGTAAAAGACTTTCAGCTGGGAAAAATCATATTTATAGGGTTCGCAAAACCCACACGTGGCGAACATCCACACAAAAGATGAATCGATCCAGCCGTTGAAGAAAATAATGAAATAAAAATCGAAATGACGGTTTTTCATCTTGGGACGTGCAAGACGTGAGTAGGCGCAGTTCAATCATCACGCCTGCAGTCTCGGAACACGCAACAGTCACTTCTTCAGGGAAAAGTGGAGCGGAATGGACAGCTTGCACGTCTTGTCTTTAACAGAGCATTTAATGCGCACACTAAAAGGACGCCAATCAGTCAAAGCTTTTGAGAAAACATTTAATACTTGTACTGAAGGGATAACGATCAGTCCAACGAGCAGTACCTTGTAGGAACTCGCGCTTACTATGGAAGGAGAGGTCAAAAGAGTTCATTCCCACTCGCAGTTGGTTTTCCACTCCTCGACCAGATCCTCTGCCCGAGAAGTGCGGGGACTATCTGTATTGGGTTAAATCCATCGTCACCAAAGTTGATGACTTGGCATACACGTAGGATGGCGCACAGACGACACGTGGCTGCGAATGGATATAAGGGCAATAGATAAGATCGAAGGTAAACAGTTACAACGGACAGATAAACAGTCGCTACGGCCAGAAAAGTCGCAGCCCATCAATCAAGACAGTTCAAAGTAGGAATCTTATCCACAAACAACGCAACTGCTCGACTAAGGAGTTACAACTGCTTGTGAACGGACACATAGCTGCCTATATATTGTAATCTAAGTCACGAGCATAGAATCTAATGCTTCTCTGAATCTACACTTGTATTAAAACTATTTACTAGTATTCAATTCTTTGTCTCCAGCACATATTTATTATTATTTCTGATCGTAAGATCTTCTCTACTGTCTCGTTAACTGAATCTCATAAAGAGTACGAGGAAGGGAATTTAATGAAGTCTGAACGGCCTGAGCACGGTTCCTTTTTTCATTCGATTAGCCATTTATTGCATCGCATTAATTGCCTCTTTACTTTTGTCGATTTTTATCGCTATCATTTGTATTTATATTCACTTCATTAAGGGCGTTTTAATCTCGATTATTGACCGTGACTCCGCTCTACAAATTTAATTGTAAATTAACCTAATAAAACGAAACTACGGTTAAACATAGATAAGCTTATTCGCCTCCTGTCCAATGATCGTAGGAGGGAGGAGATGAACATCTGTCGTACTGCTAGGATGTTGAGGGTGCTCATGGAATGGGCAGGGGAGGATCTGGACAACTACATCACCCCGTCCTCCTCCCCTCGTAATAATTAATTTTCTTTTAATTTTAAAATGTAAAAAAAAAAAGAGTTTTTATTATGATTGCTCTTTTTCTTTTAAATTATTATTAATGAAAAGCCCCCTGGGCATTATTATTATTATTATTATTATTATTATTATTATTATTATTATTATTATTATTATTATTATTATTATTATTATTATTATTATTATTATTATTATTATTATTATTATATCTGGTTGTTCCTTTAATTTCTCGTTCAATTTCCCGCTCCCCTATTTTTTTGTATATTCTTGATGAACTATCCATACTCCATTTTGGTGTATAATCAACCAACACCAAGTAGATAAATCGACAGATAGGTTCGTAAAATGGAAATAATCAATAAATGAGCAAAAATAAATAAATAGAAAAAGATAAAAGTAAAATAATAAATAACGATAATATTTAAATAATAGGTAAAGTGAATTTTACTGGAAAAGGTAAATAAAATAAATATTAAGTAATAAGAAAAATATTTAAGGGAAGAAATTTCTGAAAAAAGGAAACGTATCAAAAAAGTCGGGATTTGACTGGACAAAGGTAATCGACTATTAACCAAATCAACCAATTGACGCGTTCATTATCAACCTTACTCAATTTTACATTAAATCAGTTATAAAATAATATAACGGATCCCAAATAAGGTCCAAAAAAAGCAAGACTTGACTGCACATAGGTCCTTAATCGACTATTAACCAACTCAACCACGAAAGGGTTGATTATCGACCTAGTGTAATTTCACATAAAATAAAAAAATCATGACTAATGTGTGTTGTTATACCTCATATGTTGGTATATTATACCCATTGGAGTATTATAGCTCACATTAATACATTAAACAACATATTGATTCCTAAAAGGGTAAAGCTCATGTATATATAAGCCTACTATGTCTATTCTTGTTAAGTAATGCCTTAGTGTTATGACTAATGTGTGTTTTTAAACCTCATATGTTGGTATATCATACCCATTTGAGTATCATAGGTCACATTGATACATTAAAACAACATATTGATGCCTAAAAGGGTAAAGCTCATGTATATATAAGCCTACTATGTCTATTCTTGTTAAGCAATGCCTTAGTATTACGACTCATATGTCTTGTTACACCATGAATGATGGTATAATGTGCCCATCTAATGTTATTGCCCACTTTAATACATTATAACAACCCATTGATGCCTGCAAGGTTATAACTCATATATACATAAGCCTATTACGTCAATTCTTGTTAAGCAATGCCTAGTATTTCGACTCTTATGTCTTGTTACACCATGAATGATAGGATAAATACTAGTTTACTTAAGTATAAGCATGTATTAAGTCAGTACAATCCATTTATAACATCATTTATATACTTTTCAATGAATAATTACAGTACTACCTTTTTTGGATTCGAGAAAAATTCCATATGTTAATTTTCAAGAGACAAAGTTGATTATCGATACATATTTGTCGATTATCGCCAACCCTAACCCTAACCCCAAACCCCAAACTCAATGTCACGCTCCAGGGCACGTGGCTTAGACAAAAGTCAAAAAATTTAAGCGGAAAAGCAACCCCAATTTTCCGCCTCCCTTAAACATAAATTTTAATATTTTAACACAACCCCCCAAATATATAAAAATTGATTTAATCCCAAAACCCATAATTAAATTTTCTATTTTACAAATAAAATCTAACCCACCCCTAAACAGTCCTCTTCTTCAATTCTTCGAAATCTTCGTTTCCACCCACATACAAATCAAACAAGTCCAATAACATCATGAGTCAAGGTTCAACGAGCTCCAACGTACCAGAGGAACCCGATGTCAATCTTTGTGGCCAATACACGAAGTTGAGGACCTCTCGTACTGTGACAAACTCTGGCCGCAGATTCTGGAGTTGTGGACCTCTCGTACTGCTTCAGTGGTAGACAAGGCAACACTTTTCTGAAGTCTGGACATCCAACTAACAGCAGTACCACCCACAGTGAATATGTATCCTGTGGTACTTTATCGACTATCTAGATCACCACCTAGTTTTGCATCAGAAAACCCTTGTAAGATAATATTACTCATGTTGAAGCAAAGTGTCATACCTGAAGTGCCTTTGAGATATCGCAAGATCCATTTTACCCCTTCCCAATGCTCTTTTCCTGGGTTTGACATGTATCTGCTGACAACTCCAAGTGCATGGGCTATGTCGGGTCTAGTACACACCATAGCATACATCAAGCTTCCTACTGCTGAAGCATATGGTACCTTCGACATGTATCTCCTTTCTTCATCTGTCTTTGATGATTGCTCCTTAGACAGATTGAGGTGGCTTCCTAGTGGAGTGCTTCTAGTCTTTGCATCATCAAGACTGAACCTGCTAAGTACCTTCTGTATGTACTTTTCTTGAGATAGCTTTAAGGTTCCTTCAGACCTATCTCTGCTAATCCTCATCCCAAGCATTTGCTTAGCTGGTCCTAAGTCCTTCATTTCAAACTCCTCCGCCAATTGTTGTTTAACCCTGTTGATTTCATCTATGCTAGATCCTGCAATTAGTATATCATCAACGTACAACAATAAAATGATATAGGATTCATCAAGATTTTTGATATAGCAATATTGGTCTGTCTGACATATTTGGAACCCATTGTTATTCATGAATCCATCAAATTTCTTGTACCATTGTCTAGGAGCTTATTTCAGACCATACAGACTTTTCTTCCACCTGTGCACAAGATTTTCTTTACCAGGGACTTGAAAATCTTCAGGTTGCTTCATATAGATGTCTTCCTCAAGGTCACTATGTAAGAAAGCAGTTTTGACATCCAGCTGCTCCAAATGAAATTTTTTTGCAGCTACGATACTTAGCACCAACCTGATAGTAGTTAATTTAACTACAGGGGAGAAGATCTCGGTGTAGTCAAGTCCATCTTTCTACTGAAAGCCTTTTTTTTTAACCATCATGCTCTTCTTTGACCCCGTACACCAACTTGTTCTGCAATGCCTTCTTTCCTTTTGGTAACTCTGTGAGTGTCCATGTTTCATTTTTGTGAAGAGAATTCATCTCTTCTTTCATGTCCAACTTCTACTTGTCAGAGTTCTTCACCTGCATTGCTTTATTGAAATACTCTGGCTCTCATGCATCAGTTAAAAGTAAGTAATGGAGAGATAAAGAAAGCCTATCAGGAGCTTTAGAAACTCTTTTAGATCTCCTTAATATAGGCTCCGGAGTAACTGATCCAGAATTTGGTTCAAGTTCTGGCTCCAAATCAGATTCTGATTATGATTCCATCTCTGGTTCTGATTCTGTTCCTGATCCAACTTCTTGTTCTGCATCTCTAATTTCAGAATCAGCTGCGTTCTCTCCAACCACTTCATTCTCTGAGATTCCTTCCAACTCAACTGTTTTAGTTGTTGGTCTTCTGGTGTTAGCTGATTCTACTCCAAGCATGTCCTTGTACATCACACTTTCATTAAAAGTGACGTCCCTGTGTCTAATGATTTTTCTATTTGGTCATCCCAAAATCTATAACCAAAATTATCATCACCATAGCCAATAAAGAAACACTTTTTGGCTTTAGGATCAAGCTTATCCCTATCATTGGAGTTCATGTGTACATAAGCAACACAACCAAATATTCTCAAATGCGACAGATTTACCTCTTTTCCTGTCCATACCTCTTAAGGGATTTTGAAGTCCAGCGGTACTGAGGGTCCCTTATTTAATAGGTAAGTTGCCGTTTGAACAGCTTCTGCCCAAAAGCATTTCGGCAAGCCTGAATGTATTCTCATACTCCTTGCTCATTCATTCAGGGTTCTGTTCATCCTCTCCGCTACTCCATTTTGTTCTGGTGTTCTAGGAACTGTCTTGATCATTCTGATCCCATTCTCAAAGCAAAATGCTTTGAACTCTTGACTATCATACTCTCCTCCATTGTCTGACCTCAGACATTTTAGCTTTAGCCCCGTCTAATTTTCAACTTTAGCTTTCAACCTTTTAAAGGTAACAAATACGTCAGATTTATTTTCAGAAAATAAACCCATACCTTTCTTGTGGAATCATCAATGAAGGTGACATAATAGCATGAGCCTCCAAGAGAATTTACAGGAGCTGGTCCCCACACATCAGTGTGCACTAGTTCCAACTTTTCCTTCTTTAGTGTCCTTCCTGCATTTGAGAAACTAACTCTTTTTTGCTTCCCATAGACACAATCTTCGCACAAACCTAGTTCAACATGCTTGAGGTTTGGCAACTTTTCCTTGGATGCTAGCAGCTTCATGCCTTTCTCACTCATGTGACCGAGCCTTCGGTGCCACAATGCTGAGTTGTGACCACTATCTACTACAATGAATATGTCTCACATTTTATAATTTCCACAGCATCCCTTGTGCATTCTTTATATGAACTTCACCTTTCCCCACAATATCCAGAGGTTCATCATCTGCGAGATAAACCTTTCTGAATTTTCCAGCAACATAATTATGCAATAATTCTTTGCATGGGGTAGAGTGAAAAGATGCATCTGAGTCCAGAATCCAAGATTCAACTGTACCTTCTACGCAACAAATTAGCGCATCACCAACTTGTTCAGCACTAACATTTGCTGAACCATCATCCTTTTGATGATCTTTCTTCTTCTTCGGTTCTCTGCACTGACTGCTGTAATGGCCCTTCTTATCTCAATTCCAACAATTAATGTCTTTGCGATTTTTGGATTGACCCCTTCTCCTCGACTTTGATCTTCCACGTCCTTGAATTTTTCCTCTCTGGCTGCTTCTCCCCCCGCTTTCGGTGTTTAAAGCAGATCCTGGGGGATCACTTGATTCTCTCCGGAGAATATCTTTGCTTAGAATCAAGTCCCGAATATCATCCAATTTGAGCTTGAAATTTCCCGACGAACTGCTGACTGCAGTTACAATTGCATTCCTACTCTCCGGTAAGGATGATAGTAAAATCAGCGCCTTGACTTCGTCATCAAATGTTATAGTGACAGAACTCAACTGAGTTAAAATCGTATTAAACTCATTGATATGTTCCGTGACAGATGCACCTTATGTCATCTTTAAGTTGAACAAGCGGCGCATCAAATATACTTTATTTGGAGCCGATGGCTTCTCATACATATTTGATAGCGTTGTCATCAAGCCTGAAGTGGTCGTTTTATTAATAATATTGAAAGCCACATTCCGTGTCAGCGTCAGCCGAATCACACCAAGAGCTTGGGATCTAACATATCCCAATCTGCCTTGGCCGTACTCTCTGGTTTTACCCCGGTCAGAGGTAAATGCAATTTTTTCTGGTATAGATAGTCCTCTATCTGCATTTTCCAGAACCCAAAATCTTTGCCATTGAATTTGTCAATCATAACTTTCCCTACATCCATAGCCATATTTTCACAAAAAAAATTTATGTGAATAGTGATTGTGAATAGTAAAACGTGAATAGTACTACACCAACACAGTCTGCTCTACCAGAAATACACGGTCGGCGCTCTGATACCAGTTGTAGGGAGGCGTGCTAGGCTAATGGAAAAGAAAAATATTTAAATGAGTAAAATAATAAAATTGACAAAAGAAGACAAGACACAAGATTTACGTGGTTCGATAATTTTTGCCTACTGAAACGACCTCGGTTAGTCATTTCAGAAGTTAGGACTCCGATTGGCGTGCTGATAATTTTGAAATATTCAAAAGGTCCATTAGGACCTGTCTGTAAAATTTGAGCTAAATCAGACCTCGTTTGGTAGGCATCGGAAGAAGGTTTCAGTTTTTATTGTCGATAAATATTAAAAAGAGATTTTTGAGCTCGGTTTTGGTGAATAAGCTCCGATTCGAAATCTGAAAGCGCCGCTAGGTTCGTATGATTATTTGTGACTTTTTTGATTTTTCGAAAGTGAATTTCGATATTGTTCTGCTAGTTTCTGCTAAAATGCCGAAAGTTAAATAATTTGACATTTTTCCTTTAAATTCACATCTTGAGTTTCGGAAGTTCGATTTGAGATCCGTATTCGCGAGTATGTTACATATATTTTGTATAACTTGAAAATTTGGGATCATTTCGACTTCTCTAGGGTTCCATTTTAATTTTAATCGTCGTAGCGAATTTATATAAAAAAAATTAAATGGATATGTCGGTTAGCTAATGGATTTATCCCTTAGCTGCAGCAATACATATAGGAACAGAAACATTTGAACAAAGTTGATGAGAAAGGAAAAGTTAGAAGAAAAAGAGGAAAAAAGGGAAAAATAGTGGAATTTCTACCCCAAATCTCCAGGTAATGATGTTAACTCATTATCTTAGATTATTACTTTGAATATATTTTTACGATAAAAATAGGGATATTAGACATCGCCCTAATGACTTAAATTGATAGTTTAAAGGGTCAATTGGACCCCGATGATGGCAATGATTATATATTCGTACTCAGTGAGTTATGGGCAACATATAGATGTAATTTATTTAGGGTTTGGTTATGGGACTTTCAACCCTGTACATAGGCATGACTTGGGTATTGCGTATGCAAATAGGGTATCAGGTTCCTAACTGGATTGCCCTAAGACGTAGGGAATGAAGCCTTCAACCTTATGTAATATATTTTTCTGCTTATTGAACACAGTGAGATCGTTTGGCAATGAATCCAAAGGACAAAGCAGTTGTTGGGTAGCTGTGCTAACTTTGTAACAAGGTAAGTGTTTATATCTATTTCTTTGGAGGCACTTGGCCTCGTGAATTCTCTACCACGTATTCCTTACGTGTGTAGCTGCCGATAGGCGTACTCATTACGCCTTAGCTTTAGATTTACATTGTATATTATATGCTATGTCCTGTTGTTGGTATTGCATTCAACATATGAGCATTACACTTTGGTTTTGAGCATTGCATATACTTCCCGGTTGGCGATGAGAGTCCCGCACCGGTGAAGGATCATTATTGCATATACTTCCCGGTTGGCGATGAGAGTCCCGCACCGGTGAAGGGTCATTATTACATATACTTCCCGGTTGGTGATGAGAGTCCCGCACTGGTGAAGGATCATTATTGCATATACTTCCCGGTTGGCGATGAGAGTCCCGCACCGGTGAAAGATCATTATGGCATATACTTCACGATTGGCGATGAGAGTCCCGCACCGGTGAAGGGTCATTATTGCATATACTTCCCGGTTGGCGATGAGAGTCCCACACCGGTGAAAGATCATTATTGCATATATCGTCGGTGAAGGGTCATTATTGCATATATCTCTTGGTAGACGATGAGAGTCCCGCGCCGGAGATAGGTATCAGGTATATGTGACTGCATTGCATCATACCGCATTCATCCCATCTCATTGCACCGCATACTGACTATTATGTGTATTGTGTTGTGTTTTATGTATGCAGTATGTATACTATATCGTAGATATATCTTAGTTTGCCTCTATATATTTCTGGCTCGTATTCTAGGTTGCGGGGATTGGGTTGCACGCCGCAACGGTATAAAAATATTGTTCGGGTTGCACGTCGCAACAGTATAAATAAATATATCGGGTTGCACGCCGCAACAGTATGAATATACGGATCGGGTTGCACGCTACAACAGGATGAATATGTGGATTGGGTTGGACGCTGCAACAGGATGTATTTCTGATTGTTGATATGTTTGGGATACCTATATGTTCTGGCTATCTTACGTTTCCCGTTGTTAATGAGTTTGTCATTCCATACGTGTTTCTAGTTATTATCTGGCTCCGCCTTTTCATAATTTAAATAAGAGGAATTTGGTTTATCTGTTTCTTTTCTCTCTGGCTAGCTATCTTATTCTTTGAGGTGGCTAGTCTGCCCCACTTATTGAGTCCTTTTGACTCACGCTTTTTTGTTGTTTGTTTCTTGTCTATCTATTTCATTTCGGCATGTTCGCTCCAGGATTGAGTTCGCCACATTGTGAAGAAGCGAAGACGACTTCAGCTGTCAGGGTGAACCAGTTTTTATTCCGGATGGCCACCAGTTTATTGGTTATCATTTCAGTTGCATTTTGCTCCCTTCAGGAGGTATCTGTCTTCTTTTGTACTCTTAGATGTCTAGTCTGGATAGCCCTAACCATAGTATGTTGGGTAGTCAGCTGTAATTTTTTTTGTACAACTTAGAGGTATCAGTATGTCTGTGTTTTTGTTTTAAGTCTTGTCCTTATCTATGAATAGTTATATTGATTTTCCTAATTTAATTGGTAAGGGTTCGCCCGATGGATCTAGGGGAGGATATTGGGTGCCCGCACAACTTAACCAGATTTCAGGTCGTGTCACCTACGTCCACAGCCACACAGAGAATATTTTTATTTCACTGAGAGAAAGAAGAAAATGTTTGAGGGATGAATTATAACTGATGCCAGTCCTGCCTATTTATAGGCAAAATATAGGAAAGTGAATACGCCGAATTGTTTCTTCTGCACCGTAGTGCAATACCTAACAATTGCATGTTTTCTTTCTTTCACATTCTTCCTTTTGTCAAAGTTACTATTCTGCAGCCTTTTTTGTCTCTTTTCTTTTTCTCTCTCTTTCCTTTCACATTTAATTATTCACATGGGTTTGTCTTTTGTTTCCCATCAGTTTATAATTGGAACAAATAATTAATATAAGCACTGTGCTCGACAGAATAACACCCAGGAAAACTTTACACTATAATGAAACGAAAAAAGAAGTTTGAGACTATCAAATGTTACATTTCAAGCACAAAGACCGATGAAATATATTATCTGAGTAGCTAGCATGATGATTCAAAATAATCTTGAACTACCAAAATATAATAATTATAGTTACACATACTCGCAATAAAAAGGACACAACTTAAGCTAATAGTTTATGTCTTGGTATAAAACATAAAATTTTGCACCTAACACAATCTCATGAACTCTCAAACTTTAAGCCCCTTTGATTAATTTAACTCTAATATCAAATATTAAAAAAATAAAAATGCAACCAACTCGTGTCCAAATGCTTGGTCCTCACCTATATCTTTCGTTACGCGTTGGGAGTACATAATTACGTTGCCTTTTCAACTCTAATCATAGTACTGGGCCATTAACAAATGGTTCAAGATTTAAGCCACATTAATTTTTTAATTTTTTAGAAGTTCCCTCTGCACCAAGAAGGCTAATATTGAAGTCTGGCATTAAACACAACCCAAAACATTTCTGAGTCTATCATATTGTTGCATACTTGAACTGAAGCACAATAATGCACTAATCCATCATGTTGTAGTACGTTCATGAAGCACATATATAATATACTAGTTTTAGTCACGCACTTCGCGCGTCAACTCATATCGATAAGTATACAAACTTTATAAAATAGCATACTATTATTATTGATATCAGATGAAAATAAATGAGTGGCTCCAAAATTCAATAATAATAAACTGACTATTCATAAGAGTTCATCTATATGCATTTCTAATTATATATTTAAAATGTTAAGAAATGCATAAATAACATACTTCTACTTTTATGTTAATAAATACATAAATAACATACTTCTACTTTTACGACTGCATTATTTTTTAACTCTTAAATATAATATGTCCAAGGGAATATCAAATCTAATTTATGTGATTTTTTTTAAAAAAAAAAAACATACTGGGATAATAGAAAAGGAAAACACTTCTAAATAACATGTAATGCGGAGAGGATGATTTTCTAGTCAAATGATTTAATGTATATAATGTGCATAATAATTCAACAATGACTCACAAATAGATCTATTGTTGAATGAACAAAAACGTATCGCTAACCTTGCAATTATCTCAATTAAGCTGGAAAAATTTCATCATAGCGTAATATACAACTTCTTTATCATTTATTCCAAAAACAAAGTCAGCATGTGCATAAGACAATCTAAAAATTGCACCACAAGTTTGTGTATCATGATCTTTCAATTTACCTAGTCGAGTGTGCACATCGTTCATATCGGAAAGATAATCTGCTCCTTTATATGGATATTATTTGAAATATTCGTCGATCATTATTTATTGAAGAATTAGAAAAATAAAAAAATTGTAATTATATGCCAAGAAACTATATATCTAAAAATTATTTGAGCATATAAAAAGTATGAGAAAATAATATGGAATTATGAAAGTTGTCTCTAGATATATGATGCATATTTAATAATTAAAGGCATTTGTTTTGAAAATTTAAGTGCACGTTTCAAGAAGATGTTCAATTTCCCATATAAAGAACTTAATTAATGCAATAAGATGTGAACTTAACTATCCAAATTCAGATTCATCGAGGGAGTTAGCATTACGTTTGCATCTACTAATGCTTATTGTTAAGCTTGGGCATGCAAATTTAATGCCACCAAATTTAAAAGGTCATATTCATTTCTCTAAGTCTATTACCTTTTGGTGATGCATTGTATAATGAAGAGCTTTTAGTAGTAATAATTGTGACTCACAATAATAAGTGATAGTAGTTTAATCATGATTCTCACTGAACTATTGTAAAATTAATAATGTATTTTTTGTACAATAATAATAAAAGAGGATATTATAAATGGTGGATAAATTTATAAATAATTTTTTAAGGGTCTTCGTCTTTCACTTTTTACTTTAGGGATTGTTGCTTTTATATTAATATGATTAATTAAACAACACTTTAATTAACTTAAAGAACCAACAATACTGTCACAACCCTTCGAGCAAGATGCCATTAAGACTTTCTTGCAAATTTGATTGGTTCACGCATGGTACCTGACCAAGTATTCTTCAACATCGACATTGCACCGTCGAGGATGAAAGAAGTATTATCAAGAGATAAAGAGTAAACTGAATCCACGGTCACGATTAATGAGTTATCACGTCTGGAAACAATGAAGGGAGCCACTGTAATTTCTCCAAGATATTGAGGAGCTACCAACAAAAGTTTTGCATTAGGTAGGTCAACCAAGAAAGGGCAATAAGCATCAGCCTCGGGATCAATGGTGGGAATTGGTCCTGAAGAGATGGTGATTGGAACCATCTTTTAAGATTAAGATCATATCCATACAAGTACTGGTCATAGGTGAACCAATACAAGGTATTGTTAATTAACCTTGCGGGTGCTGTAACGGTAGCATCGACTAGGCTTTGAATGTCAGGGCAATTCTTCAGCCCCAGAGGTGGGGTGGGGAACTGTTTATCTTTACCCCCACAAAGCAAGGGGGACTTGGTCTTCCTCCTTGCGCAATAATTCACCCCTAGCCAAGTCGTAGAACAAAACAGAACCCTCATGAAAGGAATAATACAGAACTTGTGCATCATTTTCAGTATAGGCAACGTAAGGAGCAAAATGAGTATTATTAAAGCCAGGGTACATATTGTGTTCCAGGTATTCCCATTTACAGGAAACAGGGTCCTACATCTGACCACATAGCAGGTTTGGATTTTCTGGATCTGGCCGGGCCAAAACATATAACTTTCCCCCAACTTATACGGGTTGAATTGGGGAAGAAGAAATAATAGAGTATTCTAAGGAATTGAGCTAAGAACAACTCCTGAACAAACACTCAAAACTGGAATGGAATTTGATATAAGAAAGAGAGAACTATTACAAGATTACTCAATCACTAACTGATTAAAATCCCTAATAAATTGCTTATTTATTAAGCTAAGAAAGCTAAGAATGGAGATTGGGCGGGAGAGTTAGTTATAACTAACTCCCTGACATGTGCCCCTCACGTGCCCTCTAACAACTAACTGCTGCGATCTGCTAACTCAGCTGCTGCCTTCCTTCACTTTCTAATTCGATACTCAGCTCACCTTCTAAATTTGGAGCTCATTTGATTAGGATCGTATCTATACCCTCCCCTCCAAACAATCCTTGTCCTCAAGGATGAACTGAAGGAAACTGTTGTTGTAAGTCATGAAGTTTTTCCCAGATGCAATATTCAGGAGCAGCATTTAACCACTTGACAAGGACCTATGTAATTGCTCGACCATTCTTCTTAGCCAGCCTTCTATCAATGATTGCTTCAGGGGTTAGCATAAGATAGCCAGAAAAAGACCGCACCTCAGGGAGGGTGACAGAAACAGGTTGTGAGCCAATCTTTATTTTTAGTTGAGATATTATGAAAGTGGGGTGCATTTTAGTGTGAGGAGTGCAAAGCCAAAGTGTATGCCACTGACCCTACTCTTGCCACAATCTAAAATGGACCATAAAACTTAGCTGAAAGCTTCTGATAGGCATGACTCTTCAAGGATAATTTTTTTATAAGGCTGCAACTTAACATAGACCTAATCTCCAACCTCATAAGTTCTTTCAGTTCTCCTCTTATCAGCTTGTGTTTTCATCCTGTTTTGTGCCCTCTCTAGCTGTGTCTTAAGCACTCTTAGGGTGGCTTCCCTAGCTTGCAGACTCCTATCTACTAAGTCAAGTTGAGAGTCAAATGGCATGTAAGGCAAGAGTGGTGGTGATTTCTGACCATAGACTATCTCATAAGGGGTCAATTGTAGCTAAGTGGTAATTAGTATTGTACCACCATTCAGCTAAGGGAAGCCACTGAGGCCAATCCTTAGGTTTCTCAAATATCGTGAACCTTAAATAACACTCTAGGCATCTGTTGTCCACTTCTATTTGGCCATCAGTCTGGGGATGGTAAGCTGAAGATGTCAAAAGTGATACTTTCTGCAATTTGAACAGTTCTTTCCAGAACTTGCTGGTAAACACCACATCTCTATCAGACACAATATAACTTGGCATGCCATGTAGTTTGAACATATTTTCTAGGAAAATTTGAGCCACATCCAGGGCAGAATAAGGATGTTTCAGAGCCATGAAATGTACAGCTTTACTCAACCTGTCAACCACCACAAAAATAAATTCTTTTCCTACAGCCTTAGGTCCTTTCTATGAAATCCATTGAAATGTCTTGCCACACCTTTCTAAGGGATAGGCAAAGGCTGAAGAAGACCAGGATAAGCCACAGTTTCCCTTTACATCTTTGACACACATCATAGGACCTGATGTAAGCATAAACATCTTGTTTCATCTTCTTCCAGTAGAAGTCTTGCTTAAGCCTTTGTAAGGTGGCACTGATTCCAGAATGCCCACCCATTGAGCTGGAGTGGTAAAAATGCAGCAATTTCTGTTTAACCCCTTCACCATGACCCACTACTAGTTTTCCTTTTCTTGTAAGGATGCCAGCATGAAGCCTGTATTGAGGTTTAGAAGCTGGATTACTTGAGATGGACTGCACAATGCTCTGTATAGTGGAATCATTATGCCAAGTTTGCTCTACCTCCTGCATTAGGTCAGCCTGAATAGCTGAGATTCTGCATCATTCAGCAGGCTCTACTCTCCTAGACAATGCATCTGCCACTGTGTTCTCCTTGTCTTTCTTATAAGCAATAGTATAGTCATAACCAAGCAACTTGACTAACCACTTTTGCTGACTAGGTGTAGTGATTCTCCTATACAGAAGGAACTTGAGGCTGTGATGATCAGTTTTAATGACAAAATGCCTGCCTAACAAATAAGGCCTCCACTTCTATACTGCAGTCACTAGAGCTAAGATCTCTCTCTCATAGGCAGATAAAGCTTTGTTTTTAGCAGACAATCCTTTACTAAAATAGGCCAGGGGTCTGTTGTCTTGTGTCAAGACAGCTCCAATACCTTCCTCTGATGCATCAGTTTCAATAATGAAATCCTTAGAGAAGTCAGGAAGTGCTACCACATGAGCTGAGGTGATGGCTGACTTCAGCTTCTCAAAAGCCTCAATAGCTGTACCACACCACTCAAATTGGCCTTTCTGCAACAAATCAGTTAAAGGTCTTGCAATACTCCCATAACCTTTTATAAATCTCATATAGTAACCAGTTAGGCCTAGGAAACCCTTCAAAGCCTTAAGAGTTGCTGGTTGAGGCCAATTCAGTACTGCAGTAATCTTGTGAGCATCCATGGCCACTCCTTGCTCATAAATGATGTGCCCTAAGTAGTCAATCTGTGTGACCCCAAAAGCACATTTGCTCTTCTTAACATAAAGTGTCTGTTCCCTCAGAACCTCAAATGTCAACTTCAAGTGTATCAGATGGTCAGTCCAAGAAGAATTGTAGATAAGAATATCATCAAAAAATACTAATATGAATTTCCTGAGGTAAGAGTGGAAAATATTGTTCATTAGACTCTGGAAAGTAAATGGGGCATTTGTTAGGCCAAAAGGCGTCACTAAAAATTCAAAATGCCTTGATTATAGGTCCAGCTTTGAAAAATACTTTGCACCATATAGTTCATCAAGAAACTCTTCAATTACTAGTATTGGAAACTTATCCTTCACAGTGCAATTTTTTAGCTCCCTATAACCAACACAGAGTCTCCAAGTGCCATCTTTCTTTTTGACCATCACAGTAGGTGAGGAGTAAGGACTGGTGCTACTTCTAATCACTCCAGAAGTCAGTAGTTCATCCACCATCTTTTCAGTCTCATCCTTTTAAATAGTTGGATATCTATAAGGTCGAATATTCACAGGAGAAGTGCCCTCCTTCAAGATAATTCTGTGGTCATGGGATATATGAGGTGGTAGTTCTTTAGGAACAACGAAGAGATCATCATACTTGTCCAGTATTTGCTGGATTTCTAGATGCACAGCTTTTTCTTTCAAACTAGTTTCCATAGTCAACAACATAGGTTGATTCTAATTTCGTCTTTCAGAAAATACACCCACAGAGATCATACACAACTCAGCAGGTTGGGCCAACAGCTTGCCCATCTTTCCTTGTAATACCATCTTTACTGCAGCAGGTTGTATGCCTCTTAAAGATATCTTATGTCCCATGATGCTGAATTTCATTTTTAGTTTCTTGAAGTTCCAAGATATATCACCTAATGTAATCAACCACTGAATTCCTAAAACCATGCTGCAACCACTAATAGGCAACACTAGCATGTCAGACTGAAATGTTACCCCTTGTATCTTCTAAGAAAAACCCTTACACATATAATTGCTCTGCATTTTGTTCCCATCAGCAACAGACACAGAGAAGGGAGTGATCGCAGTCATGCAATACCCTAGTTTCTTAGCACTGTTAAGATCTAAAAAATTATGAGTGCTTCCAGTATCAATGAGTATGTGCACTGCTTTACCTTGATTGATGCGGTGACTCTCATGGTTTCGAAGTCATAGATACCATTCATAGCATGCACTGAGACTTGTGGCAATATGGCTCCCTCAGAATCTGTTTCTAACCCCTGAGCCATCATAATCAGCAACTCCGGAGGATCAAACATGACATCTTCTATGTTTTCCTTTTCAACATAATCCTCTACTTCCATAGAGAATAATTGTCTCTTCTTTTTACACACATGGCCTGGACCATACTTTTCATCACATTGAAAACATAAATTCTAGGCTCTTTTCTCCTCTAATTCAGTTGGGGATAAAAATCTTGGGTTCCTATAGGAGGGATTTTTATTCTGTGAGTTAACAGGTTTGTGGTAAACTGGGTTTGTGACAGGCTGATATTGTGGGGTGGTGTATTTGTGAGTAGTTCTGGGATTTTCTAACAAAGGTAGTTTGGTGTCTTGTTGTGGTAAACTAAAGATTTCTTCTTGAATCTTGGCTAAACTAATGGCCATTTGTAAAGTGTTAGGAGCCAACATTTTAACAGGTAAACCAATTTCCCTTTTTAAACCTCTACAAAAGCAACTAACTACATAATCCTCAGACAATTCAACCCTAAGTAACAATTCATCAAATAGATCAACATAGTCTTGTACAGAAGGTACCTGTTTTAGGTCTTTCAAGTCGCCCATTGGATTATCAAACAACTCAGTTCCAAAATGAGCATACAAGGACTTGACATATTCATTCCAGCTAAGCTATTCTCTGGATAACCTAGCCTTCATATGGACTTGGTGCCATTGCAGGGCCTTTCCTTCTAAGTGGCATGAAGCTAGTTTAACCTTTGAATAATCTGGGGTTTCATCAACTTCAAAAAACTGCTCACTCTTGTACAACCAATCCTTTAATCCTGAGCCATTGAATTTTGAAAATTCTAGTTGATGAGTTCTAGTGGTTAACTGATAATCAACTGGTCGTTCATTTCTCACTGGTTCTGTAGTTCTTTCAATGCCATTACCACCTATAGCATTCAATGACAACCTCTTAAATTCATCCATAGATTGGAAAAAAATTTCATCTACTGCTTTGCGGAGTTCATCAACAGAACCCACAATTCCCTCAACAGATCCTCTAAGACCATCGACCTCTTTTCTAATTAAGATCTTGAATACGCGTGTTATGCTCTGCCATTACCTTACCACAGGGCTGAGGAGAGAGTGGCTCTGACACCAATGATACGGGTTGAATTGGGGAATATGAAATAATAGAGTATTATAAGGAATTGAGCTAAGAACAACTCCTGAACAAACACTCGAAACTGGAATAGAATTTGATATAAGAAAGGGAGAGAACTATTAGAAGATTACCCAATCACTAACTGATTACAATCCCTAATGAATTGTTTATTTATTAAGCTAAGAAAGCTAAGAATGGAGATTGGGTGGGAGAGTTAGTTATAACTAACTCCCTGACATGTGCCCCTCACGTGCCTTCTAACAACTAACTGTCGCGATCTGCTGACTCAGCTGCTGCCTTCCTTCACTTTCTAATTCGATACTCAGCTCACCTTCTAAATCTGGAGCTTATTTGATTAGGATCGTATCACCAACAGCGAAGAGAGCGACGGGGGCACTGGAAACAATATTGGAAGAATCTAGGGTTTCCCATGACAAAGCGTTGGGGCTCGTGTCTTTTTTAACCAAATCCATAGAAAGAACATGATGGTGCAGGACACGCCCAAAAAGGTAGAGGTCTTCACCAATCACGGTGAGGCCTCCAGAAAGCCTATGTTTGATCTGCATAGCAGTGCGGCTTTACCCTGTGGCTCTTCTTCTTCATTTGTTTTGTTTTCTTGGAAACCCAGCGATAAATAGGGCGGTTTTGCACTGAATTATAAACACATACTTTCTTTTTTGGCCTTTTACCTTTGCTGACAACATCTTTAGGTATTATCTTTTTCAATGACTCCAGATCCAGGCAATACCAGACATGTTTAAAAGAATATCACGTAGTCCCGCCGATATACACGGCAGCCGCTGATTGAGCCTCCATTTAGCGTACTAGGATTTTTGTTTGCTGAAGCCATATTAACTTTTATTATAGAGTATATAGGGCAATATCAATCACAAATGAATATATTTGGAGATAACAACCTTATGACATTTGACTGGTTAATTAATAGAGAAACCAATTTTTAAATTCATTCCATTCTCAAAACAAGGAATATATTTGGTAAGTATCTTAAACTAGCAAGATATTAAAAATCTTTGAGGATCTTGATATCTAATTAGTACACATTAATTTTTGTTTGATTAAGAAAATAAGTACTTAAGATTGCTTTACAATTTAAGCCTATAATAATTCAAAAGTAAATACATGTTGAATAGTTAATATGTGCACAAGTAGTCACATGTAATTATAAGCCAAAATAAAATTCTTACTTCATCAATTTTTTTCTAATTACTTTGTGTCTTCTATTATATAAATTTGTCTCTTTAATTATTCTTTTCTAATTGAGTTAGCTAAATAGAATAAACGATCATCATTTTCATAAGTTATATATTTTTTATATTATAATATGAATTTACTTATGTGATTCTTAAAAATTATATTCACTGATTTGTGGAATACGTGGTAAAACATGCGCAACGCGCATATTTAGAGACTAGTATATAATAAATGTGAGTTCAACAAACTTTCGTCGTCCTTGGGCATAATAGTAAATTTAAACCTTGCTCATTTCTTTATTCCACGTGTGCACTATAGACAACACTCATATAGGTTTTTGAATCCTATGGATCAGTACGTGTTTGATTCTATAGAGGCACACGTAACTATGGCTTTATTTAGTTTCCAGATTCTTCTTTGTAAAGATGGAAACTTCTGTTTCTCTGTTTTCATCTCACTGCCTTTCCCCGTCGTTCTTCTTCCTCCGGAGTATATGCTACTGGTGAGTTCCATTTTTTTCACTGCTCTTTTATTTGTGCTTATCCGTAATGTGATATCTTCCTTCTTGCGTTTACATACGCACAATAAGCCATTATTTTGTATCTGTCTATGCATTGGGTAATTTACTCTTCTTCCTGCGATTCACTTTCTTTCAAATTTATGAATAGGAGTATCAGTTCGACGCCATTGATTGTGCGTTCTATTAGAATTACAAATTCATGTACATGCATGTTTCATACTTTCGTTGAGCTATATTGACCTTACGATTGTTAGTTCTTTTCTCGATTTCTCACATTACTGATGATTAGTGGAAATTCTGGTAAATGCATATGACCAATCTTATTGGCAACTTTTCTTTTCGATAGTTAAGCTGTTCTATTCTGTATGCTTGGGTATATTATTTGGGCATTTGGTCAATTTAGTAACCAAATTAATTTATCCGGCACCTGACGCACCAAGGATGGCAACAGAGGTGATATAATGTAATTGTTGTGGATTCTTGGTTACATGTGAAGAAAAGAGTTTACTGCTAATTTTCTGGGATATATTCTAACAATTGATGAAACCAGAAGCATGTTGCTTGCCTTTGCCAATGTAATATGGCATTCGCCTCTTCGAATTTCATCTTAATAATATTAGCTTTGTGGTAATCGAATATAATCTTTAATTTTCTGTTCTGAGAAGCAAGGCATTTACATTTAGAACTTCCTTAATGATTGAATCTACTGATAACACACCTAGAACTTGCTTTATAAATAAGTGTAAGATTTTCTCTTTATTTCACAATTCAGAAAATTCATCTTACATTTCGTTTAGTTGATTTGTGTGCTTTAAACATCTTTGACAATGCACTACAATTTAATTCCTACTCTTTATGAAGCAGTATCTGGGGCCCTAAGATTTTTTCAATGGAATAAGAGGTATTGCCGAAGCTACGCCTATTTGAAATTTTTCAATAATATTAATTTTTGATAATTTTCATAAGATAGTCATCCACATATTTAATTTGTGCGTTTGATGAACAGATTTCTTTAGATGGGAAGTAATTGACTTCCTGAAATACTCTAAAAGAATTTTAGTTTAGCATTCGAGCTTCAGATTGTAACGTGTTTGTTTTGACTGATTTTCTGGAGTATGGTAATACAACTGATATTAATTCAAGGAAAAGATCAGGGGACGTGACTGGTGTCCATATAGTGTTAAAATTTTCTATAATAAATGCCTACTGCATCAGGAGACTCTACCATTAGCTGCGGATAAATTGGACTTAGTTTGGGAAACGTGTAAATGAGGAAGAAAAAGATGTTGGAAGCTGAGTGAATAATTTTATACATATTAGTTCCTCAGGGACATATAGAGCAAACATAGAGATAATGTAGAATTCTTACTACTTTCTATAAGTTTAGGAACTTTTCTTATGCCATTCCAGTGAAACAGAACACCACAAATTCGGAGTTAACAATGGTTTATTTCTTACAAAGTATTATCCTTCCTACTCATTCATCATAATGATTATAGTGACAATGATTTTCTGTAACTTTCTTCACATAGTTTATTCTGTTAAGTTGATGTATTTGCTTTCCTTTTAAGGTTGATATATACTTCGAATTGCTCAATTGCTCTTTGAGAGTGACAAGGGTTGTTGTCTGCTAAGGTGCGATGTGGTTATGGCCTAAATTTTATGAGGATATAAATAATGTGTAGAAAGGTTCAAGGGCGTATGATAGATCATTTGTATGAATACATGGAGGAGCACTTCATTTATCAACTTCTTCCCTAGGTGAGTTATTTATCCTTATTGATCAGTGTGTCATTTAAAGTGATAGTCGTACTTTTTCTTCTAAGTTATCATTAATATAGGTGAGCTGAGGAAGTTGTTATACTATTTTTGCACTAACAAGCTCCGTGCAATGTTCCGTACTTGTCCTGCTGTGGACTCTCCTACATTCCATGTTAAGGAAACGTGGTATGCGGTTGTATTTTTACATGAACATGATGAACACTTGGCTACTTTAGTGTACATCAGGAGTGGAGATGTTGGATGTTGCTCTGCAAATACAAGGTTTCAATACCTCTATCATATTTTGACCTTACACATATATACTTTAGATGTATGTTTAATTTATTTGGCACCTATGGTGAATGATGTGGTAGTTCAAGGTCTACATTCGTGTGGAGGACAGAGATATGTTTTATATTTGGATATGCGGATAAGGAAGAGAAGTACTACTATTATTTTTCAACTTAATTCAAGTGGATTCCTTTCTATTTCTCATGTCCTATTTGCACATGTACTAATAATATGTTCTGCACTAGGTTGAAGGCAGACCTAAAATGAGACATGAATTCGGTAGCAGACTTGAAATGAGCCTGTAATTTTTTTGACTGTATCAACGAGAATAAGAGCAAACGTCTTTCAACTCCAACAAAGAGATAGAAGCTATTCTTGACGAAAGATCTCTGGTGAGATCTCTTACGTCCATAGAGAAGTTATTGTTGTATTGCGTCTTGGCAAACTCGAGTTAATTATTATCTTGACAGAGGATCGACTGGCTTGGAAGAACATATGTACTAAAGCTACCATTTGAGAATTTTGTAGTTTGTGTTCATTTTGATTCAAGTATTTAGAAAATTACTATAAGGAAAAACTACAAGTATTTGAAATATTTTACGTGACTTCTGATAATTACTAGCTAAATAAGCATACAACAGCCTTCAAAGTTAGAAGTTAAAACTATGCGATCAAATGTTGTCACCTTATCTAGTCTTCTTAGATATTGTACTTCCTCCGTCCTATTTTAGTTGTCGCCTTCAGCTTTTTCACGCCCATTAAAAAAATCATTAAATAGGGTGTTTATTTTACTATCTTATTACTATTTAATGTTTCATTATTTACTTTTTTTAGAGAATTTTTTAAATTATTAAGGGTATAGTTGGAAAGAACTAATCAATTTAGCCTTGAAATCCTAAAGTGACAACTAATTTTGGACGGAGGAAGTATTTTAAGAATCTGTGTGGGATTTCAAGTCACGAGAAAAAACATAGACACCTTTGGCATGACCCCCTTAGACCAAGTATAAAAGCACTACTATTTTCTCTATTGATTCCACCCCTCAATTGTATATCCCATTTCAAGCTAAGATCTGAAGAGAGCTGAAAACAATGACGATGAGATCCAATTATGTTCCACCATGAATCCAACAAAAGGATTCATCCAAATTGAATCAATTAGGATCAAATTAGAATCAAGCCTTGGAGCTTGAACCATCTCTTTGCCGCAACAATTCAATGTTGCCAGATATCATGCACGTTTGTGCAGGCACTTGTGACTGGTTGAGAAGTAGGACTTCACCATTGCCGTTATGTGTCAAACTCATCGTTGTACTTGTATATGAACTGTTGAGTTTGATGTACTTGGCTTGATGAATTCCATAGGGAGGGGGCGGGTGAATCATGTGTAGATTAAAATTTGTCGAATTACAGTTTGATAGCTTGTTTGGATGACCATTGTTATTCATGAGTTGTATTATATAGTATTGCTATTTTTTATATAATGATTGTTTTGATTAGACTTTAAATTTACTAAACGGACTCTATGGTTTTGAATGCCTGAAAGCTGAACTATTGTTGTGTTTTTCCCCTTTCGTTTTTCAATTTCTTTTGCCCTTAAGAACAAAGACCTCTAGTACATCACTACATCTAGTTGCACGCTGTTTTTTTTATATATTTTTTCAAGTTGCACGCTGTTACTTTCGGAAACAACGAATAATGAAAGGAATTCTGATCAGTAGCTATTTTTGGACGCGCTTATTGGGGACTATCCACCGTTTCAAAATTCATTGAAGAATAGCCAAAAATTCGCGCGCACACTCAAGCTCCATTAGCGTTGGAAAAACACCCCAGACTAGTCTCATAACAAAATACTAGGGCTTTGAACAAAACTTGGTCAAAGCCAAGTATTTTGTTATGGGACTGAAGTTTTATACAAAGTCCCATAACAAAATAATCTCATAGCAAAATAATGGGACCTTGAACTAATATGTTCAAAGGTCTCATTATTTTGTTATGGGATAAATATCCCATAACAAAGGTCTCATCAAAGGGATAAATCTCATTGTTTTGTTATGAGACTTTATATATAAAGTTTCAGACCCATAACAAAATGTTGAGGCTTTGAACAAGTTTTGTTCACAGCCCCAGCATTTTGTTATGGGACTGAAGCTTTATACAAAGTCTCATAACAAAATGCTGGGGCCTTGAACAAAACTTGTTCAAAGGCCCAATATTTTATACTGGAGGTTGCTATTTCTCGGCGAATTTATTTTCGACAACCACAAATCAATTAGCGCGCTCCAAATCGACTCCTACGCGAAATTTTTACATAATGAAATGCTACTTAGCTTTTCAACAATGATATAACATACTCTTCACAGTTAATTAATTGACTGAGTTTACAATGGACCTCTTACTTGTGTAAGAGCATCGTGAGCTAAGGACACCTAAAGTTACACTAAAAAGGTTGAAAATCCTATAAACATATTTTTACGAAAAAAGTTAGTACAAATTGGGACATATTCCCTTTTTGGGGAAAATACTTGTATTGTGACTTTTGATGATAACATTGGGCCATTTTTCCGAAAAAAAAAATGGAGAAGAAAATACAAATCGATGACATTTACCGTATAAATGACTTTTCTCAGTTTAGATAAGGGAATGTTCAATTTTTAAATGGCGAATTTAATTTAACATACTAGAGTTAGTGACGGAAACAATATTAACAAACAAATGATATTAGTGATTATGAGAAGTATAGTAGCATTTTAATTGATTTAGCCCGACAAAAGTCACCAAGCAAAATAACTTATGTTTGCAATATGTTAAGTTGTTCAAAGAAAAAAAAAAGTATCTCTAAATCCCATTAAATCAAGGCCAATCGGATTCTTGTAATCTACTTTAGATTTTGTGTAATTCGTATCATATTGTTTTGCATTAACTCTCCTGAGTCAGTAAAAGTGTCACCACCTTATTTATTCTTCTTCAACATTTTTGAATTATTTATCAAATATGGACTTAACGTTAACTTACTTATTCAGTTTTATCAAAACGGGCTAATTGTTGATAGTAGGTGGACAAGACACGGGCCACATATTTATGGATTTCATGGTAGGCCTGTATTGTTTCTTGTATTAGGTGTGGGCTGACAGTAGTGTAGGCCTGTTGAGAAACCTATGAGCCTATTATGGGTGGGCTCATTAGGTTAAGGCTTTTATGCCTATATATATGAGGCTAGGTCTCTTCTCCTGGCTTAACCTGTTGTGGGCAACTTCCCATTAAGCCGTCAGATCGCCATAAGCACAAGGAGAGGAAGACGTAGCCACGTGTTCCACACTTTTGGAACACTCATAAGTAAAACTTCCGCATTGATGAACAAACGGCTTATCGGGTATGCATCTTATACCTCTCTTAAGGTGTTCTTGATTTATGCAATTATCTGACTTAACAGAAATTAATTAACAATTAGTATCAGAGCCTAATTGCATAATTGAAGAACCCTAAACATTGTTTTGCGAATGTAAGAAAAAAAGAAAGGACATTCTATTAGAAGCCGGATGGCCATTCTATTCTGTGTAATCACTTGATATTTTCTCCTTTAATGAGTGAAATAATTGACTATACAACGTGATAATTGATAAGTCGACATTTTACCGACTTTGAACCTTCCTTTATAGGAACTTTGTGTGTTTTTAAGCTAATTTCACGACCAATTCTTATGTAATGATGCGTGATTCCAGGTGCTACTTAGTTTAAACGCTCGAGGCCGGAAACTGAGCGGAAAGAACACAAAAGAAGGCCGAGTCGAGTCGAAGTTGGAGTCGTACGAAATGGAACAAGCTTTCAAGGACTTGTGCGGCTCAGCACAATATTGCGCGATAGCACAATGCTTAGCACAATGCTGAAAAAGACCCAATTGTTGTGTCAGCACAATATTGTGCGGTCAGCACAATTGCTCAGCACAATATTGTGCGGTCAGCGCAATGCTCAGCACAATAATGCAAAAACAAGCAGCAACTACCTCTTGTCTATATTGCTAGTTAAAGACTCGGAAGAGATTAACTAGTGTAGAATAGTGGAGTTGGCGAGGATTTGAGTTGATAGGCTATTCATATAGACTAACTCATCTAAAAGGAGTTACGCTCGGAAGAGGTCTCTTTTCCTTGGGTCATTGAGTAGTGCTTCAAGCATTCAACTAAGGCTTTGACGAGCGGGTTGTGAAAGATCTCTCCTAGGCCGGAAGGATTCTAGAGATCACGATCGGAATGCTCGACCATAATTATACTTGTGTTGGGAAAGTGAAGTAGAGACACCCGTTGGTTGGAAATCACTATTAGTTGGTTGCACCCCTAGTCTAGTAATATCGAACAACTTACTCGTTTAATTGCTTTCACTTTAGAATTAATCATAGTTTTCATCAAACAAATCATACTTCTAGAACTCAATACTAAACCTCATTTGAATATCTATTTGCAACTCTCTCACTTGACATGCTAGTTCCCTTGGGAAATCGACCCCGACTCACATCGGGTATTATACTTTGACGACCGCCCTTCACTATTAATGGTGTAAGATTGAGCGTGGATCAATAATTTAACTAATGTTTGAGACTAGAAATAGTTTATTCGATATATGGACGTGGGAGTGAAATCTGATACTAGAACGTGTGTCAAATTAATGTCTTAGTTACTGATTTGAGAAAAGTTATGAGAAATTTATCTTTTAATTATTTTCCTTTTTGATGAATTTGGTGGAGTGATGGAGTGATGGCTTGAAAGCCAAACCTCTTGAGAACGTGAGGAATATATTGGGCTTAAGAATGTCTTACTTCTCCACTGAAGCAACTAAAACATTATTTGACTCACTTTGAGTGAATGGGTATTTTCCTGACTACTAGTAAGGATTTATCTCTATACGCTCTCACGATTTTCTAGCACCATCTTGAAAATAAGTTAGAAGGAATCAATATTAGAGTAGCGACTTGGACCTGCAAAAGGTGGTGTTGGAGTTTCTGTTGGGGAAGGACTCCTAAAGATACTTGATTAACTAAGAAGTTAATTGTGATGGAAAATTAATTAATGCAACACCGCAAGAGTTTCGGGAAATTACTATACCTGAAAACATGGCAAGAAAACCAAAGTCTTCAATTTAGAATTGGACTAGTTCTTCTAACAAAAAATAATCGCATCATTAATCATTAGCAAAATGTAAAGATCAGAGGTTACCATCTTTGTAACTTAATTAGATATTGACTCATATGTGCGTATTATTACTGAGTATTTCAATGGCTCGTTTTAATGCTATGGGGTTATTGATTAAGTGACCTTGAGGTATATGTTTGAATTGTATCTTATTTTGTTCTGACCATCTACAATAGTATATAATTTGTTGATTACGTAATAAAATTTCGTTTACTTCCCGTAAAATATTATATTCGTATGCTAGGAATATTTACAACATAAATTATTTAATCATTTTGAGTATAATTTTTCTCCTAAAATATTGAAATATGAATGTAAAACTTCATTTAATTATTCACATACATCGTAATTAGACTTGAGCAATGAAAGGAGACACTACTAGAAAACCCGCATTTTCCGACCGCCAAATCTGTCGGAGAATGGTCGACATTTCAATCGATCTTCGACCGATTGCGGTGGTCGAATAAATGATGGTCGAAAAAACAGTGTCGACCGGCTTTCGACCGACAGTCGGTCGGACAACGTGTATTTTTTTCTTAAATGACGAGTTCTTCGACCGAAAGTCAGTCGAACAGTGACCGAAAGTCGGTCGACAGGCCTGCTCGATCGACTTTCGGTTGAAGGGCCTTTCGACCGACTTTCGGTCGAAATGTTGGTAAAACGTTTTGACCAACTTGTCGACCGAAAATCGGTCGAAAATCTGTAAAAACCTGCAATATAAAATCTGCAATTAGCCCTACATCACCTGTAAATACAGCAACACCCAGAACATGCAGCAAAACCAGCAAAAACATATTCATAAACAATATTCAACAACAAGGCTAACAAGCCAAACAATAGAAACAAGTCGATCAATATCAGTAATAGTGTTACAATTATCAAATAAACTTAACACACAGTTTATGGTTCAACTATCACTACTGGCTAGAACCCGAACTAGACTCGGCATCAGACTCAGACGACGAATTGTGTCGACGTCTGCTCTTTCGCTTTTCTTTGGATTTTTTTCTGTGCTTAAGGAGCTTTTGCAACATTTCTTGTGTTTGTCTTTGATGAGCCTCATTTGCTATGCGCATAGCTTCATTTTGTCTCTTGAGCTCTGCGGTCCTCTTTCACCCGAGCCATTTCCTCAGGATCAGCAGAGCTTGAAGGAGCAGTAGCACACGAGCCCAAATAGTTTGACTTATGCTTATCTGATGAATAGAGTATTGCAAAGCCATATACGGACCCCTTCTTCACCCCTCCATTAACCTCCAACCATAAATTGGTTTCTTGCTCGAGCGTTAGGGGAGCTGGGGTATTGCTTCCGCATTCAGATTGTTGAGTCGAGGTCCACTCTTCAACGGCCTTTGTAGCTCTTTCCTGAAAACAGAAATATATCAACGGTACAAATATGAAGTATAAACATTGAAGGATGGCAAAAAAAGTTTGAATTTAATAACTTACCCAGGCCTCTTTTGCGCGGGGCTCGACCCAGACTTCTCCGCCCTTTTTATCATTCTTGATATGTCGGATCTTGTGCATTTCAGGGATTGGAATTGTCCACTTTTCTTTCTTTTCCTATAAATTAAAGAAGAGAACAAGTTAGATAAAAATAAACGATTATAGTAATTCATATAAATTAAATTACTTTACCAATCGCATCTTCTGCGTCGCAGCGCTAACTGAGCCACCGGTATGGAGCGATCCACCCTTACTTGATGCTCGCACTTTTTTTCCTTGTTCGCTCTTTTTCAAGAATTCAGGAGTCTGCCAATATTGCTGCAGATCTTTCCATTGATGATCATAGAGGAAGCCGGACATTTTTCCTTTTTTACGCGCATTATACATTGCGTTCTTGAATAACTCACCGCATTTCTTTGCGTTCTTGAATAACTCACCGCATTTCCAGAGCCGGATGCCACTTACACGGACTTTACGCATTTGCATTTTTCACATGGACTTAATTTTGCCATGCCTTAAATAATCGTCTGTTGTACGGACATTATCAAGAAATTTCTTAACACCCGCTACAAATGAAGGCCTCAACCCCCGCCGTCCGGGAAAATTTCTATTATCCATCCACAAACGACGTTGATTAATGTCCATATCTACACAAACATTGCAAGATTGAGAAACAATATGTATGATTTTTTTAAATATAAGATTATTATAATTTTTAATTACTAAATTATAAAGTTTTATGTCATATGTTTTGCCTAACGCAGTAAATTTTTTATCTTAGCTTGCCACTTTTTTGTAATCACTATAGCAAGATTAATGTGGTCGGGTTTGTTAATGCTCGCAACTTTTTTGATGAAATGCCCCAAACAAACAATATTTCCTTCTAACACCCTATTAATTACCATTATCAAAGCAATTCAAACCAACAAAAATTTATTCGTTTCAGGCATAACATGTTCATCTTTTCAATAATACCAAAGCAACAACTCATTCCAAACACCACTACCAAACAATTCCAACAATCCCCAACAACTACAACAATCTCAAACAACACAAACCTAACTTTATAAGAGCTAACAACACCAAACAAGTTCTTCGACATCAACAATAACTACAATAAACTAATTTACTAATAATTAACTACCTATGCAACATTATAGGCCGAAATTAAAAAAAAATTATAAAAAAAAAATTAAATTCAGATTATATAAAAAAAAAACTTACCTCAAGGTTAATTTGTGCTCCAATAGCACTTAATTATGATTCCCCACTACTTATATGCTTAAGAACTACAAAAAAATTGAGTTAAAAAGTTAGGGTTTTAGTTTTAGAAAATAATTAAAATAACACTAAAACTAAGAATTTACCTAGAATTTGTTGTTATATGTAGTGTTTAGGAGGGTAGAATGTGATTTTTTTTTTTAATTTGGGGGTGGGTTATGGTGGTTTTCGGGTATAGAGGTTTGGGAGGGGGGGTAGAGAGAGTATATGTGTGTTTGGGGAAGAAGATGAAATGGGGAAAGGGGTTTCTGCCGTGATTTATTTTCGGGGGTTCGACCGCCATTTTGACCGATTTTCGGTCGAAGCCTTTTTTTTAAAAAAAAAAAAATTCTTCGACCGAATGTCGGTCGAAATAGTGGTTCGACCGAGTTTCGGTCGAAATCCAGCGGTCGAAAAAGCCGGATATTTTAGTAGTGAGAGAGAGCCATTGTCAATCATAATCAGTTTATATTATCATGAAAATGCTTTGTGATTTTAGAATACTACTACTCGTGTCCTTATGGATTATCTATACAAATTTATAGCATGTATTGTGTAGAATCTACCTTTTTCAATAGGATTGTAAAGTGGCAGGAATTCTCGTTGAGATTATTATACTCATTTGGCTTAAGAGTACCAAACTTTACTTTGGAGATATCGATTGATCAAATGAATTGGAGGGCTTAGATTTTTATCTTTAGCAATGGTTTATTGAAATTGATCTGTTCTTGATGGGCAGAATTGATCATAAGGTATTGTTTTAAAAACCATTTGTGTCACGTGAAGCATATATGTGATTACCTTTCGCATATGATTCTATTATAGTTTTTATTTATCTAATTGGTTTACAAGTTCTCGAGATATTTGCTTGTCTTGGAAGCTAATTTTGTAAGAAAATACTTCACATGAAAGAATACTTTATGGGCGTTGTTCATATTATGGTACGGGACAACTTATTCTAGTTTCTTATTTCTTTTAAAAATATTTGTGGTAATATAAGTTTGAGCATTAATCTCGAGTTATGCATCTCTAATTTGAAGTCTTTAAGAGAATCAATATTTTCTCTTTAAGATATTGAAGAGACTAATATTATATTTAAAAAGATTACATTATTTCAATCCTTATATTATGAGCATCTCTGCAAGGATTCTATCTTTGCATTAAGAGTTGTAGTTTATTTTATGTGACACTAACATATTTATGCCCTCATGATGTTGAAAGCTTGTAGAGGTTGATTAAAGTAACATGATTAATTGAAATTTAATTACTGATGGATGAAAGTAAAGTGGGGATGAGAGATCTAAGGGATATCTCTCATTGACGATCTATTAATATAAATGTTGTTTCGTATGCTTGGGCAAAATTTTAGTATTTTCCTGATTGAATTAGTTTTGTGGATTGAAGCGAATAGTGTGCACCAAAGTGGTGTATTTGCTTTAGTCTTGTGAGGCTTATTCATTCTATGCTTTACGGGATTTTACTAGATTATTATATACAAACGCCTGCCCAAAGGGGTTATTGTGTGTTTTAATTTGGTGGTGGGTGTGAGGCCTGAAAAGAGAATATTTCAGTTTAGTAAATCTATCTGCCCAAAGGGGATATATTTCTACTACTGAGATATTTTCTCGTTACCTACCCAAAGGGGGTAATACTGTGAAGGCTCACATTATTTGCCCGAAGTCACCCAATATCACATTTGTTATTATCTCTCATTTGCTCAAAATTGAAGTATGAGCCTTAGAAAAGAAAGTATTTTAGTTTCGTAAATTTGTCCTCCCAAAGGAGATAAGTTTTCTAACACTAAAGTATTTTCTCATTACCTGCCCAAAAAGGGTAATATTGTGAAGGCTCATATTAATATCACCAACATAGATTTCTGACTTCTATGATATGAAAAATAGTCTTGAAATCTTGCCCTAAAACTTGTGGACATCAACCTTGCTTTAACGCTCAGTTTTTCTAGAACCTACTTAAGTTGAAATATGTTTTATTAATAATAGAGAAATATGTGATTTTCTAGTTATTTCTCATTAAAATAATGTTTGTTAAACTTATTTGATATGTTTAACTTTCTGTTAATTTTCTAAGGATATTTGACATCATAACCGATCGATATTTAATCATGTTGAAAAAAAAAAGTCATTGCTGATATTATGATAAACATTAAATCATCCATCATGGACATTATCTCTTTATAGAATTATATGAGAAATATTTGATTATACCTATTTTATTTCTAACCTAGCCTATATATAGGTAATTTTTCATTCTGTGTTGCTAAATAAAATATAAAAATGTAAATGCTCAAAAATAAGAAGAGAGTTTTTGTTCCAAGGAGTCAATATTGGTGAAATCCCTACATGATTTGGTTGTTCTGACTCTCTTTATGTTGTTGTAAAGCACTCAACTATGTTGATAAAGAATTATTGTAATAACATAATGTCTAGTGTATACACGATTTTATTATGTTATATGTCGTAATAATTGGGGTGAAAGCGTATATTATTTTCTCGATGACATAATATACTGATTTTGGTCAACGCTTAAGTCTTAAGTTCATGTACTTGACTATAAAGTATATAGGATTTTTGGCTTTGAAAACTCATGATAAAGATCTTGGTATTTCAAGAGAACATTTTCTATGAAGAAAAATAGAAGTATGATTTTTGCTAAGGGTATTCGTATACATTGCTTTTATATGCTCAAATTGTATTGATGTGACATCACTATTGAAAGAACATTTTAGGTTCCTCCGAAGTTTAAAATATGTTAAAGTTTTAATGGATCTGTTAAACAGTGGGAGTAAATTCATGTTTATTACTCCATTTGGGTAAGTTATATTGTTCAATTTCACTTATAAATCATGACAATGTAACTTGATTTTAATGGTTAGAATATGTCAATGATGTTAGTTGTATTTGGTTAGTATTTATCAAATGATTGACTAACACTGAATTCTTTAAATAACACTTGGAATTTGACTGAGTCCATGAATGTATATTCAAATGAGTTTATCGAGATTTGGTTGTGTCATTTTTCTTGTTGCCTCTTTAGTTAACTATTAGCTCATTGATGTTTATTTGTTAACTAAATAATCAATATGCTTGATTTATGATGGATACACATTCTTTTATGTATATTATAAAGAAGTCATATTGATCACCATATCATAATTTGATTGACTTCTTTAATTTTTTTGGTGTGTTTATGTTTATGAAATGTTAAGTTGATAATTGCTGATATCGTATCATTTAAAGAGCATATGACTAATAATTGCATGTCTTTACAGTGAGTATATCATGTACTTAATTAAATTTTAACTATATGACTTGACACAATTAGTAAGAAAACTGGGAGGTGAAGAAGACTCAATGAAATATCATGTTTCTTATGCCTTTTTTTGTTTGTTCAAGTGTTTGGACTCATGTTGTGAAATTGATTGTAATTTGCAGTGGCAGAGTCAAACGTATGCACTTGAATAGTGGGAGTCTTTTATTAAATATATGCACTTGAATAAGGGTTCGCCCGACGGGTCTAGGGGAGTATGCCGGGTGCCCGCACGGCCTAGCCGGATTCCGGGTCGTGTCATTTCGAAAGAAGGTTTTTAAGGCACTTTCGAAATTCCGTAAATAAAGGTTAATCCGGCAGGTTTCCAAATTAATTTGCAAGTGAATTTTCTAAAATTTATCTAAAATGATTAATTGAAATACTTTTATTTTGCAAAAATAATTTAACTTGCACGCATTTGCTAAACTGGCTCCCCAATTGACATTCAATTAAATGAAAACTCCAAAATATAAAGGTAATGACTATAAGGTAAAGCAATCAATCAAATAATCATATAATCAAAGGTTCATTTACTAATCATTTTACAAATAAATTGTACAAATTTTATTTAGTCTAATTTCATAAATAACGAGAATAAGTTCAAAAGGTAGAACTCGGGAGCCGCATATTCATTCAATCAAATGTACCTCGCAAAACAAACAAAATGAAATTGTATTAGTACAATAATAAAGTGTAATAACTAATGAAAATAAAATAATAATAATAATAATAAAGTAATAATAATAATTATAATAATGGTAATAATAATGATAAAATATATAATAATAATAATAATACTGGGGTTTGATTTTATAAAATTTAGGCTCAGGTTTGTATGGCGTGTCACGTAGAGGCTCGAGATATTGATACGGCTGCAAACACAGAGCCCGGGCCGGTTGCCATGCCAAATACCAAACCCACCACTCTATTCACGACTTTCTTTGCATTAAATTCATACATTCATCATCGCCTATTTGTTTTGGGTACACGGGGACGGCACTTATTTGGCCTCCAAACATCATATCAGTGTAGATGCCTCAAAATAACTATTTTTATTGGCTTCAAGTGTAGTTTTATTCAAAACCGGTAAGAGCCATAGTAACAAAATTCAGGAAGTCAACAATAACGATGGAATGATATTCCACCAGTCAACCGAAACCAGTAATGAATTCCTCAATAGAAACGGTGGAGGAGTTTCAAAAATAGGAACAAAATAACTTCAAAATTATCGCTTTAATCAGAGCCCTTGCAATATAATAACAATTAGTGCAACCAAGAATGGGCAAAGGAAACAGGGGTCACAGCCAAGTAAGCAATGGGCGTCGCCAGCTGAAATGCAATCATATTCTGGTGCGACAAAACGGGAAGAGCAGCAGTTAACACAAGGTGGAGGAGCGACTGCCTGCGAGTAGCGGCGTCGCTGCAACTCCACCACACTCCTCATCGATTTCAGTCACGCATCAAGGAAGCAGGAGAGAACAAAGTTCAGCGGTGATAGGAGATTTCCGGTGAGGTTCAGTACCACCGTCGACCTCACTGTTTTTGTCAATGGTGCGCGTGAATCAGTAGCTCCCATTCCCGATCTGGGCTTTGACGGTGGTGGCATTAAACCACTGCTCCATTTTTTCGGTGGGTCTCAATGTCGACGGCTTACAGAAGAAAGAAGGGAGTGGATGTGTCTTTATTTCTGATCTGTTTGTGTGGTGGTGACTGTATAAATCAATGTGTGTGTCTATCTCTGTATATCGAGAGAGAGAAGTCTAAAAAATAGGATGTGTAATCTGTTCTTGTATGGTTATGCGTGTGTATAAATGGATTTTTGGTGTTTTTGTGTTTTTTAGGAAGAAGATGATAATGTAAATCTGATTTCTTTTGGTGTGTATGGTGTAAGGATGATGATGGAGCTAGCTTTTGTGAGGAAGATAATGAATAGTGAGGGGGGTTTAGGGTTTTAGGATTTATAGGGGTGAGGATGAGGGTTTTTTAGAATTGGGCTAGAAAAATGGGAAATGCGTATTGCGTAAATAGGCCAGGACTTCAAATGAAGAACAATTACGGCTTTTTTACCTTAAAATTATGAACTTAATTTATCCTAAAAATTAACCTTATTTTAAAAATAATTAGACGTTAATTAAAAATTCCGGGACAAAATTGGGTGTCAACAGCTGCCCCTCTTTACCCGAAAAGTATGAAAGAGTTTTCAGCGTAAAGAAAGTCGACGTGAAAGCCAATTTTGTCATGGCAAAGCCAAGATTCTGATTCCTGGGATCAAAATGCGAGGCTTCCGGGCATGGCCGAGCTCCGATTTCCGAGTTGCCTACATATCTCGGGCTGAAAGAGAATCAGGCCATATGTAGTTCGACGCGATTTGAAAATAAAAAACGAGATAGTAACGACTACTCAAGCGCAGGAAAAGAGGCTTGTAATCACCCAAGTTATGAAGATGTGGTTGACGACACACCCATAAAGAGGGGTTTACACGGACATAGCTTCCACTGCATCTCGATAACCGAGCCATCTTGTCTTCAATCTCAAACCTCAGACTCTAGGGTTAACAAGAGACTTACCTCTAGGGTTGATGACTTATGCAGGTGCGATTCTTCTGGTCTTCGTTGACGAGTCTAGCTCATATCAACGATTGCCCCAGTTCACCGCTAAGAAAAATTCCATGTTATGCTCCAAACGCTGCTGTGGTGCTGCTAAAAATCCTGTAATAATCTCAACAAACGGTAAGCGAGCAACTGCTAATAAACTGTAATAATTGGAATAAAAAATAAATAAAGTGATAACATAGAATTGTAAATGCATGTTGTGATATCATCAATAAGTCCTTCTTTCGATCAACTGATGAGGCGCTACGCCCGGAGAACCTCTGGGCTGATCATTATTCTGAAGCAGTAAAGTAAAATAATAAGTAAAGTGAGAACGAGTCGCAGAATGAAAGTTTTCATAAGGTAAGTTGACTAACGGGACATGATGTCTCAATCGAATTGCCTATCTTTATCATCTACTTCAAATATAATATGCCAATATTGCAAGACAACCAACATCGCGAGATACTCCGAAAGTGGTGCCTCAAGCCGACTTGTCTTAGACTATCAATCTACTTTAAATATAACATGCCAATATTGTAAGACAACTGACATCGTGAAACACTCCGAAAGTGGTGGTTCGGCCGACTTGTCTAAGACTATCAATCTACTTTAATGTAATGGCCCGCCCAGTCATTTTGGTAAATCAAAGCTTCGATATGCATGTCGATATATTTTTTTTAGTTCCAATAAGTTTGTATGGTGATTTTGGTCATGTCCACAAAGTTTGGTTAAGTTTCGATGAGTTTTGGATAAGTTTGGTTTTGGTTTCGACGTAATTTGAGCATAAAAGTTACCATATTGAGAAAACGGCATTTGATTCGTATTCCGACTAAACCATTATATCTGTATCGTAATTTGGAAACCATAGAAACTGAAATCATCAAGTTTCGACATCATATGAGGGATTTATGATAATTTTACTAAGAATTGGGTTGCCAGAATTTTCAGATTATTTACGAAATTGCCACTCACTGCGAAGTTAAAAATCTGCACTATTCCAAATATTGAAACCAACATATCTCCTTCATTATAAGGTCAAATGGAGTGATTCAAAAGCCTAACTTGACTAGATTTTCACAAGGAATCTATTGGAGGCATCAAAAGTGAGTTTTGGGATCGTTTGGTATAAGAAACGAGGCAGAACAGTAGGCATTTTTGGCTATTAATGTTTATGGAGTTTTTCTCATCTTGAAAGTTTGGAATTGGGAGAATTCAAGGATGTTCTTCTATAGGGTAAGGTCTAAACCATAACCTAAGTATTTTGCTTTGATTCATTCCTTTGGTTTAAGCTTTAATCCATGATTTCTAAAGTATGAAATTGGGGTTTTCTTGTGAAGAATGTTTAATGGGTATTTCTTGAGAAGTTCATAAAATTGATTAGATTTCATAAGTTGCTTTAAATGATGAAGTTGATTGAGTTTATGCTAGATTATGATATATCTAAGTTGAATTTGATAACCCTATTTTGGTCATAAATGGTGGTTGTGAGAAATTGGGGAAGTTGAGTAAGTTCTTAAATTTTAACTCAAAAGTGGAATAATATGGGGATTTAGGAATGTTAACGATATCGGATTGACTTGATTTTCGTATGTATAAACTCGTTTTCGAATGGGTAACATGATTGTAGAATTGGATTTGAGATTTGAGGTGTTTATAAATAATTGACTTTCAACATAAACCCGACAATTGATAAATTGGCTATTTGATGATGTAGATGGACTTTAATTGAGAAAGTAACCACACTTTTGGACTCGTGGGTGAATGAGTAATCTAAAAATGTATTTTGTTCCGGTAATCGGATAAGTGGGCCCATGGTTGACTTTTGGGTTGACTTTTTGACTCGTTTGTCATTCAGTCATGAAAATTAGTATGATAGCTTATATTGATTGTATTATTTATTATTTTGCATAAAGTGGACTTATTTGGAAGGATTTGGGCGTGAAAGGACGATCGTGGGCTAGTTAGCAATCGTCGGCTTGAGGTAAGTGGTTTACATCCCTTCTTTGGTGGACTTTCTCCACATTGGATGTCTATGTATGTGTTCCTTACATGCATGGCTGCTGAAATGAGCATACTTATTATGCCAAGACTATTTTGAAAAGTGTAATTACAGTTCATTACTATTTCTTGATTTATTATCGTAGCACGATGTAGTTCCGTGCATATTATTATGGTACGATGTAGTTCCGTACATATTATCATAGCACGATGTAGTTCCGTGCATATTATTGTGGTACGATGTTTCGTACATATTATCATCGCACGATGTAGTTCCGTGCATATTATTATGGTACGATGTAGTTCCGTACATATTATCATAGCACGATGTAGTTCCGTGCATATTATTGTGGTACGATGTTTCGTACATGTTATCATCGCACGATGTAGTTCCGTGCATATTATTATGATACGATGTAGTTCCGTACATATTATGATAGCACGATGTAGTTCCGTGTATATTATTGCGGTACGATGGTTTGTACATATTATCATCGCACGATGTAGTTCTGTGCATATTATTATGATACGATGTAGTTCCGTACATATTATGATAGCACGATGTAGTTCTGTGCATATTGTTGTATTATGACATAGTCCCATACATATCATTAAGTCACAATGGATGTGTCTTAATACTTTGATGACTAAGTATGAATATTACTTATTTGTTAATTAAGTGATTTTGTCTTTACTTTTTGGTTACCTTGGAGTTGTTTGAGTTTTCATATATTTGCCACTCGTTATTCTACTTGGAGCCCTGTCCCCACTTGCTGAGTCCTTTTGACTCACCCACTTTCTTTGTTTTTTTTTTATATTGTTTTATATTCGGCAGATTTGATATCGAGTTCTACCAAGCATTGTGGTAAACGGAGTTGCTCGTCCTTTAATCTAGCGGTGAACCACTTTTGTCCTATGGTGACATCTTTCCTTATTATTTTTATGTTAATATTAATGATTATACTTCTTTATATTCGGAGATGTATAACCTTATTGACTCCTTAGATGTTCATGATTCATGGGAGGACTTAGAACATGGTTGCAAAGATCCTAGTTGTGTATTTGAGTTATATATCATACTCCGCTATTCTTTTCATAATTTCTTTTATTTGGTTATTTCATATGCAAGTCAAGTGTTGCTCAAGAGGGGTTCGCCCAATGAGTTGGGTTTGGGTGCCCGCACGGCCTATAGGATTTTGGGTCGTGACAATTGGTATCAGAGCCTAGGTTCTAGGGTCCTTGTGAATCATGAACAGTGTCAAGTAGAGTCTTGTTGATGGGTACGATGACGTCCGTACTTATCTACGAGAAGCGATGGTGACATTTAGGAAACTTTACTTCTTTCATTCCTTAATCGTGCGTTGGTACTTGAAAGTGAATGATTTGAATTCCTTGGAACTATAATGCGTCAACGATGAAGATGTTATAAAGATATGGAAGACTTCACAGTATGTGTTAGACACTTGGTTTGGAGGCAAAAGCTCGGAAAAATGGTGAAAATGTTTGGCTTTAGCCTCTCTTATGGATAAGTTGGTATAAATATGGAAGGTAATTGGTTTAGTAATATGAAATCTAGAAGAATAGTTGAACTATTGAAGTATCCTTTAATAGAGCAAAGGGATTTTCGTAATCTTTGGAATCGTGAAAGAATTCGGTTAGCCGTGCGACGCTCAGGCGATGGTGGTTCGCAATACACTCGTTAGTGGAAACTAGCCAAGCTGGATAGTCATATTTATGCATACTAAGGTATGGCACAAGTTCTAATGCTAGTTTCAACACTTGAGTGCATGATGAGAAGGTCGTTCAACATAATATCTAATTCTTGTGCGAACCTTAATATGGGTTGTATTCAGTATAATAAGAAATTCATGAGATTTTTGTATGTTATTGATAAAGGTAGTTGTAAAATTCGTCAAGCTATCTTTGGGTGTATCACAAGTGGAGGAGCTTTTGGAGGCTGACCTAGATTTTTCTGCATCTTAGTGGTCTTTGTATATTTGAAGATTGAGGATTTTATTTCAGATGAGCCGTCTGAGTGTTTGCTCGTGGCCCAGGGCTGAAGTAACCATGATGAACCTTGGATTTGTAAACTGAAAGTGGCAAGATCCTTCTTTTGGTAATTCATGTCGGTTATGAATCCTGGAATTCCTTTAATGACTTATTCTTAGGCGAAGCCTAAGTATGGGAGTCGGTGGTGGATTGTGAGACCTTTGTGGTTGTCGGAACCGTCTTACGAAGACTTCTTATCAGTAAAGATTTGATCCTTTTCCTTTTCATCGTTGTGGTTTGCTCTAGCGGGGCTAGGAGCTGGAAGTCGGTGGGTTATGGATTTCTTGTTGTGGATTTTTATGAGTCTCGGTGCCTTGTCTTCATGAAGTGTCAGACTTTGGAAGTTAGACCAGTGTTCGTAGTTTTGACTTGGACGAATGTGTTGTAAAATTCCTTGTAAGTAGTTTTTCGTGATTCATCATGACCATGATGGTTGATTTTATAAGTTGTCGGGAAGCAGTCCGGAGTGTGTTATTATGCGAAGTCGAGGAGTTGTGTATGCCTCTTGGGGCCAAATCGTACATGTGTGGTTGGATTTTTTTTATATGGTACAGACTTTGACTTGTGTGGTTACGAGAGAGTTATCGCGCGCGCATCACTTTGTATGACTAAGAGTGCGGTTGCGGGACTCCTCACGTGGTTATATTGGTTGGTCCAAAATGCTTGTGCGATTGCGATCTTGTGATCAGGTTGCGAGGAAGCAAAGTCTGTGTGAGGATGTTTATGGTAAGTCGATCTATTGGCTGCTTGTTTGGAATGAGTTGCGGATTTCTTCTAGTAGGTTTTACTTGGTGAGGCAGTGTCTTTAGTTTGTTGCTTCTTGATAGTTGGTGTATCTTTTACTTTGCACCGGGTTAGCACTTGGTTGCATGAGTTTTGTCGTGGTATTTTTGAGGCCGTGTAGTGCCGAACAATGTTGGATCTGTGACTTTGTGTGTAGGACCATGTGTGAGTTAGGGTGCGCTTTGTAGCCGTTGGACTAGATTGAGCTGGTTGTGGCTATAGCTAGTATGTTGACTTTTCTTGGGAGCTATGATTGCTGGAACTCTTAATGCACTGTTTAGTTGTCGGTGGGTTGTTATTTGTATTTGAGATTATGTTATGCAACATATTTATGTCTCGGACTGTATCCTGAGTTGGAGTGATGGTGTTGATGTATGTCGGTTGTAGGCTGAAATTAATTTCGGCTTTCTCGGGGTGTGTGTTGGTTTGTTAGGATCGATGTGTTTGCGAGTAGTGACTTTTATTTTAAAATTAAGGTCGTACCTCGTTTTGGGTTGGTGTATCATGTTCAGTATTTTGAGGTGTTTTCAGCTAAGATTGGTTCATCTTATCAGCTGATAAATGTTCGGAGATGATTTTGATAGTTGCCGGTTAGAGAGTGTATTAGGCTTTATAATGTTGGTTTTTGTGGGTTACAATTATGTTCTTCTTGTTACGGTGAGTATAATTTTGATGATAGTGTTTGATCTTGCGATGGCATGGAGTCATACCGTTGTTGACCCGTTTGGATATGTTCGATTGAGATTGATCGCGAGATTTGATGTTTCGATTGGTTGTACTCAGGTTGTTTCTGTTAGATTCTGGAGAGTGTGATACCCTATGGCTTAGAAGGTTAAAGACTTATGTAAGTGAAACCCGAGTGGCTTAGCGTCAGTTATGTGAATTTTGTTAATCAGCGATTCTTGTTGTGCTTTGACCGTTGATTTGAGGTTTTCGTCTACAGTTAGTGATAAGTCGGCTTATTGCTTCTAGACTTGGTGCACTCAGTTAGTACCGCTCGTTCGGTCGAGGTTGTATCGAAATGTGGGTTCAAATTGGTTATTATTCCTCCTTGTAATGATTGGTTTTGTGCCACTTGGGTTGGTGTTGAGTCATGTGAGGTTCAAATTGCTCTATGTGAGAACGCTCGCCAATGTGATTTCTTAGATGGTTAGGCTTGAATGTGAGGACGGGATATCCTAGTGTTCATGGTTTGCTCTTTCCTTGCTATTCTTGTTGCTTATATATTATTCTGATTTTGGTTGTGACCGTGTGGGGTCCCATGGTATTGGTTTGATTCTAGATATTTATATGATGTCGCTGGTTTGCTTTAAGCTGGAGTGTATTGCCTTTTGGGTTTTTTGTAGCTGTTGATAGTCCAATAGTTGCTTAGTTATAGGGGTAGTGCCGTCGAATTTTTTTTGTAAAATTTGAGCCTTAGCGAGATTACGGCATTACGGTGATATTGGAAGGTTGGTGTTGTCGTTGATATTTATGGTTTGCTCTCGTTCCTTCTTATCTTGGAATATCTATGTTCGATCTTTGAGTGTTGTTGCAGTGTGGGGCATTCACGTTGTTATTGAGTTATTCTCGGAATAGCGGTTGTATCACATGGTTGTTGTGGTTGTAGTGGTTGATTGGTATTTCCAGGGATCCTTATGTTGTTAGGGGAGATGCTGCTGAAATTTTTAAGAATTTCAAGACTTGAAAAATAATTTGAGTTCGATTTGTGGTTTTTGGATGGAGGTTGTGTCATTGGTTTTGTGCTTGGTTCGTTCGTGGACGAACTAGTCTAAGTAGGGGAGATTGTAATGGCCCGCCCAGTCATTTTGGTAAATCAAAGCTCCGATATGCATGTCGATATATTTTTTTTAGTTCCAATAAGTTTGTATGGTGATTTTGGTCATGTCCACAAAGTTTGGTTAAGTTTCGATGAGTTTTGGATAAGTTTGGTTTTGGTTTCGACGTAATTTGAGCATAAAAGTTACCATATTGAGAAAACGGCCTATGATTCGTATTCCGACTAAACCATTATATCTGTATCGTAATTTGGAAACAATAGAAACTGAAATCATCAAGTTTCGACATCATATGAGGGATTTATGATAATTTTACTAAGAATTGGGTTGCCAGAATTTTCAGATTATTTACGAAATTGCCACTCACTGCGTAGTTAAAAATCTGCACTATTCCAAATATTGAAACCAACATATCTCCTTCATTATAAGGTCAAATGGAGTGATTCAAAAGCCTAACTTGACTAGATTTTCACAAGGAATCTATTGGAGGCATCAAAAGTGAGTTTTGGGATCGTTTGGTATAAGAAACGAGGCAGAACAGTAGGCATTTTTGGCTATTAATGTTTATGGAGTTTTTCTCATCTTGAAAGTTTGGAATTGGGAGAATTCAAGGATGTTCTTCTATGGGGTAAGGTCTAAACCATAACCTAAGTATTTTGCTTTGATTCATTCCTTTGGTTTAAGCTTTAATCCATGATTTCTAAAGTATGAAATTGGGATTTTCTTGTGAAGAATGTTTAATGGGTATTTCTTGAGAAGTTCATAAAATTGATTAGATTTCATAAGTTGCTTTAAATGATGAAGTTGATTGAGTTTATGCTAGATTATGATATATCTAAGTTGAATTTGATAACCCTATTTTGGTCATAAATGGTGGTTGTGAGAAATTGGGGAAGTTGAGTAAGTTCTTAAATTTTAACTCAAAAGTGGAATAATATGGGGATTTAGGAATGTTAACGATATCGGATTGACTTGATTTTCGTATGTATAAACTCGTTTTCGAATGGGTAACATGATTGTAGAATTGGATTTGAGATTTGAGGTGTTTATAAATAATTGACTTTCAACATAAACCCGACAATTGATAAATTGGCTATTTGATGATGTAGATGGACTTTAATTGAGAAAGTAACCACACTTTTGGACTCGTGGGTGAATGAGTAATCTAAAAATGTATTTTGTTCCGGTAATCGGATAAGTGGGCCCATGGTTGACTTTTGGGTTGACTTTTTGACTCGTTTGTCATTCAGTCATGAAAATTAGTATGATAGCTTATATTGATTGTATTATTTATTATTTTGCATAAAGTGGACTTATTTGGAAGGATTTGGGCGTGAAAGGACGATTGTGGGCTAGTTAGCAATCGTCGGCTTGAGGTAAGTGGTTTACATCCCTTCTTTGGTGGACTTTCTCCACATTGGATGTCTATGTATTTGTTCCTTACATGCATGGCTGCTGAAATGGGCATACTTATTATGCCAAGACTATTTTGAAAAGTGTAATTACAGTTCATTACTATTTCTTGATTTATTATCGTAGCACGATGTAGTTCCGTGCATATTATTATGGTACGATGTAGTTCCGTACATATTATCATAGCACGATGTAGTTCCGTGCATATTATTATGGTACGATGTTTCGTACATATTATCATCGCACGATGTAGTTCCGTGCATATTATTATGGTACGATGTAGTTCCGTACATATTATCATAGCACGATGTAGTTCCGTGCATATTATTGTGGTACGATGTTTCGTACATGTTATCATCGCACGATGTAGTTCCGTGCATATTATTATGATACGATGTAGTTCCGTACATATTATGATAGCACGATGAAGTTCCGTGTATATTATTGCGGTACGATGTTTTGTACATATTATCATCGCACGATGTAGTTCTGTGCATATTATTATGATACGATGTAGTTCCGTACATATTATGATAGCACGATGTAGTTCTGTGCATATTGTTGTATTATGACATAGTCCCATACATATCATTAAGTCACAATGGATGTGTCTTAATACTTTGATGACTAAGTATGAATATTACTTGTTTGTTAATTAAGTGATTTTGTCTTTACTTTTTGGTTACCTTGGAGTTGTTTGAGTTTTCATATATTTGCCACTCGTTATTCTACTTGGAGCCCTGTCCCCACTTGCTGAGTCCTTTTGACTCATCCACTTTCTTTGTTTTTTTTTCGTATTGTTTTATATTCGGCAGATTTGATATCGAGTTCTACCAAGCATTGTGGTAAACGGAGTTGCTCGTCCTTTAATCTAGCGGTGAACCACTTTTGTCCTATGGTGACATCTTTCCTTATTATTTTTATGTTAATATTAATGATTATACTTCTTTATATTTGGAGATGTATAACCTTATTGACTCCTTAGATGTTCATGATTCATGGGAGGACTTAGAACATGGTTGCAAAGATCCTAGTTGTGTATTTGAGTTATATATCATACTCCGCTATTCTTTTCATAATTTCTTTTATTTGGTTATTTCATATGCAAGTCAAGTGTTGCTCAAGAGGGGTTCGCCCAATGAATTGGGTTTGGGTGCCCGCACGGCCTATAGGATTTTGGGTCGTGACATTTAAATATAACATGCCAATTGCAAGACAACCGACATCGCGAAACAATCCGAAAGTGGTGCTTCAGCCGACTTGTCTTAGACTATCAATCTACTTTAAATATAACATGCCAATATTGCAAGACAACCGATATCGCAAAACACTCCAAAAGTGGTGCTTCAGCCGACTTGTCTTAGACTATCAATCTACTTTAAATATAACATGCCAAATACAAGACAACCGACATCGCGAAACACTCCGAAAGTGGTGTTTCAGCCCACTTGTCTTAGACTGTCAATCTACTTCAAATACAACATGCCTATATTGCAAGACAACCGACATCGCGAGACACTCTGAAAGTGGTGCCTCAAGTCGAATTGTCTATCTCTATCATCTATGCAAGTTTCAGAATAATGTTTATTTTGAAATAAGGATCATAAAGATAGAAATGTCGTCTGTTCGGCAACAAACCATGATAAGCATAATGCTTTTATTCATGAAGAGGTAGTTTACAATGCAATCTTGTACTATATTTCAATCACATGACAAAACAAATGATACATCCGGTCTTGAAGCATCCAATGTCTCAATGCAACTTGAAATAAACCTTCATATCTTATTTAACAGGTGGATGAACCCGAATTGTTCATTTATAAGGAGAACGGGCCCAATACATTCATTTATACGACGAACAAGCCCAAAACGTTCGATTATAAGGTGAACAAGCCTAATTTTGATAGCAGCCTGCAAAATAAAGTTGCAAATTGGATTAATTAAGGCAAGATAATGCAAAACAAATAAGCAAAGCTGGGTCGTGTTGCTTGTATTGATAGTGTTGCAAAGCGTTGAATGCTGCCTTCAGTTCATATTCAATCTGATGTTCAATTCCTGCAAATTTAAAGTAAATGTGTTGGAAAACGGGTGAATAATAAAGCAAAGGCTATAATGAAAAAGAAAGAAATTGACACGATCCGGAAGCCGGTTAGGCCGTGCGGGCACTCGACATCCTTCCCTAGACCCGCCGGGCGAATCCTTACCAATTAAATTAGGAAAATAAATATAACAATTCATGAATAAGGACAAGACTTAAAAAAAACACAAACATACTGATACCTCTAAGCTGTACAAAAAAAATTACAGCTGACTACCCAACATACTAGGTTTAGGGCTATCCAGACTAGACATCTAAGAGTACAGAAGAAGACAAATACTTCATGAAGGGAGCAAAATGCAACTGAAATAATAAACATAAAACTGGTAGCCATCTTGAATAAAAGCTGGATCACCCTGACAGCTGAAGTCGTCTTTGCTCCTTCACAACGTGGCGAACTCAATATGGAGCGAACCTGCCGAAACGAAATAGATAAACAAAAACAAACAACAAACAAGGGTGAGTCAAAAGGACTCAATAAGTGGGGCAGACTAGCCACCTCAAAGGATATGATAGCTACCAGGGAGGAAAAAAAACAGATAAACCAAATTCCTCTTATTTAAATTATAAAAAGGCAGAGCCAGATAATAACTAGAAACACGTATGGAATGACAAACTCATCAACAACCAGGAACGTAAGATAGCTAAAACATATAGGTATCCCGAACACATCAATAATCAGAAATACATCTTGTTGCGGCGTGCAACCCGATTCATATATTCATCATGTTGCGGCGTGCAACCCGATCAATATATTTATGCCGTTGCGACATGCAGACATGCAACCAGATCCATATATTTATACCGTTGCAGCGTGCAACCCGATCCATATATTTATACCGTTGCGGCGTGCAACCCAATCCCCGCAACCTAGAATATGAGACAGAAATATATAGGCAAATTGAGATATGTCCACGACATAGTATACATACCGCATGCATAAAACACAACACAATACACACAATAGTCAGTATGCGGTGCAATGAGTTGGGATGAATGCGGTACGATGCGATGCAGTCACATATGAATGAGATGGGATGAATGCGGTACGATGCAATGAGTCACATATGCCTGATTATGTCTAAATTCCCCGTACTACAATTCTGTCTAAATTCTTACATTTTCTAACCTAAAAGACAAAATATGAGACAAAATTCTAAATCTGATTATGCTCAAAACATGGCTAGGACTGAGGATTCGTTATCACACAGCACATAATATGCATTATCGTTTGGTTTCAAGAACCCGTTGACGTAAGGGCGGTTTCCTAACTATGGAGGCGGTATTAAGGACCGGGTCCAGACTAAAGTGTAAATGCATGCATGCTCCTAAAAGCTCCATCTAAGAGTGGATTAACGGTTGAGGCTAACAGGTGAGTGGCAAGTGGCCTCGCAGTCGAATTACTCCCACGACAACCGCCGGTATATGGACTCTTCGTAGGGTTCTTTAGTGGAAGAAAGTGCGGGTGCCCATGGGCGCACCTCGCGGATATTTGGGGTGAAAATGCAAGAGGTTCCCAGGAGTGGAGGAAATATGAACGGAATGCCAGTTTATATATGTGCACAAATAAGGGTGTAGTGACATGCTTTTCATGGCACACAAGCAAACAGATATAATAAAGCAAAATAAATTAAGCATGCTCGTTGCAAATAATTGGAAACCTTTATGGTCAAAACCTTTATTGCTCCCCAGAGGAGTCTCAATGTTGTTGAACTCTACATAAAATTAATCCCGAGAGGGCTAAATTTAGGAATATCAACGGGATGGACTAACTTTTGTGGAGTTTTTTGGAGTCGCCACCCAATTTAAGAAAAACAGGGAACCATATAAGCAAATGCGTGCAAAAACTCCACTTTTGGAAAAATGGAGTCTTTTCAGAGATTCTAAGTAAGAGGTTTTTCTAATTTCGAAAGAAGGGTTTTAAGGCACTTTCGAAATTCCGTAAATAACGGTTAATCCGGCATGTTTCCAAATTAATTTGCAAGTGCATTTTCTAAAATTTATCTAAAATGATTAATTGAAATACTTTTATTTTGCAAAAATGATTTAACTTGCACGCATTTGCTAAACTGGCTCCCTTATTGATATTCAATTAAATGAAAACTCCAAAATATAAAGGCAATGACTATAAGGTAAAACAACCAATCAAATAATCATATAATCAAAGGTTCATTGACTAATCATTTTACAAATAAATTGTACAAATTCTATTAAGTCTAATTTAATAAATAATGAGAATAATTTCAAAAGTTAGAACCCGGGAGCAGCATATTCATTCAATCAAATGTACCTCGCAAAACAAACAAAATGAAATTGGATTAGTACGATAATAAAGTGTAATAACTAATGAAAATAAAATAATAATAATAAAGTAATAATAATAATAATGGTAATAATAATGATAAAATATATAATAATAATAATAATAATAATAATAATAATAATAATAATAATAATAATGAGGTTTTATTTTGTAAAATTTAGGCTCAGGTTTGTATGGCGTGTCGCGTAGTGGCTCGAGATGTTGATACGGCTGCAAACACGGAGCCCAGGCCGGTTGTCATGCCAAGTACCAAACCCACCAGTCTATTCACGACTTTCTTTGCATTAGATTCATACATTCATCATCATCCATTTGTTTTAGGGACACGGGGACGTCACTTATTTGGCCTCCAAACATCATATCAGTGTAGATGCCTCAAAATAACTATTTTTATTGGCTTCAAGTGTAGTATTATTCAAAACCAATAAGAGCCATAGTAACAAAATTCAGGAAGTCAACAATAACGACGGAATGATATTCCACCAGTCAACCGAAACCAGTAATGAATTCCTTAATAGAAACGGTGGAGGAGTTTCAAAAATCGGAATAAAATAACTTCACAATTATCCCTTTAATCCGAGCCCTTGAAATAGAATAACAATTAGTGCAACCAAGAATGGGCAAAGGCAACAGGGGTCACAGCAAAGTAAGCAATGGGTGTCGCCAACTGAAATGCAATCAAATTCCGGTGAGACAAAACAAGCAGAGCAGCAGTGAACACAAGGTGGAGGAGCGACTGCCAACGAGTAGCAGCGTCACTGCAACTCCACCACACTCCTCATCGATTTCAGTCACGCATCAAGGAAGCAGGAGAGAACAAAGTTCAGCGGTGATAGGAGATTTCCGGTGAGGTTTCAGTACCACCGTCGACCTCACTGTTTTTGTCAATGGTGCGCATGAATCAGTAGCTCTCATTCTCGATCTCACTTTCCGATCTGGACTCCGACGATGGTGGCGTTAAACCACTGCTCCATTTTTTCGGTGGGTCTCAATGTCGACGGCTTACAGGAGAAAGAAGGGAGTGGATGTGTCTTTGTTTCTGATCTGTTTGTGTGGTGGTGACTGTGTAAATCAATGTGTGTATCTATCTCTGTATATCGAGAGAGAGAGAGAGAGAGGGGTCTAAAAAATGGGATGTGTAATCTGTTCTTGTATGGTTATACGTGTGTATAAATGGATTTTTGGTGTTTTTGTGTTTTTAGGAAGAAGATGATGATGTAGATCTGATTTCTTTTGGTGTGTATGGTGTAAGGATGATGATGGAGCTAGCTTTTGTGAGGAAGATGATGAATAGTGAGGGGGTTTTAGGGTTTTAGGATTTATAGGGGTGAGGATGAGGGTTTTTAGAATTGGGCTAGAAAAATGGGAAATGTGTATTGCGTAAATAGGCCTGGACTTAAAATGAAGAACAATTACGGTCTTTTTCTCTTAAAATAATGAACTTAACTTATCCTAAAAATTAACCTTATTTTCAAAATAATTAGACATTAATTAAAAATTCCGGGACAAAATTGGGTGTCAACAAGATCAATATGCCTAATCTTTCTCCTTTTACTTTTGAAAGGGATAGCTACCTTAATTACCTCTATTATATACTGGTTTAGTAAAAGGTATAATATTACCAACTGATAATTAACAAAGGCTTTCAGTAGGCTATCTTAATCTTAATATTCGTGGTGCTTCCTTCAATAATTCATTTTTAGTGCAGACCTCCTCCTTGACCAAATTTGTAGCAAAAAGAACCTTCAATCTAGATTAGCTTGTATCCAAGAAGTACTAAATTTTGCATCAACCCGACATAAAAGTTTCCCTTTATGTTTAATTCACCATAGGTCATACGAGCAATAACTAACAGCATCATGGAATTAGTGCACCATACACCCACATTTTATAAAATATTACACGTTTTTACCCATTTTAAATTTAATTTCACCCCATACCCGCTTTAACAAAAAATATTACTTCTTTCTACCCATTTCGGCAAACATTATTACCCTTCTACCCATTCTTTTATCTCTTATTATTTTTTGCTTCTACAATTTCCCCCCACCCCATAAATCAATTGAAACCTACAAAAACCATGGCAGCTCCACAGCCGGTGGCGGCGACCACCACCTTCCCCACCAAAATTATATCTTCTAGGAATCGTCTCGACACCCTCGTTCCCGATTCAAGCTTGATTTCTCTAAAAACTCGCTAGTTTAAGTAGATCGAGGTTTAAAGTTCGGACGAAAAGCTTTTCCGGCGACCTTCATTTTCTCCGGTGAACTTTGACATGCCTAGCTGCTGCGATGATGCTCGTGTTGGCCCACTTGGCGTCATTTAGCAGCAGTAATTTGAACCCAATTCAGATATAAGAGAACCCAATTTCGGCTGTAAACCCCTCAATTTTCCCGTCATCTTTCATGTCACGGTTCCAATTTTTAACAGTGGTTATTGATGAAGCTATCGTGTTTGTTCGAGTTTGGTCCAGATGTGAATAGATGAGGCAGTGGCGTGGCGGAGGTTCGATGTGCGGTGGTGATTTTTGCCAAAATAATTAGTGGTTCGTGGTGGCTTTGGAGGGTTGTTTCGATCTGTTTAATGACAGAAAATTGCTGCGATGTTGCTTATAGTGGCGCTGGTGTTTCAACAAAACAGTGGTAGCTATAAGATTGTTATGGTGATATATCGGGGGTGGCTTAGTGATGATAGAAACTATCATGGTAGTGTCCTGGAGAGGCTGTTGTGATGATTGGTGTTTGACTTGGTGAACATGATGGAGCTATAAGGTTATAGCAGTCTGAAGGTGAAGCAGACATGGCGAATAAATGATGAGGCAGTGGCTTCGGGATCGTTCAATGGTGACACTGAGGACGATGATACAGCAGCAAGGCAGTAGCAGTGCAGCATTAATATAGTATGCATTAAAAGCTTTGATGCATAACTCGTTCATTATAATGTACTCTTCATTTGATGTGTCTTTAGAACCTTATTTGATTGTACTCTGCATTATGTGATCCATGAGATTCAGAAAATAAGGAAGTGTTGTTAATATGTACTTGGAATCTGAATATTATTGAAATTCTCTTCACTATTTTATTTTGAGAGTTCTTGGAGCATTGAGCAGTAGTTACGTTAGAGCTAATGAAACTCAAATTTTATTTCTACTAACTAAATATGCCATTCAGATCAGGTAATGGGTAACATACTGCTTTAACCCTTTCACTTAGAAAAAAGCAAGAAGAAAATCCAATTACATGTGGAGGTGTTGCCTGTATTCACAAAAAATGGAAAATATAATTTGTGATTTGTCAGCTTTTGCACCATTAATGCTAAAATGTCTTTCAAAGCAATTACTTGATACAATATTGACAAAATGTCATCTCCACTTTGCACCATTTATTATATTATTATCATTATTAACAAGATGTTATATGCCTGATGGATAGAAACATCTTTCCAGAGGATACACAAAGCTCACCAGATCCATTGCATCACGGTCAAGGAATTCAAATGGAGTAAGAAATTATCCAAGCTTTCTATTTGCTTCTAACAAAAGTTTATGATGTTAATTAACTAAGGCTTAATTAACAGTAGTAGTTTATATACATATTGAGCTGATATAAAATGCTAAAGTAAGTTTTCATCATACAGATGTAGCGTTTGAGAAGCATTATGGACTAGCTCGTGTCTATAAGCGGCAGATGTAGGTGTTCTCAATGACTTTGTAAATTTTTTGTGTTTGTCTATGTTAGTCAGGCACACACTTATTTGAGGGCTATTACTTGTGAAGGTCCAGCTCTCTTTCTTAACAGGGAAAGAGAGACAGAGAACCATATATGGTTTGCTTCTAAATATTTGGTAAATTCGGTAAACTACATATCTGTCAATGTACTGATACTTAGTCAAGCTATTCTTTTTTTGATGATATTGGGGTCTAACTAGTGCATTAAGTTGTGCCTGTCAGCTTTTTGCCAAGTTGAGAAGGCAGAGGCACCGAGTCAATTTGTAATATTATTCATGGCATATAAATTCAATTTTCCATCTTTATATTTGGTATATTTGTATTGCTAAGCACTCCGAAAGGATAGATGCGGATGCATTCACCTGTTAAGTGAAAAGTAAGCTTACATGACAGAAAGTATTGCATATTGGCTTGTGTCTGATTTCAGAGTTGTATGCCAAACATTCTATCACTAATGTGAAAGTTTTAGTATTTTCTTTTAGTGGTGATTTCTTGGTTACATCTGCCAATGTAATCTTATATGTCCTGGCATTTCCAGCTTATTCCTTCTGCATTGATGGATCTTAAAAGAAGGCATCTCCCTGGACAAGTCCATAATGGTGCCACTTATTCCAGGCCAACCTTGCAAAGTCTGAATATTTTTGCGGACTTCTTTCAACCTTGCAAAGTCTGAATATTTTTGCGGACTTCTTTCAACCTGTTTATGGTTTATGTACTATATTGAAGCTCCTGCACAAGTCTATGATGACAAAGGACTGATTAGCAAATATACAAGGAGGGATACAAGTTTTAGGGGTGCATTGGCTAAAAGATCTCATGCAATTAAGGAAAATAAGGGAATAATTCTCAAGTCTTAAAAATTGGATGTATGACCCTTTAATTCCTTAATGACCATTTAACATTAATGATCTTACCCAAGTTCTCAAGTTTTAAACCACCAGGCCCCAAGTTACAAAAATTATACTTTGGTCTATTATATAAACAATTATTATTTTCCTAAAATAGCAAAAAAATAATTAAATCTTCCCACTAAAACCCCTAGGCTCCATTTACCTTCTTCTTCCCTCCAAGCTTTCCCGCCCAGAACCACCCGTGCCTTCAATGGTTGTTTGAGCTTCGTTTTTTGCTCCATTTCACTCATCAAGAACTGCGCCGTCTCGATCTATAATTGTTTTCTCTTTTACAACCTGTTTTTCTGGAAATTTCTTGTTGCGGCTGTAATCTCTCGATCCGAGTAATATGGATGGAAATCTGAGATGAATTGGACTGGGCTTCCGTCTTTGCACATACACCCTTTCATTTCTTCAGCTGGTAAGAAGTTCAAGTTGTTTTTTATTTGTTCGGCATTGTTACAGAACTACTGCATTATTTCATCGACCATCGACCATATTTGGTTTATCATCGACTTCGTTGAAGTAGATGGGGGGTTTCGTAGTAGTAGGTGCTGATTTTATGAGTGAATGGATTGAGACCCCAAAATACTGGAATTGGCAATCTAAGACAAAGACAACAGTACCTACTGCATTAAATTTTTAATGTACCTACGATCAGTTAATTGACCAATTAATCGATCGCGACAACTTAACGTTCCATCGCAGCGAGGTTTCAATTAGATATGTTTTTAGTGCTGCTCCTACGAGGGGTAAGATGGCTCCTTCTTTTATAAGGAATGATAATGATTTGCATATCTATATGCTCGATGTTGAAAATAATGGTAGCAGGCCAATTTTAAAGATATTTATTACCGAGAGCTCTCAAGCAGGCTCAAATACTGCCACTAATGTTGCAGCTGCTTCTGTAAGACCACCACAACCACCACTATTCAATGAGAGTACGGGTGATTATGGCAGTGAATCTGGGGTTGGTGATACTGCTGGTGATATGGATAGTGAAGAAGAAAATGTTATTGAAGATCCAGAGGTTGGAGATCCCGCTGTAAATGAGAGCAACTGTGTTGCCGAATCTGCTCCTACTCAAGGCAGCAACTTGGGTGATGTGGTTGATGATTGCATAGGTTTTCATAGTGGGAAAACCTTCGATGCCTAGAAGAGTCTGGCTGTGGCTTTGAAGATGGGTTTACTAAAGAAGCCTTTCACATTCAAAACAAAGAAGAGTACTAAATCCCTGTATGTCGTGGCGTGTGTAGAAGAGCGTTACAGGTGGATGGTGCGCACCATGAAGTATGTTAATTCCAACAGGTTTGTGATCACTAAATACTTTAAAGAGCACACATGTGGGGTGCAACATCTACCAAGCCATCATCCACATGCTTCAGCGGATGTCACCGATGAATATTTCAAGAACATGTTTATTGAAGGCAAAGGGTTGACGACAAAAGATATCAAGAGTGCTTTGGATCAACAACTGAATAGCAAGGTAAGTTATTGGAAGTGCTGGAAAGGAAGAGAAATTGCAAAGGCTTTAGTCAGGGGCAGTCCGGAGCATAGTTACGCAGTTTTAGATGTGTACAGTTTTGTGTTGGAAATCCTAAATCCTGGCAGCAAGACTGGGTTAAGGGTTGATCAACAGGGGAGGTTCAACTATTTTCTTGTAGCTTACGGAGCTTGGGTTAGAGAGTTTACATATATGAGGAAGGTGATATCATTCGGTGGGACACATTTATCATCCACCTACGGCGGTGTTTTGTTGACGGCTGTCGCGCAGAACACAGAGAACCACATTTATCCATTGGCTTTCTGTGTGGTAGAAAAGGAGTGCGATAGCTCATGGAAATTCTTCTTTAAACAACTGGCTCACGTAGTCCCCAATACACCGGACCTATGCATAATTTTCGATCGCACCTAGGCCATAGCAAATAGGATTAGAAGGGTGTATATCTTAGCATCTCATGGTTGTTGCACCAAGAACCTTGCAGAGAACATGCGCGTAAGTTCAAGTGTGGATCATTTTGAAGGATTATTATACCGTTGCGAAGGCGTACCGTTTGAAGTGTTCAACGATGCTTTTAACCAGCTCGCGTCAAAATGCCCTGTTGCAGCTGCTTGTCTTAAGGATGAAGTGGGCTTTCATAGGTGGACGAGAGCATTTTTTCCAAGAAACGGGTACGATGTAATAACCACAAACCTTTCCGAGTCCCTCAACGCAGTGTCTAAGGAAGAGAGAGAATACCAACATCTTAGGACAGTGCAATGCTATTACTCGCACGTTTACTGACAAGTTCAATGAGAGGCATGAGGAGATGAAGAACACAACACCATTTTGGTGCCTAGTGCTGAAACAAAATTGAATCAGAATATGCTTCAAGGAAACAAATTGATTGCTTATCATGCAGGCGGGAACGTGGAAGTACTGAAGTACACCGTGGTTGGAGATAGCCTATCTCACACTGTCAATCTTTATTTCAGAACGTGTACATATCGAGAGTTTGACCTAGATAAGATACCATGCAAACATGTATTTGCAGTGTTAAGAATAAGGTATGGAGATGAATATGGTGCTAGCGCGTACCATTACACTTGTCCATTTTATAGGCTTCAGACTTACATGTGTGCGTATGAAGAAAATGTTTATCCAGTGCCACCAGAGCAAGAGTGGATGGTTCCTCCAGAGGTAGTTCATAGAAGAATTCTTCCACCGATGGTCGATCCCAAAAAGGGTAGAAGGAGAATTAATCATTTTCCCTCAGTTGGTGAAACATTTTTATCAATGAAAAGGCAAAACAGATGTTCAAACTGCAGGATAAGTGGCCATAAGAGGACAACATGCCCTGCTTTGGTACGAGGTTGATAATCAACCTTGCAATTTTGATTTGGTGTATTAGCTTAAGTTGTAATAATTTGGTGTGTTTTAGTAGTGTTAGATGTGTTTGTCTTAATTTGGCACTATGTTATTCATTGGAACAATTTGAACTGATTGTAATAATTTCGTTAATGTATTTTATTTCTATTTTAAGTGTCTTTTATAAAAGTGACATTATTTATTTCACCAAATGCTGGACATGTTTACAATCAGTTGAGTATTTATATTTTCGATTAATACACACTATATGGATTGATTATGGAAAAAAATAATGTAGATTAATTGACCCAGTGTAGTTGATAAAGTGATTGAACGCATTTAATACAGGCGTGCGCCCCGTCATTGAAAGCATCCGAAATTGGGTTAAACAAAGTGGATGTTCATAATTACCACTGGAAACGATGAGACCTTTTTTGGGAACACCAAATGTTGCATCGATTTGGAGTCTATAAATAGAGGCATTAGATCTAATAATCCACAATACAACTCAAGAATCACTCTCAGATTATAATGGCAAGAGCTCCAGGCGCTGCAAGTAGAAGTGGAAGTGCCGCCACCACCACCACCACCAACAACAACAATGGCAATGGAGGAATTCTCACTCTCAAGAACAACGACCCAGAGGTGCTGCTGATTCGTGCTGACATAGATAGGCTTATCTGCCTCCTGTCTGATGATCGTAGGAGGGAGGAGATGAACATCCGCCTTACTGCTAGGATGTTGACGGTGCTCATGGAACGGGCAGGGGAGGATCTGGACAACTACATCACCCCTTCCCCCTCCCCTCGTAATAATTAATTTTCTTTTAAATTTTAAAATGTAAAAAAGAAAAGAGTTTTTATTATGATTTCTCTTTTTCTTTTAAATTATTATTAATGAAAAGCCCTCTGGGCATTATTACTATTATTATGATATCTGGTTGTTCCTTTAATTTTTCGTTCAATTTCCCGCTCCCCATTTTTTATATATTCTTGATGAACTGTCCATATTCCATTTTTGGTGTATAATCAACCAACACCAAGTAGATAAATCGACAGATAGGTTCGCAAAATGGAAATAATCAGAAAATGAGCAAAAACAAAAATAAATAGAAAAAGATAAAAGCAAAATAATAAATAACGATAATATTTAAATAATAGGAAAAGTGAATTTTACTGGAAAAGGTAAATAAAATAAATATTAAGTAATAAGAAAAATATTTAAGGGGAGAAATTTCTGAAAAAATGAAACGTATCAAAAAAGTTGGGACTTGACTGGACAAAGGTAATCAACTATTAACCAAATAAACCAATTGACGCATTGATTATCAACCTTACTCAATTTCATATTAAATCAGTTATAAACTAATATAACGAATCCAGAATAAGGTCCAAAAAAGGCAAGACTTGACTGCACATAGGTCCTTAATCGACTATTAACAAACTCAACCACGAAAGGGTTGATTATCGACCTAGTGTAATTTCATAAAATCAAAAAATCATGACTAATGTGTGTTGTTACACCTCATATATTGGTATATCATACCCATTTGAGTATTATAGCTCATATTAATACATTAAAACAACATATTGATGCCTAAAAGGGTGAAGCTCATGTATATATAAGCCTACTATGTCTATTCTTGTTAAGTAATGCTTTAGTGTTACGACTAATGTGTGTTGTTACACCTCATATGTTGGTATATCATACCCGTTTGAGTATCTTAGCTCACATTGATACATTAAAACAACATATTGATGCCTAAAAGTGTAAAGCTCATGTATATATAAGTCTACTATGTCTATTCTTGTTAAGCAATGCCTTAGTGTTACGACTCATATGTCTTGTTACACCATGAATGATGGTATAATGTGCCCATCTAATGTTATTGCCCACTTTAATACATTATAACAACTCATTGATGCCTGCAAGGGTATAACTCATCTATACATAAGCCTATTACGTCAATTCTTGTTAAGCAATGCCTAGTATTTCGACTCATATGTCTTGTTACACTATAAATGATGGGATAAATACTAGTTTTCTTAAATATAAGCATGTATTAAGTCGGTGCAATCCATTTATAACATCATTTATATACTTTTCAATGAATAATTACAGTATTACCTACCATATGTTAATTTTTAAGAGACAAAATTGATTATCGACACCTATTTGTCGATTATCGCTAACGCTAACCCTAACCCTAACCCCAAACCCCAAACTCAAACACTTAACACGTCACGCTCCAGGGCACGTGGCTTAGACAAAAGTCAAAAAAATTAAGCGGCAAAGCAACCCCAATTTTCCGCCTCCCTTAAACATAAATTTTAATATTTTAACACAACCCGCCAAATATATAAAAGCTGATTTAATCCCAAAATCCACAATTAAATTTTCTATTTTACAAATAAAATCTAACCCACCCCTAAACAGTCCTCTTCTTCAATTCTTTGAAATCTTCGCTTCCACCCGCATACAAATCGAACAAGTCCAATAACATCATGAGTTAAGGTTCAACGAGCTCCAACGTACCAGAGGAACCCGATGTCAATCTTTGTGGCCACTACACGAAGTTGAGGACCTCTCGTACTGTGACAAACCCTGGCAACAGATTCTGGAGTTGTAAAACTCCAAAAATGTATTATTCATACATTATAGTTCTGTGTTTGTTTTTGATTAATTGTTAATGTATTGATTTTTTCTTGGGTTTTGTTAAATAATGCAGCTAAATGGTGGGTGCGACTATTTTAAGTGGTTTGATGGACCACTACCTGAAGCAGCATCAAGGGTGATTGGAAGCTTAGTTAGAAAGCTAAAAGAAACTGAAGACAATTGTGTTCTAGTGAGAGAACTGTTGACTGAATGTGAAGAGCAAACGAATTTTCTGAAAAATCACACTGCGGGAAGCTGAAATAAAGCTGAAAGAAGCTGAAATGAAGATTGATCGACTAAAGAAGTTGATTAAGTCAATGGTTGCTGGTTGTGTCATCTACTCCTTTATTAAATGGATCTCCTCTTAGTTCGCTAGTTATATTATGTAATATTGGTGTTTTAGACATCTCAATTGGTCTACTATAATATTTAGACACTGTGTAAATTTTGTAATCAACCCAGATATGTGTATTATTTTGACACAGTATAAATATTGTAATCTACTCGGAGATGTGTAATATTTTGACACACTAACATGTTCGTATGGCTGTTTTTGTTATAAAAGCTTTGATATTGTTTAAGTTGCAAGCACATAAGTACAAACATGTCATCAGTTGCAAACCAAAATTGAAACATTGAACAATGAATGAAATGAGTTCCTAACAAGTTGCATTAATAAACCAACACTTAATATCTAAAAACTAACCAAAAAACAAGGTCAGCCACCATACACTTGTCCATGACTAACCATAATATTTCCAAAAATATCAAGTTCAAAGTTTTGTCAACTACTGTCATCAATAAACCTAAACCAAGTAACTATTGTCATCAACTACTGTCATTAACAACCAATTCAACTGTCAACTTATACAAAACCAAGCATTAATACTGTCAAATATTATCTGCTCCACTATTCTCTGAATCAAATGATCATTCAAACTCACAAGCACTTGATTCACAAACACATCAGCTTCATGCACCTGCACTGATACTTGTGTCTCTCGATTCTCTTCAACAATCACATTCTTTACAACCTCTTCACCTCTGCTCTGTTATCCCCACCTTCATCTCTAGTAACATCCCTTTCATTCATCTCTACAACTTCTCCATCAATTGGAGCTTCATCAGCAACCCTTTCTTGCATCTCTGCATCTTCTCCATCAACCGGAGCATCATTTTTTGCTTCTTCCTCAATTGCAGCATCTTTCCCATTCACCTCTCTAGTCATCTCTGTATCTTCTCCATCAACTGGAGCATCATTTTTTGCTTCTTCCTCAGCTGCAGTATCTCTCTCATTCACCTCTCCAGTCATCTCTTCACCTCTCCAGTCATATCTGCATCTTCTCCATCAACTGGAGCATCATTTTTTGCTTCTTCCTCAACTGCAGCATCTCTCTCATTCACCTCTCCAGTCATCTCTTCATCTTCTCCATCAACTGGAGCTTCATTTTTCTCTTCTTCTTCAGCTACAGCATCTCTGCCATTGAACTCTCCAGTCATCTCTTCATCTGCTCCATCAACTTGAGCATCATTTTTCTCTTCTTCTTCTTCGACTGCGGCATATTTTTCTCTAAATTCTTCATCGTTCTTCTCTTCATTCTTCTCTTCCTCTTCCACTTCAACATGCACTACAGGTAAATAGAAATACTTAGATACACACAAAATAAATCAAAATATCAGTAACTGAGGTACATACCTTTCTTTTTTCTCTTCACAATCTTCCTCAGCTTGAACAGCTTCCTCTTCATCAACTTCCTCGACTTGGTTTTGTTTTTCCTCCTCTCCTTTTCCTCTTTCATCAACTTCAAAATCTCTTCATTCACCACCAGCATTCTTTTCAGCACACCTTCAACATGGCTACAATGCCTGCAAGTTCCCCTCCTACCACCACCACCATCATCACCACCATCACCAGCATCTTCATGGCTCTACATTGCATCCCCATCATCGTACTCCTCTACAATGTACCTTATGCATGTGACCCCCTCCAGCTGACCACTTATCTTGTCCAGTGCAGCATCCTTGACCTCATCAGCATGAGGAGACACAAATCTTTTGCAGCCCTCAACTTCTTGCATTATCGGGATCAAGAAAAGGTGCAAAACCTGCTATTTTACATACATTAAAAAAATTAAATAATCAAACATCATCATTAAATGATATAATAGTTAAGGAAATGAAATTGGCACATATACCTGTGTAGCTCCTTGCTGGGCTGCATGAACATCTCCAACATGTTTTCTTGTTTGGTGCCTGATATTTGGCTATTTTACATATATTTTGAGGGTAGTTTTACCATGTTATCATAGTACACCTAAGATTTTATATGCAAAATTCTCAAGAGTTGATACTAATTAAGTTGTTTGGTGTTGTAGGATTTAAACATGGTGAATTGAGCAAGAAAATTCTAGCTTTGGAGATAAAAGTGAAGATGTTGAAGAGCTCAAGTGATCCGCGTGTCACGCGAGTGACACGGGAAGAAATAGAGTCTTTGCTTAGGAATTGAATTAAAATCTCAGTGCATTTAGGCCAAATACGTGAGCGCCACGCGAGCTAAATTGCCTGAAGAAAATTAGTCTGCGTGGCACGCACAGCACAGAACCATGGGGCGAAATTTTAAGAAATTTTTGGTACTTTTGCTTAGTTTCCTATAGGGCATAAAAGCTTCTTTTGCCTCAATTATGAATTTTACACTGGGAAATAGGCAAAAAGGAGTCTAGAGCTTTAGAGACTTCAAGAACACGAGTTTTTCCTAAAGTCTTCCTTACTTTTTGTAATTTATTCATTCATGAATTATTTTGATATGACTATCATGAACATGAATGGCTAATTCACCCATTCTAGGGTTGATTGAACCACTCCAATACTTATGTATTATGAATATTTATTTCAATGAATGAAACTTGTGAATCCTTCCTATCTAAGTGTTTGTGTTTTGATTGCTATTAATTGGAAGGGCCCCCAATTGATTGTTCCCATATTCTTATGTGTCTAGGGATAGATTCATAGGTTTGGGTTGAACACTTAGCAATGTTTCAACCTAAAACCAAGGTATTACTTAGGTTGTCAATAAGGTGATTTGTGACCATTGACCCTGATTGTGAACTAAATTTGTAGTCGTAAGTATCTTTATTAATTAATTGAAAAATTGATTAGTGAAAGTTATTACTATTACATGGGAGTGAATAGTTGTATAATTGGAGCAAGTGCTCAATAGGAAGAAAACCAAGTTGAATTTGTTAAAAGAATTATTCTAACACATAGGTAGGAGTTGGGTAGATCAATCCTAGGCTTTTAAATTCTTGATTAATTATTTCTTAATATTTTGCTATTTACTTTAGGGTTAATTAGTTGTTACATTGAAACCACCATTCAAATACAAACCTTAGGAGTTAATTAGTTAGATAAATTAGTTAGAACAACAACTAGATTTCTAGTGTTCCTTGTGGGATTCGACCTCGGGACTTTAAGTACCGAGCTATATTTGTTGCGACCGTTTAGTCCCTTTTATAGGGCGTAGTTGGGCGTGATCAGTGCCACCTCAAAATCCTTGGGATTGGCAGTAGAGACTTTTCAGACTTGCCAACTGTACGACCAACTAAGGGAACTGCCTCATATATCCATGCCTGTCATGAATGCCACAGTCACAATATAAAAGTTTTAACATAATCATACTTGAGAAAACTGGATAAAAATATAACAATACTTACAAGGAATGCCCAGGGGAATCCAAACAGGGGATAACCAGCCACTTTTCCCTCTACATACTATCGATAGGTTTTTGCTAAATAAACTTTGTTGTAGAGGTATTCAATTGTCAGGTCATAGCACAGTCTACCCCCAAGGGTACTTGCTGAAGAAGTCCAGGTCATCCACGCACTGAATCCACCACTTCTCAACATTATTCGTTTTGTCCTTGGCCATCAATACTGTGTGCAGGAACCACAGCAAAGCCAACTTCAGCTTTTCTTGCTTTGAAAATTCTGGTTGTTCCATCAAATACAACAGATTTTTAGCCCTCACACCTTCACACACCTTCTCCAAAAAGCCTTCCCCCTTTGCCAAGTACTTGGCCTTCACTTTGATATGTGGCTCTTGACAACAATTCAAGCCAGTTATCAAATAAAATTCCCTCAAGCCAAAATAAACTGGCTTCCCATCTAGCAAGAACCACATTTCGTGCCTTTTTTTGGACTGCCTTATAGTCCTCAAAAGCACCGAATGCATCAATTGACCGTTGAAGGTCTAATTCTCAGAAATCCTAAGGAAATCACCAAAACTGATTTCCCAAACATCTTCTCAATCCCCAATTTTGTCAATATTTTCTTGAAGTCATAAAACTTGTACATTGAAGATCTCTGAGATATTCGAATTAAAGACTCAAATGATGACAGCCAGGTTTTGAACCTAAATCTGCTCACATCTATGTCAATCACCTTCTTTGGTATACTCAATCTATCAAGAGGATGCACATCCTCTTCATCCTCTCATTTCTCTTCTTCCGATTTCTTTTTCTTCTCAGCAGCAGAATCATCCTCATCATCCTCATCATCCCATTCATCAACTCCATCAGCCCCATCATGTGCACGTGCACCAGCATTTACTCCTCCTCTTCATGTTCCCTTCTCTCTTTTCTTGCACTATTCGTGCTTACCTCCTCAGACTCATCATCATCATCATCATCATCATCATCATCATCATCATCATCATCATCATCATCATCATCATCATCATCATCATCATCATCATCATCATCATCATCATCATCATCATCATCATCATCATCAACAACAGTCTTTCCTTTTTGTTTTCTTACAGCAGAAGCACAACCAACATCAACATCAGCCTCAGACTCATCTCCAAAGGCATCGATTCGATCAAACGTATCCGCAGATGCTCGTTTTGAACCCAGGAACTCAGAGTTGTCACCCACCTCTGTTTGATCTCCACCAACATATTTATCGGTGGCTGTCTCATCACTATCATCATATGTCTCCACCCTTCTTCTTTTACTTTGGACAAATTCTTTGGGGATGTTTGCGGACACCTAAGCCTCTTGCGCTGATTTACGCAGGGACCACCGACGTGTACGTATATTTTTTTCCTGAGCTTTCTTGTTTTCTTCATTTTCTGCTCTACGCTCATCCTAAATTCATGGACCTTTTCCCTTCGGAACGGTGTGCTTTATCCTAGGCATTTAAACACCTACACAGGAAATTACCCACAAACCACATTTTAAAAACGGAAGGTAAACAAAAAACCCCCAAAAATAAACCCTAAATTCTAAATCGTCTATCGCGTATAAAACAGTACAATAACCAAACCACCACCCCAAATCTCTATGTAAATATGCACAATAGCCATTAATCTAAGAAAATGGTTAAATTTCGACTAAAACCCTAACAAAATCGAGTTGCGTACCTGTTTCGTCTTTGCTCGATAATATGCAATGAACCCACGAAGATCCTTTAAATAACTAAAACGGGACACTCACAGCAGTTACGAAATCGTGCAGACGGTTGATAGAGAGAAAATAGAAGAAGTTGAGAGAAAAATAATGGAACGGCAGCTTGTTATGTATGATCAACCGATTAGGGTAGATAAAGTATCTGTTATGTTTTAAATTACCCGGTACTTTTTTTTATTTCAAATGAGTTCACAGTAGTTTTTTATATTTTCCACCCAAAAGATTTATTGTTTTGCATCCACAAGTTTCTAAGAATTCTAATCCAGCCCTTGGTCCCCCACTTAAACCGACTTAAAATTTTCTCTCTCCAAAAATAAGTCAAAAAAAAATATAAAGGTTAAACTTTTTGTTCAACACTTTGAGGGATCTTTTAGCTAACTCTTCTCAAGTTTCAGAGATCCCTTGACAATCTTATTGTAAAAGTCATTTCCATCCTCAATTAAGCATGGAATGTAATTGTTACTTTTCCTTCTTCAACAAATTTATTATTATGGTTCTTTGTAATTCAATTTGATTTACATTTTAAGTTATTCGATAAAAGTATTTATTTAAGGTATATTTTTTTAAAAAAAAAAATTAATGAGATCATATTGTCAGGGTTATAAGCGTCCACAATAATTTTTTTTTTTTAAATATTGAAATCATACTGTAGGGTTATAAACCACCACTAATTGTCTATGAAACTGCCACAAATTCAAAATTTAATTTGCGGAGGTTGTCGTTGGGGTCTTAAAAAACTGTCACAATATTGCTCGTGGCACTCATAACTATGGTTTTTTTTAAAACCACCACAATTCATTTTGTGGGGGTTAAAAACCTCCACAAATTGTTAAAACAAAAAAAAGAACAAAACCCCACAATATAAGCATTTTCTTGTAGTGGGTGGATTTGCAAATGTCTTGAAGTTGTCTATGAATAAGTGAACATCCTCCACATAATGAATTGAAAACTACCCAAGACGGGCGAAATTTTGGTTATAACTGTAGCCTTTGCATTACTATAGAGATGAGGGATTAAGAATTTTTTTACAAAAAAAATATGCAAGGGATTAAGACATTTTCAACAAAAGATAGGCAAGGGATTAATAAGGCATCTTTTAGAAAAAATAGGCAATTCCATACTGTGATAAAGCTCATTGGCTAAACATTCTTCTTTCTCTTTCTTTGCTTGTTTGGTTCAATGTATTGGAACAAATTCACATCAGTATTGTATAAACTTTTCTAGAGAGAAAGGACTGAAGGGTGAGTAAAAGACCAATGACTAAATTTGGTATTTTTACCTCGTGTTTTCCTTTGGAATGTGATATGCAGTAACTTGACTTTTCCTTATTGTTAACTGATGTGACGAGAACAATTTTCTTCTATCATTGTTAGTATAAGTGTAATTAAAAAAGGCATAAAGATATATAATAAAAAAATAATAGCACAATAAGATACTACAACCATGTAACAAAGGAGATTCAGAAGTGAAACATGGTATGAAGAGTTACGGTGACTAAAGTACTTGTATGCCCGACCTTCAAAATTGTACTCACTTGTGCACATTTGCTTACATTTGTTTGGAGTTGTAAAAATATTATTCCACCGCTTTCTATTTATTAATCATTTCTCAATGTCTTTACCCTTATGAGTTGTATAGCTTGTTATATTCGGATCGAAGTGCGAAAAGTTACAGAAAATGTAGATATTTTAATTTTTATTATTTTTAAGAAAGTATATATTTTTGGTATATTGTATACTCTTTTGGTACCCTTTTGTGTTTGGATAAAAGCGTGTGATGTCATCGAGTAAATAAATATTCAATTTTTATTGTTTTGAACAAAGATACCCATTTGGTATAATGTATATTCTTTTGGTATACCCTTTTTGTGTATGGATCAAAGTGTGCGATGCTATCGAGCAAATAATATTTTAATTTTTATTGTGATGAACAAAGTATACCTTTTTGGTATACTGTATGCTCTCTTGGCATACCCTTTTGTGTTTGGATCAAAGTGTGCGATGCTATCGAGCAAATAAATACTTCAGCTTTTGTTGTTTTGGACAAAGTATACCCTTTTGGTATACTGCATACTCTTTTGGTATACCCTTTTGTGTTTAGATCAAAGTGTGTAATGCTATCGAGCAAATAAATACTTCAGTTTTTGTTGTTTTGGACAAAGTATACCCTTTTGGTATATTGTATACTCTTTTGGTATACCCTTTTGTGCTTGGATCAAAGTGTGTGATGCTATCGAGCAAATAAATATTTTAGTTTTGTTGTTATGTACAAAGTATACCCTTTTGGTATATTGTATGCTCTTTTAGTACCCTTTTATTTTTGGATCAAAGTGTCTGATGCTATTGAGCAAATAAATATTTCAGCTTTTGTTGTTTTGAACAAAGTATACCTTTTTGGTATACTGTATACTCTTTTAGTATACTCTTTTGTGCTTGGATCAAAGTGTGTGATGCTATCGAACAAATAAATATTTTAATTTTTGTTGTTTTGGATAAAGTATACCCTTTTGGTATAATGTATACTCTTTTGGTATACCCTTTTGTGTTTGGATAAAAGTGTGTAATGCTATCGAGCAAATAAATATTTCAGTTTTTGTTGTTATGAACAAAGTATACCCTTTTGGTATACTGTATACTCTTCTGGTATATCCTTTTGTGTTTGGATCAAAGTGTGCGATGCTATCGAGCGAATAAACATTTTCGCTTTTGTTGTTATGAATAAAGTATACCCTTTTGGTATACTGTATACTCTTCCGGTATATCCTTTTGTGTTTGGATCAAAGTGTGCGATGCTACCAAGCGAATAAATATTTCAGTTTTTATTGTTTTGAACAAAGTATACCCTTTTGGTATAGTGTATACTCTTCTGGTATATCCTTTTGTGTTTGGATCTAAATGTGCGATGCTACCGAGCGAATAAATATTTCAGTTTTTGTTGTTATGAACAAAATATACTCTTTTGATATACTGTATAATCTCTTGGTATACCCTTTTGTGTTTGAACAAATAAATATTTCAGTTTTTGTTATTTTTGATAAAGTATACCCTTTTGATATACTATATACTCTTGTAGTATACCCTTTTGTATTTTGATCAAAGTATGCGATGCAATCGAGTGAATAAATATTGCAGTTTTTATTGTTTTGAACAAAGTATACCCTTTTGGAATACTGTATACTCTTCCGGTATATCCTTTTGTGTTTGGATCAAAGTGTGCGATGCTACCGAGCGAGTAAATTTTTCAGTTTTTGTTGTTTTGAACAAAGTATACCCTTTGGGTATACTGTATACTCTTCCGGTATACGATTTTGTGTTTGAATCAAAGCGTGCGATGCTACTGAGCGAATAAATATTTCAGTTTTTGTTGTTTTGAACAAAGTATACCCTTTTGGTATACTGTATACTCTTCTGATATACCCTTTTATGTTTGGATCAAGCGTGCGATGCTACCGAGCGAATAAATATTTCAGTTTTTGTTGTTTTGAACAAAGTATACCCTTTTGGTATACTGCCGAGCGAATAAATATTTTAGTTTTTGTTGTTTTGAACACAGTATACCTTTTTGGTGTACTGTATACTCTTCTGGTATACCTTTTTGGTGTACTGTATACTCTTCTGGTATGCCGTTTTGTATTCGAATCGAAGTGCAAAATCTTTCTGAAGACATATATATATTAATTTTTATTATTTTTAAAGAAGTATACCTTTTTGGTATATTGTATCGCTTTTGGTATACCCTTTTGTGTTTGGATCAAAGTGTAAGATGCTATCGAGCAAATGAGTATTTCAATTATTGTTATTTTGAATAAAATATACCTTTTTGGTATACTGTATACTCTTTGGGTATACCTTGTTATATTTGAATCGAAGTGCGAGATGTTTCAGAGCACATAAATATTTTAATTTTTATTATTTTTAAAGAAGTATACATCTTTTGTATATCATATACTCTTTTGGTCTACGGTTTTATGTTTGGATAAAAGTGTGAGATACTATCGAGCAAATAAAATATTTCAATTTTTGTGTTTGTGAACAAAGTATGCCTTTTTGGAGAAAGAAAAAAATAAGTATAATAAGATTACGGAGAAATAAAATAAATAAAGAAATAAAATAATAAAAAAATGGGGAGACATGAATAGTGCTAGAAACATGAGAAAGAAAAAAGAAAGAAAATAGAAAGAAAAAAGAATAAAAAAGGGGAAATGGAAAAAAAAATAAGAATAGAGAAAACTGAGAAGGAGAAAAGAAAAATAAAAGAATGACAAAAGAAAAGAAGAAAATAATAATACAAGATACGAGGAGAGAGAGAAACTTGAGTTCCTTGTTTTATGCCTTAAAATAAGAAGGTAATTAGCTAATGGTATAGAGTGTAAATAAGTTATGAGTATAAATGGTAAAAATTTCACCCAGCAGCCACTTTTAACACTGGTATTTAGTTTGAAGCCACTATTTTCTTTGGTCTTATACTAGAGGCCACTTTTGGGCCTTTACTAAATAAATATTGACTTAAGTTCTGATAATTGACTGAAGTTCAGTCCATACGGCCCCTGGACTGAAGTTCCATCTCTTAAGGACTGAACTTTCAGTCCATATGGCCATGGACTGAACTTCAGTCCATGGTATGGTATGGCCATGGACTGAAGTTCCATTTTAAGGACTGGACTGAACTTCAGTCCATACGGCCTCTGGACTGAAGTTCTATCTCTTTAAGCAAAAGTGGCCACAAACTAAATATTTTGGTATTAGTGGCCTGTGCCCAAAGACCAATGGCAAAAGTGGCCTTTCGTGCACTTAGCCCGTATAAATGTAATGGGTAGAGCCATGTAAATAAATAGGATGTATCTCTCTTATACAAAAGGCAATCAATAAGTGGTCTTATTAATTGATGATAATAATAGGGCTATTTACAAATATATACAATCTTAATACCAAAATTACAAAAAATACCAACATTATTCCATTTTAGAAAAAATACAAATATTTTTTTACACATTATATACAAAATCAACAAAACTAACAAATTAGTGTTCCTCCTTCTTCCTACTGTCCCCCCCCCCCCCAACTGCTACCACCCCAGGCGGCGGCGCTGCCTAGTCACCGCCGGCCGCCGCCATCCACCACTGGATTTTTTTTTTTTTTTTTTTTTGAATATAAAAAATAAAATACACATAAATACACATATAAACATTGATTTTTTTTTTTTTGAAATTAAAGTTGGAAAATACATATAAACAAAAATACATGTAAATACACAAAAAAAAATTGTGTTATACATATACTAAACAGACACATACATTCACGAATCTACAGATCTACAAACGAAACATACAAATTTATGTGTGATATTTATTACTTGACATACACACAAAAATACATACAAATAGATGCTCAGATATACACATTCATACAGTGATATACACGTGCATACTTGTGTACTGAAAAATATTACATGTATATACACGAACATACAGATACATACACTTGTATTTGAATGTGTATATTCAAATGCAAAAAAAAAAGAAGGAGAAGCAGATCTGAATTTGTATTTACAAAATACATATGTATCATAAAAATATACACATATACACATACAAAATGAAAAAAAAAAAAAAGATCGGAAAAGAGGAGCAGATGTGCTCCAGTTCGCCGCGGTGGAGCAACGCAGCGGCGGCGACCGGCGAGGGGGTGGGGAACGGTGGGAGGGTGGGGTGGGTGGAAAAGAAGAGAGAAAGAGAGAGGGAGAAGTTAGGATTTTGGGTACAGAGGGAAAAAAGGAAATGAAAAAATTATATGTTTTGTAAAATGTGAAAAGTGCTGGTATTTAAGGTAATTATTTAAAAGTATCGGTATTTTCTGTAATTAAGTGGTTTAGTATGTCAATTAGCGTAAAAATGTCATAATAATATTTAAATTTGTCAAGGGCAACTTTTCAAGTCTATTATTATTGTATTATAATTAAAATTAACAATGGTGGTATTTCAGTAATCTAAATAATTAATGGAGGTATTTTAGTAATATGACTTTATATTAGGGGATTCTCACTTTTATAATGATACGATGAACGCAACTAAAAGAAACTGTTTAATCTTTAATTGACTAATTAACATAAGAGTAGTCACACCATTCTCAGTAGGCCTGGGCATAGAGCTGAGCCAGCTCGGAACTCGGCTCGGCTCGATTGCCTTTTAGCTCGGCTCGGCTCGGCTCATTTTGAAAAGAGGCTCGGCTCGGGCTCGGCTCGGTTTTATTCAAAGTTTGGCTCGGTTCGGCTCGGCTCGGTCAAAGCTCGGTCAAGCTCGGCTCGGTCAAAGCTCGGCTCGACAGAGCTGGCTCGGCTCGGTTAGCTTGATTTATTATGTAATTTTCTCTTTAAAATATAACTTTCATTCATTAGTCTCAATTACTAATTTGAAGTCTACTTAATATTTAATATAATTAACAATTGATAAACTTGTACTCTTATCCTGATTTATTTGACATAAACAAATTTATTTTCTCATAATGTAAAGGTTAAGCCTACTAAATAGCTGATACTAAAAATCAAATGCAATTCATATTTTTAATTTAACCATTTAATTATTAACATGGTAAAATTTATAACCATAATATTAAAATTTATAAGCCTACTAGATGTTTTAAATCAAATCAAATTAAAATAACTAACACTTTTAACATAAGTTATAGGGTAAAACTACTTATCATATTTTTAACATCATCTCTAAAACTGTTTTTTTAATGATTATGATGAAAAAAATAAATATTATTTTTTATATTATTAAGTATGAGGACACAAAAGAAAAAGAGTCAGCTCGGGCTCGGCTCGGGCTCGGCCCGGGCTCGGTCAAACTCTAGCAAAGCTCGGTTGAGCTCGGCTCGAGCTCGGCTCGGCTCGGCATAGTTTAAAGCTCGGTTCGGCTCGGCTCAGGCTCGGCTCGACTCGGTAACATAGTAAGCTCGGTTGGGCTCGGCTCGGGCTCGACTCGCTCGCTCGATGCCCAGGCCTAATTCTCAGAATGATATCCCTCATGCGTGAATCTTATAGCAAACATGTACGGGTTTGCTTAGCCTTGTCATGATAATGAAGATGGTTTTGGTTAACAAAAATGTAGAAAAAGGACTAGAGCCACAGTAAGTAGAGATGTAGAGACAGGGGACAACTTCGTCATGGATTCTTTAGTTTCTTTTATAACTGGACGTTGATTTCTTTTAATATTGCTTTGGGTTTTGGATATGACTCGGGAACTTAGTACTAGTAGGATCGCAGGCTGCAGTAAGAGTGTCCAATCTCTGATGAAGATCCAGGGAATTGGAGCGTCTACAGCTGTGAAGGCATTTAACATGAAATCTCCTTCACCTCACTTCACCCCACCCGAAGGGAAACAAAAGTGGTTGTTTCAACCGTTCTATTTTTTTGGCATTGCGGGTTTGAGTGATTGGGACTTGGAGTACACATCCACAAGAAAACTAGTAACTAGCCTAAAACCTCCTTTGTTGGTTTTGCTAGCTTCCGAAAAAGACTCGTCAGTTTATCCTAATTTCTTAGCTTTAGTTGCATCAGGACTTCTCTTCTTACAGTCAACACACAGCGTGAGATAATAATATGGTTTCATTAAAAATTTGAAGAAAGGATATTGCTCATAATTTTGCAGTAAACTCAATCTCGAGAGGTTATCGCCATCTCACTGATGCAATAGGATCACAAAGTTTTAGTGCAAAAGTCAAGGGGTCATTTTTGAGTTGGTCTCTGCCTCACAGATTAATCCAACGCTGCTATTTTACAATTTACTATCCTTATTCTTTCCAATTTTTTCGCATTATTGAGCTGCTTGAGAACTTCTAGGTTTCTGAAGTCTTTAAGCAGCTTACAAGTGCTTCTGTTGTAAATTCCACCTGAATGAATATTGGTTACTGCCTTCTTCACAAATGTTTAATGGCCCATAGGATGCGCTATGACTTCCTTAAGCGCTTTGACAATTATTTGTCTTGGTGCAATGTGCACTCATCGAGAATTCTAACGTAACACAACTACACAAGTAATGAGGATGCTCCGTTCAAGGACTTGAAGCACATCTTTTGTGATTTCACTAGTTGAAGTTATTGCCGCTACCGTCAAAAACAATATATATCCCAATTAGGAAAAAAAAATGTTAAGAGTAGAGGCGTCTTGTGAAGTTTAGCTGAAGAGTTGATCCTACTTGCTTTAACGTAGAAAACTTCACCGGACGTTGATTTCACTTGCATTGGTTGTATGCTGGACTTAGTCCAGGAGATGACCAAGTTCTTTGGACTATACCTGTGCTTGATTGCTTCAAGGACAATTCAAGTACAATAGGAAAAGTTACAAAAAGTTGCAAACATACTAGTGGAAACAACTTTATTGAGATTTTGGCTTTGGTTGAAAGTGAATGTGGAAAAGCTTTACAACTAATTAGACATTGTTGCTGGTGTCAATTTTAGTTAGATTTGGTTTATCACAGGATGAAATCATTCCAAATATCAAAACAAAAGAAGATTGGACCCATTTCTTGGAGCAGGGCATGATTCCACGAAGGCATTTAATGTAGATTATGAAGTCTGATATTCGACTTCACATTGAAACTATTCTGCAAATTCACAGTTGTTCAATTCAGCGTATTTCAATAACCTCTTGGCAATGCAACAGCTTATTGGTGGAAATAAAAGCTGTAATTTGTGGATTAGCATTATGCAGAAATGAAGGGATTTAAGATTTATTAGTAGAAAAAGACTACCTTACCCTCTTCTAATACTACTACCGTCTCCAAACAAGTCAAAAATCCAACACTGTTTGATGGAAAGTTAACAATGTACATCGCAGCCTTCGACTAGCTATGCAAGGAATTCTCCTAATATCATTGAAAACATTGCCAACCACCACCTCTGGATTGCTTAATCAAGATTGGATCTATATTATCCTTTCAGATTTAGAGTGTCTAAATGCAATATGAATGAGGACTCACATAGTCAGAACTCAGAAGTATAGACGTCTGTAATATATGAGGATGTTCGTTCCAAACACAGCCAAGTGTGGAGGAGGTTAGACATCATTCACCATCCTATATATGTATTCATTTTTAGGCTATTAGTATATGGGTAAGGGTCTGCCTATCTCGCTGTCTTTAAGACGATTTTATTAAAAGTCTTGGGAGAGTGAAGAGCCTCATCCACTATCACAACAGTGTATTCAACAGTCAATATCTATACAAACGTCCAGATATGAAAGGAAACCAGAAAACACGTGTACTGCGATGATGTACATGCTCCTGCGGGAATTATGTGCCAAGTAACATCCAAATTTCGGATACTATTTAATTTAAGTTCATATGTACACGTGGTCAGGACACTGACCTGCCCAAAAAACAAATATCGCCTGCTGGCTTGACATAAACTTTTTGTTTTAGCTGACGTCAAATGGCACAATATTCAAGAGTTGGGTCTTTAGTTTGCACCAAACTCTTGATTCCACCGCTCAAGCTCCTCCCACTTACTCTTTTGCAGACTAGGTCTAATCACTGCCATGGCCTTTTGGAAATCTCCATATCTTAAACCCCTCACCTGCAAATTCAAATCCCAACATTGGATAAGTCAATATCCACAACTTAATCATTGACTAACATGGTTTGCAAGCAGACTTGCACCCAAGTGTTGGTCAATCTTATACTTGGTAATCAGCATTTCCAAAGAGATGAATATAAGTTCAACCCTCAGAGATAGAACCAGACAAGTTATCGAATTAAAAAAGAAACCTAGAGATTACAGCTGCTATTTCCAAACTGGCTTAACTGTTCTAATTTACTAAGTTTATAAGTATGTCTTGCCATCCAATTTCAGATAGTGCACCGAGAGGTTTATAACAAACGTAAAATAACACCTAAGAAAAATGACATAACCCTTTCATATTTCTCGAGGGAACTCTTAGGACTATGAGTACTCCCATTATAGTATACTTCTTGTATACGGGGTTTCCCCCTTCATTATAAATAAAATTATTTATCTAATAAAAAAAAAGGAGAGTTGAAATTTTAAACAATTTAATTCTCGACAATCTTATATGCTGTACAAACTTCAATAAAAAACTGTCGAACATTTTAAGGTAGCCCAAAATGAGAAGTGTGCCCAATAAATTAGGACTGGGATGGAGTACTTAAATGAGCATGGAAAGAGTAAGCTTCAGCCTTCAACTTCATCGAAGAATACAAGGACATATCTTTGGAGCGGTATTTGAGCTATTTTCGGGAATATACTTTTATTGCATGCAGAAGTAGTAACTACTAAAGGCAAAACAAATTCAAGAGGTAGCAGTCCAGACTCTAAAGAACAGTTACCAACCTGATTTGCTTTGACTGTGAGAATGTTAGAACCAAGCTCTCTGATTGGCATCATTGCAGCCTCCTCGCACAAGGCTTGAAGATCACTTCCAGAATACCCTGTGAGAAAGTAGGTTTCAGATGAGTTCCCCATGAGAAACGAAACATGTGTAGTTAAAAAACAGATGTTCAGTTAAAAAGTTTGCTAGTGGCAAAAACTTGAGCACTTTTTACCTTCTGTCTCTCTCACTAGTTGATCTAGGTCTCCATCTATCATCCAATAAACAAAACTGAGTTAACTTGCATTGCAAAAGTAGGCAATTAGTCTAAGAACTCAGCTTTATATTTCACAAAATAAAAAGAAAGTCTCTCCAAACACAATAAAAAGTCCTTCAAATGATTAGATTTGAACCTCCAATATCCACATAAAATTTGAACAAGAACAAACTGTTTGACTATAAAAGAAATGAGCAGGATTACAGGTAAGCCAAAGGAAGAAAGACAAGTCCAGAATGCGCGTTGAACTTATTCATAATATGATGTAAAATCAAACTCATGTAGAGGACAAACTTGTATCACGAAATTGAAGAACAAAAGTGAAGCATGTTTTATTTTCAAGCTAAAAGTTTCAGAGATTCCTGAAGGCTTCAGGTAAAGAAGAATATCAGGAAATGGCTTGGGTCTTGCACTAAAATGGCTGTGAATGGAAAGCAGACCTCTCCTAACCCCATATAAAGGAAAATCAAAAAGGAGGGCCAGGGGACGTGTGGTTTGCCTTAAACCAGCAGTGGGTGCAGAAGATTTTTGTAGTACGGAAAACTTAAATCAGTGATGAATATGTGACACAAACACCATTATTTAAAGAACTCTAGATCGTAACTATCTTGTTTTCGTGCTCATAACCAAATTCGACATGTTCAATCAAAAAGGGACTTTAGCTGAGCTTGTTTGAGGGGGGGTGGGGGGTGAGGGAGTTGCAAACTAATAAAACTGTTCTCTTGCATTCCTCATTTAATATGGGAAGTCTACTTATGGTCTAAAACACAGATAAGTGGTTGACCAACATCAACAAGAATAAGTTCGTGTTTAGTTGTGAAGCAATCTCACCAGGCAAGGAAAATGCTTTTCCCTTCAGTTTGTGTTTCAGAAGCTGTCTTCTAACACTAGCATCAGGTAAAGGTACATATATTCTTTTCACCTGTTTCATACAGTAACAAGCACATTAGGAAGAAAACTTCCATCAACAATAATTTTAAGAACTATTCACATTAGTTCTCCAGAAATTGAAACATATCCTTCTGATGTACTTATTAAGCTTCTATGATAAGAGACAAGGAAACCATGTTTTTAATAAGGACAGCTTGTGAAGCAATTTGCAACTTGACTTTAGTTCTTTATTTTCTTGTTATAAGCTGCTGATCAGATTCAGATCATTTCACTTAGTTCTAGAGTCGAGAGTATTTTAAAAGTGGCACTCATATTCCTCTGACCAAACTCGAATATCCACATAAGATGCTGCAAGGATATCAAAGTGAGAAATGAAAATGTTAATTGTTTGTCGTTAATTGGTTCTTTTTTATGACTTGTGAATGGACAATATGGGCTTATGTAACTATTTACACTAGAAAATTGTGTGGATTTTGTCAAGGGAAAACTCGAACATATAGTGGTGATGTAGTGGTAAACACTTCATATCTAGTTTACCTATCTAACCAAAGGAAGAAAAAAAATGCATGTAGCCAATGATGTGCAACTATGTTCTCAGAGACAAATTGCATTCTGATCAAGTCCCAGCACTTACCAATCTCCTTAGAACAGCATCATCCAACTCCTGTGGCTTGTTCGTTGCACCTGCATAAGTATAGGCAGACAGCTCAGACATAATAGATAGAGAATACAAGGACCAGAAAAAGCAACTTATAACATATTCTCAGAGGGCCCATCTAGAGTCACGGATTAGAGTCCATTTGACATTTAGAATCTAGAGACTATGAAGGCTTGGAGAAAATGGCCTTTCCTTCGTACATGCGGAACACCAAAACTTGACATCTTTGTAGTGTTAGGACGACGAATGGTACTTTAAACATTTTAGGTCATTAGGTTCTCTATATTTTCCTATAGTTTGTAACAAGCTGTTAATAGATCTTGATCAACACTTCAGGTCATTTCTTTCTTTTTATCTTTTTCTGATAGTCTATCGTCATGTATAGCAATATCCTTTAGGACATCCTCCTGTTCAATGGCACTTTCATTGTGCCTTCATAAATTATTGCAGTTCCGTGGTGTTCCTTTTATATGTTGACTTAAAAGAGTTAACTTGCTTGGAGATTTATGCAATAAACGTCATAAACTCCACACTTGAGGAAGAAGAAATGACCTTTTGACAGATATAAATGCTACAAAGTAATAAAACCCAAACCAGGATCGAGGATACTTCACTCAAAAACACTAAGCACTGAACATCAATTAGCAAGAACAAATATCTGAGTGAGACACCATACCTAAGTTAAAAGTTCAGAAACAGCATGAAGCTTACCAATTACAATTACCAGGTCATCAGAATTTGATGTCACCCCATCAAACTGAACTAGAAACTCTGACTTTAACCTTCTGCTTGCTTCATTCTCATTGGTAGTCCTAGTTGACATAATACTATCTATCTGTTAACCACAAAGATAGTCTGAAAGTAAGGTTTGCTACAATAGGCAACAAATGCACGTTGCATATCATTAACAATGAAAATCCCAAGCAAGCCTAGTGAAAGTCATGTACATTTTTGGTAGCAAAACAAAGGCATAGTAAGCATATATCACAAATTAAGAGTGCCAATCAGTTAAGAGTCAAACAGATAATCTATACAACGCTAATCATTTGCTTTACTTTCCGAAGTCACGAAGCAAATATCCAAATCCTATAAAGGCCTATCGATGACTTGAAAGAAAGCTTCAGTTTAACCTAACTGACAGCCGTGCTAAGTTCATGAGAGTTTGGAAACAGACAATTAAAGTTGATGACAGACAGCTTGTTCAGATTCAGAATTATCACAATCCAGGAGTAGTTTCTGCAACACCATTGGAAGTTTCTGACAACTAGCAATGTATCAGTTCATCATCAAACATGATCTTGCTTGTCCATAAAATATTTAGCCAAATCCAAAGGCCTTGAAGACGAAGTAGGCCAAGATAAAAGGTGCAGTTGTCTGAATCATGAAGGCGCAAAAGTATGATGTGTGGCAGGTGGACCTATTCCTTAAGTTCCTTTTTCTATGTTAATATAATATATGTTTGTAAGGGGGAGCATTAGAACAATGGTAGAGTTGCCACCTTGTGACCAGGGGATCACAGCTCCAATCCGTAGAACAACCTTTTGTAGCAATGAAAGGTAAAAATGCTTACAACAGAACCAATGTGGTCTAGCCCTTCAGTAACTTGCTCATACCAGGAGCTTAGTGCACCATGTTGCCCTTTTTTTGTTTTGTTGGAGTGAGTTGGAACTTGGAAATAGTCCGGCCTTCACTCTTACGCAGTGTTTTGGTGAGCGAGAAGCGCAATGAAGCGACGAGGGCCCTGGAGCTTCAAAGCGCGAAGCGCAAAGCGAAGCGCGCGCTTTTTATACATGAAGCGCAATTTTAAAAAAAATAAAAAAATATTTTTTCACAAATAAATAGAAGTATTTAAATAAGCAAGAAGCCAAGAACGCATTAAAAATAAGATAAATTCAATCCAAACACTAAAGGAAAGAGCAAATAATCCTCCATAGGACAAGCATAATAAAACTAAAATCCAAAATACAAAGAAAAACAGAGCTTAAAGAAAGGCGGTTAAACAGAGCAGGAAGGAAAGTGAAACAGAGCATAGAAAGAAGAAGAGGATATCGGAGGAAGAAAGGAAGAAGAAAAAAAAGAGTCTGCTTGTTAACAGAAGAAGAAGAAGAAGAAGGAGGAGGAAGAAAGAAGAAAGGAAGAAGAGTGGAAGAAGAAAGAAGAGGAGAAATTACCTGGTCTACGTGATGAGAGGCTGATGAGAGAGGCTGCGTTCTTTCTTTTACTTTGTGTCAAAAATCCTAAAATTTAGCTTTATATATTCTTTTCCTTTAAAACAAATCAGATTTTAACTTTTTTTTAAAAAAAAGCGCAGCAAAGCGTGCGCTTCAACACTGCTACGCTTCGCGCTTCACTGAAAAAAGCGTGCGCTTTTTTTTTCCCGCTTCGCTTCACTCGTAAAAAGCGCAGATACTGCGCCTCGCTGCGCAGAAGCGCGCGCTTTTCAAAACACTGCTCTTACGGGACAAAGAAATTTTCACTTAGATCACTTTCTTTTTTTCTGTTAACCTATCCCCCGTTCACCAGCCACCAAAGAAAACCTGTGTTTGATGGAAGGGGGGGGGGGGGCAAAGTTTCTAGTTCTTTTATTTGTTTAACACGTAAAAATGGCGAAAAAGATTGATAAGGACTCTTTCTCGTGTTAATTAAATGAGGGCCTAGTAGGAAATCATTAAGTTATTAGCTGAGGCAGCAACTGACATAATTATTGTTGACATCGTCTTACCTCATCCATGAAAATTACAGATGGCTGCCTGGAAATGGCAATCATGAAAAGTGTCTTGACAAGCTTTTCACCCTCTCCAACCTGTGAGAACAGTATAAGAATGTGAAGCTCAGAACATCAAAATGATGCAAAACAAACTCAATCAGAAGGCATAAACAAAAGAGACACACACCCACTTGGATGTTAATGAAGAAGCAGACACATTGAAAAATGTTGCCTGCGACTCTGAGGCTACTGCTTTGGCAAGCATGGTTTTTCCAGTACCTGGCGGACCAAAAAGAAGCAGACCTGTAATACCATAACATCAACCTTGTCAGAAACAAGTTCCTGGGAGTGTTATATGCGCCTGTTTGGGTGGGCTTATAAGCAGCTTATTTTAAGTGGCTTATAAGTCAAAAAGTGGCTTTTCAAAAAGTAGCTTTTAAGCCACTTATGACTTATAAGTCCAAAAATTTTTAAGTTACCAAACATATATTAATGGGCTTATTAGCTTATAAGCCACTTTTAAGCTCACCCAAACGGGCTCTATGTGAATAACATATAGAAGCAATACCTCTAGCAGGCTTTCTTAATCCAGTGAAGAGGTCCTTTCTTTTGGTAGGTAGAATTACCATCTCTAGAAGAGCTTGCTTTGCCTTTTCAAGGCCAGCTGCAGGTAAACCAATTTCATGAGCAAACGATTTCACAAATCATTACATAGGGTAGAAGGTAATGGAGAGGATAGGTTTTGGCTTCTCACCAATATCTTCCCATTTAACAGAAGGACTTCTATCCACAATTACAGAATTTATCATGTCCATCAACTTAGGATCATGCCCACTAGCAGATTCCTGTGAAGGTTTACCACTCGATATGCTATTACTTGGAACCCTCACAAAAGAGCTATCTTTCCCGGAACTAGGTGCAGATCGAGATGCTCCTTTTCGAGCAGAAGAGCTTGATTGTGGAACAGCCACTCTTTGGGTTTGTGGTGCTGAACTCTGGAGAGAACATGCCAAAATTTATTACCCAAAAGAACAACTAGTTACATTACCTTCCTTCTATTAACAAAATAATTACTCGAAAATCAAACTAAGAAATGCAGAAACAGGACAAGCAGAAATGCTGCAAGCAGTAAGCAGATGCATCAACGGGATTAACCAAGTTAGAGCAAATAATTGCTCCGTATTAGCACCAACAGCTCAGAGTAAAGTTCTAAAACTGAAAACGAACAAGTGAATGCGTCAAGAACAAGACACTAGACAGGAAAGAAAATGCAATTCCACCGGATGGAAGAGATGGACTTCTTTCCTTAGAATGAACATCTGATTTTTCTATTCAATAAAACAAACTTACACTTCACACAGCAGTTCATACCTTGACTGCAGATGTGCCACCTGGAATGGGAGTATGGGAAAAGGGAAGCAAGAAAACACACTAATCAGTACTTAGGGATTCTCCATATGATATAATTAGAAACTCAATCCAAGAAAGAACAGGATTTTTGAACCTCCACGTCGACTTAAAGTTTGGAGTCTCTCAGAAACTTGACGCTGCCATTTTGATATCTTTTGACGATATGATTTCACCTTCTCTTGTTCACTGTTAAAACCCAACAAGCCAGCCACACCCAATTACTCCATAATCCATCAGATGGCCAAGATAATCAAATATGTGAAAAACGTAATATGGATAACATATTCCCACGTATTACTTAAATCATAAACCTTTCTTTCCATTTTACAAGGTACATTGAAGCAAACCAACCCATTTTCCATCCTATGCACTTGCTGCTGTCACTACGCTATGGATAATATCTAATTTTGCATCAAATTTTAGTTATAGAACCCTTGCTAGAGGAGATAAAGAGAAAAAATATTGTTTAAAACACAAGAATCCAGTCACATGTGCATGACGCTCAATTGCACGTAAGTAAAGTAATAATATTTAAAGTACTAACTACATAAAAAATTCACATTAATACGTAGTAAACAGGAAGAAGCCAACTCATACAAGAAACAACAAACTTGTCATGGATCTCCAGGTTATTACCCTCGATGCTAAAGCATATATGTGGTTCAAAATATAGTTGCAGAATGCATGAATCTCTCCATTTTGCCTCACTGTAATGTACTCCAATAGCTAAAAAGCAACATGACAATCAAACGTCACAAGTTAGCATTTTAGACAGTTAAAAAGTAGTTCTAGAGGAAAATGAGACTGCACTTCATTCCTTCAGAAATCCCAACTCAACCGAATAATCAATCATTCAAGTAGACCTCAATCCCAAACTAGTTGAGTTTCGACTATGCAAATCCTTACATCCATTCCGTTCAACCACTGGCCATAATATTATCTTTTATCTTCCCAAACACCATCACATAATCAAATCAAATCAAATCAACACAGCAATATTAGCTACACTCATTCAATTTAAACATATTTAAAGAAAACAAATGAACTACGGTTCAACTGTACACCCTGCTCTCGACATGAACTATGTGAGCCCGTAGTTTAACAATCCTATTAAAAAGTCATATTTCTAAAAAGTTCGAACCTTTTTCCATTAAAAAAATAGTGAGTGCAGTAGACTCCGCACAATTTAACTTAAAATTCTGAATCCGCCTCTAATAAAGTCCCAGTCTTTTATTCCAATATTGCAGCATTAAACCTCCAAAAAGTTTGCCTTATGATGTATGGGCTAGATGCACGTTACCCTGTTGCAAACAAAAGCCTTGTATTTAAGTGGATAAAGGTACAGGACGGGCCCATTATCCACTTAATTTCAAAATATGTGCAACTGGTTCTCAGAGATTTGTCGGTTAATAAAAAACAAAAATTTAAAACAATTTAATCAAACAATATCAACATACAAAAAAAATGGAAACTTGATTGAAATTTTATAATAAAAAAGGTGAATACCTAGAAGTAATATAGGAAGGAACAGGAGTAGAAATGGCTTCGGCGAGTATTTTTTGAGCATTATGATAATGAGAAATAGCATCATCAGCTAATCCCCATTCTTCTGCCCTAACTGCTTTTGCGATCTCTTCTTTCGCCAATTCAAAATATCCTTTTAGCTTATACGCCGTCCGTTCATTACCCGTAGCTACTCCGTCCATCGTCCGATCGCCCTCAGGATTGATCGGGGATGAAACTGACGGTGGTGATTGAGTGTCCGAGAAGATTGAGCTTAGGGATTCTACTATGTCTTTTAGAAAACTCATTTTTTGTTATTAATTGAAGATTAGCAGAATTTGCATTTTTTTAGGTCCTGTTTGGTTGTATGACGTGATGATGATTAATGGAGAAAAATGAAAATACCTTATATTGACTTTTAAGAGATTGTAATGGTAGCTTGAAAATTGAGTTACTAGCTGAATTTTCTTTGCATAATCGAATGAAATATTGGTAAATAATACTAATGTTTTACTGCAGGAGTCTAGATCAATCAAATTATAAATTATTTTTTTATTTCACTTAATGTGGTAAAATTTAAATCGGTACGGACCATCGAGTTTAAAAAAGAAATGAAAAATTTTAAAATTTGTGATTTAATATAAATTATAAATATTTATGTGACCATGAATCATTTCATTGAAGATAAAATAATATTTTCAAAGTTAAATTATTACTCTGCCCTTTTTTTTTTAAACGAATGAATAAGAAATTGTTGTCATTATATTACTCGAAAGGATGGAGTATAATACTACATATTTACCTTGATACATGCTTGCTAAAGCAGCGGTCTAAGTAGTGAGCTATACATGAGTTAGGGTACTAAATCTTCTATTAAACAAATGCGTTACCAATGGAAAAAGTTCATAACTAAATTTCAAGGTTGCTCCAAGTAGTTTCAAACAAACTTGCAACCTTCATTGAGCCTAATGTTGTGTCCTGAAATACTTTCGCAACTGCAAAAATAGCAGATATCAAACTTCATATAGAAGTGTGTGGGTGTGTGCTGGGGGGGGGGGGGAGGGGGGAATAGTTAATGAAAAACATGTTTAGTTGCGTATGATACTGCCACATTAATCCTTTATATCTAAATTTTGAAGTATGAGTGGTTATAAGCATTCTCTATGTCGACTCCACTATTTTTGTGCTGACCATCTACTTATCACGCCTCTATGATTTTGCTAATCTTAGGAAAGTTTTAAAGTGGCTAAACTGCTAAGTATGAATAGGAATTGTTTGATATAACCATTTATGCTTTAAAGCAAATAATAATGCTTACCAAATAATGGAAGGTTACATGCTCCAAGCTTAGAATTAATTGGTAAAACTAGATCAAACATGTTATGATTTGTTCCTTTCAAGAAATTGTTGATCCCTGCGGGTCGTTTTCTTTCTAATCTATCTTTTCATTAGTATTTTCCAATTCAGCAAAACATTTTCTGGAGCAAGGTAAAGTTTCAAGAACCAGTAGCCTCAGTTATTCATGCATAGAAACAAAATATATCATCATCGAAGCTGTAGTGGAACTCATTGTCACATGTTACTTGGATAATTTGTTAAAGTTTTTCAATTCTAGACTATGATCATTAATAATCTAAGTTAAAACTCAGTCAATAATTCAGGAACATGGAACTTAATGATTTTCACATAAACTGTAATTCAATCAAGAAACATACTTGAATCAGCCATAGCATTCTTCTTGACTTGATTAAGCGGAAGCACTTGATTTTGTGTTCTTGAGAAATTCCAATATCTCTCTCTTTCCTTACTGTAATTTTTCAGAATAAGCTTTGGATGGAGTTACGATATTCTACTTTATAAGGAGAGAGAGAACCTTCAGTTTAACCCACTAATCTCACTCTCCATCAAAGTAGGGTCATGTGAAGTTCATCTAAAATAACTTCCCCAACAACCAATAGGAATTTAGCTAGCTTTAGGCCTGGGCATCGAGCGAGCGAGCCGAGCCCGAGCCGAGCCCAACCGAGCTTACTATATTACCGAGTCGAGCCGAGCTTGAGCCGAGCCGAACCGAGCTTTAAACTATACCGAGCCGAGCCGAGCTCGAGCCGAGCTCAACCGAGCTTTGCTAGAGTTTGACCGAGCCCGAGTCGAGCCCGAGCCGAGCCCGAGCTGACTCTTTTTCTTTTGTGTCCTCATACTTAATAATATAAAAAATAATATTTTTTTTCATCATAATCGTTAAAAAAACAGTTTTAGAGATGATAGTTAAAAATATGATAAGTAGTTTTAACCTATAACTTATGTTAAAAGTGTTAGTTATTTTAATTTGATTTGATTTAAAACATCTATAAGAATGATTTTAATTACTACAAACGATATAGTTAATTGTAAAAGTAAAGTTGAGATTATTAAATCAAAGTACACCATAAGCAGAATTTTTATAGTTAAAACAAAAGTAATATAATCAAAAACTTTGCAGTAGATTTATTCTAAAGTCTTTGCTTAAAATTTTGATACATCATAAGAAATAAAATAATAACAATTTTATACTCTAAGCTTCTAAGCTAGACAAAGATTCTTCATCACTGGAAACAAAATCAACATGGAACACCAGGTTTTGTAGGCTTAACCTTTACATTATGAGAAAAATAAATTTGCTTATGTCAAATAAATAAGGATAAGAGTACAAGTTTATCAATTGTTAATTATATTAAATATTAAGTAGACTTCAAATTAGTAATTGAGACTAATGAATGAAAGTTATATTTTAAAGAGAAAATTACATAATAAATCAAGCTAACCGAGCCGAGCCGAGCCAGCTCTGTCGAGCCGAGCTTTGACCGAGCCGAGCTTGACCGAGCTTTGACCGAGCCGAGCCGAACCGAGCCCAACTTTGAATAAAACCGAGCCGAGCCCGAGCCGAGCCTCTTTTCAAAATGAGCCGAGCCGAGTCGAGCTAAAAGGCAATCGAGCCGAGCCGAGTTCCGAGCTGGCTCAGCTCTATGCCCAGGCCTAGCTAGCTTAATAATTTATTAAACAAAAAATAATAAATAAATAGTGGGTCAAAACTAACATTCTCTCGCTTGGCGCACGTGATTTATTCACTTAATGGTTTAATAAATATTTCAATCATGATATGCACAATTAATGCTAAACTCCAGCGGCATTCGTTGTTATTGAGCAAATCAACTAATATGAGTCATGGCGGTCATACATCACTCGACATAATCCCTTCCATGTACTACAATACTAGTCTATTACCCAACACAACCTTTAGAAATACATAATGGTCCAACGATAATACTTAGAATATTTTATCTAAGCCACAACATGTTGCTCATCATTCTCAACATTATGTATACAAGAGAAAATAAGTAATGCAGAAACATTTATACTAATGAGCTCAAAGTGTCAATTTCATAAATATCATAAAGTTTTACATAAAGTTTTACATAAGTCATACATTGTTATCAATAATGCCAATTCTTTCAACATGTTCTGTAAATGCTTGGGGTGGTAATCATTTTGTCAAAGGATCAACAATCATAATTTTGGTGCTAATACCTTCAATTGACACTCTATTTTCCTACACTTCTTCCTTAAGTTTAAGGTATTTCAAATCTATAGGCTTAGCACCATTTGTATACCTATCATTCTTAGAGAAGAAGACTGCTAAGGAATTATTACAATAAATTTTCAGCGGCTTGGCAATATTGTCGACTAGTCCAAGTCTTGAAATAAAGTTCCTCAGCCACTTAGCCTGAACTGTAGCCTCAAAGCATGCCACAACCTCAGCTTCCAAGGTAGATCCAATTGTGATAGACTGCTTCGCATTCTTCTACAATATTGCTTCTTTAGCTAACAGGAACAAATATTCAAATGTGGATTTTCTTGTATCCTCAAAACCACCATAATCTGAATATCCAACAACATCAAGATGATCAAATTTTCTATAAGTGAGCATATAATCATTTGTTCCTTGCAGGTATCTCAACACTTTCTTTGCAGCCATCCAATGATCCATTCCTAGATTGCTTTGATATCTACCCAGCATTCCAACAGCAAAACTGATGTCTGATTTGGTACGTGTTTGGGCATCCATTAAGCTCCCAACTATGGATACATAAGGAATATCTTTCATTTGCTTACATTTCAATTCATTCTTTGGACATTGATCGAGGCTGAATTTATCTCCCTTCTGAATTGGAACGAGACTTGATGAGCAATTTTCCATTCTGAATCTCTCTAGAACTTTATTAATATAGGCCTTTTGAGACAGCCCCAATAATCCTTGTGATTTATCCCGGAATATTTATATTCCGATCGCATAGGTTGCTTCTTGTATATCTTTCATTTCAAAGTTCTTAGAAGAAGTTTCTTGGTGTCATGCATCATACCAAGATCATTAGTAACAAGCAAGATGTCATCAACATACAAGATTAAAATTATAAACTTACTCCTACTGACCTTCAGATATATACATCGATTAACGATGTTTCCCTTGAATCTAAAGGCGACAGCAGTTTCATGAAACTTAAGATACCATTGTCGGGAAGCTTGTTTAAGCCCGTATATTGATTTCTTCAGTTTACACACTATGTGTTCCTTTCCTTTAACTTCAAACCCCTCTAGTTGATCCATATTAACTTCTTCCATTAAATTTCCATTTATTTGATGTAGCTCTAATTCATAATGAGCCACCAAAGCCATTATAATTCTAAGTGAATCTTTTTTAGAGACATGTGAAAATATCTTTGTATAATCAATGCCATGTTTTGAGTAAAACCTTTGGCAACAAGTCTGGTCTTGTGACATTCAATATTACCATTTGAGTCGCGTTTGGTCTTGAAAACTCATTTACACCCGACTCTTGCAAAATTCTGGTAATTCGACAAGGTCCCAAACTTCATTCTGCTCCAAAGATTTTAACTCATCTTTCATAGCATTTGACCACTTATCAGAATTACTACTTTCAATGGCTTGTGAAAATGAAACTGGATCATCATCAATTTCCAAGTCATCCAAATCAATTTTCAGATCAGTTTCTGACTCGTGTAAATATACCAAAAAATCATCAGAAATAGCATGTCTCTTTTGTCTTTGAGATTTTCTTAATGCTACTTCTTGCAGTACATCTACTGCTGGTTCATCGATTATGTTTTCATTATGAATAACGGGATCATCAATTTGTCGTTCTTGTTGGTTGTTAGTCGGTACAACAACTTCAGGAACAACCACTTTAGATTAAGTATAAGGTAAAGGAATTTGCACCCTGACTTCTTAATTTCCACATTACGTGGTTCTTCGCTCTCACAATCTTCACAATTCTCAATGAACCTAGCACTTTCTATTTCAACAATTCTAGTACTATGATTAGGACTAGTAAAATCTATACTCATTTGATTTTTCTGGATAACCAATGAAGAAACCACTAATTGTCCGTGAATCCAGTTTCTTTTCTTGTGGATTATAAAATTTTTACTTCTGCCGGACAGCCCCAAACATGTAAGTGCCTTAAACTAAGTTTCCTACCAGTCCAAAGTTCAAAAGGTGCCTTTGGAACTGCCTTACTAAGAACCTGATATGCGGCGAGAAATATATATTTAGAGTCTTGTTTTGCCTCATATTTGTGACCTTTGTACACCAAATGAGTTGATATTTTAGTGTTCTTGAGCTTATTACGTGTGTGTACTTGTGTATGAACGTACTTGGAGATAATTGATGGATCTGGAGCTGAGATGAGAAGAAATGGAGCTTTGAAGTCTGAGTAGAAGCCCACGACTTGACCGAAAACCAAGGTGTGGAGGAAAAACAAAGAAAAATTGAAGAATCAGTAAATTAAGCATGTTGCGTCGCGCCAAGCGTTGCGCGATGCAACAGGGGAGATATTCAGAGAACATGAAATTTTGAAATCCTTCAAAAATTGGCCTAAGGCACCGCACTGCGTTCATCCCGACTTTATTTTGGATTCCCGACTTGTGTCGGTCTATGGGGACGATAAAAGCCCTAAAACACGTCCCAAAACAGATCTTTTGACCTGGAGAAGAGCAAAAGGAGGCTAGAGCTTGGGATACTTCAAGAACACAAGAGTTTTTCTTAAATTCTTCCTTCCCTTTTGTAATTTATTCATTCATGAATTACTTAAACATGATTGTTATGAACATGAGTGGCTAAATTACCCATTCTAGGGTTGATTGAACCACTACATTACTTATGTGTGACGAATATTGGTGCCAATGAATGAAAACTTGTTAATTATTTCTAATCTAAGTATTTATGTTTGATTTACTATTGATTGGAAGGGCCTCTGGGGATAGATTCATAAGTTAGGGTTAAATACTTAGCACTATATCAACTTAAAACCAAGGTATTACTTAGGTTGTCAACAAGGTGATTTGTGACCATTCAACCTGATTGTGAACAATACTTATAGTCTTACATATCTTCACTAATAAGTTAGAAAATTGGTTAGTGAAAGTTATAATTATTATACGGAAGTAAATAGTTGTGAATTTGAAGCAAGTGTCCAATAGGAAGAACCAAGTTGAATTCGTTAAGTATTTATTCTAATACATAGGTAGGAGTTGGGTAGATCAATCCTAGGTTTCCTTTTCCTGAATTAATACTTTCTCTATTACTCACGATTTATTTATTTATTTATTTATTTATTTTATTGTTAATTAGTTGATACTATACATCTAACTTAAGATAAAAATCCCTAGCTAGAAGTTGATCGATAGATAAATTAGTAAGAATAATGACTAGAATTCGAGTGTTCTCTGTGGGATTCGACCTCGGGACTTTTAGTACCGAGCTATATTTGTCGCGACCGTTTAGTCCCTTTTATAGGGCATAGTTGGGCGTGATGAGAACTCTATTTAGTAAGTGCACAACAGTCTTTAAAGCATACATCCACAATGAAGCGAGTAAAGATGAATTACTTAACATACTCCTAACCATTTCTATTAATGTATGATTACGCCTTTCAGCCACACCATTTTGTTGTGGTGTGCCAGGCATTGTGTATTGAGCACATATGCCACGTTTATTTCTAGAAATTTAGCAAATAGACCAGGATGTTATCCAGTTTCATCATATCTTTCATAGTACTCACCACCTCTATCTGACTTGATTATTTCGTCTTTCTGTCTAATTGTCATTCAACTTCATTAATAAATACCTCTAAGGCATTTATTGCTTGAGATTTTTCGTGCAACAAATAGACATAACCATAACGTGAAAAGTCGTCAATAAAGGTGATAAAGTACTTTTCCTTATTGAAAGATGGAACATCAAAAGGACCACAAATATCAGCGTGCATAATTTCAAGAAGTTGTGTGCTTCTTGTGGTTCATTTCTTTGTGTGTTTTGTTTGTTTTTCTTTAATACAATTCACATAAAAATTTAGGTCTGTAAAATCCAAATCTGGAAGGATTTCATTCTTAACTAATCTTTCCAGTCTTTCTTTGGACATATGACCTAAACATCGATGCTACAAATAAGCAGAGTGTTCATTCACCAAACTACATTTATCGGAAGGTACATAATAAGTTTCAAATAAGTCTAAGTGACGGCCAGTATCTAGGATTTATCGATAAGTCCTGATAGCTTGAACTGGAGCCTTCACTCTATTCCTCATGTACACAAATCTTTTGTTCTAATTTATGATTTGGGTTGTAAGGAATCCCTGCATCATATTAGAAACATGAACAGTACAACTAGAGTCAATCCACCAAGTATTATAAGGAACTTCAGTTAAATTTAATTCTAGACATGTAAAAGCACAAGGCTTACCTTTCTTCTCGAACCATGCCTTATGTTTTAGGCAGTCTTTCTGAAGTGGTCCATGTTTTCCACAGAAACGACACTTGTCATTCTTGTGTTCCTTCTTACGTACTTGATGAGAGGACTCACTAATATTAGGTTCCTCTGTTTACCCTTAACATGCTTCTTTCCTTTCTTTCCAGCTCCTTGATGGCTTACAAATTTAATGGGGTGGGTTCCTTTGATTCTTTAGCCTTGTTTCCTCCTGAACCAACATTCTGTGTAATTCATGCACGTTCCATTTTTCTTTTAATGGTATTATAGTTCATTTGGAAAGGACCATACTCAGACAGTAATGAGTTGATGATGAACTGCACAAGGAAATTTTCATCCACTTCCACTCCCAGAGTCTTAAATCTTGCTGCTATGTTTGTCATTTCAATGACATGGTCATGCATGGTACGTGAACCATCAAACTTCATGGTGGTCAAAGTACCCATTAGTGTCCCAGCAAGAGACCTATCAGCAGTTTGAGAGCGTTCGTCTACAAGTCTTAGAAGCTCTTTGACACTTTCAGTGTTGGGAAGAGCAGGCTTAATGTTGCCCGCAGTACTCATTCGCATGAACATTAGGCTTAATCTGTTAGATATATCCTATTTCTTAAAATAGGACTTTTCTTCAGCAGTGCTAGTTGCAGTAATAGCAGGCTTCTCAGTGTAGAGTGCAACATCAAGATCCAAAACTCCAAGATGGAATTTGATCTCTTCGCACCACTATGAGAAGTTCAGTCTATTAAAGATCGTAACAAAAGCAAAGTGCGAATGAAGAGCAAGTGCTGCAAATAGAATATGCTCGTTCGTTAATGTTTTGAGTTATACACTAAACATACTATCAGTTCAGAAATTGTTTTATATAGACTTTAAATGTATCTTGATGTTCACCTTTGGGCAGACTGCCAAAATACTAACTTTAGATATTATGATGCTTAATATAAATTAACATAATTTGATGATTTTTAATGTACCTATTAATAATATTTATTATCTTTGGATAAATAAATAAAACTAATGGTACATCTAAATTATCTCTTTAATGTTTCACGATTATAAGAACAAACAATCAACCTTTGGGCGATCCATAAATGTCTTATAACCATGAACTTCAATTTACCTATAATTTATATCGAGTATAAGCATTAAATTTATGGATAAATGAATATAAGTTCAACCATTAATTTTGGAATTAATAATTTATAAAGATTCGACCATTTTGTTGATTAACAAATCTATCTTAATAATTCCAAAAAAACTATGTAAGTAGTAATCTTTCAGATTTCATTAAATTAAAAAAATCTGGCGGATTCACAAAGTTTTGGCTTAAGAGTATAATATAGCATTGAAGGGTTGAACTCTGGATTTATTACTGCTTTTAGGCTCACTACAAATTATATCTAAGCTTAACATAGAGCCTGTTTGGGTGAGCTTAAAAGTGGCTTATAAGCCTATAAGCCCATTAAAATATGTTTGGTAACTTATTTTGGCTTATAAACCATAAGTTGCTTAAAAACCACTTTTTGAAAAGTTAGGAAACCCAAAATGGCTTTTAAGTCACTTTTTGACTTATAAACCACTTAAAATAAGCTGCTTATAAGCCCACCCAAACAACTTAAAAGTGGACTAGTCCATGAGATGAAAACAAAGAGAGAAATTGAATACACATAGATTGGATTAAGTTGACGTCTCACTTTAATAAACAACATAGCTCTATACTTCAAAGTACTCATTCTGTTCCAATTTATGTGGCAGCATTTTATTATTAGTATGTTCCAAAAAGAATGTCATCATTCTAAATCTGACAACCATTTAACTTCAAAATTACAGTTTTGCCATTACTGAAATGATTTACAACCACACAAACATCTATGCCTTATTTTAGACCACAAGTAATTTCAAAAGTCTATCTTTATTTCGTAAACTTCGTGACGAGTCAAACTATGACACATAAATTGGAACAGATGGAGTAGTCAGTAATAATTCTTAGTGCAATATGAATTCATAAAAAGACAAATCATTAATTAATTCAAGGAAAGAGGCTAAAAGTGAATCTTTTACAGATTGTCCAGATACTATTGAATGATGGACTATCACTTACAACTTCACGGCCATTCTTCATGATCACAGAGTTGCTAACATTCATGAAATAAAATAACATTAGCAAATAGCAGAATGTGAGTTGCTAACATTCATGAATAAACAGAACCTTTCAATATCGTGTTTCAAAAGATAAAGTCATCGTGAGACATTAGACAATTTAGTAGTTGTAAGGGGCGTTTGATTTAATTAAGATTAAGACGTCTGAATCTAAATACACATCTAAATATCAAGATGTTGTCACTAGAGAATACTGAATCATTAAGATTTTTTATTTTTCAACATCTGGATGAATATAATTTATCTAATAATTAAATATATACAAAATAGTTATTAAACAAAATAATATTATTATCTAACAAAATATGAAATATTTACAAATATTTTTTTAGAACTTTTAGACTACTTGAAAATGCAAGTAAATATTATGTATGAACAAATACAAAATTATTGCAATGAAATGTATTCATAAAGATTTCAATGTGTTCTCGCTCCAAGTCTGGAAGATTATCCACCACATAAATAATTATAACTTGAAACCTTTTTGTTTAATTATTGAGTAATATTATTTTGATAACTTTGTTGTCATATTATAAGGTGAATAATTATGTTTTTTTTGGTGCAAAATGAACATAAGTGGGTGAAAGTTACTTGTAAAATTTCTGAAATTCTGTTGAAGATGAGAACTAGTGCTTTAGGCTTTGATAAATAAAGATGAACGTGAGAGAGACGAGAGAAAAGAGGGGAAAGGTCCCCATAAGTTTCAATAGAAGAATAGGGGACAAGACCAAGTCAAAGGTAGATTAGTTTAAGTGGGGGTTGAAGTGTAGTCATTAACAACTTGTGGGCAAAAAAAATATTTTCGGATTTACAAAAACACCCCAATTTTCAAATTTTCAATCTCCCTCCTTCCCACCTACTTTTACACTCTCTCTCATATTTCAAATTATTTCAAACTTATTCTCCTACTTCTCTTCTTTCTCTCTCTCTCTCTCTCTCTCTTTTTTCTTCTTCATTCTTCTTCTTTCTTCTAGCTTTCTTTTTAAATTTTATTTCATCACCATCCACATTATTTTTCTTTCTTGTTCTTCGTATCAATTTTATTTTTCTTTGTTCTTCTCCGTTTTCTTCCTTCCCGTTTCATTTTTTTAAGTTTTTTTTTAATTCTAGTCGTTTTACACATCTTTTCAGATGTGTAAACATATTTTCTGTATGTTTATACAATTTTGGAGATGTGTTTTACGACTGGAAAAAATGTGTACACATCTCGTCTTATGTGTACACATATTATAATATGTGTACACATCTCGTACACATATAATAATATGCGTACACATCACATGAGATGTGTACACATATTATTATATTTGTACGAGATGTGTACACATATTATTATACGTGTACACATATTAATAATATGTGTACACATATTATAATATGTGTACACATCAGACGAGATGTGTACACATCTGAATTATATGTGTACACATTTCAACTGATGTGTACACATCCTTTTATTGGAGTGGTGGAGGGTGGTGGGGTGGTGGTGGAGGGTGGTGGTTGCTGGTGGAGGGTAATAAAAGGTGGTGGTGGGTAGTGGAGGGTGGTAGGAGGTGGTAGAAGGTGGCGGTGAGTGGTGGTGGAATAGTGGATGGGTGGGGGAGGGGGTGATAGGGGTGGGGCCGGATGGGGGGTAAGGGTAGATGGGGTGGGTGATGAGAGATGGGGGCTTTGTGTAAATAAAAAAATTTGAGGGGCTTTTAAAATGTTAGTAATTAGTACTAATCTTAAAAGTGTCCCTTTTACCTATTTTTTGAGACTTGAGTCCTAAAAAACTATTTAAAAACTTATGAGTCTCTCTCGCCCAAAAACCTCGAGAGAGACGTGGAAGAGTGATCCCGAAAAATGTGCCATCGATTTTAAAAGCATCTTAATATATATTATACACATTCTTCCACAGATCTATTTAATTAAGAGATATTCATATGCATTAGGTGATGTTCACTTATTGGGCAGATCTATTTAATTAAGAGATATTCATATGCATTAGGTGATGTTCACTTATTGGGCAGATCTATTTAATTAAGAGGTATTCATATGCATTAGGTGATGTTCACTTATTGAGCAGAGATCTAAACCATTCTAATTCAGACCTTCATTAAGTGCAAATAAATGAGGTCTCTTCTAGTATAAATTACTCCATCCGTCCCAAAATAAGTGTCTGCATTTGATGGTTTGAAATTAAAGTTGTGTGTAATGTGGACCAGTGCTTTTAAATCTTGTGGTCCAAAACAAATTTTGGAATTAAAGAGTTACCAAATATGCACTCTTTTTGGGACAAACTAAAAAGTAAATGTAGACACTCATTTTGGGATGGAGGGAGTACATAATTAGGAACTAGGGTTCACATAAAATTAGCTTTTATGGAAAATTACTACTTCTTAAACCTGGCTCGGATACCACATGTTAAAGTTTTTCGATTCTTGACTATGATCATCAATAATCTAAGTTAAAACTCAGTCAATAATTCAGGAACATGGAACTTAATGATTTTCACATAAACAATAATTCAGTCAAGAAACATACCTGAATCAGCCATAACATTCTTCTTGACTTGATTAAGCGGAAGCAATTGATTTTGTGTTCTTGAGAAATTCCAATATCTCTCTCTTTCCTTACTGTAATTTTTCAGAATAGGCTTTGGATGGAGTTACGATATTCTACTTTATAGGCTGAGAGAGGACCTTCAATTTAACTCACTAATCCCACTCTCTATTAGGCCTGGGCAAAGCGCTGAGCCGACTCGGAGCTCGGCTCGGCTCGAATGTCTTTTAGCTCGGCTCAGCTCGGCTCATTTTAAAAAGAGGCTCGGCTCGGCTCGGGCTCGTTTAAAATTTGGCTCGGCTCGGATAAGCTCGGTCAAAGCTCCGATCAACTCGGTTAGCTTGATTACTAAAAAGTTAAAATTTTACATTTTATTTAATGTTTTAATGCAATAATTAATAATTGATAAACTAGTACTTCTATCCTTATTTATAATTATGATCAAAAGAAAAAATTTAAAAATATTATTTTCTATATTATTAAGTATGGGAACACAAAATAATATAGTCGGCTCAAACTCGGCTCGAGCTCGGTCAAACTCTAGCAAAGCTCGGTTGAGCTCGGCTCGGGCTCGGGCTCGGCTCCGTATGATATAAAGCTCGGTTCGGCTCGGCTCGGTAGCATAGTAAGTTCGGTTAGGCTCGGCTAGGGCTCGGGTCGGGGTCATGCAAAGTTTATCTAAAATAACTTCCCCAACAACCAATAAAAATTTAGCTAGCTTAATTATTTATTAAACACAAAATAATACGTAATAAATAGTGGGCCAAAACCAACATAATTAACTCTCCATTTACCAATCCCATCACCATGCTTTCACAAATAAAGACACCTGTATGTGTCTTCTGAAATTCATATGTCATCTTAATTTGTTCTAATCCCCTGATGATTCTCTTCATATCATTTGACTAGAATTTCCCTAGTACTTAAGAATCCTCAATAAAGTGCAAAATGAAGTTTTTGCTAGGAGAAAAGAACCATGTAACAATACAGTTGCAAAAGGTTTGGATGTATGAAGAGCATGGCCCTAAAGAAGTACTCAAGCTAGGAGACTTCCCAATTCCTTGTCCTCAACATGATCAACTACTTGTTCAAGTCAAAGCTGCAGCATTGAATCCTATTGATTTCAAGTTACGTCAACGACCCGTTGTCCCTTTGGATTTTCCTGTGAGTACATACTTTACTTGTAATCACAATAAGAATCGTCCACAGCCTTATAAGAGCATGCATAGAGAGAATAAGATCACACTCATTCTCGATATGGATTTCCCTCTACTTGCATGCACCATGGCTTTATTTCATCCAAAAACTACCTGTTTAAGAGCCTATATATATATATATATATATATAATAGAGTATATTGAACAACATACCATACTGAACAATGAACATAATGATCTTTGCGCAGGGTGTCCCAGGTTGTGACATGGCTGGAATTGTTGTGGGAAAAGGAGATTCGGTATTAAGATTTGAAATAGGTGATGAGGTTTATGGGAACATTCAAAATTTCACCTTTGATAAAATAAAGCAGCTGGGAACATTAGCAGAGTTTATAGTAGTTGAGGAGGAATTAGTAGCAAGGAAGCCAAAAAATATTTCATTTGAGGAGGCAGCCAGTTTGCCTGTGGCACTTCAAACAGCCATTGAAGGCTTTAAAACAGTGGACTTTAAGAAGGGGCAGAGTGTTTTTATAGTTGGTGGTGCTGGTGGTGTTGGATCCTTGGTTGTTCAGCTAGCTAAGCAATTGTATGGGGCTTCTTTAGTCACAGCAACTACAAGTACTAGCAAGGTGGAGTTTGTCAAAAGTTTGGGTGCTGACAAGATTGTGGACTATACAAAAACTAGATATGAAGACATTAAGGAGAAATATGACCTTGTCTATGATACAATAGGTAGTTCTATTTCATTTTGTTTTCTTGTCCAAACATGTTTGTTGCTACAATTTTAACTGAATTATTATTTCGGAAGAAAACAAATTTATCCGAGTAAAGAAGGAATAAAACCATCTTCTAATGTTATTTTTCTCTATAGCATATTTTAAAGCAAAGTTGTAACACTTGTTATTAGGTGACTCCAATAATTCGTATGTGATGGCCAAGGAAGAAGCACCAATTATTGACATAACATGGCCTCCATCGAATCCTAGAGCAGTGCATTCAAGCTTGATAGTATCTGGACAAGTTCTGGAGAGGCTTGAACCATATTTGGAGAACAGAAAGCTACAGGCGACAATTGATCCTGCAAGTCCATTTCACTTCTATGAAGTTATCGATGCGTTTAGGTACTTAGAAACTGGACGAGCCAGAGGAAAAGTTGTGATTTCTCCCTTTCCTTCAACACACGAGTATGAATTCCTGTGATATGTCATTGGTCTATCTGGAAACCTCCCGCGAGGAAAATAATTAGCCAAAAAAAAAAAAAAAAGTGTTCCCAAGCAACTTTTTAATGTGATTATTATATGATAAATGTAATGAAGTATTACTAAGGTCAATAAAGCTATAAATTTAATGTGTAACTTTCATCCTTTCTATTGAACGTACATCGTGCAGAGCAATGATCTCAGTAATTTCATTCAGATAATCTCAATTTAACTAAAATGTTTACTTGAGAAACGGAAACAGTTTTAGACTGGCTATGGTTTTTAATCAGTTATTTATTATTCAGATTGGTCTCAAGTGCAGTAAGAATATGGTTCTTGGGGATGGAATTTGCCCGTCAACCCTGTTGGGGTTATTGCTTTTATATTTTCTTCTCTATCCCAGCATGAAAAATTACCGTTTGATTTGTTAATACAGATTGGCCGAGACAAGTTTAATTAAGTTATTTATTATTCAGATTGGTCTAGACAAGTTTTTATATTTTCTTTGCTATCTCAGTCTCTGTTAATATTTAAGTGAAGGTCATCGATTTTCGTCATGTCTAAATTGTCTCCATTTTTGTAGCATTTTATTTTACCGCCCAACTTTTTTTTTTTTTTGGGTCGTCCTTCAAAATAACAACCTACATTTTTCTAGTAGGTCGAGTTTTTTTTATATTAACACCTATTTTTTTTTTTTTTTTTGGTTATAGTCGTCCTTCAAATCAACGATCCACCTTTTTGTAGGTCACTTTTTTTATAAGGGAAGGTATAATTGAAATGGGGGAGGGGATAACATAGTGAAAATTAGGTTAGTCAACCAATGTAATGTGCTTGAAAAATAAAGAATGGAATTCAAGAACAAAGCTACTTTTATTACCCAACTGATCATAAGCTCTACTAACTATTACAAGTTCCAAAACAATACAGAGAAATGGAAAGATTGAGAGAAAGGGAAAGGAAGTAGAAGGGAGAAGAAGAAGACGGGAAAGAGAGAGAAAGAGTGTTCAGCTGTAACTAATTTCATAAATGCTTTGGCTGTTACTCCCTTCCATTTTATGGTTGGGATTGTTGTTAAGAAAGATGCAATCCTGGCCCTTCTTTCCAACCGCCTGTGAGATTTTTTTCTCCACCGTTGGATTACTCCCTTACATGACTTTTAATGAAGTCACGTGTCTGCTCCTATTTTTTTTTCCTATTTTCTTTTATTTCTCCTTATTCCTTCTACTATAACAGTACTCCACCCTTCAACACAGATTTGTCCTCAAGGGTGTAGAGTAGCCACGAACTCTGGAAATTGTTGCTTCAAATTGTTCCAGTTCTCCCATATAGCATCTTCAGGAGCTAAATTGGACCAATGCACGAGAACTTTGACCACGGCTCGATTGCCTTCCTTCACCATTTTCCTCTGCAGTATGGCCAAAGATTGAACCAGTACTTGACCCTCACTGCCACATAATGGAGGATCATGTTGAGTCTGGACATGAGGTCCAACTCTCTTCTTCAGCTGAGACATATGGAGTACTTGATGGATGAGATAATCGACTCGCAATTCAAGTTTAAAATCCACGCTCCCTACTTTCTTCAACACTTTATAAAGGCCAAAATATTTACCACACAGCTTCACATTTTTCCCGACATTGATTGAACCTTGCATGTATGGTTGGAGCTTCAAGTACACCCAATCTCCTTCCTGTAGTGTCCTCTCTGACCTTCTCTGATCAGCATAAAACTTCATCCTAGCTTCTGCCTCCTGTAAGTTTTGTTGTAGAGTCTGTAGTATCTGTTGTCTTTGTATTACTAAGGCCTCTACTGCTGGAGTCGGTGACTGAATCTGAGGCCCAATAGAAAGCTGAGGTGGTGCATAACCATACACGTCTGGGAAGGGTGTACATTTGAGGGTAGTGTGAAAATTTGTGTTGTACCAGCATTCCGCTAGAGTTAGCCACTTATGCCGCTGTTTAGGTTTCTGAAAGCACATAGCTCTTAGATAAGACTCCAGACATCTATTAACTCTCTCAGTTTGAACATCTGATCGAGGATGATATGCAGTGCTCATATTTAGGATGGTACCCATTGATTTGAACAAAAACTGCTAGAAGGTACTTGTGAAAATATGATCCCTGTCTGAGACAATGGTAGTAAGCAACCCATGTAACTTATATATCTCATACATGAACACTGCAGCTACATCCTTAGCTGAAAAAGGGTGTTTAAGGGCAATAAAATGGTTGTACTTGGTCAGCCTATCTACTACCATTAGTATAGGGTCTTTGTTCTCTGATATAGGCAGCCATTCAATGAAATCAAGTTATATATCTATCCAAGCTTGTTGAGGTATGGGTAATGGTTGTAATAAACTAGGGTAGGGATTAGTTTATGTTTTAGTTTTCTGACATGTGTCACATTCTTCTACTAGCTTCTTCATGGTAACCTTCATGTTAGGCTAATAAAAGTGCAGTTGTGCTCTTTTCAATGTGGCATGCTGACCAGAGTGCCCACCAATTGGTGACTGGTGAAATTGATCTATGACTTTCTCCCTAATATCACCAGACTCTCCAATGTACAGCTTATTGTAGTACCTCAACACACCTTGATGTCAAGTAAACCCGAGGTGACTACTAGGGTCAACTAAGACTTCTGATAGCAACAACTGAACATGTTGATCCCCTTTATAGAATTGTGTCACCTCCTGCATCCATGTGGGAACTACTGCACTCATTGCTTTAGTGGTAGCTTTCAGGACCACTGCTTGATCTACATCTCCTCTTCTTCTGGATAAGGCATCAGCTGCCTTGTTATCTGCTCCCTTCTTATACTGAACTTCATAGTCTAGACCTAGTAGTTCTTACAACCCTTTTTGCTGCAAAACAATGGTAATCTTCTGCTCTAGAAGATACTTTAGGCTTTGGTGGTCAGTTTTAATCACAAAGTGACCATATTGGATGTAGTGTCTCCATCTGTCAACAATAGCTAGTACAGCCATGCACTTTTTTTCATAGGTAGATAAACCAATGTGCCATTGCCACAATGTCTTGCTAAAATAAGCTATATGCCTACTTTCTTTCTGCAACACTGCTCCAATGTGAATGGCTTGGTGAAATAAGTCAATGCTAACACCGGAGCTCATGAATGGCTTAGTGAAATCAATCAATGCTAACACAGGAGCTTGTATCATAACGTTGCTCCAAAACGCAAGTATATGTGGTCGACAAGTAATAAAGTGACGAGTTGAGTATCTTTCTCACCAGGACTATTGTTAATAATTGTATTCTAGCAAATAATTTTCTAAAAACTATTCACTGATCTTTTTCAATGATGTTTGTGATTTTTACTAAGTAAAACAATAATTAAAAACAAGTAATTAAATCAAGTATTCGAGAGCAAATTATGAGTTGTTATGAATAAGAGAGAGACGGTCCAGACTTAGAGCGAAAAACAATCCAGTTGAGTTTTTCAGTCGATTCTACTCCTTGATTTCCTAGATTGCTAACTAACAGGTTAGATATATTCGTGAAAACCTATTGATTCTTCACGACTCTGTGCAAGCTACTCTAACGCCTATATTTCTATGGAATTAAATCACTTGCACGCATTAAAGAACTCTGTATTTAGCTAAGCAAGGCGAATAGGTATATGTCTATCCTACCCGCAAATCGATTCCCTAATGCCCAGGTTCACAATCAAACCATATTCTTTCATATGTGCGTTCATAAATTTCCTCTGTCGAGTTCAACTTATAAACTATATATAGTGTTCAATTATCGGGCCCTAATAACAAACAATTAAGCACAAGAAAGAATAAACAATCTGTATTGGTAAATCAATGATAGAAATCAACTTTCAAACATCAACATTCATGTAATTGCCCTAACTCTAGAACAAATAAACTATAGAATTAAAGAAAAGGATAAGAGAAAGAGAGAAAAAATCATTTAGAAGACATCTAGGGCTCTTCTACTCTCCTCCACGTCCAACTCCCATAAAAATCTAAGTTATAATGTATTTATAGTGTTTACAAAATATTAGACTAAGTTAAACCAACTCCTAGACTATGTTGGAAAAGTTGGGGTCGCCATGTTTCATGTTGTTCTAAAGGCGTCGCCTCTGGGACAGCCTTGACAAAACAGAGGTGCTCAAATCTCCAAAAGCTTTCTCTGGGCGCTGTATGCCAAACAGCCCTTGATGGTGAAGGCTGTGCTGAAGGCGTCGCTTGCGAAACAGCCTTCCATAGTCTGAAGCTGTGACAGATATACAGCTTGCACCATACCCTTGTCTTGTAACATCCTATTTCACCATTTTGCTAAGTCCATCAACTCCTCTCATCGAATAATTATTTCTTGCTCGAATTTATCATTCTTTGCTCTGTTTACACTTGTTCAAGCCCTACAAGCACAACTACGGAAAATGAGTGCAAAACCATAATCATAGCATAAAAGGAACGAGTAAAGTAATACAAATGCAAGGAAATATTAAGGAAATATAGGCATACATCACCAAATATCACCACCCCAGACTTAGACCCTTGCTCTCCCTCGAGAAATCACCCTAAACAACTCCCCAACTAAATACCAACACTTGATATAACAGGTCTACCTATGGTTATGATTGATACCGACCATTAGACGAGAGCATAATATACATACCAAGTGACCCATAACATGCCAAAAATTGACCACATTTCAAAACACTAGAACAACCAACTCGAGACATCTCAATTTCAAAAATCGACTCAATAGAACCGAGTTTTCACAAAATCACACACATTCGCTCAACCAAGAAGTCTAATAACTTCACCTATCTCTTGCAAACTATGTACCCTCACCCAAAATAATGAATCAGGAAAGTGTCTCAAAAATCACACAAAGATTATATTTCAATAATAAATTCGGGACATAATATAAAAAGAATTCACTCGCCCTCACAAAGAAGTTCACGTGCCACACACAACGTGCCATAGGCTTGCCCATAATGTAGGACTCAATTAATATAGGTTCGCTCCAATTCGGGATTAACTAGGACTTTAAGAGTTGTAATGTAGGCTAAAGGACATGTAAAATATATATACATGGATAAAATAGTGACTACCTCCCTAAGCACTTTAATACATCACTTTTAATTTTTTCCACAATTCTTCTCAAAACCAATCAAGCAACTACCCAAACAATAAATCGAATTTTCCTTTCAATTTACGCATTTATTTTTACTTTTAGCACAACACTAGCAAGGATTGAAATTTTTTTCTTTTGTTTTCTATTATCCTTTTTTCACTTTTTTTTTTCCTTTCTTTTGCTTTCAATTCAATTTTTTTTTCAACCCTTGCTAATGAACTTTTTATCTCAAAATGTACCATATTTTGTATACATTGGTTCCACTCAAAAGCTACCAAATTTCAACAACCACAACTCCATAAACTAAAATATTTTTCAAATAAAGTGCTCTAAGGAGCAGTGTTTTAAGAAGCGGAGTCGCAAGGCGAGGTGTTTTACTTACAACGGGATGAGGCGTAAGCTCCAAGACATGGGGCATAAGCCCATGGATCTTATTTTTTAATAAATTTTAAATTAATAAAATAGCATAATGATTCAAAAAAATATCGAAAAAGTATTTTAAAAAATTAAGAAATTAAAAAATAAGAAAAAAAACATATATAAGCAAAAGATTTAACATTTTTTACAAGTACAAAAATTTAATAATGTTACTGTTTTTATGAGATGCAAAGAAACTATAACGCCTTAACTTTTGAACAATTAAAATATAAAAAATTTCTAAAGCTAAAAGTGAATAAACAATAAATTTTATTACTATTTATAATTTAAAACATTAATTATTCATTGATAAGTATAAAATTGCTTCTAAATTATAAAATAATTTAAGTATAATAATTTTGAGTGATAAAAATAAGACATGAAGATCAATAACAAGTGATGATATAAACCTCGACTATACATTTTCAGATTAAGTATACAGATGATATACACCCTCATGATATTCTCAATTATAATAAATGCAATATTATGTCGTTTTAATTGAGCTACACTCAATTTCTATTGATGAATATAATTCGTATAATTCATTTTTAAAGAATATTGTGTGTGAACAATCTTAATTAGGGAATTGGACAGACATTTGCATCGGTTCTATTGAGCGAGCCCCGGCATTGAGCGTTGGGCGTGCTCTGGCCGCACCATCGGGCGCTTGAGACGTAAGCCTTACAGATCTAAGCCCCGACCGAGAGCCTCAAGGCATTTTGCAAGTGTCCCGCCAGGGCTCGTCCCAAAACTGCCTTTTAAAACAGAGCTAAGGAGTAAGGGTCCAAAAAAATGACAATTAAGAACAAAAGGGATAAGGCTTGTAATGTGGGTGCCAAGAAAAAAGTCAACAGGCTCAAAAGGGCTTACTAAGGATATATATATATATATATATATATATATATATATATATATATATATATATATATATATGGGTAGGCTAATCAAAGAAATGTCTGTATCATCTCCCGACTAGAGCACACCTAGGATTTCACTTTGAACACACACGGGGGCAAGTTCTAGACATCAATATGCAAGCACGGAACATAAGCTAATTACCTCACATCACACATGGAACATAGTCCACTCAAGACGATTCCATTCCAATTGTCGATTTAAGTAAACAAGGTGCAACTTTAAATCAAGCAATAAAGAACAGTGGTTCACACCAGAGTCAAGTAGTTGAACTTAAGCGTCTCAAGAAGGTATTCTAATTTTCCTCTAGGCATGCATAATTTTTCGAGACCAAAAGGGATTCACAAATAGCACATGCACAAGTCTAAATCCACCGGTATCAAACAAACCAAAGGCGCCTAGCATTCCATCATTTTTTCTCTAAAATATTCTACTAACTAATACTACACTACTCCTAAAAATAAAAAATTACCCGGTTCAAAGGTTTACCTATGGAAAATAACTGACGCTATAAGAAAAACCATAGGGCGGATGACATGTACCACTAACTAAAACTAAAAAGAAAATATTTTTGGATTTTTTTTATTGGTTTTCTATTTTTTTCCATCATTTTTTTATATATATTAAAGCAAGAAATAACTAAAAATAAAGTCAACTGACAAAAATAAATTCCTAACATAAACTTCTAAGATAAAGTCATCCATGACCTCAAAAAGAAGAAAGTTCCCCCGCCCCACACTTAAAATCAAGCATTGTCCTTAGTGCGAACAAGTAAATGAATTAATAGTGCAACTGGGTAAGAAAAACTCCTTGAAAGACAAATGGCCTAGCCCTTGGTGCTAGCATCCTCCAAGTTTCTCTGTAGCATGAGGTACTCAGACTTTCCCCAATAGGTCATCAATATTAAGAAAGGGTGAGGACACCGTACACATAAACTCGACATTACATGAACCTGCAATCCAAAGAATCACCCAAAATAATATACAACAAAAAAAAAAGTAATTAAAAAAAAAATAAAAGTAAAGCAAGAAAATTGGGTTGCCTCCCAAGAAGCGCTTAATATAATGTCGCGGCACGACGAAGACAACTTCAGCACTTTTGGCTCCACCTTGAACTTATGAATTGAATCCCCAACTTTGCCTCAAGCTTATGACTACGGTATTGGGGTGGTGGCAAAAATGCAAAAGGACTAAGTAACCAATATCGTATCTTGCACTTCTTGGCCTTTGAATGAGGAATGTCGTTTTGTCTCCTCGACATCACAAACTTTAAAATATACGTACCTTGTTCCTCCTTTTTTGGTTTCTTCATAGGCTCGGGTGGCTCAATTTCCATGTCACTATCCAAACACAATGGTGAAAAATGATTGGAACGAGGTCCAATGCGCTTCAATTCTAAAATTGTATTATTTTTGACACCCTCACTTGCACAAACACTAGAGTCCTCAAATATGATATTTTCTTTTTCCTCACTTGACTCTAATGTAATTTTCTCAACCTCGACATCATCAACTAATATTGGGTCTAATGGTAGAAATTCCACTTTTTACTCCTCAAATTGGCTCCTAAGCTCTTCTATCTCAAATCTACTATCCACGATAATTGATAATTGGGCATCAAACGCCTCAATCATGTCACTCAAATTCGCCTCTAGGTCATGAATAACTAAGTAAAATTGATCAATTTCTTGTCTAAGCACAACCCTTTCTTCCATAAATTGTCTCGTCATATTTGTAATTTCCTTAGAGAAATCCTCATATGCTTCTAAGAGTTGGGTATGCTCCATTATCCAAGTTTCGCTCACAACCTGCACTTTATCGCTCCTGTCAAACTCATAAACATTATTAGAATCATCACACACATTGATTGGGGAAGGAGTATGACACTTAGGACAACTATTCCACCGACCACCACACAATTTGCAAAAATTCCAATCAAATGTCGTAGAAAATTCACATAACCAGTCTCGTAGGGTTGAAAGAGTTGGACAATTTTCCTACAAGTGGGTTCCTCCACAAAGTAGACATAGATCATCAAAATTTGAGCAACCATCATTCAACCCATTTTCATTAAAAGATGTCATGTTAACAAGTAACACAATAATAAATTAAAAAAAATTAAACCTGAATAGAAAATAATAAATCGTTTAAAAAGAAAACAGTCAATTATTTAGTCCACGCAACAACGCCAAAAACTTGTTGCTCCAAAATGCACACGCAATGTGCGTGGTCGACAAGTAATAAAGTGATGAGTCGAGTATCGTTCCCACAAGGACTATTGTTAATACCTGTATTCTAGCAAATAATTTTCCAAAAACTATTCAGGGATTTTTTTCAATGATGGTTGTGATTTTTACTAAATAAGAAAAACAATAATTAAAAACAAGTAATTGAAATCAAGTATTCGAGAGCAAATTATGAATTGTAATCAATAAGAGAGAGACGGTCCAGAGTTAAAGCGACAAACAATCCAGTTGAGTTTTTCAGTCAATTCTACTCCTTGATTTCCTAGATTGCTAACTAACAGGTTAGATATATTCGTGAAAACCTGTTGATTCTTCACGACGCTGTGCAAGCTACTCTAACACCTATATTTCTATGGAATTAAATCACGTGCACACATTAAAGAACTCTGTATTTAGCTAAGCAAGGCGAATAGTTATATGTCTATCCTACCCGCAAATCGATTCCCTGATGCCCAGGTTCATAATCAAGCCATATTCTTTCATATGTGTGTTCATAAATTTCCTCCGTCGAGTTCAACTTATAGACCATATATAGTATTCAATTATCTGGCCATAATAACAAACAATTAAGCGCAAGAAAGAATAAACAATCTATATTGGTAAATCAATGATAGAAATCAACTTTCAAACATCAACATTCATGTAATTGCCCTAACTTTAGAACAAACAAACTATAGAATTAAAGAGAAGGATAAGAGAAATAGAGAAAAAATCGTTTAGAAGACATCTAGGGCTCTTCTGCTCTCCTCCACTCCAACTCCCATAAAAACCTAAGTTATAATGTATTTATAGTGTTTACAAAATATTAGGCTAAGTTAAACCAACTCCTATACTATGTTGGAAAAGTTGGGGTTGCCATGCTTCATGTTGTTCTGAAGGCGTCGCCTCTGGGACAGTCTTGACAAAACAGTAGTGCTCAAATCTCCAAAAGCTTTCTTTGGGTGTCGTATGCCAAACAGCCTTTGATGGTGAAGGCTGTGCTGAAGACGTTACTTGCGAAACAGCCTTCCATAGTCTGAAGTTGTGACAGATATACAGCTTGCACCATAACCTTTTCTTATAACATCCTATTTCACTATTTTTCTAAGTCCATCAACTCCTTTCGTCGAATCATTATTTCTTGCTTGATTTTATCATTCTTTGCTCCGTTTACACTTGTTCAAGCCCTACAAGCACAACTACGAAAAATGAATGCAAAACCATAATCATAGCATAAAAGGAACGAGTAAAATAATACAAATGCAAGCAAATATTAAGGAAATATAGGCATACATCGCCAAATATCACATGGCCTGTTTCAACTTGATAAAAAATTCAGCAGTTGTACAACTCCACACAAAAGCATTCTTCTTTAAGCAAATTAGTCTGTGGTCTGCTCACTTCCCCATAGTTTCTAATGAACCTCCTACAGTAACATGTAAGGCCTACGAACCCCCTCAACTCTTTAACATTCTTGGGTGTTGGCCCGGTCTGCATTGCTTCAACTTTTGCTGGATCAGGAACCACACCTTCTCCTGATATTATATGGCCTAAGTATTCCACCTCTGTCTGAAGGAACATTTTGATTTCTTAGAAAACAACCATTCTTCCTCAACTTCTGCAACACAAGTTTTAAGTGCACAGTATACTAGGATGTCATAAAAGAATACCAAGACAAACTTCCTTAAGTAACTGCTGAAAACATGGTCATTCAACTCTGAAAAGTTGCAGGGGCATTTGTGAGGCTAAAGAGCATCACTTTAAATTCAAAGTGTCCATGATGAGTTCTGAACCCAGTCTTATATATATCTTTTTCCTTCATGCTGATCTGGTGATAACCAACTCTGGGGTCTAGCTTAGAGTATAGTTTAGACCCTGTTAGTTCAACCATCAAGCCATCTACTATAGGTATAGGAAATTTGTCTTTCACTATGATCTTATTCAATCCTTTATAGGGTAGTCATTTAGTACTTCTGACACGACCCGGAATCCGGTTAGGCCGTGCGGGCACCCGACATCCTCCCCTAGACCCGTCGGGCGAACCCTTACCAATTAAATTAGGAAAATAAATATAATTCAATTCATAAATAAGAACAAGACTAAAAAAACACAACATACTGATACTTCTAAGCTGTACAAAAGAAATTACAGCTGACTACCCAACATACTAGGTTAAGGTTTATCCAGAATAGACATCTAAGAGTACAAAAGAAGACGGATACCTTCTGAAGGGAACAAAATACAACTGAAATAATAAACATAAAACTGGTGGCCATCCGGAATAAAAGCTGGCTCACCCTGACAGCTGAAGTCGTCTTCGCTTCTTCACAACGTGGCGAACTCAATACTGGAGCGAACCCGCCGAAACGAAATAGATAGACGAGAAACAAACAACAAAGAAGGATGAGTCAAAAGGACTCAATAAGTGGGGCAGACTAGCCACCTCAAAGAATATGATAGCTAGCCAGGGAGAAAAGAAACAGATAAACCAAATTCCCCTTATTTAAATTATGAAAAGGCAGAGCCAGATAATCACTAGAAACACGTATGGAATCACAAACTCATTAACAACCATGAACGTAAGATAGCCAGAACATATAGGTTTCCTGAACATATCAACAATCAGAAATACATCCTGTTGCGGCGTGCAACCCGATCCATATATTTATCCTGTTGCGGCGTGCAACCCGATCCATATATTCATACTGTCGCAGCGTGCAACCCGATCCATATATTTATACCGTCGCGGCGTGCAACCCGATCCATATATTTATACTGTTGTGGCGTGCAACCCGATCCCCGCAACCCAGAATACGAGCCAGAATTATATAGGCAAACTGAGATATGTCTACGACATAGTATACATACCGCATACATAAAACACAACACAATACACACAATAGTCAGTATGCGGTGCAATGAGATGGGATGAATGCGGTACGATGCAATGTAGTCACATATGAATGAGATGGGATGAATGCGCTACGATGCAATGCAGTCACATATGCCTGATACTTATCTCCAGAGCGGGACTCTCATCGTCTACCAGGAGATATATGCAATAATGATCCTTCACCGGCTCGGGACTCTCATCGATTAACGGGAAGTATATGAAATAATGGGCCTTCACCGGTTCGGGACTCTCATCGATTACCGAGCAGTATATGCAATGATGACCCTTCACCGGCTCGAGACTCTCATCGATTACCGGAAAGTATATGCAATGATGACCCTTCACCGATGCGGGACTCTCATCGCCAACCGGGAAGTATATGTAATGATGACCCTTCACCGGCTCGGGACTCTCATCGATTACCGGGAAGTATATGTAATGATGACCCTTCACCGGTACGAGACTCTCATCGCCAACCGGAAAGGATATGCAATAATGACCCTTCACCGGCTCGGGACTCTCGTCGATTACCGGGAAGTATATGCAATAATGACCCTTCACCGGTGCGGGACTCTCATCGCCAACCGAGAAGTATATGCAATGCTCAAAACCAGAGTGCAATGCTCATATGCTCAATGCAATACCAACAATAGGGCATAACATATAATATACAATGTAAATTCAAAGCTAAGGCGTAATGAGTACGCCTATCGGCAGCTACACACGTAAGGAACACGTGGTAGAAAATCCACGAGGCCAAGTGCCTCCAAAGAAATGGATATAAACACTTACCTCTTCCAAAAGTTGGCATTGCTAATCAACAACCGCTTTATCCTTTGGTTTCATTGCCAAACGATCTCACTCTATTCAATAAGCAGAAAAATATATTAAATTAGGCTAAAGGCTTCATTCCTCACATCTTAGGGCAATCCAGGTAGGAACCTGATACCCTATTCGCATACGCAATACGCAGGCCAGGCCTATGTATAGGTTTTACGGTCACATAAGCAAACCCTAAATAAATTACATTTGTATATATTGCCCATAACTCACTGAGTACGAATATATAATCAATTCCATTATCGGGGTCCAATTGACCCTTTAAACTATTAATTGAACTTATTAAAACGATGTCTAATATCCCAAGTTTTACCGTTAAAATATATCCAAACACACGTAATAAACTCAAGTAATGCATTAAGATCATTACCTGAATATTTTGGGGTGAAAATTCTATCTTTTTCCGGCTCTTTTATTATTTTCTGGCATTTTTTTCTGCATATTCTCTTTTTGTTTTCGGTTTCTGTTTTTGTTTTCGTTTTTCTGGAATTGTAACTCATGCTAAGGATTATATCGTAGCCGACATAGCTCATTTCTCTTTCCCTTATTTCCCTTTTTGTCGTTTTCTGTTTTTCTTTTATTTTCTTTTCTTTTCTTTTCGTGATGAAAATTAAAACGGAATCCTGCGATATTCAAATTAATTCCAACTTTTGCATAGCAGTTATATAAAATATATGTAACATACTCGTGAAGGCGGATCTCAAATTGGACTCCCGAAACTCAAGATGCGAATTTAAATAGAAAAAGTCAAATTATTTAACTTTCGGCATTTTAGCGGAAACTAGCCGAACAACATCGAAATTTAATTTCGAAAGTTCACAAAAGTCACAAATAATCATACGAACCTAACGGCGCTGTCGGATTTCGAATCGGAGCTCATTCGCCAAAACCGAGCTCGAAAATCTTTTTTTAATATTTATCGTCAATAAAAACTGAAACCTTCTTCCGATGCCTACCAAACGAGGTCTGATTTAGCTCAAATTTTATAGATAATACCTAATGGACATTATGAATATTTTAAAATTATCGGCACGCCAATCGGAGTCCTAACTTCCAAAATGACTAACCGAGGCCGTTTCAACTTCACACCCTATTTCTCTAACTGCTTGAGTATCCACAAAACTGTGGGTGCTACCTGTGTTAATTAGAACAGCCAGCAACCTTTTTGTGGCTTTACCTTGTGGCTTGATTGTATTACGAACTACAGTTCCTGTCAATGCATTCAAACTGATAGCCTCATTCATAAACATATTAGAGTCTTCCTCCATCACAATCAAAGGTTCTTCCACCTCCTGATTAGGTTCCACTTCCCATTCGAAGGCATTAAGCTGCTTGGGTTTACACTGGTGCCCAGGCTAGTACCTCTCCCCGCATCTCCAGCAAGCCCCAGGAATTCTTCTATAGTCTTTTACCTTATGTTTAGTGATTTACCTTATGTTTAGTCACAATTGTTCCAATTACAGTAGCATTACCAGGCCCCCACCCTTAGTTAATAGAGGCACAAGCTTGAAATTATACGGCCCAGTATTCAGAGGCTTACTACATGTGCCCTTAGCATTTTTGTGTAAAGTTTCTACTAACTTCTTCTGTTGCTTAGCCAAATCAACAGCCTTACTTAAGGACTGAGGAGCATGTATTCTTACTGCAAATATAATTTCCTCCTTAAGACCCCCTCCCACCCCCCCCCCCCCCACAAAACTACTAAGGAAGAATTCTTTAAGTATAGTGGGGTTCTTAATTAAGACCCAAGCCTTAAGTTCTTCAAATTTCTCAAGATATTGGTCTACAGTGGATTCTTGGGTAAGTTTATTAAATTCCTCCACTAAGGTTTCATTTGCTATATTACCAAACCTCTTGCATAAATCTACACAGAATTCAGTCCACCTAATGGCCAAAGAGCATATAAATGCAGAATGGCCACTTCCAGCCTTACTAGATAAATGCAGAATGGCCACTTCCAGCTTTTGTTGGTGATCCTGAATTTGGTGAAGCAGAAAATATCTCTCATCTTTTCTCACCGATGCTCTAGGATCAATTCCTTCTCATAAGGGAAATTCAAGCTTAGTTTTTGGGATCTTCAACCATTTATTTCACCATTCCCATTTCCCCAAATTATAACACTAGGTCTAGGTAGCAGACCATTACCCCTTCCTGCTGTGTCATTCAATTCCCCATTAGTGTTTGCACCTCTTCGTACCTCACCTTGATTGACCTATTGTTGCATCATGTCCAAGGTCATCTTCATTTGTGATGACATTTCATCCAATCGTGCATTGATTTCCCCTATTTTAGTCGATGTTTCTGTGGCTTGTTGATGAAACTGGGTCTCCCACTTTTTTTCCATTTCTTCCATTTGTTTTAGTAGCATTTCTTCCGCCATTGTTTCCAAGCTCGAAGCTCTGATACCAACTGTAATATGCTTGAACAATGAAGAATGGAATTCAAGAACAAAACTACTTTTATTACTTAATCGTTTATAAGCTCCACTAACTATTACAATTTCCAAAACAACACAAAGTAATGGAAAGATTGAGAGAAAGAGAAAGGAAGTAGAAGGGAGAAGAAGAGGATTGGAAAGGGAGAGGATTTCAGAGAGAGAAAGAGTGTTCAACTTAACTAATTCCATAACTGCTTTGGCAGTTACTCCCTTCCATTTTATGGTTAGGATTGTTGTTATGAAAGATGCAATCCTGGCCCTTCACTCCAACAGCCTATGAGCTTTTTTTTCCCACTATTGGATTAGTCCCTCACATGACTTTTAGTGAAGTCACGTGCCTGCTCCTATTTTCTTTTATTTCCCCTTTTATTCCTTCTACTATAACAACCAACACCACTATTAACCCTACCAATTGCGTTCTCCTCTTAAAATGTAGAGAGATGAGGTCCTCCTTCTCTCTAAAAAAATAACATAGTTCCATAAGAACTCTTTTTAAGCTACCTAGTTCCACCAAGAAAGATCTCAACATACCTACAGATCTTTAAACTAAAACACATAACATGAACTTATCAAAGATCTCTTCTAATCCAAGGGGATTTGATCAAACAGCGCTTGACTCTCAGGAAATGGAAATAATGGATGATGAACCACCAGGTTCAAAAAACACAAAAGAAACGAGTTTGAAGAAGGAGCACTTAATAACGATACTTATAGCAAAAATCACAACTCTTTGGACAGTGATTATAATCCAGGGGCTTGGAAAAACAAAAATTTGTTATCAACACTCAGATCTAATATAAATAATGAGGGTATCCAAGAAAATATAGACTATTTTGACACTTCTGATGAATCTGAAAATGACCAAGAACCAAAAAATTTCATTCCAATATCAAAATCAAATAAGGAAAGAATATACAAAAATTGGTCCAATGCAGTCATCGTTAAGCCCTTTGGTAAGAGAATAGGATAACATTTTTTCAAACAAAAGCTTCATACTATATGGAAGCCAACTGAGCCTTTAACTCTAATAGATCTAGGTAATGATTTTTACCTAATCAAATTTCTGGACACTGATAATTATGCGAAAGTTTTGCATAATGGTCCATGGTTCATAGGAAATCAATTTCTATCAGTGAGGTAATGGAAGCCAAGATTTATCTCAACAGTTGTATCTTTAACATATTCTGCAATATAGGCTAGACTCCCGGAACTTCCAACGGAATTCTATGATTATGAGATATTGCAAAAGATTGGGGGAGTCCTAGGGAAGTTAATTAGGATTGATGCTTGTACATCATCGACATTAAGAGGTAAGTATGCAAGATTATGTGTTGTAGTTCCTATAGAACATCCAGTCAAATCATTTTGTGATGATAGGGAAACACTACCAGAAAATTACATATGAGGGTTTTAACGTGTTGTGCACAGCGTGTGGAATCTTAGGACAATAAAATAAACTTTCCAAAAAAAAACCAAAATGAAAAGCTTGATGGAAATAATGGAAGCTCTCAGGAGACTAAAGAAGTTAACGATATCACTAAGAAGTTAGATCAATGGACAATTGTTTCTCATCAAAGAAAGAATAAAAGAGCTATGGGTAACCATTAAATTGACCAAAATACACATCCTCAGGCTCTAAAGAATGGATCTGGAAAAGATTACACAAAAGATCAAATGAAATCAATGGGAAAACAAGCCATGGGAAATGGAAAACCACTTCCAATATACCAGAATCTTGAGTTCAGGAGGATCAACCAAAAGATTGGTACAATGGAAAACCCAGGAAACAACTATAAGTGTACGTTGGACCATAGCCAACACCACTGTAGACAAATAAAATTTTATTGGATTTAAATCCATAAAATAATTTGGCTATATGTTAAATTCAAGATATATTAGTCCTCGTAAATTAAATGGGCTAGTATAATTGAATTAACTATTTAAGTCCAATATCCATGAGTTTAATAAAAGTCCAAATTCATTGGGCTACAAATGATAAGCCCACTTTATTAGCCCAAAGTTAATGGATATCATCTTATCCTAAAGGCCCAAATCAGTGCCACATGTGCAAGCGACGTGGCGCCAAGTCAAATTATAAAGCCAATAAGATTATGCCATATGCCAATGACATGGCAATCCCAGTCAAATCCAAATGGCCAATAAAGATGTGCCACGTGTACAAGTGACATGTTCTGACCAATCAAATGCGGTCTTGTCACTACTTAAATCTGATTGGCCGGTCTACGGGACAAGGCCCATTAGGTCTTCTGGGAGCCCACTCCATCCCATATCTATATAAAGGGATCAAACCTCTCATTTGGAGAAGAAGGAAGAGCAAGAGGAATTCATAACAAGAAGCAACAAGGAGCTCGTGGATCAAACGCTACAAGTTTCTTAAAAGCTGCAAGAAATTTCTACAAGTTCTAAGGATTCAAGCATTAAAAGAAAGATTCAAGATCAAGCTCAAAAGCCCTTGGATCATTACTTAAAATTTGTATTTGAAAAGGCGAATCAGAGGAATTATAGAGATTGTACTACTCATATATTGAAATCAAATACTACACTTGTTACAATATTTTCTTGTCTTGATATTTATTTCTTGACGCGAATTTACTTGTTACAAATTTTGGCACGCCCAGTGGGACAATCTTTACCTCTCATCTCAACTTTTCAACTTGCAAAGTTCAATAACATTGAGATGGCTTCTAAGAACACCAACTCAAAATCTGATGCTGCTGCTGCAAAATCCGCTTGGCCTCATGATCTTGATGCGAACTCTAAGTTCTCCTCTGAAGTTGAAAGCATCATGAATGCTACTAAGGGAAGCTTTGGACCAGTTACGAGGAACAAAGCAAATTTGTTTGGACAACAAGCACCCCAAGTGCCGTCCGCATTGACTCCAACATTTAATTTTTCATCTTCGAAAGGAGCTGGATCCTCTACTGGTGGATTGGAGGAAGAAAGCAATGTTGCTGAAATTGTTGAAAGAGCTTTAGCTCGGCTTAGCATTTCTGGATCTAAGAAGAAAATCATGAAAGAACGCGATAATGACTCGAGTGCTGGATCATCTCCAACCGCATCGCCGGACATAGGCAAATCAAGGATTAATCTGTGGGAAAATTCATGCTACTCTCCATCATCTCCAATAGCCATGAAAGCGATGGCAACTAATACTTTAACGATGGAGGAACAACTTGCAAGCTTGGCAAAGGCGATTGATAGCTTGACAAACTATATCAAAGATCAAGACGCTCGCATCAACAAAATGGAAGGCGTGATGGAGGGCGAATCTAGCCATGCGCCAGGGAAGCGCCCAGAAGTTCAAGAAATAAATACTCCAGCAAAGCAAGCGACACCTGCTAAGGAAATCCAAGTTTCTGCTGATGGAGTGATTCCAATTGATCAGCTAAAGGAGATTATTATGGGGACGATTAAGGATAAGTACGCTGGTTATCAACCCCCAAAATTCCAACAGTTTGACGGTAAGGGAAATCCAAAGCAACATGTGGCGCACTTCATTGAAACATTCAACAATGCTGGAACATATGGAGATTATCTTGTCAAGCAATTCGTTCGCTCACTTAAGGGAAATGCCTTTGATTGGTATACGGATCTCGAGTCTGGTTCCATTGATAGTTGGGAGGATCTGGAGTACGAGTTTCTCAATCGCTTTTATAGCACAAGGCGTACTGTAAGCATGATAGAGCTCACAAACACTCGCCAACGAAAAGAAGAACCAGTTATTAATTTCATCAATCAATGGAGGAATGCAAGTCTCAATTGTAAAGATAGGCTAAGTGAAGCGTCGGGAATAGAGATATGCATTCAAGGCATGCATTGGGGGCTTCGCTACATCCTACAAGGAATAAAGCCTAGGACTTTTGAAGAGTTGGCCACACGCGCTCATGATATGGAGCTAAACATTGCTGCCAGTGGAAGTGAAGGACCGCCTGTCTATGAATCTCGCAGAGGAAAAGACAAGCAAGAAGTCAAGAAATGGAGCAAGGTGGCGCCCAAGGCCGAAAATAAAGAATCTATGAATGTTGATACTGCACCTTTGAAGTTCACCACAAAGGTAAGCAAGAAGCAAAGCGTGAAGGCAACTTCCTTTAAGGACAAGCCAAGTCAAAAGTTGACTTTAAAGGAGATGCAAGAAAGGGAATATCCATTCCTAGATTCCGATGTTCCCGCAATTTTTGATGAACTTCTGGAGTTAAAGTTCATTGAGCTACCAGAGATGAAGCATCCCAATGAAGCTGGAAAGACGAATGATCCGAATTATTGCAAGTATCATCGACTCGTGGGGCACTCACTCGAGAAATGCTTCGTCTTCAAAGATAAAATAATGGAATTGGCCAATGAAGGGAAGATTGAACTGCTAGATGAGAAGGAAGATGTGAACCAGGTTTCTATCTTGTTTGGCTCGCACAACCCTATGATCACCTGCAACTTCGCTGAAGGATATGAAGAGAATGAAGTCATGATCAAGTTTTGCGACTTTGAACCTATCTTAATAAATCAATCACTACAACTCGCCAAACTAAATATGTGGAGCTTGGAGCAAGCATCATCGGAAGAAGGTGAAGCTCAAATTGATCAAGGAGATGATGAAGGTTGGATACTAGTGACTCGGCGGAGTCGCAATAAAATAAAGTCACACAGTGAATCAGCTGAGCAACCAACAAGGCAAAAAATGGTGAAAAGGACAAGAAAGCAAAGTTCTATTCGACGTCCACAAAAAGAAAAGGTGAAGGTTAACCACTATCAAAAGTCACGTCAGCCTGTGACATTGGAAGAATTTATTCCAAGATGGTTTTGCATGAAGATTCCTAAGGGTGATACTAAGGCTTCGTGTTGTAATGCTGATAAAGAAGAAGAGAAGAGTGAAACTTCACAGTTGTTGCCACCGGCACAATTAGAAGAAGTTATCGAGCCTATCTCCCAAGAAGCAAATACTTGCGAAGCAAAGATCACCTTCACAAATGATGACATTCTACTTGGTGAGACTCTTCATAATCATCCCTTATTTGTGGTTGGCTATGTTGATGAGCAAAGAGTGAATAGAATCTTAATTGATGGAGGATCTGGAGTCAACATCTTGCCTATCCGCACGCTGAAGGACATGGCATCTCTACTGAAGAACTAACGCAAAGTCGCCTGTTGATTCAAGGATTCAACCAAAGGGGGCAAAGGGCTATAGGTGCCTTAAAAATGGATCTCACCATTGGAGAAATGACTTCAAGCGCATGGATGCATGTGATCGACGCAAGGACTTCATATAATATCTTACTTGGCAGGCCTTGGATACATGAAAACAAAGTGGTTCCATCCACTTATCACCAATGCCTAAAATATCATGAGGGTGGAGTCGAAAAGACGGTCGTTGCTGATGATAAGCCATTTACCGAAGTAGAGGCACACTTCGCCGATGCAAAATTCTACTTGAAGAACGTCGTGGGGGGAATAAAACCCGATAATAAAGCGACAACCAAAGATGCCGAGCTTGCAGCTAAAAGGGCTGAGGTCGCAGCTGGTAAAGCAAAAGTTGTAGCTGTTGGAGGTCAAGTTCTCTTTAATCAAAGTAATGTACACAGGGCAAATGTTACAATATCGAGCAAGAAAATAAGTCCTACACTTCGCTACGTTCCAAAATTGAAGATAGAAGAAAGCCAGTTTTCTAGTATTCAAAGTGATCAACTCAAGGGATTAAATTTCCCCGTCAAGCGAATTGATGCGATGAAGCTGACCTCGAAGTTACTTGGTGGTTTTGTGGCTAAAAATCTACCACTGAATAAAGAACTCCCTACGAAGCGTACGAATGAGGGGTTTGATCCGAATGCTTACAAGTTGTTTGCAAAGGCTGGATATAACCCCAATGAACCATCTACACTAGGGAAGCTGTTACCTGAAGGTACCATGAAGAAATCACGCGAAGGCTTGGGTTATGAGAAACCTCTACCGGTTCGTATCTCTATAAGAAGGGCAAGCAACAACTACATCACTGCTGAAGACGACTCTGAGGCTTCGAGTAAGAGGTCTTCTGTATTTGATCGGCTGGGAGAACCATCCCCAAGAACTTCTGTATTTGATCGGTTGGGAGAAACATCTCCAAGAACTTCTGTCTTTGATCGGTTCGGAAAACCATCTTCAAGAACTTTTGTCTTTGATAGGTTGGGACCATTGAATAAGAAAAACAAGCCTCCGAGAAAATCCAAAAATGTGAAGGTGCATGCCCCTTCTAATTATGGTCAAAGTCTTATCCCTTCAAGAATGAAGCGCGAAGAAAAATTGATAGTCTCATGTGAAGACGTGTTAAAGGCCAAGACTCACATTATAGTCCACACGAGGGAGCGTGATGAAGATGAAGAAATCATAGAATCTTCTTATCACATCATTGCACGAGAAGAGGAAAATGCTTTATCTCCAAATGGGATTGTAAGTGAGGTAGATGATATTTCTGGTTGTCACCACATATCTATCAACAATGACGATCCTCGTGAAGAAGAAGATGCTACAGATGCTCCACTGGAACTAGAAGAAGGTGTGAAGGCAACAGTTGATGCATTGAAAAGGATCAACCTTGGCACGAATGAAGATCCAAGGCCTACGTATATTAGTGCTTTGCTAGCAGCGGATGAAGAAGGTGCTTATGTAGATCTACTAAAAGAGTATAAGGATGTCTTCGCTTGGAGTTACAAAGAGATGCCTGGATTACACCCGAAAGTGGCGGTTCATCATTTGGCAGTCAAGAGTAGTACTCGTCCTGTAAAACAAGCCCAACGTCACTTTAGGCCAGATTTGGTTCCCTTGATTGAAGTGGAAGTCAACAAACTCATCGAGGCTGATTTTATCCGTGAAGTCAAGTACCCCACATGGATCTCAAGCATAGTGCCTGTAAGGAAGAAGAATGGTCAAATTCGAGTTTGTGTTGATTTTAGGGATCTCAATAATGCATGTCCTAAAGATGAGTTCCTACTTCCTATTCCAGAACTTATGATTGATGCAACTACTGGTTACGAGGCTATGTCTTTTATGGATGGCTCCTCTGGCTATAATCAAATTCGCATGTCACCTAAGGATGAAGAATTCACAGCATTCCGAACTCCTAAGGGTATTTATTGCTACAAGGTGATGCCGTTTGGTTTGAAAAATGCTAGTGCAACTTACCAAAGGGCCATGCAAAATATTTTTGACAACTTGCTTCACAAGAATGTAGAGTACTATGTTGATGACTTGGTGGTAAAATCCAAGAGAAGAGAGGACCACTTGCGTGACTTGAGAACGGTGTTCGAATTGCTGCGAAGGTACCAACTTCGAATGAACCCTTTGAAGTGTGCATTTGGAGTTACTTCTGGGAAATTCCTCGGTTTTATTGTTCGACATCGAGGCATTGAAATTGATCAAGCAAAAGTAGATGCAATTTTAAAGATGCCTGAACCCAGAAATCTCCATGAATTGAAAAGTCTGCAAGGAAAGTTGGCCTACCTTAGGAGATTCATCTCAAATCTAGCTGGGAGGTGTCAGTCGTTCAACTGTCTTATGAAAAAGGGGACCCCTTTTGAATGGGATCAAGCCTGCAGCAATGCCTTCGAGAGCATCAAATCCTATTTGATGAAGCCTCCTGTCATGGCAGCTCCAATCCCTGGAAAGCCGTTGATATTATATATTGCGGCACAAGAAAAATCAGTTGGGGCACTTTTGGCTCAAGAAAATAGTGAAGGAAAAGAAAATTCACTTTACTATTTGAGTAGAATGATGACGCCAAATGAGTTGAAGTACTCGCCAATTGAAAAGTTGTGTTTGGCACTAGTCTTCTCCATTCAAAAGTTGAAACATTACTTTCAAGCTCATGTTGTACGGCTAGTTTCTCGAGCAAATCCTATCAAGTTCGTAATGTCAAAAATAGTCCTCAGCGATCGATTGGCGAGATGGTATCTCCAATTTCAACAATTTGAGATCATATACATCCCTCAAAAGGCGATCAAAGGACAAGCACTGGCAGATTTTCTGGCAGATCACCCGATACCTGATGGTTGGGAGCTAACCGACGAGTTACCTGATGAAGATGCAATGTTCGTCGAAGTTCAACCATCTTGGAAGATGTACTTTGATGGTGCTGCACATCGCGATGGAGCTGGCGCTGGAGTAGTTTTTGTAACTCCCCAAGGAGAGGCATTGCCATATTCTTTCACCTTGACTCAACATTGTTCCAATAATATCGCAGAGTACCAAGCGCTCATACTTGGGATCGAAATGGCCGTCGACATGAAGCAATTGCAATTGCAACTCTATGGGGACTCTAAGCTGGTGATTAATCAGCTTTTAGGTAGCTACGAGGTAAAGAAACCTGAGTTGCGTCCGTACCACGACTATGCACAGAAATTGATAGGATGGCTTGGTGACGTAACTCTTCAACATGTGCCGAGAGGGGAAAATAAGAAAGCTGATGCCTTGGCTGCTCTAGCTTCAACACTTACCCTGCCCGATCAGACAAAAGTTACTATCTGCCGAAAATAGGTAGTGCCACCTTTAGATAATGTCGAGTTTAAATGAATAACGTCCAACATCTTGTTGCTATTTCTGAAGTCGATGAGGAAGACTGGCGGTAATCTATCATTAAGTACTTGAATCATGGGATACTGCCAGACAATCCAAGAAGGAGAACTGAAATTCGTCGCCGAGCTCCGCGCTTCCTTTACTACAAGGATACTCTATATAGACGATCATTTGAAGGAGTGCTCCTGCGATGTTTAGGAGACGATGAAACACTTGAAGCTATGCAAGAGGCGCATAATGGAGTATGTGGATCACATCAATCTGGGCCGAAACTCCACTTCCATATAAAAAGAATGGGATATTATTGGCCGACGATGGTAAAGGATTGCTTGGACTATGCTCGAAGATGCAAAGCTTGCCAGCTCCATGCAAACTTTATACATCAACCACCGGAAGTGTTACACCCGACTGTCGCATCTTGGCCATTTGATGCTTGGGGGCTAGACATTGTCGGACCATTGCCAAAGTCTTCTGAAGGACACTTGTTCATTTTGGCTGCAACTGATTACTTCTCAAAATGGGCAGAAGCTGCCGCTCTTAAGGAAGTGAAGAAGGAGAAGGTTGCAAACTTCATCCGAGTAAACATCATCTACCGCTTTGGTATTCCTCGTTATATAATAACAGATAATGGCAAGCCATTCGACAATAGGTTGATGAATAGTATTTGTGATCTCTTTGCCTTCAAACAGCGTAAGTCTTCTATGTACAATGCTGCCGCTAATGGTCTAGTTGAAGCATTCAACAAAACTTTGTGCAATCTGCTGAGCAAAGTCGTCTCCAAGTCCAAGCGACATTGGCATAATAGGATGGAAGAAGCTTTATGGGCATATAGGACGACTCATCGTACCCCAACGCAGGAAACTCCTTACTCACTCGTTTATGGGGTTGAAGCGGTCCTACCATTAGAGCGTCAAATACCATCGCTGCGACTTTCTATCCAAGAAGGGCTCACTGATAAAGAAAATGCTCGCTTGCGCCTTGAAGAGTTGGAGGCTCTTGATGAAAAAAGACTTTAAGCTCAGCAAAAGTCTTGAATGTTACCAAGCTCGGTTATCTCGTGCCTTCAATAAAAAGGTTCGCCAAAGGTCCTTCCAAGTTGGTGATCAAGTTCTTGCATTAAGAAGACCCATCATCACCTCCCATAAATCTAGGGGCAAGTTCACTGCAAAATGGGATGGGCCGTATGTTGTGCAAGAAGCCTATTCAAGCGGTGCTTATAAGCTTGTTGATGCTAAAGGAAAAAGAATCGGTCCCATTAACGAGAAATTTTTGAAGAAGTACTATCCTAGAAGAAGCCGCTCCTTGACGTACGAGCATAAACTACAAGTTACTCCTGGCCCACAAGAGTATAAACTGCGCACGGCACCCAAAAAAAAAAAGGCCCGCTAGGTTGAAAACCTCGAAAGAGGCGGCCTAGGCAAAAGTTAGGGCACAAAAAAAGTCCGCTAGGTTGAAACCTCGAAAGAGGCGGCCTAGGCAAAAGTTAGGACACCAAAAAAAAAAAAATCACCTGTACCGAACTACGTAATGACTTGATCCTCTTCACCGAGGTACGTAGGCTGCTTAGAGTTTCATTCTAATTTCAGTCGCATAAAATAAAAAATGGTGGGTTTGGCACGATGTGATAAAAGGAGAAGTAGGAGAGTGCTTTCTTTCTCTTTCTCCACAACTCTACTTTAATACCAAGATTTTGTTATCGAAACTTGCAACCCCAAGGAGAAAGGCGGACATTTAGCAGCTCGTGTTAAATTGCGAAGTTAAGTGCCAAAGAATTCTTCAAAGGAAAATTCTACAAAGACTTGAGTTAGGAACCATAGTTGTGTGTGGAATATGATAAATTCCTCCGGGCGATGAAAATGATTGCGACTTGAGTACATTTTTCCAGGAAAGCTGAAAATCTGGACGTGGTAAAGTTTAAAGGTTGATTTAAAAAAAAAAATCACCTAGAGTAATTCTGAATCTATTTGATTTTGAATTTTAGATATATTTTAGTATTTGAAGTCTAGTTTCTGGAAGTTCAAATGGCTTGCAATTCGGACGTGTATTCATTAAGCTACAAATATTTTGGTAAAGCCGCGCTGGTCTGTGAGACAGAACGTGACAGAATTTAAAGGTTGAATTCAAAAATTCACCTAGAGCAATTCTGAAGCTATTTAGTTCCAAACTTTAAATATGTTCTAGAATTTTAAGTCTAGTTTCTGGAAGTTCAAACGGATTGCAATTCGGATGCATATTCATTAAATTACAAATATTTTGGTGAAGCCGCGCTGGTCTGCGAGCCATAACATGACAGAATTTAAAGGTTTAATTCAAAAATTCACCTAGAGCAATTATAAAGCTATTTAGTTCCGAATTTTAGATATATTCTAGAATTTGAAGTCTAGTTTCTGAAAGTTCAAACGGATCACAATTCGAATGCATATTCATTAAATTACAAATATTTTGGTGACGCCGCGCTGGTATGCGAACCATAACGTGACAGAATTTAAAGGTTGAATTCAAAAATTTACCTAGAGCAATTCTGAAGCTATTTATGTCCGAATTTTAGATATGTTCTAGAATTTGAAGTCTAGTTTTTGGAAGTTCAAACGGATCACAATTCGGACACATATTCATTAAGTTAAAAATATTTTGGTGATGCCGCGCTAGTCTATGAGCCAGAACGTGACAAAATTTAAAGGTTAGAATTTTAAAAAAAAAAATTTACCTAGAGCCATCCTGAAATTATTTGTTTCCAAATTCTGGATATGTTTTAGGATTTGGACTTTAGCTTTTGGAAAGTGAAATTTTCCTTGATTTGGATATTCAAGCAAAAAGATATGAATTTTCTTCTACAAGTGCGTTGTGCTGTAAAATGCAGTGCCAGAATTGAAGACGCAGCGAAAAGGACACAATATAAGCCAAAGCACTAAGAGAAATTCTATTAGTGATGGAATCCGCTACCTGATCAAGTGCGAGAAATAAAGAAGGAAAACAAGACAATATATGTAGCCTAATCTAAACATAACTTGTAATTGAGCAAGTCTTGACGGCTAGCTGCTAGGCGTTGCCGCTTTTCTTCCAAATGAGCGGAATCATCGTCAGTCGCCAAATCCATGCCATCATACGAAGAGATTTCGTTCTCAACAGCTGATACCTTCAATTGTATCTCCTCGAGCTCTTTCTTGGCAGTTTCGATAATGGCTGCAAGATCCTTCTTCTCCTGCTGCAGCTTTTTCAATTTAGCCTTGGTGGTCCTTAGCAGCTCTTGTTTAGAAGAAATTAGCTCAGCCTTCTCAGTTTCTTCTAACTGGCATGATTGAAGACGCTCATTGGCTTTTGAAAGTAGTTCCAACTTTCTAGCTTCACTCGTCTTGTCAGCCAAATGGGATCGTTCTTGGTCATACGAAATAGCAAGCTCGAAGAGGGAATCCATCAAGTCCTTCAAAGGTGAAAAATCGGTAATTTTTTATCCTTGCATCTCCTCAAAAATGACCTCGAATTCTTCCCTAAACTCTGGAATAGCGTCTAACTCAATTTTAGAAAGTTTTCCGCATATGTCCTTCCAAAGTCCGGAAACTAACATCTTTTTGTGCTTAAAAACGACACTTTTTCCCTCAAAAATAGAAACAACGTCATTTGGTATGCGAGGGGTCTCTCTTAAAGTAGAAGATGACTTTGCTGAGCTTTTGTCGTGGCGAACAGAGGATACTTCTTGCTCCTGCTCGATATCATTATGCTGCAAGTTTAAAAAAGAGTTTAATTAAGAGTAAGTAAATAAAAGGGGGGGGGGGGGGCATCGACCTAGTCAGCCGTCCATGATAACAAAATGAGGAGTTTAAGAGTATCACCATGCAAGCCGTCAATGTCTTTTCAGAACTATCAACGCTGTGAACCTCAACTTCCTGCGCAAGCTTTTCGATTGAGGTTTCTTTTTGGAGATGTTCCTCTGATGGTACTTTCTTGCGTTTCCAGCAACGATCTTCATTAGTGCTCCCACTGTTGTCTTGCGAAAGACGTTTTTTTAGAAGAACTGAAAATTCCATTATGACCATTCAATAAGGGTATCCCATTGTCATCTTGAAAATCTTGAACATGGATTGTCTCAGTAGGCACCTCCGCAGACGGTTTAAGTCTCTTGACCTTACCTTTGCTTGGTTTGGATAGTATGACCTTCACAGCATGAGGGTCATCAACCATAACAGCTCCCTCATAATCGTTCAATAAAGAGGTTTCATTGTCACCTTGAGGATTTTGAACGTGAATCGCCTCGCTAGGTTCCTCCGCAGGCGGTTTAAGTCTCTTGACCTTAACTTTGGCTTGTTTAGATGGTTTGACCTTCACGGCATGGGGTTCGTTAACCATAGCAATTTCATCATTATCATTCAATAAGGGTGTTTTATTGTTGCCTTGGGAATTTTGAGCATGAATCACCTTGCTAGGTTCCTCTGTAGGCGGTTTGAGTCTCTTAACCTTACCTTTGCTTTGTTTGGATGGTTTGACCTTCACAACATGGGGCTTGTCAACCACAACAACCTCATCATGATCATTCAACAAAGAAGTTGCATTATCACCTTGAGAATTTTGAACATGGATTTCCTCACTAGGTATCTTTGCCGGCATTTTAAGTCCCTTGCCCTTACTTTTACTTTGTTTGGTTTGTTTGACCTTTGCAGCATTGGGCTCATCAACTACAGCAACATCCCCACCATTCTCTTGGTGCATATTTGTGGCGGGCCTAACAACATTCACTAATGACTGAATATGATCCTCAAGGATGCTCCCATGTACTTTTCCCCACCTAGACTTGTAGCCAAGCAAGCAAGAATTCTTTATTGTAGATTTGAAAGGGGGAAATATCGCCTTTACCCTGGAATAGGCTAACACACAAACCCGTGCAAATCGGAGCCCATCATCCAATGATGCTTCACGAAAATCTAGCTCTAAACAACCAGGGACGTCTTGGTAAAAGCCTAACTGGCGGCTGAAACGATGTGGACTATAAGGCTCAATGATAAAGGTAGCTCCATCTCTCAAGGGAAGGTAGTTCGAGCGAAGACTCATAAAAAAGTTTGTCTCGAACTCTGGTGCAGTACCATTGTCAATATAATCATAGGGCTTTTCTCTCCCCGGCGTCGTCGCAGTCCAAACAAAGCTCTCTCCATTGTGTACACGCTTCCTTGCCTCTTCCTCTCCAAAGTTTTTAGCAGCTCCCTCTCCAGAATACGCAGTCATTAGTGGACCAACTGGCCTTTCTTCCAAAGGGTAATGTGTCTTGAAATAACACGCCAGCCAACCATACACATAATGGACTGGAAAGTACACCCTAGAAGGGTCAAGTTCTGAGCAGTTCGAAATTTTATTTAAACCCCTATAGATGGATGCCAGAACAGGGACAGCAAGGCTAAACTTTTGACCACGAGCTAGCAGGCTTGCAATCTTGAAAGTCTCAGGCCGAATGAAGTCACCTTCCTTTGGGAACATGAAAGCACATAACCAACATGATAGGAAAGCAGCAACGTAAGTGTCATCCTTCGTGTAGCCTTTGATACCAAGTTTGTGAAACAAAGCCTCTTCCACATTAGACCAAGCAACCGCCTTGCAGATGACTCCTTTAGGATTATATGTAAATTTAGGACGACCTCGAGTTGACTTCTTTTCTTCTCTCTCTGGAGGCCACTCATACGTCACGACCCTTTTGCACCAAAACTCTATCCATCTTCTCAAAGAGACATTTGGGTTATTTCCCTCTCGAAGCTGGTGAAATGCGTCAAATAAGTATTCGCAGCTTTGTGGGAGAAACCTTTTATTCTTGTCAAGATTGCCAGTGAGTTCTCGAGCATTTAAAACAACTTCTTCGTAAGGAGACCCCGCAATAGGCAGACCACCGATCATGCATACATCCCAAAGGGACATAGATAACTCTCCAACTGAGGTGAGCAGCGTGTTTGTGATAGGACACCAACCCTCACAAAAGGCTTTCATGAGGTTAATGCTGCAATCATAGGTGAACAACGAAGCAAAAACGGCGTCATAAATCCTAGTGGCTCTCAAGGTCTGTTCGCCCCTGCTAAGGATGTCTTCAGCCCACTCCCAGTAACCGCGGATATAGTGAAATTCGCCACCAAATGTCATGGTATCACACCAATGGACTTCTTTATTTATGATCTGCCTTCCAAGATAGGGGAGGGAACTTGCAATATTCGTGACTTTGTGAGTAGCAGAAAGAAGGCTCAGCATCTTAGAGGTACGGCTAGTTTGCTTTTAAGTCCAAGTTTCCAAATTATACGGATTTCTCAAGAATGGCCATGATGAAGAAGCGTATAAACCACTTATGGGCGTGTGAACTAGTAGCCTTGTCTCTGCCTTGCTATCTTTGTGATCCGAAATTACAAGATACTTGCGTGTGGAGAAAGAGTTGGAGTCTCTGAAGTAAACCATGTTGAATCTGCAAAAGTGAAGTGAATACAATTAGCACGCAACTTGTTAAAAAAATGGGGGCGAGGGTCATGAGAAGAAACACGGCAAAATAAATTTTGAGCCCTCTTCTTGAACTTTTTAAAAGTATCCATTGCGAGTTTCACGGCAAAATAAATTTTGTGCCCTCTTCTTGAACTTTTTAAAAGTATCCATTGCGAATTTTAAAGGTCTTCGTCGCAAACTTTTAAGGGTATTTGCTTGGAACTTTTAAGAGCTTCCCCCTTGAACCTTTTTAAAAGCTTTCATGGTAAATTTTAAAAGGTCTTCATCACGAACTTTTAAAGTTGTCCATCTCGAATTTTTAAGAGCTTCCTTGCCAAACTTTTAAAAAGCTTCCATGGCTAATTTTAAAGGCCTTCATCGCGAACTTTTAAAGGTCTCCATCTTGAACTTTTAAGAGCTCTACTTTTAAATGTGTCCATCTTGAACTTTTAAATGCTTCCATGGTGAGTTTTAGGGGGCTTCGTCACAAACTTTTAAAGTTGTCCTCCTCAAACTTTTAAAAGCCTCCATGATGAATTTTAGAGGTCTTCGTCGCGAACTTTTAAGGGTATTCACTTGGACTTTTAAGATATTCCTCCTCGAACTTTTAAAAGCTTCCATGACAAATTTTTTTAAAAAAGACCTTCATCTCCAACTTTTAAAAGCTTCACCTCGAACTTTTAAGAGCTTCCACTTCGAACTTTTAAGAGCTTCCACTTCGTACTTTTAATGACTTCAACTGTGAATTTTAAAAGGTTTCCTTCACGAACCGGTTGCTAAATAAAAAAAAACAAAAAAAAAAAGGGGAGGAAAACAAATGCACACATGAAAAAGAGAGGTGTTATATACCTGCCAAGTTTGCAAACAAGGACTGATGATAACCGGGGTAGCTGAATTTCGTCTTGCCTGCTGCGACCAAGAAAAGAGGGGATTAAGGTATAAATTAAAAAAAAAAAAAAAAAAAAAAGAAGAACAGTGAACAGAGTCGGAGCCAATAACATTGCACAATGATGCTGTTACCGTAAAATCTCAGGAAGAAAAAATAAATTGATGTTCAAGGCCTTGCACAATAAATTTGTTGCACATAATTTAAGGTGATTGCACAATAAATTTGTTGCACATGTGAAGAGACTTATGATCAATGGCCCAGTGATGTGACAAGATGTTCTAAGGTGTTCTACAGTGCTTTCAGATGATGAAAATCCATCTGGATTCGGGTAAACAAAGTTACCCTTAAAAGTGTCACCAACAATCCACGTTGGAGTAGTCATAATTCAGAGAAGCTGCTGCTATTGAATTTGGCCTTTACTCAATCGTAAATTTAGTATCATTTATTTCTTTTTGTGATACATCATGTGAGGCAAATAATTTTATTTTTAGTGAACAACATAAGGGGTGCATATTCAATGGGCAAATAAGAACAAACTGATAGCAAAAACAAAAAAAAAATATGTGCAAGCTATAATGATCCAGGATTATTACTCAGGTGCATGAATTATATGTAATGATTCAGGACTAATTTATTTTGACTGGCTACAAGCTAATTAAAATAAAGAGATGTGGTATGAAGATTGGTTACTCACATAATGAAGGTACTGTGGGACTCTCGTTCTCCTTGTGAAGCTGAGAAATTATGTGCAAAATATTGAGGTATAGCCCCTTTATATAGATGCTAGTCTAAACCAATTTAACTCTGACATGGAGATATAAATTTTGTCCTAATAGGACTCTAGAAAACGGAAGTTGGAATCCTACTCGAACAATGAAGATCAGCGCCGAGAATTGCAACTTTGAGATTTTAATAAGGAGCCACTTTTAAGGGTGCAAGTTGGAGTATAGTCACTTCTTGATAGTCACGTTTTATTTTAAGCACTTGCTGCCATGTAGCCTCCTTCAGGGCTGCTAGCTGATGTATAGACAATGTTGGCGCAAACTAAATCAAGTAGCTATTGCTTGGGTATCAACATAATCCACATGGACAAAGAAATTACTTCAAGTCTAGTCTTCAAATGTCAACAAATTCGACATCGACAAGCCTTGAAGTATGGGGCATTTGTAGACAAATAAAATTTTATTGGATTTAAATCCATAAAATAATTTGGCTATATGTTAAATTCAAGATATGTTAGTCCTCATAAATTAAATGGGCTAGTATAATTGGATTAACTATTTAAGTCCAATATCCATGAGTTTAATAAAAGTCCAAATTCATTGGGCTACAAATGATAAGCCCACTTTATTAGCCCAAAGTTAATGGATATCATCTTATCCTAAAGGCCCAAATCAGTGCCACATGTGCAAACGACGTGGTGCCAAGTCAAATTATAAAGCCAATAAGATTATGCCATATGCCAATGACATGGCAATCCCAGTCAAATCCAAATGGCCAATAAAGATGTGCCACGTGTACAAGTGACATGTTCTGACCAATCAAATGCGGTCTTGTCACTACTTAAATCTGATTGGCCGGTCTACGGGCCAAGGCCCGTTAGGTCTTCTGGGAGCCCACTCCATCCATATCTATATAAAGGGATCAAACCTCTAATTTGGAGAGAAAGGAAGAGCAAGAGGAATTCATAACAAGAAGCAACAAGGAGCTCATGGATCAAATGCTACAAGTTTCTTAAAAGCTGCAAGGAATTTCTACAAGTTCTAAGGATTCAAGCATTAAAAGAAAGATTCAAGATCAAGCTCAAAAGCCCTTGGATCATTACTTAAAATTTGTATTTGAAAAGGCGAATCGGAGGAATTATAGAGATTGTACTACTCATATATTGAAATCAAATACTACACTTGTTACAATATTTTCTTGTCTTGATATTTATTTCTTGACGCGAATTTACTTGTTACAACCACGACATGCTGGACGAAAGCAAAACATTAAATGTTGAAATAGCTTTTGTCTAAAGAAATAGGTTTTATGTACTTGACAAAGCTTCTAGCTCCAATAATCAAGACAAAATTAATGAAGATCAAATCCTTGAGAACAAAAAGGACAAACACTTAGCTAACCTAGGACAAACTTTACAGGTAGACCATGAGACCATAGAATTAATGGAAGACCATGAGACCATCTTAAATGCCTTTAGGATAAAAGAAAACTTACCAGAAATAGAAATAGGAAGCCAAATTAAGGAAGTCAGCTTGGTGAGTTCTCCAGCTAAGACTAAAAGAACCGTTCCTAACACTGCTCAAGAATATAATCATCAACCAGCATTAAATGTAGAACAACTAGCTGATTGCCAATCGAATTTCTCTCATATCATTCAATCAACTAATGACAATCACCATGATGGAAACATAATCAGTCAAGACATCAATATGGAGGAAGTAGGAAACAAAGATCTAGATCTAATTAAAAATATAACTATACATAAGGAACTTACTAAGCATGGTTCATGTACAAAACAAAATAGTGAACAAACTAAAACTGAAAGCATTATTACAACTAGTAAAAACAATGCCGAGATACCAATCCAACAACTATTTTGGGAGGCAACAAAGAAGAAGGAGCTACACTTGGACAAGAAACCAAAACAACTTGACCACAAGGAACAATCAAATGGGATCAACAAGCCATAATCATCAAGTACCCAGGGTGTTTACGACTCAACCAATACCACCAAATTATGTACCTCAATCAATGTTGGAACATGGGTTAGGGAATCACACACTGCAGATACCGTTTCTTATGGAGGGTCAAGAGATAATCCTAAAAATAGCAGATCCCAACTACCTAGCTCGGATTGTATCAGATGGGATGATGATAGGAATGGAATGCTTGGCAACCAACCCATGTAATTACCCTGCACACAATCACCCTCCCCCACTTACCTTCTTCCCAACTCACAGGCAGATGATATCCCCATGGAATCGTTAAACATGAAATGTAAACACTCACCCACAAATCAATCTCATGAATCTAAATGCACCCCTCTACTACCAAACCAACAACAACAAACAGGAAGGCAATTACCATCAGAACCAGACCAACTACTTTTAGGAAAACAATATATTCCAGAATCAAGCTCACATAACGCCACCTTATTTGCCTATCCACCACCAGATCAACTATGTGAATCAACAAGCTTATCACCAAGAATATCAACCAGTGATGATACCAAATCCAGGCTTTATGGCAAACGAAAATTGGGTTAAACCAAAAGACAACAACCAGTTGAACCAACACAACCAAATACAGGAAGAGGAAGACGAGGAAGAAAGCACAAAAAGATTCTTCTATGGGATGCTAAAGGATTACACCACATTGGTGTTCAAGGAAGGAGAAGGAAAAAGACATGTCTTACGCTTCCCAGTGATCTTGAGGAAGTGCTCCTTGAGTATCAGAACCCGAGAGCCACCAGCAGAGAGCAAATATGGAGTAGTGATGATCCCAACAATGTACGAGAATCACTGGACTTTGCTAGCAGCAGCAAACAGAGAAGGAGCATCAAGCTCGACCATGAACACGCGCAGGGAAGTTTCACAAATCCCAACCCCAACGATGAGTGTTATAATCTGGAATTGTAGGGGGCGGGGAATGATGAATTTAGGAGGGCTTTTAGAGCAATGCTGGACTATAATAAGCCAGTACTGGTAGCTTTGTTAGAGACTAAGATGGAAGAACACAATACCATTGCTGATGAGTTTGGTTCTAACAGTATGGTGCAAGTTAGGGCTCAAGAAGCATCGGGGGTATTGTTGTGATGTGGAAAGCAGACGACATTGATATGGGAGAGATTGGATCCTCTGATCAAGAAGTTCATGCGATGATTAAGGTAAAAAATATTCCGGATCCTAAACCTTGGTTATTAACTGTTATATATGCTAGTAATATAGTTAGCGAAAGATATGCTCTTTGGGATAATATTAAATCGATATCCAATAGTTACAAGGGACCTTGGATGATCGCAGGAGAGTTTAATGAAGTAACTAAAGCTTCGGAAAAATTTGGTGGAAGACCAATTAATTATAATAGGAGCTCAAAATTAATTGAATGTTTAAATTATTGTAGCATGATAGATTTAGGGTTCAAAGGCGCCAAATTTACGTGGACAAACAAACCTAAAAGCTCTAGGAATCTTATACTAGAAAGGCTTGATCATTGCTATGGAAATCCGGATTGGATAGAAATGTTTCAAGAAGCAAGCGTAATGCATCTTACTAGAACGCAGTCGGATCATTGTGCCGTTAAATTGGACCTATTTTAATTGTTTAGTCGCAAAAGTAATATTTTTAGAATTGAATCAATATGGACCTCTCACCCGACTTTTAAAGGATTGGTTTGCGACTCTTGGATCAATCAAAATAATATTTCTGTTGCTACAAAAAATTTCACAGAAAAAGTCCAAATTTGGAACAAGGAAGTATTTGGTAATATTTGTAAAAAGAAAAGAGAGATATTAGCTAGATTAGGGGGAATTCAAAATTCTCCAAATTATAGCACAAGTCAATTCCTTTTAGATTTAGAGAGAAATCTAATCCAAGAGCATAACGAGATCAAAAAGTTAGAAGAAGAGTTTTGGAAGCTAAAATCTCGAGTCCAATGGCTCAACAATGGCGATGCTAGTACAAAATTTTTTCACATAACTACTATGCAAAGAAGAATAAAGAATATAATTTTAAGCTTAAAAGACGAGGGGGGCAATTGGTTCTTCAAGCAAGAAGCTATCATGGATAAAATTAGTTCTTTCTTCCATAAGCTATATAATGCAAATCATGATCAAGCAAACCTTAATTACGATGATTTGTATAATTTTAATTCCATAAATGCATATCAAAATAGGATCTTACGGAAAGGTATCGCCATTAATGAGATTAAAAGAGCCATTTTCTCTTTTAAACCCTACAAAGCACCGGGGCCGGATGGATTACATCCTTTTTTCTTCCAAAAATATTGGAATGGAAAAGAAATGATCATTAAATTTTGTTTTGACACTTTCCATAGCAAGAAAGTGAGTGAAGAGATGAATAAAACTTATATCTGCTTAATTCTAAAAGTTCAAAATCCAGAAACTATTAAGCAATATAGACCTATAAGCTTGTGCAACACCGCTTATAAAGTTGTCACCAAGATCATTGTAAATAGGATTAAGACTTTCCTTCCTCATATAATCAATCCTACCCAAACTAACTGAAACGACCTCGGTCAGTCGTTTCGGAAGTTAGGACTCCGATTGGCGTGCCGATAATTTTAAAATATTCGTAATGTCTATTAGAACCTGTCTGTAAAATTTGAGCAAAATCAGACCTCGTTTGGTAGGCATCGGAAGAAGGTTTCAGTTTTTATTGGTGATTAATATTAAAAGGATATTTTCGAGCTCGGTTTTTGCCGAATGAGCTCCGATTCGAAATCCAAAAGTGCCGTTGGGTTCGTATGATTATTTATGACCTTTGTGAACTTTCGAAAGTGAATTTCGATGTTGTTCGGCTAGTTTCCGCTAAAATGCCGAAAGTTAAATAATTTGACCTTTTTCATTTAAATTCGCATCTTGAGTTTCGGGAGTCCAATTTGAAATCCTCCTTCGCGAGTATGTTACATATATTTTGTATAACTTGTATGTAAAAGTTGAAATTATTTCGCATATCGTCAAGTATCATTTTAATTTTCGTTGCGAAAAGAAAAAAAAAAGGAAGACAAAATGGGAAAAAAAAGACAAAATACAAAAAGGAAAGCAAAAGATTAAAAAAAGTGGGCGGTGGTTGTGGGATATGTATCCCTGTGCATTTCAACGTTTTTTCAGAGAAACATAAGTACATGCATACAGAAACAAGAATAGAAACGAGACAGTGACAGAGACACTGGAAAAAATGCCAGAAAATAAGAAAAGGGGCCGGAGAAAAGTAGAATTTTTACCCTGAAACATTCAGGTAATGATCTTAACGCATTATTTGAGTTTATTACGTGTCTTTGAATATGTTTTAACGGTAAAACTTGGAATATTAGACATCGTTTTAATAAGTTCAATTAATAGTTTAAAGGGTCAAATGGATCCCGATAATGTAATTGATTATATATTCGTACTCAGTGAGTTATGGGCAACATATAAATGTAATTTATTTGGGGTTTGGTTATGTGACCTTAAACCCTGTACATAGGCCTGGCCTGCGTATTGCGTATGCGAATAGGGTATCAGGTTCCTACCTGGATTGCCCTAATATGTGAGGAATGAAACCTTTAGCCTAATGTGATATATTTTTCTGCTTATTGAACACAGTAGGATCGTTTGGCAATGAATTCAGAGAATAAAGCGGTTGTTGGGTAGCAGTGTTAACTTCGGAACGAGGTAAGTGTTTATATCCATTTCTTTGGAGGCACCTGGCCTCGTGGATTTTCTACCACGTATTCCTTACGTGTGTAGCTGCCGATAGGCGTACTCATTACGTCTTAGCTTTGGATTTACATTGTATATTATCTGTTATGTCCTATTGTTGGTATTGCATTGAGGATTTGAGCATTGTACCCTGGCTGTGAGTTGGCATCTACTTCCCGGCTGTCGATGAGAGTCCCGCACCGGCGAAGGGTTATTATTGCATCACATTGCATTCATATGCATTACATTGCATATCATATTGGGTGCAGGAGTATTCCGCCCCAGGATCAGGAGGATTCCGCTCCATTGTATCATATTGAGGGTAGGAGGATTCCGCCCTAGGAGCATGAGTATTCCGCTCTTATGTCAGATATTGAGTGCAGGAGTATTCCGCCTCAGCTTTACATTATATCGGGTGCAGGAGTATTCCGCCCCAAGAGAGTGCAGGAGTATTCCGCCTCTGGTTTATATTATATCGGGTGCAGGAGTATTCCGCCCCAGGAGCAGGAGTATTCCGCTCCAGTTGGTTATCAGATTGGATTCCCCTCGAATGCAGGAGTATTCCGCTTCGAGATGGGAGGACGGGCACATGTGACCCTTTGCATCAGATTTCATTTCATCTCATTCATTTCATTTTCATACAATTGCGTAGACTTGTGGTACATAACTACTGTTCTGCTCATACGTGCATTGCTTATTTGTTGATATGTTTCTGGCTCGTATTCCTGGCTGAGTTTAAGGTTTCATACGTGTTTCTAGTTATTATATGGCTCTGCCTTTTTGTAATTTAAATAAAAGGAATTTGGTTTATCTGTTTCTTCTCCCTGGCTAGCTATCCTATTCTTTGAGGTGGCTAGTCTGCCCCACTTATTGAGTCCTTTTGACTCACCCTTGTTTGGTCTTTGTTTCTTGTCTATCTATTTCGTTTCGGCAGGTTCGCTCCAGGATTGAGTTCGCCACGTTGTTCAGGAGCGAAGACGACTTCAGCTGTCAGGGTGAGCCAGCTTTATTCCGGATGGCTACTAGTTTATTGTTTATTATTTCAGTTGCATTCTGCTCCCTTCAGGAGGTATCTGTCTTCTTTTGTACTCTTAGATGTCTAGTCTGGATAGCCCTAAACCTAGTATGTTGGGTAGTTAGCTGTAATTTCTTTTGTACAGCTTAGAGGTATCAGTATGTCTGTGTTTTTTTTTAGTCTTGTTCTTAGTTATGAATTGAATTATATTTATTTTACTAATTTAATTGGTAAGGGTTCGCCCGACGAGTCTAGGGGAGGATGTCGGGTGCCCGCACGGCCTAGCCGAATTTCGGGTCGTGTCAGTTGGTATCAGAGCCCAGTTTAGAGTCTATCCAGACTAAGACAGTGTCTAGTAGAGTCTCGTTGATGGGTACGTAGACGTCCGTACTTATCTACGAGAGGCTATGATGGCATTTAGGAAGTTTCACTTCCTTCATTTCTGATCGTGCGTCGGTTTAGGATGCAAAAGTATTTTCGTTAATTCCTTTGTGGTAATTATGAACCTTCGTGCGATAACTCGGCAAACCGTACGAGTTCAAGTCGAAGCAGTCTAGCCTGGGGCTAGCACTGACGAAGCCCTGAGAGTTTTGATCGTGCTGACGATCTAGTTATGGAGGTCTCAGTTGTACGAGCTTGCAATGGGCAAGGGAGCAGGGCCTTGTAGTTCCCTTGGCTCTCTACGATGCTTTTACGAGAATCTTGGTGACGCAAATACCGCAAGAACCTATTATTTGCTAAGCAGCTTATCAGGTTGTCGCAGATGCAGATGTTCAGTCTCAGGGAGCTTCTATTCCAGTTCTTAATATTGCCGCAGTAAAGTAAGTTCCAGAGGCAGCATGTGTTGTGCCTCTAGTTATTCTGGCTGGTTAGCTAGTCCGAGTAATGGCTCGGTCCGAGTATTTGAAAAGGCTGTATTATTTTACCCAATTGAACCTTCCGATATTCGTAAGCCATGCATCAGATAATCCCTATGTAAGTTTTTTTTAAAAAATAAAATGATGTCAGCGTATCCTTCAGGCTCTTGATTATATCGAGCGATATGGTGTTGATTATTCTTCTTTCCAGTTTCAGGGGTCCAGCCTGGAATTGGTGGGCCGCTCTCTTATTAACTAACTTGGTTCGATTTTTCTTTTGGATTCGTGGAAAAATTCCTTTCGAGTAGCGAGCGAGATGAAAAGTGTTGCTAGTTTGAGTGGATTGGACAGGGTAGCCTGTCGGTTAGCATGTTGGTGTTTCATAATATGAGATTGAATTCTATAGAATGGCTGAATATGCATTTGAACTAGTCCATGAGCCTTTCGAGAGATTCAAAGATTTATTGATGATCTTTCTTTTCCTTGAGATCCCAGATGGCTCGAGAGATTGAGGTCGGGATTTCATTTGATGTTGTTGTTGATATTGCTCGAAGGTATGAGGCATACCTAAGGTTAGAGCAAGACAAGTCAGATCGAGAGAGCAAGAAATTCTGAGGCCCTGGTGGGCAACCATGTTACCTCATTTGTAGGTAAAAGTTCTGCTTATTTTGGGAGGTTACCTTCCAGTGTATCTCGGCTTGTGTCATGTGATTCTTAGAGTGTGCCAGTAGCTCGTCAAGATCAGATTCAGTCTTCTCTTCATAGCTATCAACAATCTTTCCAGCTTCCGTTTGCAGCGAAAAGGTGTTATCATTATCGTGAGTCTGGTTATCCTTTGATGAGTTTTCCCTTGCTCCGACGAGTAGGCAGTCGTTTTTTTCTCTTGTCATCAGGCATCTGCACAGTCACAGGGGATTTCATTTAGATCTTAATCAACTAGAGATATGCCCTCATTTGATAGAGGTCGAGAGCGTGGTGGTAGTGGTCCTTCTAGAAGTAATTATCAGGGTAGCGGCTCGGCTCAGATGTAGAGGCAGTTCTATGAACTGCTTGTCTAGCAGGATGCTGAGGTATCCGATATAGTAGACCCTGAGATTTCTTCTTCTCTTAAATGTGAGTAAGATTTGATTCTTTCGATCGATCTGGAAATGGTGTGTCTTATCATGTTTCGATAGTTTCCTTGGATGTCGTTTTTATTAAGAATCGGTTGCGGTGGAGGGGTGAGTTTTTGATACGATTTATTCCTGGCATTTATGAAACCCTACTAGTTTATCTGATCTAAATATGAGAGATTTGACGGTGAGTATTGCTATTGCCTGCTTGGCATCTTGTTACGCCACCTTCTGTTATTATGTCAATTCAGTTTACCGCACCTCGGAAATCAGTGTTGGTAGGATGATGGGATTCTTATTCGTGACCATCAGGAAGTGTCGTTGTGTAAAGTGATTTGTAAGTGATACTCGATCTACGTGTCTCCTCTTGGTTCAAGATGCTAGTAGAGTCATGTTATTCCATGAGCTTCTCTCAGTTGTAAAAGAGTTTACTGATAAATTGTCAGAATTTCGTTCTTATTGGAAGGTTAAAATTGGTATGGATGTTTTTCCATAAAGCTTATTTAATGTCTATCTCTTCAATTGCGATTTTTTGGCTCGCTTGACGCGAAAGTAGTCTAGCTTTGGTAGTCAAGCAAATAAGAAGATGAACTTCCTGAAGTTCTAATTATTTCTATCCTCGATCCATTTCCATTTCGTCTTCGTCCGATACAAGTGAGGTTGGGCAATTGGTAGCCGCTTGTGACGTTCTCTGTGTTGAGCCAGAGTACGTGTTATTGTGGCCAGGTAAGCATATTATTGTTTTGGAAGCATATTATTGTTTTGGTCCAGTTGTCTCATCTTGTTATCCGTTTAACATGTTTATGTTATCAGTTTATTCGGGTATCCATTCCCATGTATAGTATAGTGCTGATTCTGTTTTTGCGGATCATCCAGTTTCAGGGGAAACTCTGCCGAAATTTTTATATAGAAGTACCATCCATTAGGCGGTGGTATTTACGGCAAAGGTATGGAGTTGTGAACTTGAAGGTTGCAGCTGTTTGGCAACTCGAAAGTGTAGTTGGTAGCTTAGGTCTGCCTACGTTCAGCTTTTACCTAAATCTTGTTTAGTCCAGCAGACTCTGCGAGGATGGTTATTCCTATTCAAATGGCTGGATGAGTTTGTGCTTTAAGTGGAGGAGTCTTCCTCTAAATACTGAATGGTAATATTAAATCTCTGAGGTGTTGATACCACTTTTCTCACGACCCAAAGTAAGGCCACGGCAGAAATCTACAATGAGTTTCGATCATTGCTAAACCCACTAATAATCTATTAATGACAGAGATAAGCTGGCAACCTGATCATATATACGTACCTACCTGCTGAAAGCATAAAGTCTAGAAAGATGACACGACTTTAACTTGCTGGCAATTAGAACACTAACCCACAAATTCTGCTATGTCACACTTCATTTCGTCCCACCAATAAATCTGTTTAAGATCATGGTACACCTTAGTCGAACCTGGATGAATACTGTATTTGGAATAATGTGCCTCCATCATAATCTATCCACGTAAATCTGCAACATCAGAAACTCAAAGTCTATCTTTATACATGAGAACACTGTCAGTAGTAACCCTGTATGGTGACTCCGATTTTCTTCTGGCTATCTGTCTGTATTCAACCAGAACTGGATCCTCATATTGACGTTGTTTTACTTCATGAAAAAATTTAGAGTTAAAGGTCTAGTGCAGCTTGTCGTCCATCCATCATTGGCATATCTCATTCATACCTCAACTCCTTGAGAGGTTACTTTAGCGTTGTAAGTACTCATGTAATCAACTTTGTTGCTGGTATTCTGCCTCAGCTCATGGCCAACTACATGTCTCTTTTATATTTACTTTTTCAAGTCATAATATTTCCAATTCAAAGACAATACCCTGAAGTAGATGTTCAGTCTGAAGATCATTCCTGGTCTGCATCATACTATCCAGTAGTATTTGCATGATCCTTATCTTTATATGATAGACCCTGTTCAGATGAACCTTTGATATACATTAGATATGAGTAACTACATTCCCACAAGGAGCTTGCGAAACAACAGTAAAATCAACCGAGATATTGCATAGTGCATTCGTAAAAATAATATAGCTTGTATCAAATCTTCTATAGTGAGTAGTGACAAGGTACTTCAAAAGTTCCCTCTATTGCATCAAGCGTGAGTTAATTCTTAGTTCCATCGACCTGTTCTATATTGAAAGGTATATCGAAGAGATAATTATCGGCTGAATCATGTTAATCCATTCAGAGTTCGTGTATCTTTGTTTCGAAAATGTAGAACTCTCCTCTCGTGATCGAGGAAGGCTCAGTGTAGTCAGAATATGCTCGGGCAATGGTGTTAGAATATTATCCAGCTATGTTTTTATCCAAAAGTTCGATATGCGTGTTATAATTTTGATTTTGTAATTAAAAAAAAAAATTCCGTGGGATAGTTAATGAAAGTCGTGCAAGTTCTTTTCCTATCAGCGTGAATCTTGCTTTAGACTTAGGCTCGTTCGAGGACGAACGAGAGTTTAAGTGGAGGAGAATGAAACGACCTCGGTCAGTCGTTTCGGAAGTTAGGACTCCGATTGGCGTGCCGATAATTTTAAAATATTCGTAATGTCTATTAGAACCTGTCTGTAAAATTTGAGCAAAATCAGACCTCGTTTGGTAGGCATCGGAAGAAGGTTTCAGTTTTTATTGGTGATTAATATTAAAAGGATATTTTCGAGCTCGGTTTTTGCCGAATGAGCTCCGATTCGAAATCCGAAAGTGCTGTTGGGTTCGTATGATTATTTATGACCTTTGTGAACTTTTGAAAGTGAATTTCGATGTTGTTCGGCTAGTTTCCGCTAAAATGCCGAAAGTTAAATAATTTGACCTTTTTCATTTAAATTCGCATCTTGAGTTTCGGGAGTCCAATTTGAAATCCTCCTTCGCGAGTATGTTACATATATTTTGTATAACTTGTATGTAAAAGTTGAAATTATTTCGCATATCGTCGAGTATCATTTTAATTTTCGTTGCGAAAAGAAAAAAAAAAGGAAGACAAAATGGGAAAAAAAAAGACAAAATACAAAAAGGAAAGCAAAAGATTAAAAAAAGTGGGCGGTGGTTGTGGGATATGTATCCCTGCGCATTTCAACGTTTTTTCAGAGAAACATAAGTACATGCATACAGAAACAAGAATAGAAACGAGACAGTGACAGAGACACTGGAAAAAATGCCATAAAATAAGAAAAGGGGCCGGAGAAAAGTAGAATTTTTACCCTGAAACATTCAGGTAATGATCTTAACGCATTATTTGAGTTTATTACGTGTCTTTGAATATGTTTTAACGGTAAAACTTGGAATATTAGACATCGTTTTAATAAGTTCAATTAATAGTTTAAAGGGTCAAATGGATCCCGATAATGGAATTGATTATATATTCGTACTCAGTGAGTTATGGGCAACATATAAATGTAATTTATTTGGGGTTTGGTTATGTGACCTTAAACCCTGTACATAGGCCTGGCCTGCGTATTGCGTATGCGAATAGGGTATCAGGTTCCTACCTGGATTGCCCTAATATGTGAGGAATGAAACCTTTAGCCTAATGTGATATATTTTTCTGCTTATTGAACACAGTAGGATCGTTTGGCAATGAATTCAGAGAATAAAGCGGTTGTTGGGTAGCAGTGTTAACTTCGGAACGAGGTAAGTGTTTATATCCATTTCTTTGGAGGCACCTGGCCTCGTGGATTTTCTACCACGTATTCCTTACGTGTGTAGCTGCCGATAGGCGTACTCATTACGTCTTAGCTTTGGATTTACATTGTATATTATCTATTATGTCCTATTGTTGGTATTGCATTGAGGATTTGAGCATTGTACCCTGGCTGTGAGTTGGCATCTACTTCCCGGCTGTCGATGAGAGTCCCGCACCGGCGAAGGGTTATTATTGCATCACATTGCATTCATATGCATTACATTGCATATCATATTGGGTGCAGGAGTATTCCGCCCCAGGATCAGGAGGATTCCGCTCCATTGTATCATATTGAGGGTAGGAGGATTCCGCCCTAGGAGCAGGAGTATTCCGCTCTTATGTCAGATATTGAGTGCAGGAGTATTCCGCCTCAGCTTTACATTATATCGGGTGCAGGAGTATTCCGCCCCAAGAGAGTGCAGGAGTATTCCGCCTCTGGTTTATATTATATCGGGTGCAGGAGTATTCCGCCCCAGGAGCAGGAGTATTCCGCTCCAGTTGGTTATCAGATTGGATTCCCCTCGAATGCAGGAGTATTCCGCTTCGAGATGGGAGGACGGGCACATGTGACCCTTTGCATCAGATTTCATTTCATCTCATTCATTTCATTTTCATACAATTGCGTAGACTTGTGGTACATAACTACTGTTCTGCTCATACGTGCATTGCTTATTTGTTGATATGTTTCTGGCTCGTATTCCTGGCTGAGTTTAAGGTTTCATACGTGTTTCTAGTTATTATATGGCTCTGCCTTTTTGTAATTTAAATAAAAGGAATTTGGTTTATCTGTTTCTTCTCCCTGGCTAGCTATCCTATTCTTTGAGGTGGCTAGTCTGCCCCACTTATTGAGTCCTTTTGACTCACCCTTGTTTGTTGTTTGTTTCTTGTCTATCTATTTCGTTTCGGCAGGTTCGCTCCAGGATTGAGTTCGCCACGTTGTTCAGGAGCGAAGACGACTTCAGCTGTCAGGGTGAGCCAGCTTTATTCCGGATGGCCACTAGTTTATTGTTTATTATTTCAGTTGCATTCTGCTCCCTTCAGGAGGTATCTGTCTTCTTTTGTACTCTTAGATGTCTAGTCTGGATAGCCCTAAACCTAGTATGTTGGGTAGTTAGCTGTAATTTCTTTTGTACAGCTTAGAGGTATCAGTATGTCTGTGTTTTTTTTTAGTCTTGTTCTTAGTTATGAATTGAATTATATTTATTTTACTAATTTAATTAGTAAGGGTTCGCCCGACGAGTCTAGGGGAGGATGTCGGGTGCCCGCACGGCCTAGCCGAATTTCGGGTCGTGTCACTAACTTCATTAAAGGAAGGAGAGCATCGAATAATGCAATCACAGTTCACAAAGTCCTTAAATATTTCAAATCCTCAAAAGAAAAAAAGAAAAAATGATGGTTAAGATTGATTTAGAAAAAGCTTTTGATAAAGTGGAGTGGTCCTTTATTAGGTATGCGCTTACATCTTTAAAATTTCCAAGAGACCTAATTGATTTAATTATGTCTTGTATTTCAACCGCTTCAACCTCTATTCTTATAAATGGTAACAAGACAAAGGACTTTAAGCCTACAAGAGGAATTAGACAAGCCAATCCTCTGTCGCCATATCTATTCATTATTTGTATGGAAATGCTCTCTAGAATTGTAAATAATGAGGTGGATTACAAAAGATGGAAACCTATAAAAATTTCAAAAAAAGGACCAACATTATCTCACCTTTTCTTTGCTGACGACCTAGTATTACTAATGGAAGCAAATAAAAAAATTGCGATAATCTAATTAACACTCTAAATAATTTCTGTGAATGCTCAGGGCAGACTATAAATTTTTCTAAGTCAAAGATTTTTTTTTCAAATAATACACCAAATCATGAGAATGATTACATTAGTAATTGTCTATCCATGAAGCATTTAGGTGAGTTTGGTATGTACTTAGGATTTCCTATGATTAGAGGAAAAATTTCTAAAAAACAATTTCAATTTATAATTGACAAGCTAAATAATAGACTAAAGGGTTGGAAGACAAACTTTATGACGATGACAGGTAGAACTACATTAATTAAATCTACTTTAGCTTCGATCCCTAATCATGTCATGCAGGTGTATAATCTCCCAAATGCTACCACAAAAATTATAGACAAGGTGCAAAGAGATTTCCTGTGGGGGAGTACTCAGTTAAAAAAAAGTGTCATTTACTAAACTGGAACACTATAACTAAGCCTAAAGAAAAGGGTGGCTTAGGGCTCTACAAGACTAGGGCTAAAAATCTTTCTTTCCATACATTTTTGGCGTGGAGGCTGGCTAAAAATAAATCATCTCTGTGGACTCAAGTTCTCTCAAGTAAGTACAATACGAATTCCTCAAATAACTCTCAGAAATCCCACTTATGGAAAAATGTTGAAAGAGGTATAACAATCTGTAAAAAGGGTGCTCCTTGGGCAATTGGGAATGGGAGTAATATAAATGTTTGGGAGGATTGCTGGATTTTGTCAAACAATAGTTTGAGAAGTAGTATATATGGGCCCTTAATGAAGCACGAAAATAACATGTTAGTGAGGGATCTTATATTCAACAACGAAATTGACATATCTAGGCTATCTTTCGAGCTCTCTCAAGACCTAATACTTAAAATTAAGAATACGTATATTCAAAAAAGTAACCCAATTGTTGATGACATCATATGGAAACATGGTCAGTTAGGTGTTTTCTCTTCAAATTCTGCCTATAGCATTATTGTAAACAAAGCCAAACATGATAATGAATCAAGAGATTTTTCCTGGCTATGGAAATTAAATACTCTAAACAAAATAAAATATTTTATTTGACTAGCTGTTAATAATAGATTAGCTACTCGAAGCCTATTATACAGAAGAAGCATTATAGAATCGGATAGATGTGCTATATGTGAACGAGAACTAGAGGATGTTCTAGACATATTTTTTAGATGCAGGTTCCCTAGCATCGTATGGAATTAATTGAACACAAATAGCAATGCTCCTACTAACGGTAATGACAATGGATTCTTATTTGAATGGCTTCAAACTCAATGTAAGTTAAAGAATAACTTTAACACTTACATTAAATAGGCTGAGCTTATCCCTTTTGTGTTATGGCATATATGGCTCGAGAGAAATAATAAAATACACAAGAGAACTAGTAAACCTTGCAACATTGATGACATTGCCAATAAAGCATTAGAGTTTAAATTGCTAACTGAAAAGGAACAAAGTGTCTATCGTGAAACTATTTACATCAAGTGGAATAGACCAGATTTAAATTTTTATAAACTTAACATAGATGGCTCAGCAAAAGAAAGTTCTGGGAGGGGAGGAATAGGAGGAGTGTTTAGAGATTGGAATGGAAGATGGATTTAACAAGTTGATTCATTGTTCGACAGGAATATACTCTGAATTGCTTGCTCTATATCATGGATTAAAACTAGCACTGGATAATAGTTTTGCTCCCTTAGTGATAGAAATTATTTTGATATCCAAAGTAACTGCGCTACATCTAAAGTTAATTAATGATTGCAGGTCACTATTACTTGAAGCTGGGAGCCCAAAATTGCAACACAACTATAGAAAAGCTAATAAAGTTGTAGATCAAATGGCAAAAATGGGTTGCAATTCATCTTTTGAAGATCTTAGGATTTATCATTTTCCTCCTTAATGTGTAATTTCTATTTTAGAACAAGACAATCAAAGTACTACGGTGCCTAGATTCGTCACTTTTGTTAGCTCCATGAACAATTATGATCAGGACGACCGCAGTACTATGTTACAATGGTCGCCCATATCTTGTAATAGCTAGGTTTGTTCGTTAATTAAATGTCGTTCATTACCAAATGAACTTTTAAAAAAGCACATGTCCGTGTCTTTTTGTTAGGAATCCTGAAAAACTTTTATGTATGTATCCCCTAAAGAATATGAGGACAATATTTCTTTAGCCATAGTGCCTCAAAGTTCTTCAAATCTGTTTCTATCTTTTTTTAACGGCAGAGCAGATAAATGTTACGCTATATGTGATGATGAGCAAGACAACAACTATGACAATGTCAACCATTTGGTGCGGACAAATGTAGACTATGCAGAAAGGCCAGGGAATCTGGATATTTCGGTTACCAAACACTGGCTAATGAATACATCGTCTTCCAGTGAATTAGAACTTTCTATAATGCTAACAAGATTGAATTGATCGGCTGAGTTTCTTGGCATATTCCGTCTAGCATAGGATTCTCAGTACTTTAAGGCTGACTTTTGTAGTTAGCAATTGGCACTAGAGCTGTACAGATGCTAAAGGAATGTGAACCATTTCTGCATTTGTCATTGCCTATTTGTGCATATAGCTTTGTAGACGGCTGTAGGAGAAGTCTATTTGGTATAAATGGGGTAAAGTCTTTGGTACACTTTATTGCAACAAGAAGATGGAACTTAAGCACTGAGATCAACGATGATGATCAAGGCTTGATGAGCACTAATTTGACTTGTATTTTGTAGACTAATCAGCATACATGAGCATTGTGATCAACGTTCCTGAAGACCTGATGAGCTATAAGTTAACTCGTCTTGACTAATCAGCTTACTTTTGTAGACTAATCAGCATAAATCAGCAGTGAGATCAGTGATGCAATATGCTTTTTGTGATTGGGAGCTTCAGCACACATAAGCATTGAGATAATATCCTCTGTTCCCACCACTAATCGCCATCAACGGTGCAAATCCCATCTCCTAGGCCCTGGCAGGTCTTTTAGATTGCTGTAGTTATACCGTCCCTGCAGAATCGTGCCATCATTTTGTGACCATAGACAATGGCAGATTCAGGATTGCATGCTGATACTGGAAACAAGATTCAAGGACATTTATAAGGGACTAATAAGGTAGAAAGCTTCTTTCAATTTGAGTAATTTATAGCATTTCATGTATGGTAGTATGTTTAGTTATATTAAACGTTCAAGCTGAGTGACTCCCCAATTTGTATAGGTGGTCACTGAGGCTATATAGCTGCTGATAAGTATAGTTCAAAATATTTAAAGACTATGCTCAAAGATGCCTTGGTACAAAAAGAACTGATAGTAGTTTACTTTTGGTCTAAAGAAGTTCTACAATCTTTTGGCCTGTCTTGTAGGTAATCATCCTTGGGGCTGAAATACCACAAGGGTGCGAGATACTGCTAAATCTACATTCACACTCTGGCTGCATAATTTTATCTTTTCGCTAGGTTGTTGGTTTATTTGATTTCACGTATATGTCTAGGCAAAACAGCTCACCCTATAAAATAAATTTAACAAGACAAAGAATGAGTCAGAAATGAGCTAAACTATGCTTTGCTACAAAGTTCCTAGACTATGCATCAGGTGGACAGCAACCTTCTTCTCCCATGGAACTTGTTAGATATATTATAAGTAACCCAGAAGATAGATATGCAAAAGGACACGTTCTAGTATTAATTGGTTCACATGGATATTATTCAGAGTTTCATCTTCATAACAGCCACCCTTCTCTCAGTTCTCTTATGTGGGTTCATAGTTCATCTTCTGATTAGAAAACTCCTGTGGAAAAATGGAAAAAAGAGATACCATCCAATTGGTGGCACCATTTTCAATCAGCTTCTTAACTTCCACAGACTGCACCATTACATGACTGATCTTGCTGGCAAATACAAGACTTACAGATTAATTAGCCCTTTCAGAAATGAGATTTATACTGTTGATCCTGCGAACATTGAGTACATTCTTAAAACGAACTTTGACAACTATGGCAAGGTACATTCCATCCGCCTGCAGCTCATTGAGTTTCTTTTTGACATATACCAAACACTCATTCCTTTCTGTTGATAATTCATCGACAAATATCAGAATGTCACCTTTTTAAAGAATTACTCATATTCAAAGCATCTTTTACCTTTTTCCCTTATAACTGTAGAAGTATCTAGATTTCCAGAATCGATATACCCCCCTGATTCTTCAACGGTAACAAAGTACTATTTTGCAGGGATGGTATAACTACAGCAATCTAAAAGACCTGCTAGGTGATGGGATTTTCACAGTTGATGGTGATAAGTGGAGGGAACAGAGGAAATTGTCAAGCCACGAGTTCTCCACAAGAGTCTTGAGGGATTTCAGCAGTGTAGTCTTCAGAAAAAATGTGGCAAAGCTTGCCAACATATTGTCTGAAGCTGCTAATTCCAACAGAGTGGTTGATATCCAAGTAAGTTTCCACTACTTGACTTCATTGAATGGTCCTTTGTTGTTTACACCAGACGAGTAAATCTAGTTTTATAAATGCAGGATCTATTTATGAAATCAACTTTGGATTCCATATTCCGAGTCGCCTTTGGAGTTGAGCTAGACAGCATGTGTGGTTCAAATGAAGAAGGCAAAAGATTTAGCGATGCATTTGACGAAGCAAGTGCAATGACACTTTGGAGATATGTCGATATCTTCTGGAAGATCAAAAAAGCTCTTAATATTGGAGCGGAAGCTAATTTAAGGGACAATCTAAGAACTGTTGATGCATTCGTTTGTAAACTGATCCACAACAAAGCTGAGCAGATGAGTAAACCAGAAGCTGATTTATCTGTAGGTGAATCACTTTGTAGCTTCTATTTTAATTGATTTAAATGCTTAGACGAAATAATCTTTTTCCAGTTTCAGTGGAAGAAAGAAGACATTTTGTCAAGGTTTTTGCAATTACCTGGAGCAGATCCACGGTATCTGCGTGACATTATATTAAACTTCATTATAGCAGGTAAAGATACAACAGCAACCACCCTTTCTTGGTTTATATATGCTCTTTGCAAGTACCCTCATGTACAGGAGAAAGTGGCAAAAGAGATAAAAGAAGCAAGCGAGAAACAAGATGCAATGGACATAAAGGATTTTGCTGCCAATTTGAGCGAAGATGCCCTTGAAAAGATGCAATATCTTCATGCAACATTGACAGAGACACTTAGGCTCTATCCTCCACTTCCAGTGGTAACAAAGAACCACTTTTATCAAACAGCTGTGGCCAAATAGATGCGTGCTTTCTGTTGTTAATTTTGTTTCTTGGTTCTCACCACAGAATGCAAAAGTATGCTTTTCGGATGACACTTTACCGGATGGATTCAGTGTGAACAAAGGGGACATGGTGTCTTACCAACCATATGCAATGGGAAGAATGAAATTTATATGGGGTGATGATGCAGAAGAATTTAAACCAGACAGATGGCTTGATGGGGATGGTTTCTTCCGGCAAAAGAGCCCCTTCAAATTTACAGCTTTCCAGGTTGGTCAAAAGCTTGGTATCAGCTTTAAGATCATTTGTCCAAGAACTGAAGATGAAATGTCTATAATTAAACTTTACATACTGCCACCACATTCTCTAAGTGTGTGTTTTTTTTTTCGGCCAACAAACAGGCAGGGCCGCGTGTCTGCTTGGGAAAGGAGTTTGCTTACAGGCAGATGACGATATTTACTGCTGTCTTGTTACGTTACTTTGTTTTCAGGTTAAGTGATGACAAGAAGACTGTCAACTACAAGACAATGATTAATCTTCACATCGATGGGGGACTGCATATTCGTGTCTTTCATAGATATGGTCATTCGAAAAAGTTTCCACAAGTATGTTAGATCACTTCATGGAGTTATGTACATTAGAGCAAACTAATCTGACTGTATTAGTCCACTTCTGCCTCAAATGTCAATGCTGTGTAAGACATCAGTATCCATAATAAAGAGATCAAAATCATCCTTACATTATTCCTTTTACCTTGTTTCACCATCATTCCCCTATGGTTTTATCACATGTTGGTTAGGCTTTTGCAGTTTCTAAGACTTCAAAGCCTGCTTATGCATGACTAATAATAATGTGAATTTACATCTAAATTACATTCCTTGGATTTGTAAAATGACTTAGTGGTAGCAAACTTTGTAAAAATTTAGTGTAGGGGCCTGTTTGGCGCGCGTTAATTGATTTGTAGCCGTCAAAAACAAATTCGCTGAGAAATAGCCACCTTCGGACAAATCCCAGTATAAATACTGGGACTTTGAACAAAACTTGTTCAAGGCCCCAGTATTTGTACTGGGGAAGCTTCAGTAAACTAACCCCAGTATAAATACTGGGGCTTTGAACAAGTTTTGTTCAGGGCCCCAGCATTTTGTTATGGGACTATGTATAAAGCTTCAGTCCCATAACAAAATGCTGGGGCTGTGAACAAAACTTGTTCAAAGCCCCAGCATTATTATGGGACTGAAGCTTTATATATAAAGTCTCATAACCCATAACAAAATGCTGGGGCTGTGAACAAAACTTGTTCAAAGCCCCATAACAAAATGCTGGGGCTGTGAACAAAACTTGTTCAAAGCCCCATCATTTTGTTATGGGACTCAGCTTTATATATAAAGTCCCATAACAAAATACTTGGGCTTTGAACAAGTTTTGTTCAAAGCCCCAGTTTTTTGTTATGGGGCTAGTCTGGGGTGTTTTTCCAACGCTAATGGAGCTTAAGTGTGCGCGCGAATTTTTGGCTATTCTTCAATGAATTTTGAAACGGTGGATAGTCCCCATTGAGCGCGTCCAAAAATGGCTAGTGATCAAAATTTCCCGCAAACTTTCAAAAAAGATTTTTGGGCCTAATTGAAGATATAATTAAGAAAATAAAAATATGTTTACCCTTTAACCACCTAATTTTTTTTACGAAGTGATTACACATTTCAACACGGAGAGAGTTTACGGCCTCAATCATTAAAAGAAAAAAAGGAAATAAACTTCACTGACTTGGCCTATTGATATATAATAAAGTAAATAAAAGTATGCTCTTTCTAATTGGTCAAACTTTCAATGAGGTGGTCACATTCAATAATACTTTCTTGTATTGCACCTGTCCTAAACAACTATACTCTTTTTCTTAATTTTTTTCTCCTGAAAGAATTAATCCCAACTGATAAAATATACTCTCTCCGCTCCACTTTATATGAACCTATTTGACTTTGCACGAAGTTTAATAAAGAGAGAAGACTTTTGAAATTTGTGGTCTAAAATAAGTTATAGATATTTGTGTGGCTACAAATCATCTAGAGATGAGTAAAAGTGAATATTTCTTTCCAAATTTAGAAAGAGGTTATTCTTTTTTAAACAGACTAAAAAGGAAATAGGTTATCTTTTTTACAGGGGGAGTAGTATGTAAATACGTTTTATTCCATTTTACTCAATTAATTTAAGCCCTATCTTTAAATTCCCATCCGTCTACGCACAAGGATAAATTCCCGTAATATGTATTTCCTTGGTCTACAAAAACCTCCTATTAGATGATCCCGCATTACCACTTTGTCGTGTAAGAAGTTAGTAGAAAATGGGTCCGCTAGCAACTTTCTATGTGATAAATGTAATCAAATATTTCAAAGGTCAATAAACCAAATGTGTAAAATTATTCTTTTTAATTGAACATATCATGTAGAACCAGGATTATCAACGTTTAATATAATTAACTAATGTTAATTTAGAAACATCTAGAAAGAGGGACATTTTGTTAATTACTATGGTTCTTGATTAGTTTATGTTGGAACCATTTTTTTTTTCTAATAACGTAGTGCATCTCGACTACTCCATCAGATACATGCAACCTCTCACTAAAGAATAGTTCTGCACACCGATGCTTAGTAATTCTTGCTAGTCAACTTAGTACTCATAGGCATAGATACTAGGGATGCTGATTGCTGCTGTGGGGACAATGTATGGGCCTAAATCAGTTTTAGGGCCACAAATTGAATTTGGGTTAGAATATAAGCAAAACTTCGTATCAAAGTTGATAAATGCCAAGAATAAACGTAAAATGCGAGAAAATAACTGGATTTCAATATATTGCGATGAGTACAAAATTCGGCAGAGTTTCTGTATGTATTTCTGAATATGTACAATGTAAAATGAAGTGTTATTTATAGATACAATATATTGTCCCACGTTCTCCACTACTTGCTCATGGCCAACCCTCGTCTGGAACATTTATGGATGGAGTTAATGGGCAAAGTAGTGGACTGAAGTAGTGGGCTGCAAAGCCGCTTGAACCGGGGGGAATCACCGAGGCGCAAGTAGATGACCTCGGTGGTAGGGCCCTGTTGCTTGACCGAGGTGAATGTCATCGAAGCTCAACTTGCGGCTCGCCTTCGGTGACGACCTCGATGTCTGACTTCGGTGATCCACTCATTTGCTTCGGTCTCTGGCTTATCGTCAAGTGTTCGGTTGCTATCAGATCACGTGGCCGAGGCGAGTCATCGCGAGCCGATTTTTACCTAATACAGATTGTCCCCCCACTCCTCGGTCACCTACCGAGTTTACCGAGGAGTGGCATGAAATTCCGCGGGAGAGCGACGTGGCTTGATCTTATCCAAGCGTTTCAGATTTTGTCAACGGTACGCGTCTTTTCAAATCACTGCTCGATGACACGTGTCAATTGTCCGTTGATTGTTCGAACGGTCACGCCGTTTCCTTCGCTTCCTCCAACGTTATAATGATGACTTCCTTCGCCACTTGCTTCTTCCATACCTATAAATACTTCCCCACCAAACTCTTCTTCACACTTTTAACTTCTGCAAACAACAGTGTCAAGAAAAAAGCAAAAGCTTCCATACCTACTTTGATCGATTCCCATCTTTAAGAAAACTCTAAACTCAAACTATAATCATATCTAGCGCTCATTCCAGGCAAGATTCGAGCGATTCAGGCGAGAGCGCAAAGATTGCGCGTTACGCCGCCATTATATTGAGCAGCGAGTTCATCACCACCGTGCCGGCGCTGCAGGTGATAGAGGCAGAGGGAGGCGGAGAGGTGATCTCTAGTGCTGGTGGCCCTAAGCGTCGGAAAGGAAGGGCTAGGCGTGACATTGCTGCAGTAAGCGAGGACGTCAGCCTGGAAGAGGATGATGACGTCGTGGGCGATGACATCATGGAAGCGGCTGGCGCTGATGATGTCACCCATAGGGACGAGGGCGACGACGCCGCGGGCGAGGTGGAAGGTAGAAATATTGCCGAAGTGGGGTCCTCGGGCCCGGTGATTCCCCTCGAGCAAAAGCTCAAGCCTCACCAAATTATTCCCTCTCACTTCGACAACAACAAAGACTTCAAATTGCAAGTTCAATTTGCTGATCAAGAGGAGAAGAATAGGAACATACCGGTAAACACGACGTCGACTCGCATAACGCAAGCTCATATTGAGCGAGTCCGGAGGGAGTGTAGGTTTGGGCCCGAGGTGAAAGTAGTCATCCCCAACCCAACAAGTAGAGTTTTTCACCACGTGGAGGGGCTTTCTTTTGCTTACACTTACCCTTTCACCCTCGGCTTCTCCCTTCCAGTACATAAGATCATCGATGAATTTTGCCGAGCCTACAACTTGTGCTTGGCCCAACTAGGCCCCGACGTCTGGAGAGTTGTTCAGTGCATGGATTAGCTGAGCAAGAAAGCCGGGATGGACTTCACTTTGCAGCATCTCATCTCCCTCTACTACCCTTACTTTCACAAGGCCGGGGTCGTGGCCTTAAACAATCGGGGAAAATATGTGCTCCTTCATAAGAGCGAGGACCATGGGGACCGAGGCTGGAGTGATCGTTATGTCCTTTTAGAGACTAGTGTTTTATCCGGCGAGCCCGATTTCCCAGAGCGGTGGAACAATACACGTAAGTGTCCCTTCGTTTTTATTTCATCCCTGGTGATCATTCGCGCTTGCTAACCTTTTTTCATTGTTACTTCTTCGCCAACAAGGTTGACATCGTTCCTCCCGAGGGGCTGACTGAATGGGTGAAAGCCATGACCGGGGCTCGCGTGCGCCCAGAAAGAACATGGATGAAGATGGCTGCCGAATTTGGTTGGCAGTGTAAACGACATGGTAAGCTCTTTGTGATGTTTTACTTGATGTGTTGTTTTGGAATTTTTGCTTCGTTTATTGACCTTCCTTTCCTCGGTGTCAGGTTTTCCGAACCGTGCTGTTAACACGAAGAAAAACAAGAAGAAGATAGACGAAAAGAAGAAGAAGAAAGATGGAGAGGATACTGAGTCAGATGACAATCTGGCTTTGATGGCAGGTGACCTAAAGGAGTTGAAGGCTGCAAAGTCTTCAAAAGTTTCAAAGAGGGCCCCGGTCATGTCACGACCCAATTTCTAAGGGCTCGTGATGGCACCTAAACAACATTTGCCTAGGCGAACCAATGAAACAAGATGCGGAAAAGAACAATAATGTGAAAAGATCATAAATGGATATATAAATATAAAAGTGTGAAGTCCAAAAGAATATATCCACAAAAGAATTGGAGCATTCTAAGAGTGACTCAATAAAGTATGAATATACATCAAAGAAATCTGAGTCCTATCTCTAAGTGACTCCGGCGGTATGCCACCACGGTCTGTGTGGTCGGCTCACCTCAATCAAAAGTCTCAGAAGCCTCGGGAACCGCTAACGTCCGGGCTGCTGACTGGATGAAGGACCTGCGCACGTAGCAGAGTAAGTTATGAGCCGAAGCCCAGTAAGATCACCGACAGGCCCGCTAAGGTACCCTTGCGGGACAAGTCGCTACATGCATCATAAGTAACAACATACTATAGTAATCATACAAAAAGGTAGTGAAATCACAAATAGATGTAACACATTCCATACACACAAGTAGTAACCAGAAGTCTCAAGGATTATGCCCATCTAACGTAAGGCATAGGTCAACTCAGCGGCGGTTTGGAGGTCCAATCTCTACTCCCGTGCCGATTAACCTAGACCTACGATGGACTAGCAACACCACTACTAAGTATCAACCATATACCGTGACCCGAAGTCACTATCACAATCATGAATAAGTAGACCAACGACCCGTAGTCGTTGGCTCATCTCAAATCTGTCTACGATCGCACCACACCCCCTGTCAAGTGCGTCGTATCTCAATAAATCAAGTGACCACACCACACCCCCTGTCAAGTGTGTCACATCTCAAAGATCAAGTGTCCACACCACACCCCCTGTCAAGTGTGACACATCTCATAGTATAGGCGACACCACACCCCCTGTCAAGTGTCCCTCTAACAGTATCAATATCCACGACATTAATAACAATAACAGAAATAATAACAGAAATATTAATAACGATAATATTTCACAGTCACCGTAACCCAGGTTGGTTATGCTAGCTGAACGTAAGGCGAAGGTTAACCCGACCACTGTTTGGGGGTACAATCCCTACTCCCATGTCGTCCAACCCAAGGTTACGTATAGACAGCACTACCCAACCCGGCACGTGAACAAATCAAGTACCAATATCATACAAAAGCCGGCAAAATCCTCGGCAAGACATTTATCATGACATGCCGGCAACATCCTCGGCCATGTCCCAAGTTCTTGCTATCTAAGCATGGCGTAGCAAGCGTTACTACGATATAAATTTAAGCTACCTCGACGTAGCGTTTAGACCGGCACATACCTCGGTCGAGTCACAATCTCGCTATTTATAACAAACAATAATAGCAAGTAATTCACATCATTAATCCTAACCATTGTTAGGTATATATATGCGTACATGAAGCATACTAGCATGAAGGAAGAGTCCACAAGCACAATAGAGGTCAAGTCTCACTTACCTCGAAATTCGGGCTCAAATGCCGGGAAGAATCTCCTTTCCCGCTCTCCTTGTCCGCGAAGGACTCTCCACTAGGTCTATTAAGACAAGATATAGCACATATGAGTGCTCAATTATAGCTATTTAAGCCTATAGGCATCCTAGGGTAAAAATTACCAAAATGCCCCCGGGTAGGGCCGAGCCCTAAATTTACAAAATGTACTTTTCCGGACTCCCCACGCTCCCGTGAGTCCAAAAGTACACTTAGATTCCACATGCGAGCCTTGCTCGATGTCTTTCCCCAATTCTTAAGAATCTAGGGTTCTAACTCATTTCCAAGAATCAACCCTTTGATTCTTGTGTTAATCAACATAAAGATGGATTGAAATGGCTTACCTTAAGTGTAAGTATGATTGGGTCTTCAAGAAATACCCAAAAATCGCCTCAAGAGCTCACCAAATGATTTTTATAAGTTATGAACCGAAATGGCCCGAAATGGCTTTTTTATAGCAGTTTTTTTTTTTTTTTTGCCTCTGTGACAGCTTCTTTTGAAAAAATCATAACTTTTGATAGGAATGTCCAAATGACCTGAAACCGGCTCCATTAGAACCACAACTCAAAGGGTTACAACTTTCATGTTTTGTGTTTTTCCTAATTCCTTACGGATTGGCCGAAAAATCAGCTTTTATCCGGCTGTTTGCGCCAAAACAGAACAGAAAAGTCGCACCAGATTTTCTACTGTTTTAGGGGCAAAACGGGACCCTACGAAGCTCGGAATGATCCCAAATTTTTCACACAAGTCATAAAATACTTGGGTGACATGCTCGTCAAGACGGAACTCAATTCGGACCTCCAGAACTCAAAAAGTGGGTCCCACGGCAAAGGTTCAATTTTCGACTTTCGCCAAAATAGCGAAATTTAACCAAGCGACCTCGGAATACAATTCCGAAAATTGCTACAAGTCAGAAATGACTATACGAACCTAACGGAACTTTCGGATCTCTCGTCGGAGCTCATTTGCACAAATCGAGCTCGGAAACCTCTTTTAACTCTTTTAAACTTCCGAAACGGGGACTTTATTAAAAGTCCTATCAAACGAGGTCCATTTTCAATTTTGAAGGTTGCTACATATCATAAATGACGAGACGGACCTAACGGTGCGCTCGGATTTTCCATCGGGGTTCGTTTACTCAAAACGACCTATCGAAACCCCAAATTCCTTTCCGGAATTTCATAAATGGATCCTTTTCTCGAAAACCTATCAAACGGACTCCGTTTCGACTCAGATTTCACAGACGGTTCATAAATGACCTAACGGAGCTTTTGGAACTGTCGACACGCAAATCGAGGTCCCGGATCCCGTAACGACTATTTGAGGGTCGTTACATTCTCCCCCACTTAGACTCTCGGCCGTCCTCGGACGAGCCTAAGTCTAAGGTAGGATCCACACACTAGCCACGGAGCTGGCACGGATTTCGAGGACCCCTCGGTACCACCCGAAATCAATAAAACTTAAAAATGCAAATTCAGGCTTAGAAAATACAAGGATTTCATACCTGAATCATCGAACAAGCGCGGATGCCTCTCACGCATCTCGGACTCAAGCTCCCAAGTGGCCTCGACAATGGAGTGATGCCCCCACTGAACTCTCACAAGCGGGATCACCTTCGATCTCATCTTACGGACCTCTCTAGCCACAATAGCAATAGGCTCCTCCGAATAAGCTAAGTCGCCATCTACCTCCACGGAAACCATATCGATCACATGAGACAGATCGTGAACATACTTCCGGAGCATGGACACATGGAACACCGGATGAACAGACAGAGAGGGAGGCAAAGCCAGTCTATAAGCAACGGCGCCAACGCGCTCCAATATCTCAAAAGGCCCAATGAACCTAGGACTGAGCTTGCCTTTCTTCCCAAATCTCATAACACCCTTCATGGGCGACACTCTGAGGAATACCCGGTCCCCAACCATGAACTCAAGATCTCTCCGCCTCCGATCTGCATACGATATCTGCCGGCTCTGAGCCGTGCGGAGTCGATCCTGAATAACCCAGACCTTATCTAAGGTCTGCTGCACCAAATCGGGCCCCAACACCTGGACCTCACCAGACTCGAACCAACCGATAGGCAAGCGACATCTCCGACCATACAATGCCTCAAACGGAGCCATCTGGATAGAAGCCTGATAGCTATTATTATACGCAAACTCTGCTAGCGGCAAATGGCTATCCCAATGGCCTCCAAAATCAATAGCACACGCCCTCAACATATCCTCGAGGATCTGAATGGTCCGCTCAGACTGGCCATCAGTCTGCGGGTGAAATGCAGTGCTGAGATCGACCCGAGTACCCAGCTCTCTCTGAAAAGATCTCCAAAACTGAGCTGTGAACTGAGCACCTCGGTCAGAAATGATAGAAACAGGAGCACCATGCAATCTCACAATCTGCTCAATGAAGATACGAGCCAGACGCTCCGAGGTATAAGTAGTCCTCACTGGAATGAAGTGAGCCAACTTCGTCAGTCGATCAACTACTACCCACACCGAATCATGCTTACCCACGGTCAGCGGCAAACCAACTACGAAATCCATAGTGATCTGCTCCCACTTCCACTCGAGAATGGGCATAGACTGGGTCACCCCGGCTGGCCTCCGGTGCTCATACTTCACCTGCTGGCAATTCAAACACCGAGATACATAATCAGCAACATCCCTCTTCATCCCTTTCCACCAATACAGCTCTCGAAGATCATGATACATCTTCGCAATACCCGGATGAATGGAATATCTCGAACTGTGAGCCTCTGCTAAAATCATCTGCCTCAGCTCCACAATGGCTGGAACACATACCTGGCCGTTAAGCCGCAAAGCACCATCATCACCAATCACGAACGAGGACACTCCCCCACTCAGGACCCTGTCCCGGAGATCTCTCAGATAAGGATCCTCGAACTGCCTTTCCCGAATCTGGGAAGCTAAAGACGACTGAGACCCCACATATGCAAGCACCCGGCCTGGAACAGAATCATCAAACCGATCCCCACTAACGGACAAAGCCTGCAACTCACGGGCCAACGGCCTCATATCAGCATCAAGATAGGCGAGGCTACCCATGGACTTCCTACTCAAGGCATCGGCTACAACATTAGCCTTTCCGGGATGATACCGGATAGAAAGATCATAATCCTTCAGCAGCTCTAACCAGCGGCGCTGTCTCCCGTTCAAGTCCTTCTGAGTGAAAAAGTACTGGAGACTCTTATGATCGGTGAATATCTCACATGGCTCGCCATAAAGATAGTGCCTCCACAACTTCAGTGCAAACACGACAGCTAACAACTCCAAATCATGGACAGGATAATTCTTCTCATGGACCTTCAGCTGTCTCGAGGCATAAGCTATCACCTTACCCTCCTGCATCAGAACGCTACCCAGGCCAACACCCGAAGCATCACAATATACGGTGAATCCCCCGGATCCACTAGGCAAGGCCAACACTGGCGCTGAAGTCAACAGAGTCTTAAGCTTCTGAAAGCTAGACTCACAGGCATCGGACCACAGGAAAGGAACATTCTTCTGGGTCAACTTCGTCAGAGGTGCTGAAATAGAAGAAAACCCCTCGACGAACCACCGATAATAACCTGCCAAGCCTAAGAAACTCCGAATCTCTGTAGGAGAAGTAGGCCTAGGCCAACTCTGAACGACCTCTATCTTCTTCGGATCAACACACACCCCATCCTTGGTCACCACGTGACCTAGGAAAGATACAGAACTGAGCCAAAATTCACACTTGGAGAATTTGGCATACAACTGCTGATCCCTCAGAGTCCGAAGAACAACTCTCAAATGCTGCTCATGCTCCTCCCTGCTCCTCAAATAAACCAAGATATCATCGATAAACACAATGACGAAGGAGTCAAGGTAGGCCTTGAACACTCGGTTCATCAGATCCATGAAAGCAGCTGGGGCATTCGTAAGCCCGAAAGACATCACCAGAAACTCATAGTGGCCATATCGGGTACGAAAAGCAGTCTTGGAAACGTCCTCGGACCGAATCCTCAACTGATGATACCCTGACCTCAAATCAATCTTCGAGAAGAAGGTAGCACCCTGAAGCTGATCAAACAAATCATCAATACGCGGCAAAGGATACCTATTCTTGATAGTAACCTTATTCAGCTGCCGGTAATCAATACACATCCGCATAGAGCCATCCTTCTTCTTCACAAATAATACCGGGGCACCCCATGGAGACACACTAGGCCTAATGAAGCCCTTATCGAGCAAATCCTGAATCTGCTCCTTCAGCTCCCTCAACTCAACAGGAGCCATATGATACGGGGGAATAGATTTAGGCTGAGTGCCTGGCAATAGATCAATGCAAAACTCTATCTCCCGCATAGGCGGCAAACCCGGTAAATCATCAGGAAACACATCCGGATACTCACAAACAACCGGAACTCCATCAAGGGATAACTCCTCTGCCCAGACATCCCGAACTGAAGCAATATATCCCTCGCACCCACTAGATATCATCCTCTGCGCCTCCAAGAAAGAAATGATCCTACTCTTCGTAGAAGGCCTGGAACCTCTCCATACAACCCGAGACTCACCCTCTGCCCCGATCGTCACGGACTTGGCATGGCAATCCGAAGTCGCATGACAGGAAGCAAGCCAATCCATGCCCATAATGACATCTAAATCAGACATATCGAGCAGCATCAGGTCCACTAAGGACTCTACACCACAGATGGAGATCATACACTGCCGATAACCCCTATCTACACATATAGAAGACCCGACAGGGGTGGCAACCATAAAGGGATCATCTAAGAAGACCAGATCCCTGCCCAAGCAAGGGGCAAATCCCGGCGACACATACGAATAGGTAGACCCCGGATCAATAAGAGCATAAGCATCGCGGCCACAGACAGAAATAATACCTGTGATGACATCATTGGATGCCTAAGCATCCTGACGAGTCATAGCATAGACCTGCGCCGAGCCTCCTGAACCCGGAGCTCTCTGAGACTGCTGTCTAGGAGGAATCTGAGAAACGGGCCTGGCGGCCTGAGGACCAGATGGTACCATAGCTGCGGATCCCTGGCGACCTGATGAAACATAAGGGCAACTCCTGACATAGTGCTCTGGAGACCCACACTCAAAGCATCCATCACCTTTACCTCCTCTACCGCCTCTACCACCTCTGCCACGACCACCTCCAGACGAACACCTCCCATGATGCCTCTGATGGCACCTCCCGCACTGCGGCGGACCAGACTGCGAAGAGCCACCCCGCCTCTGGGATGACTGAGGCCTCGGGGTCTCTGAAGAAAAATCCTGGGCAGGCAAAGCAGCAGCCTGGGGCCTAGACTGAGAACGGCCCTGATGACCCTGACCCCTCTGAGCGGATCCACTATACCCACCAGACTGACGCGACCTCTTGGCCGCCCTCTCCGCGTCAGCCCTGGCGAAGATATCCTCCATCCGCCGCGCCACATCAACTATCTCAAAATATGACTTGTTGCCCATATCAGGGGCAACAGCTACCTGCAAGCGGGGATGAAGACCCTCAACAAACCGGAGGACCTTGTCCCTCTCCTGAGCCACCATAGCCGGCGCAAACTGAGACAACCACAAGAACCTGGTGTCATACTCTGAAACAGACAGGTTTCCCTGCCTCAACCCCTCAAACTCGCGCCTCTGAGCATCGTGCTGACTCTGTGGCACGAACCTGCTCATGAACATAGACACGAACTCAGCCCAAGACAAAGGAGGGAGGTCACTAGACCTCTGCCGCATCATGGAGACCCACCATGTCTCTGCATCTCCCGATAATCTGAAAGAAGCACACTGCACCCCTAAGGTGTCTCTAGTACCAAGAACTGTCAAAATCTTCTCACACTTCTGAATGTACCTCTGGGCAGTACATGTAGCTGAGGTACCGTCGAACTCTGGAGGCTGAAGCTTCATGAATGACTCTATCCTCCTGGCAACCTCCTCAGTGCCCATAGGAGGAGTAGAAATAACAGGACCTGCCTGAGGAGCAGAAGTAGAAGGCTGGGCAATATAATCAGGAGTAGCCTCAGAAGTAGGCGTGCTCATAATAGGTGTGGTCGGCTGAGGAGCCGAAACAGGAGCTGCAACATCATCTCTGACAGGGACCTGATGGCTAGACAAGGCCATCAGTCTCATATACTCCTCTGAAGAGATCACAACGGTGCCTGGCACAACAGCAGGCACAGGGGGAATAGATGCTGACAGAGTCGCTGCGGACACTGCAGGGATAGCTGTGTCCTGCCTAGTGGCTGACGGGCGACCTGCCCGAGTCTTCTTAGCAGCTGGCGGCTGCGTAGGTGCTGATGGCTCTCCCGCAGACGCGGGTGTAGAAGATGCAGCCCTCCTGGCTGAGGATGCTCGCGTCCTCGCCATCTGATACAATACACGAAAAAGGGTCAGCACCTATATAAGCTACTCAGCACGAATAGAGATGAAACGAAGGGAAAACATTTCCTAACATGCCCTTGTAGCCTCTCGCTCATAAGTATGGTCGACAACATACCCATAAGCAAGACTCTACTCAGACACTGCTCCAAGACTCCTAGGACTCGAATTAGAACCTAGGGCTCTGATACCAAACTGTCACGACCCAATTTCCAAGGGCTCGTGATGGCACCTAAATAACATTTGCCTAGGCGAACCAATGAAACAAGATGCGGAAAAGAACAATAATGTGAAAAGATCATAAATGGATATATAAATATAAAAGTGTGAAGTCCAAAAGAATATATCCACAAAAGAATTGGAGCATTCTAAGAGTGACTCAATAAAGTATGAATATACATCAAAGAAATCTGAGTCCTATCTCTAAGTGACTCCGGCGGTATGCCACCACGGTCTGTGTGGTCGGCTCACCTCAATCAAAAGTCTCAGAAGCCTCGGGAACCGCTAACGTCCGGGCTGCTGACTGGATGAAGGACCTGCGCACGTAGCAGAGTAAGTTATGAGCCGAAGCCCAGTAAGATCACCGACAGGCCCGCTAAGGTACCCTTGCGGGACAAGTCGCTACATGCATCATAAGTAACAACATACTATAGTAATCATACAAAAAGGTAGTGAAATCACAAATAGATGTAACACATTCCATACACACAAGTAGTAACCAGAAGTCTCAAGGATTATGCCCATCCAACGTAAGGCATAGGTCAACTCAGCGGCGGTTTGGAGGTCCAATCTCTGCTCCCGTGCCGATTAACCTAGACCTACGATGGACTAGCAACACCACTACTAAGTATCAACCATATACCGTGACCCGAAGTCACTATCACAATCATGAATAAGTAGACCAACGACCCGTAGTCGTTGGCTCATCTCAAATCTGTCTACGATCGCACCACACCCCCTGTCAAGTGCGTCGTATCTCAATAAATCAAGTGACCACACCACACCCCCTGTCAAGTGTGTCACATCTCAAAGATCAAGTGTCCACACCACACCCCCTGTCAAGTGTGACACATCTCATAGTATAGGCGACACCACACCCCCTGTCAAGTGTCCCTCTAACAGTATCAATATCCACGACATTAATAACAATAACAGAAATAATAACAGAAATATTAATAACGATAATATTTCACAGTCACCGTAACCCAGGTTGGTTATGCTAGCTGAACGTAAGGCGAAGGTTAACCCGACCACAGTTTGGGGGTACAATCCCTACTCCCATGTCGTCCAACCCAAGGTTACGTATAGACAGCACTACCCAACCCGGCACGTGAACAAATCAAGTACCAATATCATACAAAAGCCGGCAAAATCCTCGGCAAGACATTTATCATGACATGCCGGCAACATCCTCGGCCATGTCCCAAGTTCTTGCTATCTAAGCATGGCGTAGCAAGCGTTACTACGATATAAATTTAAGCTACCTCGACGTAGCGTTTAGACCGGCACATACCTCAGTCGAGTCACAATCTCGCTATTTATAACAAACAATAATAGCAAGTAATTCACATCATTAATCCTAACCATTGTTAGGTATATATATGCGTACATGAAGCATACTAGCATGAAGGAAGAGTCCACAAGCACAATAGAGGTCAAGTCTCACTTACCTCGAAATTCGGGCTCAAATACCGGGAAGAATCTCCTTTCCCGCTCGCCTTGTCCGCGAAGGACTCTCCACTAGGTCTATTAAGACAAGATATAGCACATATGAGTGCTCAATTATAGCTATTTAAGCATATAGGCATCCTAGGGTAAAAATTACCAAAATGCCCCCGGGTAGGGCCGAGCCCTAAATTTACAAAATGTACTTTTCCGGACTCCCCACGCTCCCGTGAGTCCAAAAGTACACTTAGATTCCACATGCGAGCCTTGCTCGATGTCTTTCCCCAATTCTTAAGAATCTAGGGTTCTAACCCATTTCCAAGAATCAACCCTTTGATTCTTGTGTTAATCAACATAAAGATGGATTGAAATGGCTTACCTTAAGTGTAAGTATGATTGGGTCTTCAAGAAATACCCAAAAATCGCCTCAAGAGCTCACCAAATGATTTTTATAAGTTATGAACCGAAATGGCCCGAAATGGCTTTTTTATAGCAGTTTTTTTTTTTTTTTGCCTCTGTGACAGCTTCTTTTGAAAAAATCATAACTTTTGATAGGAATGTCCAAATGACCTGAAATTGGCTCCATTAGAACCACAACTCAAAGGGTTACAACTTTCATGTTTTACGTTTTTCCTAATTCCTTACGGATTGGCCGAAAAATCAGCTTTTATCCGGCTGTTTGCGCCAAAACAGAACAGAAAAGTCGCACCAGATTTTCTACTGTTTTAGGGGCAAAACGGGACCCTACGAAGCTCGGAATGATCCCAAATTTTTCACACAAGTCATAAAATACTTGGGTGACATGCTCGTCAAGACGGAACTCAATTCGGACCTCCAGAACTCAAAAAGTGGGTCCCACGGCAAAGGTTCAATTTTCGACTTTCGCCAAAATAGTGAAATTTAACCAAGCGACCTCGGAATACAATTCCGAAAGTTTCTACAAGTCACAAATGACTATACGAACCTAACGGAACTTTCGGATCTCTCATCGGAGCTCATTTGCTCAAATCGAGCTCGGAAACCTCTTTTAACTCTTTTAAACTTCCGAAACGGGGACTTTATCAAAAGTCCTATCAAACGAGGTCCTTTTCAATTTTGAAGGTTGCTACATATCATAAATGACGAGACGGACCTAACGGTGCCCTCGGATTTTCCATCGGGGTTCGTTTACTCAAAACGACCTATCGAAACCCCAAATTACTTTCCGGAATTTCATAAACGGATCCTTTTCTCGAAAACCTATCAAACGGACTCCGTTTCGACTCAGATTTCACAGACGGGTCATAAATGACCTAACTGAGCTTTTGGGACTGTCGACACGTAAATCGAGGTCCCGGATCCCGTAACGACTATTTGAGGGTCGTTACAGGTCAAGGGTCCTCCAAAGGTAACCACCATTCTTGGTCAGCTTGCTGGTTATCATTCTTCTTCGCTTCCTTGTTTAAAACTCTTCTATGCTGCTTTTTATAGGTGTGAAGAGGAAGATGGTGGTTTCCAAGAAACCCTCTCGTTCGGTGGTTCCTCGCACCGAGGTAGAGATTTCCCCTCGGCCTGATACAGTAGTGGAATGGCGCCGAGGGCTAATCGACGAGCCCGACGATGCAGCTACCGAGGGCTTAGTTCATAGGGAGGTTGAGTTTGTTGACCTCGAAGACCAAGAACACAGCTCCGAGGCGGCAGTTGCCAAGGCTAAAGGTAAGGCCAAGGTTGGAGAGGCTGGGGCTACTGCCATCGAAGAGGGGGCTGGCATCGGCGCGGTTAGGGCGCAATCCGAACCCGCGAGAATTTCATCCTCGGCGGGGTCTTTTCGGAAGCTTGAGGTGCCGTCCTCCTCGAATTTGTTGGCATGCAGTCGAGCCGACATCTTGAGCCTTACGCCTTTGCTGGGCCCGGAGGAAGATAAGGTTGTGCAGGAGTTCTCCCGAGGTCAACTGTACAACACTATTGCTGCCAATGCTATCAGACTAAGTCTTATTGTCCTTAAGTTTTACCTTAAGCTTTACCTTTATCTTCGTCTTCAGTTCGTGGCTGACTTTGATTTCTGATTGATCTCCATTTAGAGTTTTGTTCTGTCACAGAGCGCTATTGAGGTTGAGACCTCGAGGGATGAAGAGGTCCGGCACGTCGCTCGTGCATGGGATAAGCAAAGAGATAGGTTCAATGCACAGATAGCAACATTGAAAGCTGAATTGTCCAAGTCCCAATCCGATCTGCACGAGGCTGAGGCCGCTTCCGAGGCAAAGATTAAAGCCCTTGGTGATGGCTTCCAAGTTGAATGCTCGAGGCTCGAGGCTGGAGGCTGAAGCTGCGAGACTAAGTGCCGAGCTGACTCAAGCGAAGGGCAAGGCCAAGGAGATGGCCAAAAAACATCATGAGCAGCTGAGAAAGCATGTGCTCTATATCCAGAAGTTGGAGGATGAGACCTCCAAACTTTCAGCTAGAGAGGCCGAGGTCGAAGCTCTTCGGGACGAAATCGCCGATCGTAAAAACAGAGCTAAGATCAAGGTTAAGAGGGCTGAGCTGGATAAGCAATGGGCCATCATTAAGTCTCGGTTGAAGCTGCTCAAGCAATGCCGCGCTGGCGGGCTAAACTTGGAGGAGGAAATTGCAAAAGCCGATGGGAAGGCAGCTAAGGCTCAAGCTACCATTGATGACCTCCCATCAAGTGAAGCTTCGAGCGATGATGAAGATAAGGAGGATGAAGAAGATGCCGAGGGGGGCTCCAAGGAGGGAGGTGATGCTCCCGAGGCTTAGACTTTTGATAGTATTTTTTGTTTTTGTGTAAGCCTTCGGGATTTTTTATGCTTATGCTTTGGACCTTCGGGTCCTTTTGATGTAGATACTTTCATCCTTCGGGCTTTCTAATGAAATGATTTAGTACCTTTATCTTAAGTGTTAGCTTTTGTATGTACCGAACACTTTAGAATAAATAGCTCGCTTGCAAGACTTAATTGAATTCAACCGATGCAAACTTAGAATGACGTCTTGTCCTCGAGTCAATGCATTTAAAGTGCAACTTCGGAGTGCAAATTTATAGAAACATAAAGTTATGGAATGAAGTTTATTTCATTGATAATATTAATAGACCGAAATTGGCTTTTACATGGAAAAAACAAATTAACAATGTGCCACTACCGGGAAAAATTACAATGTACTAAATCTACTCCTCGAGTGTCAGTCCCCGGTTGTCGAATAGATGGTCTTCGGTTGGGAGGCGCATTTTCGACCTCGGTTGCAACTCGCCCCTTACTCCCCCCCAGTGTTCGGGTGCGAATCTTGATGAAGACCCGGGCACTGGAAATCATTTAATCTGCTTCCTGAAAAGGTCAAGCAAAATGAAACGAGGAGCAAGTTAGTACATTTCGACCGAAGCCTTTAAGAGTGTTGTTCTGCTCAAGGCTGTGGGTAAATTTTTAAATGAGCAAGGGATATTTACCTCGATTAGAAGTAGTACCGCTTTAAATTGGAGATGTTCAAATTTAAGGGTTCGGGCACACCTTGTAGATCTTCAATTTGATAAGATCCTTTCCCAGCAATTGCTTTGACTTTGTAAGGTCCTTCTCAATTCGCAACAAGCTTTCCCCCGTTTTCTTCCTTCGTTGACTGGTTTGTAGCCTTTAGCACATAATCGCCAACTTTAAAATCTCTAAGTTTGGCATTCAGGTTGAGATATGCTTCGATCTATCTTTTCTGTGAAACCAACCGAACCAAAGCCAGCTCTCTTTTCTCCTCGAGCATATCTAATTCAATGCGCATGGCTTGTTGATTTGCGTCTTCGGTGGTGTGGGCATACCGAAGACTTGGTTCGCCCACCTCCACGGGGATAAGGGAATCCATACCATAAGCCAATGAAAAGGGAGTCTCACCGGTGTTGTTCTTGTCCGTTGTCCGCACGGCCCACAGCACACCTGGCAACTCCTCGGGCCAAGGACCTTTTTTGTCATCTAGCCTTTTTGTGAGATTTTTTATTATGATTCTATTTGAAGACTCAGCTTGGCCATTGGCACTTGGGTGATAAAGGGTCGAAGCAATTCTTTTGATTCTCCATTGTTTGAAGAAATCAGTGATGGCTGCTCCCATGAACTGTTTACCATTGTCGCAAACAATCTCCCTCGGGACACCAAACCTGTAGATGATGTTTTTTTTGATGAAATCGATTACTTGTTTTTGTTTAACCTCGGTGAGAGCTCCTGCTTCCACCCATTTCGTAAATTAATCGGTTAACACTAGAATAAACCGAGCACCACCTTTTCCCTTTGGCAATGGACCAACAATATCCATCCCCCACTTCATGAAAGGCCATGGTGACACGACCGAATGCAAAAGTTCGGCCTGCTGATGGATCATCCGTGTGTGGCGTTGGCACTTATCGCATTTTTGCACGAAGGCCTTTGCATCTGCGCTGATGGTGGGCTAATAATACCCAGCTCTAAGTAACTTGCGAACCAAAGACTTCCCCCTGAGTGATTGCCACACTCGCCTTCGTGCACCTCGGCCATCATATATCTAGCCTCATCAGGACCCAGACACTTGGCCATCGGGCCGCAATATAACCTCTTGTACAAATTACCCTCGATCAAGTGGTATGAAGCCGCTTGGGTCCTCAACTTTTTGGCCTCCTTTTTATCTTGAGAAACAATCCCCGAGTCGAAGTAAGAGACGAATTTACTTCGCCAATCCCATTTGTTGTCCACCGAGTTGACCTGCAATTTCATCTTTCTCATTTGCGCAGACAACAACCGAACCGCTGAATCAGTCCCCGAGTGGGCTTCATCGACCGTCAACCCAAATTTTCCAGGGCATCAGCCTCGATATTCTCCTCCCGAGACACTTGCTTAACTTGCCACTCTTGGAATTGTGCTAAAATCCTTTGTGCTCGGTCTAAGAATAGCTGCATCCTGGGCTCTCGAGCCGTGTATTCACCGAGCACTTGGTTCACCACCAACTGGGAGTCACACCTTAGCTGAATTCTCTCCACCCCCATTTCTCTGGCCAACTCCAAGCCTGCTAGAGCCGCTTCATATTCAGCCTCATTATTGGTCACTTTTTTTAATCGAACCGAGTGCCTGATTTTCTCCTCGGTGGGTGCTTTCAAGACTATGCCTAACCCCAAACCCTTGGAGTTAGTTGCCCCATCGGTATGAAGTATCCATAGCCCCGAAGCCGTTCATTTCGATATTGAGTTCTCCTTTTCGGCTTCGGGCAGAATCCAAACACTAAAATCAGCCACGAAGTCGGCCAAAACTTGGGATTTGATGGCTGTTCGGGGTTGATAGGTGATGTAATACTCGCTTAATTCTACCGCCTATTTTGATTACCTCCCCGATAACTCCAGTTTGTGCGATATACTTCTCAAGGAGAAAGTTGAAACTACTGCTATTGGGTGACATTGGAAATAGGGTCGTAATTTTCGAGCAGTAACAATTAAAGCAAGTGCTAGTTTTTCCAAGTGTGGGTACCTGGTTTCAGCATCGAGGAGTGTCTTGCTCACATAGTAGATGGGTTGTTGCTTGCCATCTTCCTACGGAACCAGAACTGCACTGACTGACACCTCGGACACAGCCAAGTAAACCAGCAATGTTTCGCCATCTTTAGGCTTTGCGAGCAACGGCGCATTAGCCAAGTAGCATTTCAAATCTTTCAGTGCTTCTTTACACTCCGGTGTCCATTCGAAGTGGTTGTTCTTTCTCAAAACAGAGAAGAATTTGTGGCATCGCTCCGAGGACCTTGAGATGAAACGACTCAAGGCAGCGATTCAGCCAGTTAAGCGCTGAACTTCTTTCACCTCGGTTAGCTCTTCGGGGATTTCCTCAATAGCTTTAATCTTATCAGGGTTTTCTTCGATACCTCGTTCGGAGACAATGAATCCCAAGAATTTGCCTGAACCAACACCGAAGGCACACTTCTTAGGGTTCAACTTCATGCCATATTGCCTCAGAACAGCAAAAGCTTCCCTTAGATGATTCAAATGATCCTCCATTCGAACCGATTTGATGAGCATATCATCTATGTAGACCTCCATAGATTTTCCAATATACTCTTTGAACATGCGACACACCAACCTTTGATACGTCGCCCAGCATTCTTCAGGCCGAAGGGCATTACTTTATAGCAGAAAGTACCTCGGTCAATGATGAACGAGGTTTTCTCTTCGTCCTTCGGGTCCATGAGGATCTGGTTATAACCCGAATAAGCGTCCAAGAAGGTTAATAGTTTATGTCCTGCCGTGGAGTCTATTAACCTGTCTATTTGTGGCAATGGGTAGGAGTCTTTAGGGCAAGCCTTGTTCAAATCGGTGTAATCTACACACATCCTCCACTTGCCATTTTTCTTCGGTACGACAACCACATTAGCCAGCCACTCGGGGTACTTTACCTCCCTTATGAAACCATTTTCTTGCAACTTTGTGGTTTCATCCTCGATTGCTTTCTTTTTAACCCCGACGTGAGGTCTCTTCTTCTGCTTCACCGGGGTGAACTTTGGGTCCACATTCAGCTTGTGGGTCATGATCTTCGGATCGATACCAATCATGTCTGAATGAGACCAAGTGAAGCAATCGTTGTTGGACTTTAAAACTTCAATGATTGCTTTCTTCGACTCCGGGTCCAATTTCGAACCGACAAATACCTTTCTTTCGGGAAAATCTTTCAATAATGTGAAAGACTCCAATTCCTCAATGGTGGAGTCCTTGGCTTTTTGTTTTCGAGGCTCCTGAATGCAGACCGGGATCTTTTCAACTTCACCTCGGAGGTCCCCCTCACTTGACCCCGGTTGCATTAGTTGCTATTGTTTTGGCCCGGTCGGGGCGACTCCACTTTTCAACGCAACCGAGTAGCACTCCCTTGTTACTCTTTGCTCTCCTTTGATTGACGGAACCCCCCAAGGCGTAGGGAATTTGATCACTTGATGCAGCGTGGAAGGAACAGCCTCCATGGAATGGATCCATGGCCTGCCGAGGATCACATTGTACGCCATGTCCTCGGGCAATACTTGGAACAGTGTTTCCTTGCTTACTCCTTCAGCAAATGTTTTGAGTGTAATTTCACCCAAAGTCTTCTTTGAGGAGTTGTTGAAGCTAGTTAACACTGTTGCTTTGAGGACAACTTCCCTTTTGAGCCACATCTTCTTAACGGTCCTGTAGCTGATTATATTGACTGAGCTACCGGGGTCGATCAAGACTTGCTTGATGTCGGAGTTGTTCATTCTTAACATGATGACCAAGGCATTGTGATGAGGGAACATCATCCCATCACAATCATCATCATCAAATACAATCTCTTTACCCGAGCCACCAACTCGGGTTCTCTTTTCTATGGTGATCGATAATTTGGCGAATTTCTTTGCAGCTGTGAAATTCACCCCGTTTACCTCTGATCCCCCAGTGATGGCATTCACAACTCTCTCCGGGGGTGGAGCCCGAGGCGGTTGCCCATCACCTCAGTTCTTGGAGTAGTTGTCCTTTCCAAAATTTGATCACGCCCAACTACGCCCTATAAAAGGGACTAAGCGGTCGCGGCAAATATAGCTCGGTATTTAAAGCCCCGAGGTCGAATCCCACAGAGAACACTCGTAATTCAGTCGTTAATCTAACTAATTTATCTAATCAACCAACTTCAAGAGTTTATATTTTAATGATGGTTTTAAAGTAGAAACTAAATAACAATAAGGTAAATAGCAGAATAATAAAAAGTAATCAAGCAAGGATATTAGAAGCCTAGAATTGATTTACACCGACTCCTACCTATGTGATTGACTAATGATTCAACGAATTCAACTTGGTTCTTCCTATTGAACACTTGCTCCAAATTCACAACTAACCACTTCCATGTACTAGTTATGACATTCACTAACTAATCTTCCAATTAATTAGTGAAGATGTTTAGGACTACAAGTATAGTTCACAATCGGGCTCGGTGGTCACAACTCACCCTATTGACAACCTAAGTAATTCCTTGATTTTAGGTTGAAATATTGCTAAGCATTTAACCCTAACTCGTGAATTTATTCCTAAACGCACAAGGATAAAGGGGACAATCAATTGGGGGCCTTTCCAATCAATTAGCAAACAAGACGTAAATACTTAGATAGGAAGAATAATCAAGTTCATTCATCAAAATCAATTAATCAATTCACATAGTATTGGAGTGGTTCAATCAACCCTAGAATAGGTAATTTAGCCACTCATGGTCATCATAAACAAATCAAGAATAATCATGAATGAATAAACTACAAAGGAGAAGAAATAATAGAAGAAAGAACTCTTAATCTTCAAGTCTTTAATCCCACGCCTCCTTGTGTGTTCCTTGCCTCCAAGAGTCCAAAGTGCTTCCACAATGGTGGTCTTGCTCTCCCAAGTCAAGATTGGGGCTGAAAATAGGTTAGAAAACCTTTTATACCTCGTGTGAAACTCGTGGACAAGTTTGCCCCTCGCCACTTTTCGCCAGAAAATTTGTCTCATGGCTGGATCATGGCCTTACGATGCCTGGGCCATGCACTTGCGAAATTCTGCTTTCAACTTCATGGCTTTACGATGGCTGGGCCGTGACATTTCGTCTTCAAATTCCTTTCATGGCTAATCCACGGCCTTGGCACCTTACAACGCCGTAAATTAACTTTAATTTTGCTCCAAATCATCAAACTTTAACACTTTTTCATACCATTTGATTCCTACACATTCAAACACCCAATATAAGTACAAAATACTATTGTTCACACTAAAATAATCCACAAAAGCACCAAAATATGATGTAACTAATACTAAAATATATGCATTTTTAGCCTAACATCACAACCCCACACTTAAGATTTTGCTCGTCCTAGAGCAATCTAACTCACAACCCACTTGGACAAATCAACCACTAATACAAGACTCCAAACGATATTACCACACACCAGGCTTCATTCGTGCTCAATACACAAGAGTTCTTCTTTCACATACCTTAGTCTAACTCACAATGCTAAAGTCCTCAGCAATATCAAGATCACAAACCATCAAGCACATTTGAGAACAAGATTGATGCACTTGCTTAACTCTTGCGCAAGTACCATACATTCAAGGGTCCACAGTGTGTGTGTGCTCGTTCCCCCCTACAATTTCAATAATGAAACAGCGGACCTAAGCGGCAAGTGTATAGAGAGTTCGCTCAATTCAACATATTTTTACTCATAATCACACGCTCAAATTACAACTTCCATCTCAAGCCTCAAGGGTCAACAATGGGGTATTATTCATACATTTCACAATATTTGGATGATTGGGGCCCTAGAAATTCAACCTCACTAGGGTGCCTTTGGCGTGTTCATACTCGAGGCTTTTGTATTCACCCTTAACCGAGCATAGGAACATTGCCCCCATCCTTTGTTCATCTCTACTTTTTCTTTCTTTGCACAATTTCTTTCTAATTTTTTTTTCTTTCTTTCTTTTCATCAACCCCCTTGCTTCATAACCTTTCATAGGCTCTCAAATGGTTGTTTTAAATCATTTTAGCTCACTTATCTCTCATATTTTTTCTTAAGCTCACTCTCTTCATCTTTGCTAATCAAAAGTCATGTTTACACTACCAACATACATAGGGGAAAACAAAGTGCTCAATAATTCCATAGTGGACACCCTAAACTTAGTCAAGCGCGCTTGAGTTAATGCTAGGAATCAGGCCTTTCTCTACTCTCCTAATGGTTCGTTTTTCCATCGTACAATGTGTCATCAGGCTTCAGACACAATGAATCAAACTAGGCAATTTATTCTTTCTTCTCTTTGTTATTACAACTAACTACTATTCAAAAATCATCAAAAGTACCCGGTTCAAAACAAAAGGCATCATCGGGAAAGAACCGTGGTCAAAAGAAAATCCAAAGATTAAGCCACTAATCTAAACAAAACAAAAAAACTAAAGCAGTAAAAATACAGCTACAAATCAAGATACCACACCCCACACTTAAAATTGTGCAATGTCCTCAATGCACTCAGGTAACTAATCAGGGGTGGTAAACGAGGTACTCAGACTTCCCTCACTAGCGCGCAATTTCTTTTTCAAGCAAACAAACTTATTTAAATCGGCTAGTGTGCTCAAATGGGATGCAAGCACCCCACACTTAATATCATGCATTGCCCTCAATGCATTAAAAATAAAAACTAAGGGTGATAGAGAAACTCCCTGGGGCTCTAAGCCCGAAGAATATCCTTGTAAGTTTCCTTAGGGCGCGAGGTACTCAGACTTCCCCCATAGCAGGAATTCATCTTCAAGCATGGTGGGTTTGCAGACACCTCACACTTAGACTTCAACTCAGTTGAAACCTGCAATACAAAAGAAACTCACCAAGTAACATCCTTCTAAAGATAACATAATTTTTTTTTTTTTGTGTATTTTTGATATTTTTTTTCTTTTTTTTTTTTACTTGTATATAATTACAATCACGGGTTGCCTCCCGAGAAGCGCCTTAGTTATAGTCGTGGCACGACATAACCCAGAGTCAATACTTTTTCCTCCACCTTGAGCTTATGAATCGCCTCCCCAGGTGTAAGCCAACTCTCCGATTATGCTCTTGAGGTGGCACAACTTCTTGCATGCCAAAAACTAAGCATCTCCTTTTGCGCGTAGTCACTAACTCAGGAATATCTTCGAATTGTTGGCTATGCTCCTGACCAAGCACCAAGTATACTATTTTGTACTCTTTGGCCTTCAAACGAGGATAGTCATCGTGTCTAGATGGAATCAAAAATTCTAGAGTGTAAGCATTACACACATCATCCTTCAACTCTTCAATCGTCTCAGAAGGATTAATTTCCATGTCCCCTTCTAAAATCAATGTAGAAAAGTGTCTAGAATGCGGTACAATCCGCTCACACTTTGATTCATCGATCACATCCTCTTTCTGGTACGAGTTAGAGTCAACTACAATTTCAGCTTTAATTTTATTCTCTAATTCTAGTACCACATTTTCTTCATCGGCATCTTCACACACCATATGGCTAGATGGTTGGCTTTCAACCCTTCTCTCATCTAATGGAAATTCACGCTTTAGATCTTCTACAATAGCCATGATTTCTTCTTCTAATTCCACGTCTTCTTGGCTAGTTAGTTGAATTCCCAATAGTGTAGCCAACTGATTCACTTGAGCTTCTATTTGGCTTAGTTGTGCTCTACGTCTGTCCCAAACCTTCTTCAGTTCAGCTTCGTATTCTTCCTCATCATCCTCTACTTCATTGTACCAACTGTTATCATAAGAGAAAGAAAAATCATCATAATAGGGGCTCGGGGAAGAATAAGACGTATTAGCACACCCATAATAATGATCACCTAGCCACATGTTATTTCCTGATGCCATATTCTTTTATATTTTTTTTATATTTTAAAAAGAATATATACAGAAACGAAGTTAATTGAACAAACAAATCAGCTATCCTAACAACTAAAATAACACTGTGTTCCCCGGCAACGGCGCCAAAATTTGATCACGCCCAACTACGCCCTATAAAAGGGACTAAGCGGTCGCGGCAAATATAGCTCGGTATTTAAAGCCCCGAGGTCGAATCCCACAGAGAACACTCGTAATTCAGTCGTTAATCTAACTAATTTATCTAATCAACCAACTTCAAGAGTTTATATTTTAATGATGGTTTTAAAGTAGAAACTAAATAACAATAAGGTAAATAGCAGAATAATAAAAAGTAATCAAGCAAGGATATTAGAAGCCTAGAATTGATTTACACCGACTCCTACCTATGTGATTGACTAATGATTCAACGAATTCAACTTGGTTCTTCCTATTGAACACTTGCTCCAAATTCACAACTAACCACTTCCATGTACTAGTTATGACATTCACTAACTAATCTTCCAATTAATTAGTGAAGATGTTTAGGACTACAAGTATGGTTCACAATCGGGCTCGGTGGTCACAACTCACCCTATTGACAACCTAAGTAATTCCTTGATTTTAGGTTGAAATATTGCTAAGCATTTAACCCTAACTCGTGAATTTATTCCTAAACGCACAAGGATAAAGGGGACAATCAATTGGGGGCCCTTCCAATCAATTAGCAAACAAGACGTAAATACTTAGATAGGAAGAATAATCAAGTTCATTCATCAAAATCAATTAATCAATTCACATAGTATTGGAGTGGTTCAATCAACCCTAGAATAGGTAATTTAGCCACTCATGGTCATCATAAACAAATCAAGAATAATCATGAATGAATAAACTACAAAGGAGAAGAAATAATAGAAGAAAGAACTCTTAATCTTCAAGTCTTTAATCCCACGCCTCCTTGTGTGTTCCTTGCCTCCAAGAGTCCAAAGTGCTTCCACAATGGTGGTCTTGCTCTCCCAAGTCAAGATTGGGGCTGAAAATAGGTTAGAAAACCTTTTATACCTCGTGTGAAACTCGTGGACAAGTTTGCCCCTCGCCACTTTTCGCCAGAAAATTTGTCTCATGGCTGGATCATGGCCTTACGATGCCTGGGCCATGCACTTGCGAAATTCTGCTTTCAACTTCATGGCTTTACGATGGCTGGGCCGTGACATTTCGTCTTCAAATTCCTTTCATGGCTAATCCACGGCCTTGGCACCTTACAACGCCGTAAATTAACTTTAATTTTGCTCCAAATCATCAAACTTTAACACTTTTTCATACCATTTGATTCCTACACATTCAAACACCCAATATAAGTACAAAATACTATTGTTCACACTAAAATAATCCACAAAAGCACCAAAATATGATGTAACTAATACTAAAATATATGCATTTTTAGCCTAACATCACAACCCCACACTTAAGATTTTGCTCGTCCTAGAGCAATCTAACTCACAACCCACTTGGACAAATCAACCACTAATACAAGACTCCAAACGATATTACCACACACCAGGCTTCATTCGTGCTCAATACACAAGAGTTCTTCTTTCACATACCTTAGTCTAACTCACAATGCTAAAGTCCTCAGCAATATCAAGATCACAAACCATCAAGCACATTTGAGAACAAGATTGATGCACTTGCTTAACTCTTGCGCAAGTACCATACATTCAAGGGTCCACAGTGTGTGTGTGCTCGTTCCCCCCTACAATTTCAATAATGAAACAGCGGACCTAAGCGGCAAGTGTATAGAGAGTTCGCTCAATTCAACATATTTTTACTCATAATCACACGCTCAAATTACAACTTCCATCTCAAGCCTCAAGGGTCAACAATGGGGTATTATTCATACATTTCACAATATTTGGATGATTGGGGCCCTAGAAATTCAACCTCACTAGGGTGCCTTTGGCGTGTTCATACTCGAGGCTTTTGTATTCACCCTTAACCGAGCATAGGAACATTGCCCCCATCCTTTGTTCATCTCTACTTTTTCTTTCTTTGCACAATTTCTTTCTAATTTTTTTTTCTTTCTTTCTTTTCATCAACCCCCTTGCTTCATAACCTTTCATAGGCTCTCAAATGGTTGTTTTAAATCATTTTAGCTCACTTATCTCTCATATTTTTTCTTAAGCTCACTCTCTTCATCTTTGCTAATCAAAAGTCATGTTTACACTACCAACATACATAGGGGAAAACAAAGTGCTCAATAATTCCATAGTGGACACCCTAAACTTAGTCAAGCGCGCTTGAGTTAATGCTAGGAATCAGGCCTTTCTCTACTCTCCTAATGGTTCGTTTTTCCATCGTACAATGTGTCATCAGGCTTCAGACACAATGAATCAAACTAGGCAATTTATTCTTTCTTCTCTTTGTTATTACAACTAACTACTATTCAAAAATCATCAAAAGTACCCGGTTCAAAACAAAAGGCATCATCGGGAAAGAACCGTGGTCAAAAGAAAACCCAAAGATTAAGCCACTAATCTAAACAAAACAAAAAAACTAAAGCAGTAAAAATACAGCTACAAATCAAGATACCACACCCCACACTTAAAATTGTGCAATGTCCTCAATGCACTCAGGTAACTAATCAGGGGTGGTAAACGAGGTACTCAGACTTCCCTCACTAGCGCGCAATTTCTTTTTCAAGCAAACAAACTTATTTAAATCGGCTAGTGTGCTCAAATGGGATGCAAGCACCCCACACTTAATATCATGCATTGCCCTCAATGCATTAAAAATAAAAACTAAGGGTGATAGAGAAACTCCCTGGGGCTCTAAGCCCGAAGAATATCCTTGTAAGTTTCCTTAGGGCGCGAGGTACTCAGACTTCCCCCATAGCAGGAATTCATCTTCAAGCATGGTGGGTTTGCAGACACCTCACACTTAGACTTCAACTCAGTTGAAACCTGCAATACAAAAGAAACTCACCAAGTAACATCCTTCTAAAGATAACATAATTTTTTTTTTTTTGTGTATTTTTGATATTTTTTTCTTTTTTTTTTTTACTTGTATATAATTACAATCACGGGTTGCCTCCCGAGAAGCGCCTTAGTTATAGTCGTGGCACGACATAACCCAGAGTCAATACTTTTTCCTCCACCTTGAGCTTATGAATCGCCTCCCCAGGTGTAAGCCAACTCTCCGATTATGCTCTTGAGGTGGCACAACTTCTTGCATGCCAAAAACTAAGCATCTCCTTTTGCGCGTAGTCACTAACTCAGGAATATCTTCGAATTGTTGGCTATGCTCCTGACCAAGCACCAAGTATACTATTTTGTACTCTTTGGCCTTCAAACGAGGATAGTCATCGTGTCTTGATGGAATCAAAAATTCTAGAGTGTAAGCATTACACACATCATCCTTCAACTCTTCAATCGTCTCAGAAGGATTAATTTCCATGTCCCCTTCTAAAATCAATGTAGAAAAGTGTCTAGAATGCGGTACAATCCGCTCACACTTTGATTCATCGATCACATCCTCTTTCTGGTACGAGTTAGAGTCAACTACAATTTCAGCTTTAATTTTATTCTCTAATTCTAGTACCACATTTTCTTCATCGGCATCTTCACACACCATATGGCTAGATGGTTGGCTTTCAACCCTTCTCTCATCTAATGGAAATTCACGCTTTAGATCTTCTACAATAGCCATGATTTCTTCTTCTAATTCCACGTCTTCTTGGCTAGTTAGTTGAATTCCCAATAGTGTAGCCAACTGATTCACTTGAGCTTCTATTTGGCTTAGTTGTGCTCTACGTCTGTCCCAAACCTTCTTCAGTTCAGCTTCGTATTCTTCCTCATCATCCTCTACTTCATTGTACCAACTGTTATCATAAGAGAAAGAAAAATCATCATAATAGGGGCTCGGGGAAGAATAAGACGTATTAGCACACCCATAATAATGATCACCTAGCCACATGTTATTTCCTGATGCCATATTCTTTTATATTTTTTTTATATTTTAAAAAGAATATATACAGAAACGAAGTTAATTGAACAAACAAATCAGCTATCCTAACAACTAAAATAACACTGTGTTCCCCGGCAACGGCGCCAAAATTTGATCACGCCCAACTACGCCCTATAAAAGGGACTAAGCGGTCGCGGCAAATATAGCTCGGTATTTAAAGCCCCGAGGTCGAATCCCACAGAGAACACTCGTAATTCAGTCGTTAATCTAACTAATTTATCTAATCAACCAACTTCAAGAGTTTATATTTTAATGATGGTTTTAAAGTAGAAACTAAATAACAATAAGGTAAATAGCAGAATAATAAAAAGTAATCAAGCAAGGATATTAGAAGCCTAGAATTGATTTACACCGACTCCTACCTATGTGATTGACTAATGATTCAACGAATTCAACTTGGTTCTTCCTATTGAACACTTGCTCCAAATTCACAACTAACCACTTCCATGTACTAGTTATGACATTCACTAACTAATCTTCCAATTAATTAGTGAAGATGTTTAGGACTACAAGTATGGTTCACAATCGGGCTCGGTGGTCACAACTCACCCTATTGACAACCTAAGTAATTCCTTGATTTTAGGTTGAAATATTGCTAAGCATTTAACCCTAACTCGTGAATTTATTCCTAAACGCACAAGGATAAAGGGGACAATCAATTGGGGGCCCTTCCAATCAATTAGCAAACAAGACGTAAATACTTAGATAGGAAGAATAATCAAGTTCATTCATCAAAATCAATTAATCAATTCACATAGTATTGGAGTGGTTCAATCTACCCTAGAATAGGTAATTTAGCCACTCATGGTCTGAAACGACCTCGGTCAGTCGTTTCGGAAGTTAGGACTCCGATTGGCGTGCCGATAATTTTAAAATATTCGTAATGTCTATTAGAACCTGTCTGTAAAATTTGAGCAAAATCAGACCTCGTTTGGTAGGCATCGGAAGAAGGTTTCAGTTTTTATTGGTGATTAATATTAAAAGGATATTTTCGAGCTCGGTTTTTGCCGAATGAGCTCCGATTCGAAATCCGAAAGTGCCGTTGGGTTCGTATGATTATTTATGACCTTTGTGAACTTTCGAAAGTGAATTTCGATGTTGTTCGGCTAGTTTCCGCTAAAATGCCGAAAGTTAAATAATTTGACCTTTTTCATTTAAATTCGCATCTTGAGTTTCGGGAGTCCAATTTGAAATCCTCCTTCGCGAGTATGTTACATATATTTTGTATAACTTGTATGTAAAAGTTGAAATTATTTCGCATATCGTCGAGTATCATTTTAATTTTCGTTGCGAAAAGAAAAAAAAAAGGAAGACAAAATGGGAAAAAAAAGACAAAATACAAAAAGGAAAGCAAAAGATTAAAAAAAATGGGCGGTGGTTGTGGGATATGTATCCCTGCGCATTTCAACGTTTTTTCAGAGAAACATAAGTACATGCATACAGAAACAAGAATAGAAACGAGACAGTGACAGAGACACTGGAAAAAATGCCAGAAAATAAGAAAAGGGGCCGGAGAAAAGTAGAATTTTTACCCTGAAACATTCAGGTAATGATCTTAACGCATTATTTGAGTTTATTACGTGTCTTTGAATATGTTTTAACGGTAAAACTTGGAATATTAGACATCGTTTTAATAAGTTCAATTAATAGTTTAAAGGGTCAAATGGATCCCGATAATGAAATTGATTATATATTCGTACTCAGTGAGTTATGGGCAACATATAAATGTAATTTATTTGGGGTTTGGTTATGTGACCTTAAACCCTGTACATAGGCCTGGCCTGCGTATTGCGTATGCGAATAGGGTATCAGGTTCCTACCTGGATTGCCCTAATATGTGAGGAATGAAACCTTTAGCCTAATGTGATATATTTTTCTGCTTATTGAACACAGTAGGATCGTTTGGCAATGAATTCAGAGAATAAAGCGGTTGTTGGGTAGCAGTGTTAACTTCGGAACGAGGTAAGTGTTTATATCTATTTCTTTGGAGGCACCTGGCCTCGTGGATTTTCTACCACGTATTCCTTACGTGTGTAGCTGCCGATAGGCGTACTCATTACGCCTTAGTTTTGGATTTACATTGTATATTATCTGTTATGTCCTATTGTTGGTATTGCATTGAGGATTTGAGCATTGTACCCTGGCTGTGAGTTGGCATCTACTTCCCGGCTGTCGATGAGAGTCCCGCACCGGCGAAGGGTTATTATTGCATCACATTGCATTCATATGCATTACATTGCATATCATATTGGGTGCAGGAGTATTCCGCCCCAGGAGCAGGAGGATTCCGCTCCATTGTATCATATTGAGGGTAGGAGGATTCCGCCCTAGGAGCAGGAGTATTCCGCTCTTATGTCAGATATTGAGTGCAGGAGTATTCCGCCTCAGCTTTACATTATATCGGGTGCAGGAGTATTCCGCCCCAAGAGAGTGCAGGAGTATTCCGCCTCTGGTTTATATTATATCGGGTGCAGGAGTATTCCGCCCCAGGAGCAGGAGTATTCCGCTCCAGTTGGTTATCAGATTGGATTCCCCTCGAATGCAGGAGTATTCCGCTTCGAGATGGGAGGACGGGCACATGTGACCCTTTGCATCAGATTTCATTTCATCTCATTCATTTCATTTTCATACCATTGCGTAGACTTGTGGTACATAACTACTGTTCTGCTCATACGTGCATTGCTTATTTGTTGATATGTTTCTGGCTCGTATTCCTGGCTGAGTTTAAGGTTTCATACGTGTTTCTAGTTATTATATGGCTCTGCCTTTTTGTAATTTAAATAAAAGGAATTTGGTTTATCTGTTTCTTCTCCCTGGCTAGCTATCCTATTCTTTGAGGTGGCTAGTCTGCCCCACTTATTGAGTCCTTTTGACTCACCCTTGTTTGGTCTTTGTTTCTTGTCTATCTATTTCGTTTCGGCAGGTTCGCTCCAGGATTGAGTTCGCCACGTTGTTCAGGAGCGAAGACGACTTCAGCTGTCAGGGTGAGCCAGCTTTATTCCGGATGGCCACTAGTTTATTGTTTATTATTTCAGTTGCATTCTGCTCCCTTCAGGAGGTATCTGTCTTCTTTTGTACTCTTAGATGTCTAGTCTGGATAGCCCTAAACCTAGTATGTTGGGTAGTTAGCTGTAATTTCTTTTGTACAGCTTAGAGGTATCAGTATGTCTGTGTTTTTTTTTAGTCTTGTTCTTAGTTATGAATTGAATTATATTTATTTTACTAATTTAATTGGTAAGGGTTCGCCCGACGAGTCTAGGGGAGGATGTCGGGTGCCCGCACGGCCTAGCCGAATTTCGGGTCGTGTCAGTTGGTATCAGAGCCCAGTTTAGAGTCTATCCAGACTAAGACAGTGTCTAGTAGAGTCTCGCTGATGGGTACGTAGACGTCCGTACTTATCTACGAGAGGCTATGATGGCATTTAGGAAGTTTCACTTCCTTCATTTCTGATTGTGCGTCGGTTTAGGATGCAAAAGTATTTTCGTTAATTCCTTTGTGGTAATTATGAACCTTCGTGCGATAACTCGGCAAACCGTACGAGTTCAAGTCGAAGCAGTCTAGCCTGGGGCTAGCACTGACGAAGCCCTGAGAGTTTTGATCGTGCTGACGATCTAGTTATGGAGGTCTCAGCTGTACGAGCTTGCAATGGGCAAGGGAGCAGGGCCTTGTAGTTCCCTTGGCTCTCTACGATGCTTTTACGAGAATCTTGGTGACGCAAATACCGCAAGAACCTATTATTTGCTAAGCAGCTTATCAGGTTGTCGCAGATGCAGATGTTCAGTCTCAGGGAGCTTCTATTCCAGTTCTTAATATTGCCGCAGTAAAGTAAGTTCCGGAGGCAGCATGTGTTGTGCCTCTAGTTATTCTGGCTGGTTAGCTAGTCCGAGTAATGGCTCGGTCCGAGTATCTGAAAAGGCTGTATTATTTTACCCAATTGAACCTTCCGATATTCGTAAGCCATGCATCAGATAATCCCTATGTAAGTTTTTTTTTTAAAATAAAATGATGTCAGCGTATCCTTCAGGCTCTTGATTATATCGAGCGATATGGTGTTGATTATTCTTCTTTCCAGTTTCAGGGGTCCAGCCTGGAATTGGTGGGCCGCTCTCTTATTAACTAACTTGGTTCGATTTTTCTTTTGGATTCGTGGAAAAATTCCTTTCGAGTAGCGAGCGAGATGAAAAGTGTTGCTAGTTTGAGTGGATTGGACAGGGTAGCCTGTCGGTTAGCCTGTTGGTGTTTCATAATATGAGATTGAATTCTATAGAATGGCTGAATATGCATTTGAACTAGTCCATGAGCCTTTCGAGAGATTCAAAGATTTATTGATGATCTTTCTTTTCCTTGAGATCCCAGATGGCTCGAGAGATTGAGGTCGGGATTTCATTTGATGTTGTTGTTGATATTGCTCGAAGGTATGAGGCATACCTAAGGTTAGAGCAAGACAAGTCAGATCGAGAGAGCAAGAAATTCTGAGGCCCTGGTGGGCAACCATGTTACCTCATTTGTAGGTAAAAGTTCTGCTTATTTTGGGAGGTTACCTTCCAGTTTATCTCGGCTTGTGTCATGTGATTCTTAGAGTGTGCCAGTAGCTCGTCAAGATCAGATTCAGTCTTCTCTTCATAGCTATCAACAATCTTTCCAGCTTCCGTTTGCAGCGAAAAGGTGTTATCATTATCGTGAGTCTGGTTATCCTTTGATGAGTTTTCCCTTGCTCCGACGAGTAGGCAGTCGTTTTTTTCTCTTGTCATCAGGCATCTGCACAGTCACAGGGGATTTCATTTAGATCTTAATCAACCAGAGATATGCCCTCATTTGATAGAGGTCGAGAGCGTGGTGGTAGTGGTCCTTCTAGAAGTAATTATCAGGGTAGCGGCTCGGCTCAGATGTAGAGGCAGTTCTATGAACTGCTTGTCTAGCAGGATGCTGAGGTATCCGATATAGTAGACCCTGAGATTTTTTCTTCTCTTAAATGTGAGTAAGATTTGATTCTTTCGATCGATCTGGAAATGGTGTGTCTTATCATGTTTCGATAGTTTCCTTGGATGTCGTTTTTATTAAGAATCGGTTGCGGTGGAGGGGTGAGTTTTTGATACGATTTATTCCTGGCATTTATGAAACCCTACTAGTTTATCTGATCTAAATATGAGAGATTTGACGGTGAGTATTGCTATTGCCTGCTTGGCATCTTGTTACGCCACCTTCTGTTATTATGTCAATTCAGTTTACCGCACCTCGGAAATCAGTGTTGGTAGGATGATGGGATTCTTATTCGTGACCATCAGGAAGTGTCGTTGTGTAAAGTGATTTGTAAGTGATACTCGATCTACGTGTCTCCTCTTGGTTCAAGATGCTAGTAGAGTCATGTTATTCCATGAGCTTCTCTCAGTTGTAAAAGAGTTTACTGATAAATTGTCAGAATTTCGTTCTTATTGGAAGGTTAAAATTGGTATGGATGTTTTTCCATAAAGCTTATTTAATGTCTATCTCTTCAATTGTGATTTTTTGGCTCGCTTGACGCGAAAGTAGTCTAGCTTTGGTAGTCAAGCAAATAAGAAGATGAACTTCCTGAAGTTCTAATTATTTCTATCCTCGATCCATTTCTATTTCGTCTTCGTCCGACACAAGTGAGGTTGGGCAATTGGTAGCCGCTTGTGACGTTCTCTGTGTTGAGCCAGAGTACGTGTTATTGTGGCCGGGTAAGCATATTATTGTTTTGGAAGCATATTATTGTTTTGGTCCAGTTGTCTCATCTTGTTATCCGTTTAACATGTTTATGTTATCAGTTTATTCGGGTATCCATTCCCATGTATAGTATAGTGCTGATTCTGTTTTTGCGGATCATCCAGTTTCAGGGGAAACTCTGCCGAAATTTTTATATAGAAGTACCATCCATCAGGCGGTGGTATTTACGGCAAAGGTATGGAGTTGTGAACTTGAAGGTTGCAGTTGTTTGGCAACTCGAAAGTGTAGTTGGTAGCTTAGGTCTGCCTACGTTCAGCTTTTACCTAAATCTTGTTTAGTCCAGCAGACTCTGCGAGGATGGTTATTCCTATTCAAATGGCTGGATGAGTTTGTGCTTTAAGTGGAGGAGTCTTCCTCTAAATACTGAATGGTAATATTAAATCTCTGAGGTGTTGATACCACTTTTCTCACGACCCAAAGTAAGGCCACGGCAGAAATCTACAATGAGTTTCGATCATTGCTAAACCCACTAATAATCTATTAATGACAGAGATAAGCTGGCAACCTGATCATATATACGTACCTACCTGCTGAAAGCATAAAGTCTAGAAAGATGACACGACTTTAACTTGCTGGCAATTAGAACACTAACCCACAAATTCTGCTATGTCACACTTCATTTCGTCCCACCAATAAATCTGTTTAAGATCATGGTACACCTTAGTCGAACCTGGATGAATACTGTATTTGGAATAATGTGCCTCCATCATAATCTATCCACGTAAATCTGCAACATCAGAAACTCAAAGTCTATCTTTATACATGAGAACACTGTCAGTAGTAACCCTGTATGGTGACTCCGATTTTCTTCTGGCTATCTGTCTGTATTCAACCAGAACTGGATCCTCATATTGACATTGTTTTACTTCATGAAAAAATTTAGAGTTAAAGGTCTAGTGCAGCTTGTCGTCCATCCATCATTGGCATATCTCATTCATACCTCAACTCCTTGAGAGGTTACTTTAGCGTTGTAAGTACTCATGTAATCAACTTTGTTGCTGGTATTCTGCCTCAGCTCATGGCCAACTACATGTCTCTTTTATATTTACTTTTTCAAGTCATAATATTTCCAATTCAAAGACAATACCCTGAAGTAGATGTTCAGTCTGAAGATCATTCCTGGTCTGCATCATACTATCCAGTAGTATTTGCATGATCCTTATCTTTATATGATAGACCCTGTTCAGATGAACCTTTGATATACATTAGATATGAGTAACTACATTCCCACAAGGAGCTTGCGAAACAACAGTAAAATCAACCGAGATATTGCATAGTGCATTCGTAAAAATAATATAGCTTGTATCAAATCTTCTATAGTGAGTAGTGACAAGGTACTTCAAAAGTTCCCTCTATTGCATCAAGCGTGAGTTAATTCTTAGTTCCATCGACCTGTTCTATATTGAAAGGTATATCGAAGAGATAATTATCGGCGTAATCATGTTAATCCATTCAGAGTTCGTGTATCTTTGTTTCGAAAATGTAGAACTCTCCTCTCGTGATCGAGGAAGGCTCAGTGTAGTCAGAATATGCTCGGGCAATGGTGTTAGAATATTATCCAGCTATGTTTTTATCCAAAAGTTCGATATGCGTGTTATAATTTTGATTTTGTAATTAAAAAAAAAAATTCCGTGGGATAGTTAATGAAAGTCGTGCAAGTTCTTTTCCTATCAGCGTGAATCTTGCTTTAGACTTAGGCTCGTTCGAGGACGAACGAGAGTTTAAGTGGAGGAGAATGAAACGACCTCGGTCAGTCGTTTCGGAAGTTAGGACTCCGATTGGCGTGCCGATAATTTTAAAATATTCGTAATGTCTATTAGAACCTGTCTGTAAAATTTGAGCAAAATCAGACCTCGTTTGGTAGGCATCGGAAGAAGGTTTCAGTTTTTATTGGTGATTAATATTAAAAGGATATTTTCGAGCTCGGTTTTTGCCGAATGAGCTCCGATTCGAAATCCGAAAGTGCCGTTGGGTTCGTATGATTATTTATGACCTTTGTGAACTTTCGAAAGTGAATTTCGATGTTGTTCGGCTAGTTTCCGCTAAAATGCCGAAAGTTAAATAATTTGACCTTTTTCATTTAAATTCGCATCTTGAGTTTCGGGAGTCCAATTTGAAATCCTCCTTCGCGAGTATGTTACATATATTTTGTATAACTTGTATGTAAAAGTTGAAATTATTTCGCATATCGTCGAGTATCATTTTAATTTTCGTTGCGAAAAGAAAAAAAAAAGGAAGACAAAATGGGAAAAAAAAGACAAAATACAAAAAGGAAAGCAAAAGATTAAAAAAAGTGGGCGGTGGTTGTGGGATATGTATCCCTGCGCATTTCAACGTTTTTTCAGAGAAACATAAGTACATGCATACAGAAACAAGAATAGAAACGAGACAGTGACAGAGACACTGGAAAAAATGCCAGAAAATAAGAAAAGGGGCCGGAGAAAAGTAGAATTTTTACCCTGAAACATTCAGGTAATGATCTTAACGCATTATTTGAGTTTATTACGTGTCTTTGAATATGTTTTAACGGTAAAACTTGGAATATTAGACATCGTTTTAATAAGTTCAATTAATAGTTTAAAGGGTCAAATGGATCCCGATAATGGAATTGATTATATATTCGTACTCAGTGAGTTATGGGCAACATATAAATGTAATTTATTTGGGGTTTGGTTATGTGACCTTAAACCCTGTACATAGGCCTGGCCTGCGTATTGCGTATGCGAATAGGGTATCAGGTTCCTACCTGGATTGCCCTAATATGTGAGGAATGAAACCTTTAGCCTAATGTGATATATTTTTCTGCTTATTGAACACAGTAGGATCGTTTGGCAATGAATTCAGAGAATAAAGCGGTTGTTGGGTAGCAGTGTTAACTTCGGAACGAGGTAAGTGTTTATATCTATTTCTTTGGAGGCACCTGGCCTCGTGGATTTTCTACCACGTATTCCTTACGTGTGTAGCTGCCGATAGGCGTACTCATTACGCCTTAGTTTTGGATTTACATTGTATATTATCTGTTATGTCCTATTGTTGGTATTGCATTGAGGATTTGAGCATTGTACCCTGGCTGTGAGTTGGCATCTACTTCCCGGCTGTCGATGAGAGTCCCGCACCGGCGAAGGGTTATTATTGCATCACATTGCATTCATATGCATTACATTGCATATCATATTGGGTGCAGGAGTATTCCGCCCCAGGAGCAGGAGGATTCCGCTCCATTGTATCATATTGAGGGTAGGAGGATTCCGCCCTAGGAGCAGGAGTATTCCGCTCTTATGTCAGATATTGAGTGCAGGAGTATTCCGCCTCAGCTTTACATTATATCGGGTGCAGGAGTATTCCGCCCCAAGAGAGTGCAGGAGTATTCCGCCTCTGGTTTATATTATATCGGGTGCAGGAGTATTCCGCCCCAGGAGCAGGAGTATTCCGCTCCAGTTGGTTATCAGATTGGATTCCCCTCGAATGCAGGAGTATTCCGCTTCGAGATGGGAGGACGGGCACATGTGACCCTTTGCATCAGATTTCATTTCATCTCATTCATTTCATTTTCATACCATTGCGTAGACTTGTGGTACATAACTACTGTTCTGCTCATACGTGCATTGCTTATTTGTTGATATGTTTCTGGCTCGTATTCCTGGCTGAGTTTAAGGTTTCATACGTGTTTCTAGTTATTATATGGCTCTGCCTTTTTGTAATTTAAATAAAAGGAATTTGGTTTATCTGTTTCTTCTCCCTGGCTAGCTATCCTATTCTTTGAGGTGGCTAGTCTGCCCCACTTATTGAGTCCTTTTGACTCACCCTTGTTTGTTGTTTGTTTCTTGTCTATCTATTTCGTTTCGGCAGGTTCGCTCCAGGATTGAGTTCGCCACGTTGTTCAGGAGCGAAGACGACTTCAGCTGTCAGGGTGAGCCAGCTTTATTCCGGATGGCCACTAGTTTATTGTTTATTATTTCAGTTGCATTCTGCTCCCTTCAGGAGGTATCTGTCTTCTTTTGTACTCTTAGATGTCTAGTCTGGATAGCCCTAAACCTAGTATGTTGGGTAGTTAGCTGTAATTTCTTTTGTACAGCTTAGAGGTATCAGTATGTCTGTGTTTTTTTTTAGTCTTGTTCTTAGTTATGAATTGAATTATATTTATTTTACTAATTTAATTGGTAAGGGTTCGCCCGACGAGTCTAGGGGAGGATGTCGGGTGCCCGCACGGCCTAGCCGAATTTCGGGTCGTGTCATGGTCATCATAAACAAATCAAGAATAATCATGAATGAATAAACTACAAAGGAGAAGAAATAATAGAAGAAAGAACTCTTAATCTTCAAGTCTTTAATCCCACGCCTCCTTGTGTGTTCCTTGCCTCCAAGAGCCCAAAGTGCTTCCACAATGGTGGTCTTGCTCTCCCAAGTCAAGATTGGGGCTGAAAATAGGTTAGAAAACCTTTTATACCTCGTGTGAAACTCGTGGACAAGTTTGCCCCTCGCCACTTTTCGCCAGAAAATTTGTCTCATGGCTGGATCATGGCCTTACGATGCCTGGGCTATGCACTTGCGAAATTCTGCTTTCAACTTCATGGCTGAATCATGGCTTTACGATGGCTGGGCCGTGACATTTCGTCTTCAAATTCCTTTCATGGCTAATCCACGGCCTTGGCACCTTACAACGCTGTAAATTAACTTTAATTTTGCTCCAAATTATCAAACTTTAACACTTTTTCATACCATTTGATTCCTACACATTCAAACACCCAATATAAGTACAAAATACTATTGTTCACACTAAAATAATCCACAAAAGCACCAAAATATGATGTAACTAATACTAAAATATATGCATTTTTAGCCTAACATCACCTTGTCAGTAAGGAATTCGGCCAACACTCCTTTCTTCAACAAATGAGCCACCTCGAGGCGCAATGCTTTGCAATCCTTGGTTCAGTGGCAATAATCCGCATGGAACTCACAGTGCAAGTTATGGTCTCTCTTATCCGCTGGAGTTCTCATGTCTTTGAGCATTCTTACCCCGGCAGTCCCTTTGACTACGTTGACCAGCTCCGAGGTCGATAAGTTGAAATTGTAGTCAGGGATCCGAGGCAGTTCCAGCTTCGGCATTGTAGTCAGGGATCCGAGGCAGTTCCTTCTTCGAGGCCGAAGCTGGACCTGAGGAATTTCTTTGGTTCGTGTTGGAGTGAACCTTTCCTCCGAGCCGTTGGCTTATGTGTGGGCTTGTGAATGAATACCCGAAGGATTTTCCCAGCCTTTGGCTGACAGGCTGCCTTGTAGAAGTGTATGGTTCATACCTCCCCTTCGGATTTCCTCGCGACGCCTCGGCGCGGTGTGAGGATTCGCCTCGGTTTTTGTAATTGTAACCTCAGCTTTTAAGCTCGGCTTCCTCAAATCTGATCTTGGAGTAAGCCCGCTTGTGTAGATCTTCCCATATCAAAACTTGGTATTGTTGGAGCTCCTTTCGCAATTCAGCAGCGGCGTCAGAATTGCGAACATTGATACCCTTTTCAAATGCCATGATGGCCGGAGTATCATCCATCCGAGGTAGTTCCATGCGCTCAGCGTGAAAGCGCTTGAGGAACTCCTTAAGTGGCTCACCGGGCCGTTGTTTAACCTCGCATATATCCTCCTTCATTTGGAGGAATTTTTGGGCCCCGGTGTGTGCCTTAACGAAGGCGTTGGTCATTTCCTTGAAGGTGGAAATCGACCCTGCTGGTAGACACATGTACTAGCGTAGCGCTCCTTTCTCCAAGGATTTGCCAAACTTCTTTAAGAACATTGACTCGAGCTCTATCGTCGTTAAGTCATTGCTCTTTACCATCGCCATGTATTCCTCACATGCTCTTTGGGATCGGTGGTCCCATCATACTTCTTTAAAAACATGAGCTTGAAATTCTTAGGAGTTGGGGCTGGAGCCGCTTCGGGCTTGGAGGGCAACTCCCTGTATTGATCTATGTCAAGCTCGTCTTCGATTTTTGTTATCCCCGGTACGCTCTCGAGGCGCTTTTCTACGCGAGCTTCAACGCGCGCCTCAACGCGTGCTTCAATCTCCCTAGTCAACCTCTCAACGTCGACCAGCCCCGGTGGGAATCGTCCCGAAGTGTGGCGTTGTGCCTGGTACGTTTTTCGAGCCCCCAGACGTGGCTTCGTTGTGAGGTCCCCCCTATTATCACGCCCGTAGGAACGAAAGTCGGGATGCCTCCACTTGGAGCCGAAGGCTGGGTGTCATTCGGTGCTGCACTGTTCCTCGCTTCCAACGAGGCGCGGAATTCGGCTTTAATGTTGATCTGCTCATCCTGTCGATCTTGGAGAGCTTTTAGTGCGTTGACAACAAAAGCTTGGAACGCTTCGGTTGTCATTGGTGATGTGCACTGTTGGTTCGACGGAACGTCAGCCCGTTCGTTAAGATTTTCACTGTTGTCAGCCATAACGTTGTTGAAGAAACTGCAGGCTTAAATGAAAAAGAACGTTGAACTTTGGAACAAAGTGTTTCTGCTTATATCCCCATAGACGGCGCCAATTTGTATGGGCCTAAATCAGTTTTAAGGTCACAAATCGAATTTGGGTTAGAATATAAGCAAGACTTCGTATCAAAGTCGATAAATGCCAAGAATAAACGTAAAATGCAATAGCTGGATTTCAATATATTGCGATGAGTACAAAATTCGGCAGAGTTTCTGTATGTATTTCTGAATATGTACAAGTAGATAACCTCGGTGGTAGGGCCATGTTGCTTGACCGAGGTGAATGTCATCGAAGCTCAACTTGCAGCTCGCCTTCGGTGACGACCTCGATGTCTGACTTCGGCGATCCACTCATTTGCTTCGGTCTCTGGCTTATCGTCAAGTGTTCGGTTGCTATCAGATCACGTGGCCGAGGCGAGTCATCGCGAGCCGATTTTTAGTCAATACAGACAAACAAGCCAAAACAGAAAAGGGAGTAGCTGACTAGAAAAACGTTACGTTATATGTGATGTTGAGATGCCATCTATATTTAAATCCACAGGTGTGCCAATTACCTCCAGTCCTTCCAAGGTGATATGGACATGTTCTTTTGTTTAACCTGCAAGTTTCTTTCAACTCATTTTCTGTGACATAACTAGGACTTTAGATTTTTCCCTGCTCCAATCCTGCAAGAAGCCAAATTAAGATAACTCTAGCAAGAATAAAATGATTGGTGAAGATTCTGAGGCACATAATCTAGTGTATATGTTCCCATATGATTTTCATTCTTTCTTTAAAGCTTGACTTTTGTATTCTATTTTGTCTTTGCATTTGTGTTATATGGCTATATAGAGACGGTTGTCATCTCTACAACATACACCCTTTCTGGAAAAAAAAAAAGATGGATATTCTCTATACCATATTCACCTGTATAGTCATTCTCTTATTCATTTGTTTTACTCCTTTTTTATTTTTAATAGTAAGGATCTATATTGGCAAGTCAATTGGAAATCCCAAATATGCACCAGTTGTAGGAACTGTGTTTCATCAACTCTTCTACTTCAAGAGACTCTATGATTATCAAACAGATGTGGCTAAAAAGACCCCTACTTCCCGGCTTTTGTCGCCAGAACAGAGTGAAATGTATACCACTGATCCAAAAAATGTTGAACACATTCTTAAGACCAACTTTGGCAAGTACTCCAAAGGCAGTCGTAATCAAGAGGTAATAATGGAATTGTTTGGTGAAGGGATTTTCGCCGTGGATGGTGAGAAATGGAAGCAGCAGAGAAAGCTTGCAAGCTTTGAGTTCTCAGCTAGGGTATTGAGAGACTTTAGCTGCACAGTTTTCAGAAAAAGAGCAATCAAATTGGTCAGAAAGGTTTTTGAGTTTTCTCTTGCCAAACAAGTTTTTGATATGCAAGTAAGTCATTGAACAACTCTCTTTATCACTTCACCACAAATTCAACAGTCCTTGAACAATTCAATAAATATTCCATCATACTTGTAGGAACTGCTAATGAGATGCTCCCTGGATTCAATATTCAAAGTTGGCTTTGGAGTTGATCTGAACTGCCTGGATGGATCAAGTGGAGATAACAACATGTTCATCAAGGCCTTTGATGATTCAAATGAACTGATATACTGGCGCTATGTTGATCCATTGTGGAAGCTTAAGAGATACTTCAACATTGGTTCTGAATTTCTCCTCAAAAAGAATATCAAATTCATCCACGAATTCGTTGATGAACTGATTAGAACAAGACGCAGACAGCTAGAAACGAAACAAGATTCTGTAAGTCTTAATTTGAGATCATTAGAGTGTTAGAAATGCATTTCTCTTTGACTGTATCATAATTATGAATGTATTGTCTGTTCTGCAAGATTGATAAGGAGGACATACTCTCAAGGTTTCTGGTAGAGAGCAAGAAGGACCCCGAGAAAATGACTGATCAGTATCTCAGAGATATTATACTGAATTTCATGCTTGCAGGCAAAGATAGTACTGCTAATACTCTATCATGGTTTTTCTATATGCTTTGCAAGAACCCCTTGATCCAAGAAAAAGTTGTTGAGGAAATAAGAGAAGTTATTGGTGATAACATGAAGGATAAGGAAAATGTGGAAGCTTTTGTGGAAAGTATTACAGAAGAAGTCCTTGAGAAAATGCATTATCTTCATGCAACATTGACAGAAACCTTGAGGCTATACCCTGCAGTTCCAGTGGTACAACCTTTGTCCAATAAAGCCAATTTACTCTATTAATTCAACTCTCTCCTATCTATTTTGATTATTTGTGATACGCAACGTGTTATTTGTTAATATTCAGGATGGCAGGTGCGCGGACGCAGATGATGTTCTTCCTGATGGCTTTCACATCAGAAAGGGGGATGGTGTCTATTATATGTCCTATGCAATGGGGAGAATGCCTTATATTTGGGGGAATGATGCTGAAGATTTCCGACCGGAAAGATGGTTGAAAGATGGGATTTTCCAACCAGAGTCGCCATTCAAATTCATAGCATTTCACGTATGTATTATGTTTCATTATATTACCTTCATATTAAGCGATTCCCAAATTGGCATAGGAGATCTCCAAGGATATGTAGTTGTGGTAAGTATAGTTTGAAAAATATATGATGCTCAAAGATGGCAAGTTTAGTGGGGAGCTAGTCAAGCTCTAGCCAAGGGTTGTTGATGCTCATGTTAGTTGACTTAGTAGAAAAGAAATTGATAGCAGTTTACTCTAGCCTAGAGGAGTTATAGATTAAGGTCATGAGGTGAGGTTGCACGGTACATGATCTTAGAGCGTCAACAATATAAAATGGGACCCAACATTAGGTAAACCAAGAATAGTAATAGATCTAACTCTAATACTACGTACTGTGTTAAGAAATTTGACCTTGAGAATTCAACCCAAAAGTTAGCTCATGAGGTAAGAATAGCACAAAAAATTATAATACAACGGTTCATTCCTATGACTGGTGTGGGACATTCTAATAATTTGGGTTAGAATACCATAGTGGAGATACTAATAAGTCTTCCTTGACACAAAGGTGCATCATATTATTTTTCTCTAACTTGTTGGTTTATTTGATTTACAGGCTGGTCCTCGCATATGTCTAGGCAAAGATTTTGCTTACCGGCAAATGAAGATTTTAGCAATGGCACTTCTTAAATTCTTCAGATTCAAGTTATCGGATGACACGAAAAAAGTGACTTATAGAACCATGTTTACACTCCACATCAGTGAAGGGCTTCAGGTTCATGCAGTTTCAAGAAGAGGATTAATAGAAACTTGAAATGCAGAAAGCAGTTTTAATGTATTAATATGTCATCTTTAAAGCTATTGTAAGTAAGTCATGACTGCCCATTTTCGCCGTTTAAACTATAAGTTCAACTATATATTCATAACTTTGTGATAAGGTGGATGCTAATATATCATCAAGTTCTTGATTTCTTCTAAATTAATAAGTATGGAATGCCTTCATATTAGTGAGATCGAGATGTTGCACCCTGAATTTCGTATTAGAAAGTTGGCCTTTCTAGTAAAATTGGATAAAGAACTACTCCCTCCGTTCCAAAATGATTGTCACAGTTCGGATTTCGAGAGTCAAACGAGTTTAGCTTTGACCGTAATATTTTTATATGTCTTTTAAATATTTTGAATTATTAATTATTGTGACTTATAGTACTTTTTATGTAGTTTCTAAATATATAAATATCGTTACAAAAAACTTAAAGATTATATGTTTAAATTCACGGTCAAAATGAACTCGTTTGACTCTCGAAATTCGAACTGTGACAATCATTTTGAAAGAGGGAGTAAAAAGTAGGAATTGATACTATAGCACACTATGTTGTCCAATTTGGAGTTTTATCGGCTAGATCAGATCATTCCTTAGAAAACAGGATGGACAAACATGACATAGAAAAATTGAATGCTTTATTTTGACATTTTGCTTCAGACCCTTACCAAAGGCAAAGGACTGTCAGACAGATAACTTCACGTGATTTTTCTGGGGAAAAAGACAACCTGGAAGAGAGAGAGTGTGTGTGTGTGTGAAAGAGAGAGAGAGGAGCTTACGTAAAAATTACATAATAGTAGTAAAACAAAGAACGAGTAAAATATTGCTATTGCACAAAAGTTGCAAAGTCCTCTTAAAATAGTTCTTAGCCAAATCTTGAAAAGACGTGGAAAGAACTATAATTTGATTGTCATTTTCATGACAGTTTAAAAATTGATGATTCTTATGAATAGGTTCCAATGTGGATTTATTATCTAACTATTAAGTGGACCACCTTCTACTCCCATGACGCATTTTAATGATATAGTAGGAGTATTATATAAGACAGATATGCACAAGGGCAAGTTCAGTAGTTTCCATGGATATTTTTCAGAGTCCTATCTCCATGACAACCACCATTCTTTCACTTCTCTTTTGTGGATTCATAATTCATCTTGTAACCAGAAAATTACTAGGGAGATATGGCAAAAAGAGGTACCATCCAATTGGTGGTACCATGTTTAATCAGCTTCTTAACTTCCACAGGTTGCATGATTACATGACTGATCTTGCTGGCAAGCACAAGACTTACAGACTAATTAGCCCTTTTAGAAATGAGATTTATTCTTCTGACCCTGCTAACGTTGAGTACATTCTCAAAACAAACTTTGACAACTATGGCAAGGTACACAATTTTCTTGGTTAATTCGCATTGCCCCCATTGAAGTTGAGTAGAAGCATCTATAATGGAAAAATCATATGAAAAAGTAGTGTTATTTGAATTTGAAAATATGAGCAAATTCTTGTAATAAAGATCAGTGATTCTTATTTCATATTGTGAACAGATCTATAGAGTAGGGTTAGTCTGATAATTGAAAATTTATAAATCACTTAGCTTGATGTGAATCAGATCTGTAAGTTTAAGTGAAGAGGTGTTATAGTAGTACTAAATCTTGGGTAAAATCAAAGTATTTGGAGTCCAAGCTGGGTTAAGGTTAAAGTATTTACATGCAGTTCATTGAGGCTCTTTTTTTTCTCTCTTTTGGCAGCCGGGGGTGGGGGAGGGGATGGAGGGCAATTGAATCTTATTTCTAATATCTGAATGAATCCCAGAATTTGTCATGCCTCAACTACCAAGTAAGTTGCAGTTAGCTACGTGAATCAGTAGATGTAACAAAAATGGTAAGAGCGATTCTCGAGTTGCCACTTGAGTTTTCTGAATAATATGCAGGGATGGTATAGTTATAGCATTCTGAAGGACTTGTTAGGAGATGGGATTTTCACTGTTGATGGTGATAAGTGGCGGGAACAGAGGAAATTATCGAGCCATGAGTTCTCCACGAGGGTGTTGAGGGATTTCAGTAGTGTGGTCTTCAGAAAAAATGTGGCAAAGCTTGCCCACATATTGTCTGAAGCTGCCAATTCCAACAAGATAGTTGACATTCAAGTAAGTCCATAACTTGATTTCATAGAACACTGCCTCTTTGTTCTTACTGAACAAATAAACCTGGTTTATATCAATGTAGGATCTATTCATGAAAGCAACTCTAGATTCTATCTTCAGAGTTGCCTTTGGAGTTGAGCTAGACAGCATGTGTGGTTCAAATGAAGAAGGCAAAAACTTTAGCAATGCATTTGACAATGCAAGTGCATTAACACTTTGGAGATACGTTGATATGTTCTGGAAGATTAAGAAAGCTCTCAATATTGGATCAGAAGCCAAGTTAAGGGACAATATAAGAACTGTTGATGCATTTGTTTATAAGCTGATCCACAGAAAAACCGAGCAGATGAGTAAACCAGAAGCTGATTTATCTGTAGGTGAATCGACTTATAACTTCTACTTTTATTAACATGGATAGATGCTTACGCATAATAATCTTTTGCCAGCTGCAGTGGAAGAAAGAGGACATTTTGTCAAGGTTTCTGCAAGTAACTGGAACAGATCCAAAGTATTTGCGTGATATTATTTTGAACTTCATTATAGCAGGCAAAGATACAACAGCAACCACCCTTTCATGGTTTATATACGTTCTTTGCAAGTACCCTCATGTACAGGAGAAAATAGCACAAGAGATTAAAGAAGCAGCAATTGAGATAGAAGACGCAACAGATATAACAGAATTTGCTGCCAATGTGAGTGAAGATGCCCTTGAAAAGATGCAATATCTTCATGCAGCATTGACAGAGACTCTCAGGCTCTACCCTGCAGTTCCAGTGGTAAAAAGAACTACTCCAGTTTATATCATACAGCGGTGCCAAGTAGATGAGCTTTCAGTTGTTACATTTTGTTCTCACTGCAGGATGCAAAAATATGCTTATCGGATGACACCTTACCTGATGGGTTCAGCGTGAACAAAGGAGACATGGTGTCTTACCAACCATATGCAATGGGAAGAATGAAATTTATTTGGGGTGATGATGCTGAAGAATATAAACCAGAGAGATGGCTCGATGGGGATGGTTTCTTCAGGCAAGAGAACCCCTTCAAATTTACAGCTTTCCAGGTTGGTTAAAGCTCATTTGTCAAAGCCTTGAACACAAGTCTATACTTAATTTACCTAGTGCCAGTATACTGCTACATTAACTAGCCAAGTACATTCTTTTGTTGATAAAACAGGCAGGACCTCGAATCTGTTTGGGGAAGGAGTTTGCTTACAGGCAGATGAAGATATTCTCTGCTGTGTTGTTACGTTACTTTGGTTTCAGGTTGAGTGATGACAAGAAGAATGTAAACTACAGAACAATGATTAATCTTCACATCGATGGGGGACTGCATATTCGTATCTTTCACAGATAGGATTATAGAGAGCTATATTAGTTCTCACACAGAGTTGTGCATTAGAGATTAGCAAATATGATAGTGCTAGCCCTCTTCTTCCTGAATGGTGTTTATAACATCCGTATCCATAATAAGCTTATCAAATAACATTGACCAGACAGATGAATATTTAGGTCTGAAATCTAGCGGATTGCGCCATTGTTCCACCACATTTTCCTTGTTTCACCTTCCTCGCCCAACGTTTTCATGCCAAGTTATCTGAGCTTAGGACTATCAGTATCCATTGCTATAGCTGTTACACAGTCAACTATTGTCTAAAACTCCTGGATTTTGAGGCTCTAGTAAAAACAACTGCTGGTGTGTCGTCATGTTAGTGTCTCATTGATAAATATAAACATAAATTACATATATGCACACATTATCAAATATGTCTCATTTCGAGACAACAGGCGACTGAAATAAAATGAGTTTACCGAGAAGCAACGAAATAAAGATGTCGAAGCATATCATATAAGACAACATTTACAAGGGAGTATCTTGACTGATTCCATGACAATGTGAGGTCCCAATATAGTGGTTGGTAAAGGGAACAAAAGAAAAAGATCAAATGGATAAATTTCCTATACTCTAACATCAAACAATTGGACAGCATGTACAACTATATCGACTCAAACAATAGATAAACAAAAATGCTGAACACAGTTAAAAAAAACTACTGGACAGCCTTGTGGTTTCCCTAATACAGTACACTCATGTTACATGTTGACACATTGAAATGGTATCTTTGTCGCACAGCGAGTATGGTACAGTCAAGAGACGGAGCTGCTGTGTCTCAGTTATGCATGAAAATTGTGGTATTTGAAGCATAACACACTTTTTATCTGGTCAGATGTGGATGGATTTTCATCAGGAGAAAATTTGGTTAAGTCTTGGTGAATTGAAGTCCGACATCCTGAACACTCATTTTATAAGAGGGCTGAGTCCATCACCTTCCCAACCCAGCTTAAGCATTTGATCTACTACCTTCAAGCTCAACTGCATATGATACGGATACAATGTCAAAAAAGAGATGTTTATAATATAATCCCACCCCAACCCCAATTACCATCTAAAAAATGCAAGATGACAAAGAAATTAAGGGGCTTAAAGTGCAGTTTGACCTGCACTAGCCCAGCCTATGAAGTTTCCTTCAATGTAAAATTGTAACATATGCTTCTTTCAATAACTAGATACTAAACACGCCAACTTGAGTTCGAACGTTTATAGATATTATTAGTTTTTCATATCTACTCACTTGGAGATATCTTATGAAACGAGATAGGGGTGAAAACCAGAACATAGAACCCAAAACAAAGCAATATCAGAAAACTCTCAACATAAGGAGAGAGTATTCATTGTGATAATAGTCACTTATTTATTCATTGTGAAACTACTTCACAACTGTGGCAATTGTTTCTTAACATAGTGGGGCTTAGGTGGACAATGCCAAAGTCCACAACTGATCTACTAAGTTGCTGGAATCAAGTGGGTAATGCTGTCACAAACAAGAGATGGTGGAGAGTGATACCAGCTTGTATCTGGTGGACTGTTTGGAGGGAGAGGAATGCCAGGGTGTTTGAAGAAAAAAGCAGTTCTTTACAGAAGATAAAGATGAATTGTATACTGCTTTTTCATTTTTGGTGTAAAGAAAGTTTAGTAAATGATGGGGATCCCATAATAGATATAATGCAGTCCCTGTAAGTAAAGCAGAAGTATGTTTTAGTTTTGTTTCTTCTTCTTTCTTTTACCCTAGTTATGCCTTTTTGGCATCTTGTAATTAAGATCCTTAGCACATTTTTGTGCTAATGATTAATATATATATATACACAAATGTTACCATTTTCAAAAAAAAAAAAGGAGAGAGTATTCAACTTACCGCAGGATCTGTAAAGATTATCAGCTGCTTATCAGCTGTCGAAAGCAAGAGATTAGTATTATCCTTGTTCAGAGCCAGAGCTGTAATTTCTTGACCCTCTCCAAGCTTCATAATGTGAAATACCTGCAAGTCAAAACATCAGCTTCCAGTTCATACATAGATGTGAAGAAAGATGGGAAAGGAGCATACTTCCTATGATTAAGCAACAACGAAAAATGGAATGTCAAGTTGCATTGGTCAAAAGGTGCTAAGAAAGCAGTAGACACCCTAGAGTTGGCAAAGCAGCAAACAAACAAGATGGTCTGCCTTATAGTTCCTTAATGCCAGTTTAAATGTTGACAGGAAAAGAAAAACAAATAAGGTCCCAAAAAAGTCTTTACCTTTAAAGTATACATGTCAATAAAGCAGATTGAAGGCACAGAGATATCTAGTCTATTCCCTTCAATTTCATCTGATTCGCCATCAGAATCTTCAAGTCCAGGCTTTCGCCACTTCATAGACTTGCTGTTCTCCGAAGGTCCATCATTTTCAGCCAATGGATTTACACCAAGCAAAGCATTTTGTCCATCAACAGATACCTCCATGCAACTTATGGTGGAGTAGAGAGGAAATTGAGTCCTAGCAACAAGAATCCCATTAAGAGTAAAGGTGCTAAGTGTTTTATGGGATTTGTTCCAAGCCATAATAATTCCATCAGATGAAAGACAGATGGAATGTGCCTCCACTCCGACCAGCCTCCTGACCAATCGGCCCCTTCTTATAGTATGTACCAAGACATCTGATGAACTGGAGCATGAAACCACAATCCCAAGATCTGAACTCACACAGCAGCATAATATCTCTCCAAGATGGCCCCGAAGTACATGTATGGGACCCTCAATTCGATGCCTCCTTTTATCCCTCGAGCTGTTTGGTATACTACTACTGGTTGAAGGTGTGCTTGAACTAGTGGAAGCCTCTGCTGTGCTGCCACTGCGCTGTGTTGACGCCCTATTTATTCTCCAGAGAAGCACTGTCGCATCTCTAGACCCTGTAACAAGATAATTGCTATCTGGAGATAAAGCCAGGCATGTCACAGGAGCACAATGTCCTCTGGCTATTTCTAAAGTCTTAGCCCCATCTGAAGATATCAGCCGCACGCTGTTGTCTACATGGCCACCTAGATACAAGTCAAAAAATTCCCATTAGTCAGTATGCTTAGGATTCAGCAACAACATAAAGCATGTCATATTAATCTCGCCTCCTTGGAAGGTCTTCCACTCATTTGTTTCTAAAAAATTTAAGCCATTCTTTTTTCCTGGCAACTAAGGAACCCACTGGCGCTCTCATCAAATCAGAGCAACTGAAGTCTACTCTTCTGGCACATGATTTCTAGAGGACACAGCCTCTAGCTGTGGGAAATTGAGATATTGAGATGAATAAAGAAAATAACAAAATGAGCACTAATATATAATTCCTAGTTTTCATTTGCAAAACTGACTGGGCAAAGATGTCTCGCGGAAGTGTGCGTTGACCGTCAAAATGTTGTTAGAATATGGGAAGCTAACTATTTACTTATTACCCCCCCCCCCCAAAACCCCCCCGCCCACCCAACCTAAAAAAAACAAGTTTACTTATAATTGGGTCAATAAACTCAAATATGATTCTCTCACGACCATTTTTGACAACTTTGATCTTTTGAAGTTAAATAAATAGAATATGTACTGCTTGCCTGTAAGAATTTCTTTATCACATGTAATTGAAACTACGGATGAGCCTCTGATTCCAGAAGCTGCAAATGCTAGTGCTTGAGGGAAATGCCATTCCTCTAATTCAGAGCCAGTTGGCCCCTTGAACATACGCATGAATGTTCCACCAGCGGAGTTAGCACCAGGTTTTCCGTGCTGAAAGAGGAAAGGTGTTCCCTGGCCATCTGGCGTGTTTGGTTGCCATTTATGCTGAGCTACATGAGCAGCTGGAGCATTCATATCAACAATTACAAGTGAATCAGAAGATGCCTGCATCGCTGCAGCAGGTAGGTTGCAGCGCTCCGGGTGGGGAACTGAATACAGTTTAGCATCTCTCGGATTCCGGAAGATGGTCTGTGAAAATGAGAAAAGTCTAACGGTTAAATCTGAGCCCACCTACTATGCTAGTAACATTAATTAAAAATTAGCTGTACCATCCGTTAAGAACTTCATCATAAATTGTACTAAAAACAAGATGCACACAGACCTCTACGCGGAAAGGAACTTCAAGGCTAAACAACAAGTTCTCTAGATCCATAAGACATTTGAACTTGCCCAAAAGGATAGGATCCAGCAAGAAAACAAAAAAGAAATCTGGGTCTCCAAGAAGCGGCACAGGGGAAAATGAGACTTAAAGTTTGACAAAATATTCTCAAAAAAAAAAAAAAAAAAAAAAAAAGGTAAAGTTTGACAAAACAAAATCTAGAGGCTCAGAACTGGGGAACAAAAACATTTTACTCATATCCATTGAGTGTCTTCTATTTTCCTGAGGGCTTGATAGAGATTAACTGCACCGACAGCACTAGGGTTCATACTCCCCTCATCTTACAAGGTTTATACTTTTAACATCTAATTAATCAAAAAGAAAACTACTAGTACTCATTTGGGCCAACTTCAATTGTATTCTTAAATATGTTGCACTCGATTCTGAAAACCTTAAAAGGAGAGAAACTATGAATGCAACGAACGTACCTGTAGCTGGAGAACATCTGCTAGTGGCATCCTTTTCATGTGTGGGACAGTAAGAAGTTGAGATGGAGTTTGTCCAAAGTATGCAATCTGATCTTGCATAGCACGTTGCTGGACCTTTTGACAAGATTTAACATTTAATAATTACTAGTATTCAAGTCAGTGGGATAACTAAAGAAAAAGGAACGGGAACTCAGACATACTGGGTCTGTTATCTTGTCAATATCCACTGTTCCTTCGTAGGTCAAGTAAAAGAAAACATTATTTGCCTGTATAGCTTCTTTTCCTCGCTGTTTATACCTGAACATGAAAAGAATTTGGTATCAAAAGATAACAGAAGGAAAACAAAGAGGCAACAGTAAAGCCAAAAGGAGACTTTTGATGCATCGAAACAACTCCATACACTTCAATTCTCAATAACATCACCCAAGGAAACCAGATTATGCAAGCTTCTCGAGTGAAAGCCAGACAGAACCTACCCAAAGATGAGATCGATCCATTCATGTAAATGAGCAGAAACATGCTCACTCTCAAGTGCCATCCGATGCTTATGAATAAAATCAACTGGATTTTCAGCCCAAGGTGGAAGCCGCACAGAGTCTGGAACAGATATGAGAGGCAAATGATACGAAAATTACAGACCTGGACAAAGTTTAACTCTGTATGCTAGTACATTCAATTAAATTGTATTTGCATACCCAGCTTTTCTCCCATCTGCGTTGTACCAAATTCAATCGAATTCTCATTTGTTATCATCTCCGGAAGATAAAACAGCTCCGGAACCTAGGTAATAAGAAAGATGTAACATTATGAATTTATGAAATGGTGCAAAAGTTATTACAGACTCTTGAAACAGCAAAAGATAGCAAACTCGTAGAAACCCATCAAGGGAAAGAACAAAATTTAATCTATCATTTCATTTTAAAACCCACTTAATATAAAACAGTCCGAGTTGACTAGCCAACTTGAATAAACTATTCTAGTCTACTACTTTTCACTAAAGATTGAGTAAAGCCAAATAATAACTCTCAAATTGAAACAGCGTATTGAGGTGGCAGAAGTAGTTCATACCAACTCCTTAACATCACTCATCTCCTCGAGAACACTTTTCCAAGTGGCAGCAATATCTGAGAACATCCTGTCTGCATGATCAAATTTGCCCCCTTGGAGCTGAATAGATAGGGTAGTGAAGGGCTCCACCCTGATTAGATAATATAACACCTGGTGTAACATCAAAATTCATGCCAAAGGCTTAGAACAGAATCTTAATATCACTGCTGCCTATGTCCACACCAAGTGATGCATATTCCACATATATAACAAAGAATAGACAGAATTATCTTTTTTTTTTGAATGGTAAGAATAGACAGAATTATCTATGAAGCAGACGGAGCCAGAATAGGTAAATAAGCAAAGTGTCAGAAGGTTAAGAGATGAATGAAGCAGCATGCATCTCTAGAGAGGTTATTGCTTGGTAGAGTATGCACTGAATGCCGGCAGACTCGCCAAAACCCATTTTCTCTATTGTTCCACCATGAATAGAACTTTTACGTTCATCAGTTTGTGCTCTAAGTTTCAGAATGACCTGAAGAAGCTGATAATAAATGTGAATGCTCATCCTGCGGTGGAAAAGATCATTCCAGCGTCTAAATACAGAGCAGGTTTAAACAATGGGAAGGGCCATATGGACAACCAGACTGTTTCCTTTCCTCAGATAGTGTTGAATGCATCTACGAAACAATGGAAACACTAAGAAGCATTCACAATATGCACTTTAACCGATGCATCATAGAATAGTTATATACATGATGAACAATGGGAAAAACTCTAGCAGTGGTGATCACTGATGGCCAATGCTCATGACCAAAAAACGTCCAGATAAATGTCCATTTTTTAGTCGTTTAAGAAGGCTTCAGAAGAATGGACAGAAAAAATTGTTAAACAAGACGTCACCAGTCACCAGAAAAAGATGTCTTCTGGGGAAAATAAAATATAGAACAAGTGACCGACTCTCATTAAAAGCAACACTCAAAAGCAGCATTTTTCTTTTCTCAATGCCAGATCCAGATCTTTTTCAAATCACAGAGATTCATTTGTCTCCATATTAATCTTTAAACTATGACTAATTTTTCTATACTGAAAAACATGCGTACAGACCAATTTATTCACCGAGGAACAGATAACATAATTTCAGTTAAAAGACAAACCAATATCAATCGAAAATGCCATCTTTTGTGTGTGTGTGTTGTGTTGTGTTTGAGTTTCTTAATCAAGAACAAGATTTTATTCACAAAGGGCAAAAACAGCCATATACAAGAAGTATACCAAAAGGGTAGAAAACCTTACAGTGATGTAGTTTTCTAAAACGATACCCAATCATCTATACCTACAGGAACCTCATGGATGAATCAAAAAGAAATAAGTGATAAGAGGTTATTCCTCAAATGTACAAATCAAAAGCTCTTCTATTTTTCTCTCTCTCTCCAGTCCCCATAAGTGCTAGTGGAGCAACATCCCAAAACTTGCATGTCCTCTTTAGTCTTCAAAGTACCCAGCTAACAATACTTATCTAACCGTTCCTGGCATAGACCAAACGAACACAATTTTCCCACCACAATAGACATGTCATCCGACAATGTAAAAAGAGGTGATTCACATCTTCACCCGACTTTTTACACATGCAGCACCAACTGAGACATGTGACCCGCCTCTTCCTCAAATTTTCAGCCGTAAAATTTACCCCCTCTACAGCTAACCAAGTGAAGAAGCACACCTTTCTTGGTACCCTAGAGACCCATACAGCAAGCTATACGAAAATTAACTTGCACCCTGCCCTAAAGTAGCTCATAATAGGACTTAACAGAAATGACACCACTATTCTCACCTCCCCATCTCCACCATGATGGATACACTGTGGAATACTTTATATGTGAAGCAGCTCAATCAAACTTTGAAATTCTATTACCTCCTGGTATTGCAAATTCCTTCTAAAACTCAACTCCTACTGAACTTCTCCACCTTATAGCCTATGTGCTGTTGGACTGACATTTCCTTTTGACATGAAATTCTGACAAAATTTGGAAAGACAAACTCAAGGAGTTGTTCTCGCGCCACTTTTGTATCCAAAAACTAACCCTATTCCGATCAACCACCTGAAATGAAACATTCCCATAAACTCTTCCAACCCCTTCAAGATATTCCCCCAAAGATCGCACCCATACGAATGTGTGTTAGTTTTTGCTCTCCACACCCATCCAAAACCCCATCTTTCTCCGCAATCACCTCCCTCTAAAGAGCATTTTCCTCAACCCACAATGAACAAAAACATGAACTATGTAGGAATGCTTGAGACTGTACTCTTAATCACTACTTCCATTCCCTCTTTGGAGAAGTATCTCTTATGCCAACCAGCTCTTTTCTACCCCTCTCAATACTGAGGTTCCAAACTACTTGATCCTTATTAGATGCTCCCAGTGATAAGCAAAGATAAGTGGTATGCAGCGCCCCAAGCTTGCAATTTAAAACTTGTGCTAAGACCTAAACAAAATCCACCTTGCCCAGGGGAATGATCTCGCATTTTTGGAGATTCATCTTTAAGCCCCACACCACCTGGAACCATGTCAACAACTGTCACAAGTACTCTAGCTGAGCCTGTCAGCATCACAAAACACTAGTGTGTCATCCGCAAATAAAAGGTATGAAACCCTCACAGTACCGAGCCTCCCAAATCCTGCAGAAAACCATCTCATACAACCTCCCATCACGGCTCTGTCCATCATCCTACTTAGTGCTTCCATTTATAATATAAACAACATAGGTGAAACTGGTCTCCCTATCTCACTCCTCTCGAACTACCAAAGAAACCACACGGGTGTGAGTGTCTCAACCAACAAGACCTCATGGAAGCCACTTTAGAATCAGTAACATTCTGGAAGTTACCAAAGAAGAAAAGATAGACTATATTCGAGACCAGCGGAAAGAAAAACATGAAAATATATGGAAAAGGGTGTGGTGTCAATTATCTCAAGATCTTAAAGAACTTAAATGACAGAATGAGATAGAGATGCATGACCCTGTCATCCTTTACGATCAGTTGTTAACTTTTTTTTTTTAATAAAGTAAATAATCTTATTGATAATGAAAAGGGAAAACCCCCATATACAAGATGTATACCAAAAAGTAGAGAACCTACATCAAATGGTTCTCTACAAAAGAAATCCAATCATCTATACATATTGGAACCTCATGGGTACACCAAAAGGAAATGAGAAACAAAAGACTACTATGCATCTTAGCAAAACTACTCTCAACCCCTTCAAAAGCTCTCATGTTTCTCTCTTACCACAATCAGTTGTTAACTAAAAGCATAATGACACCTTTTATTGATTATTATGCTAAAAAGTGATCTTCATACTTAAGTTCTTCTACCATGGTCTATTTACAAGCGATACAGGCAGGATGAAAATTCATAAACTCTGTTTTGTAAAGAGGACTTCTAGGGACACCTATTTGGTACGGCATAAAATGTCCTCCATGGAGAATATAGTTGACTAAAGAGGACCATTTTGCAAAATCACTTTTTGGTGATTGGGCAAAAGTTGGTATTGTAGTAAAGGGTCATGGTGGAGCATGGTGGATGGTGCTTGATGATGATTAGGCCCAAGAAAACATTTACTTCACACCAAATAGGACATTTGTTGAAACAATGTCTATTAGTTGAGGTTACTTTGAAATATTGTTATTTACTGGCACTATGATCATCTATCCATATTTAATCAAGCGATTCAATCAAGTAATCAACAATCATTGAGGCTGCTAAAACATAATGCAAATAGTAGACCATTTCAAAATGTGCAACAATTACGTTAAATTATTAGGGACATCCAACAATATAGAGACGTAGAGTCATCCCACATGATAGCTTTAAACTACTTGGGACAAACAAATAAAAGGGAGAGAAAGAACATACCGTTCCTGCACTTGAATAATGTGAGCCATAGTGGAACTTTGGGATGACAGGGTCATCAAGACTAGAGTATCTCTCTTGAAACTTCCTTAATCGATCAGGATTCAATGCTCCAACTGGCTGCAAGTATACATTTCATTGGTCAGCCATACAACAACTTGGTAATGATTTGATACGTGAAACATTCAAATATGCTAACCTTTGAGAGGTCACGGTAAGAAGAAGAATCAGCAAGATCCAAGTTGGTTGATGTATAATCAGATATGATCCAAGGGAACACAGGATACTGCAAAACCAAAGGGAAATTGGTCAAGCAAGCACGTGATTTCTCTCAAACCCCCAGAATGAGAAATTAGTACCTGAGTAATATCATTGTAACTACGTCCAGCCAGTGTGTTGAGCTGCATAAGATACTCAAAGTTGCTGATCTGAAAAGATGCAGATTAGCAGATTATTAACTTGTTTGAACAAAGGACATGAGCACTTGAAACTAAAAGGATTGTGGATATATATTGTTAGAGAATGCACTTGTCCCTCATTGGTTATTAAGGGTTTCCAAAGGGGTTTACAAGGTCCCTAACTACTCCGACCATCGTCTTATGTATTGTGTTAGATGTTTAGATTTTTCCTCCCCCCCCCCCCCTCTCTCACTCTCTCTCACACACACACCTATAAACTGAACTTCTATTTTCTTCTCCCCCTTTCCCCGAAATAGATAGTAGTGAAATTTTAATTTTCAAACATACCTCCCTGCGAGCCCAACGTTCCATGAGTTGGGTCCTTTTAAGGAGTTGTTCAGGTCTCTGCAAGAGGAGAAGTGACATTAACATATAACCAGATAGAAGATTGGTTAAAGCGAAAGAAGCAGAAGCCCTCTTGTTTGACCAAAAATATACAAGTCTTTGCGCAGTACAATTTTGTATGGACGTGGATACAAGTCAATGTATCAAGCATCTTCTTCAAAAAGAATGTGTCAAGCATGACGCACATATATTATAGCAAACTATCTAAAGACCAACTTGGTTCATATGTAATAAGACCAATGACTAAGCTATAAAGAAGTAGAAACCTGAGTTGCGAGGTAGATATTGTTCAAATGAGAGGGACGAGTTTGAACAATAGCGCGATATGCGTCTCTTCTTGCCTCAGTAGTCTGATGCAAAAACCAAGGAAATTAACATAATTCTTGAAGAAGTAAAAATGAAAACAAGAGCATTATATCATAGCAATGTAGTAAAGGTAATACCCCGAAGTCAAAGAAGAAGTTTGACCGGTCGACCATAAACAATTCCAATGCACTTCTCCTTAAAAGATATCTGTAAAGACGAGAAGTCAGGTAGAGTGGCCGCTAAAAAAGAAGACAACTTTCTAAATAGACCAAAATGTTAAATAGAGCAAACCGGTGTGGTTTTTTCTTTTTCTTTTTTGAGAAAAAAATGGTGTGAATTTTTCTAAGAAAATTTAGACTGATTAATGAAATAATCACTTCACAACACGCATGGGGTCCAAAAAGTGAACACCCTGGTCTCAACAAACAAGAAAACTCTCGACTCTACAATGAAACAGAAACTGAATCCATCAGCAACCAGCGGTGTAGAAGGTCAAAGATATACTAAAAAACAATAAATAGGAATGAGCATCTTGAATTGAACCTTACATGTAGTTTTTTTTTTTTTTTAACCATAGAGAGCATTTTTCAGTTAACCTTGTCCTTCTGATATTTGAATAGATATAAAGAAAAGAAAAAAAGCTTTACCCTCACCTTCTGCTATATATCTGATGAAGGGAAGAGATTAACCAGCTTCGATCCTTTTCTTGAACTTTTTCTTCACTGCTGCAATCAAGACCATCTCCAGCAACACTAGACTCGATGTTTTCAACGATAAAATTTATTCTCCTTGTAGTAATCTGACACAAGAAATCACTTCACATGTTAACTTTCACTTATACAGTTGAAAAAAAAGATTAGGCAATCTTGTGTCCTAACTTATCAAACAAATAAAAAAATCTGTCCCCTACAGCCAAAAACTTTAGAATCCAAACAAAAGACGGCCGAACTTTGGGCACATTCAAACAGCCTCTTTACCAAGGAGGCAAAGTATTTTAAAATGCAATGTAATCATTAAGTGTGAACTCGCCCTACCTTACCAAAAAAATTAGGCGGTCTATCCGAGCTTCGCATAGACAGTTCCAAGCCCCCAGTAGAGTACAGATATGGTAGGTAGACAACCAAAAAAGTTGTATATGATGAACCTATAAACATTGCTAACCCTTGGATTTATTTGAAGGGGGATGCGGATGGGGAGTGGCAGGAAAGGGGGCTGAGGCTTGGTTGGTTGATAAGTAATAACCAATTTGGCGCAGTAAACGAGATGAAGAATTTATCTGAAATGTCCATGGAAATAAGAACTCCTACCTCAGGATGTATAGGGAGGACTCTTTTGGGTATCAAATAAAGGATATAATAGGCATTAGAATTATTTTTATTTTTTTTTGATAAGGTATAATAGGCATTAGAATTCTGCAACTCAGGAACTAGCTGGAATAGAAATCCCCTGCCACCCCCACTCCAACCCCCTCTGCTTCTCCAAATGCAATGGAAGCTCTGGCCCACCAGCCGTGGAGTGAGGAAACTTTGATTTCAAATACTTTCACCAGTTTGCAACTACCCTCTGACCTTCAAACCCTTCCTCTGTTCACTAATTTTTGTTTTCTGTTTTAAGGCAATTGAGTTTCAAAAGATGTGCCCTTCGCAATGCCAATCATTGGAAAATTAACAGCTTTTATACATCATAAGCAAATAACTTTTTAGTGAAAAGGAACATTTCATAAAAAGCATATTTTCGATATGCAGACTTACTTGGAAAGTTCCTCTAGAAACCTTCAACGGCCTGACCATTGATGATGGCAGCTCAAGGACAATTCTTTCATCATGTTCGCTAGGAACATATCCAGGGGCAACTGCTGAAGGGCTCTGCACCATGTCTTGGTGGTTAGTAACTGCAGGATCTCCAGATTCTGAAGATGTCTGTTGCGGCTGCTCAGCTGTTCCAGATACTCTGTTCTGAAAGTCACCATGATGTTCCAAGGCATCTAACCTACTGTCCAAGTTGGGACTATCTTCCTGTTCATAATCCTCATGCACTGGCTCAATGGAAATGGCATCTGCTGCCAAAAGAGAGGCTTTTGATGGACTGATTGTTTGATCTTCCCCGTCTTTTGACCCCACAAGGTCAGTATAATCTGCAGCAGAACCAAAATGATCTGACCCTCCATAGTTCCTTCTCAAACATCTCCGCATTCTTGCAGACGTTTCCATATTATCCAGCTTCCAGTAAACCTACTCATGAACATAGTCATTAAATTATAAGTTGTAAAGCCATTGATCAGACAAATACAACTAAAGCAGAAAGTAACATACACGTGGAGGATTGAACAGACGATCACTAAATGGGCCAAAAAGGCATTTAATCTCTATTAAGCTACGGATAAGTTTTCTCCATTGGCGTATTCCAGTATACAAGCGATGCTGAGCAATTACATTCACTTGTGTCCGCCTCTCAACCTATAAACACAGACACACAAGGAATCATATAAGAAACTAAACAATGGCACTGAGACCAGTTGTATGGATCTATCAAAGAAAATGACTAGCGGTATGTGTATGAAGACGACCTCTGATCGTTGCATGTTTCTGGCTAAAGCTAAACTTCCAACAAGGACAGCAATGAATTTATAAGACAGAGCATTGAAATCTTTCCCATAGACTGATTTTGTATCAACTGACTGCAAACATTCCATCCAGGCGGTTCCCATGGCTTCAGAAACATTCCATCTCCTCACACGTTCCATGTCGCTTCTACTTCGTCGCTGTGCAGAAGTAGCCATTGCCACTGCACTGAGACCTCTTCCTGATCCTATCTTTGCATTGCGTTCAAGGTCTCGTGCTGCAGCCAATGCTGCTGCTTTTGCTGCCGCCTTGTCCTTGGGAATAGCTGGAGATTTGTTAGGTGCCTCTATAGGTTTCTGAAAACTTGAAAATGTATGAAGTCTAGCCGCTTTGCGCTCCAGCAATGAAGAATCTCTCTTAAGATGTGTAGTTGGCGCTGGTGCTGGAGCTTCCCCTCCAGCAGCACCTGCAGCTAGCATTGCCAGTGCCATAGCAGCAGGTGGAGATGCGAACGCAGCAGCCCAGCTAGGTGAGATCATAGAAAGAGCGGCCTGGAAAAAGAACAACTTAGTTCTCGGAGATAACATTTATTAAGGACTTTAGAAAGTCCATAGTTGCAATTAAATAACAACAGCATTTGTCCAATGTTTCAGTGGCAAAAGAAAGAAAGACTGTATAAACAATAGCACAATCTATTAATTTGCAGTAACATAAATAAAAGAGAGCAATTTCAGTTATGGACAATATAGAAACTGCAGATATGGATAGCAACCGAACAGAAAACCAATCACAAAGTCACAAGCTGGATGTGACAGATATAATCAATTATCAGAAAGTGCATCAACAATAATGGATAGCTGTAAAGACCAATTCACTTTATTCGAGATTTTTTTGCCAAAGTCCAGCTCTGAAGAAAGATTACAGTGAAATCTGGAACTGAAACTCCATCACTATGAACATGGAAGTCTAATATATCTACCTCAAGGGGCAACGAATCTGCAGCCAATGCTCGGTCATCAACAACAAAAGGATTTAAACCATCTGCACTTGCCAGTTCATGAATTCCTGCCAAGAGGGGTCGCCACCTCCTTAAGGCTGCAATAAAAGGTGGTAGAATAACCTCTAGATATTGCTTCCTTAGAGGAGTCCGATCCCTACCAACAGCATGCCAGACCTGCAACATACAGGTGACAGCAAAGAATGAACCAAAACTAAAAGCACCAGAAACAAGAATGTACAGCTAAACTAATATGAATCAAAGAGTTCTTCCTTTAACGTTTGTATAAATTGTTGACTCAGACTACACTAGGTAGATACAATACTAACCTCTGCGAACATAACACAGGAGGCAACCAACACTCTCTGTCTTTTAGACTCAGAAATAGGCATGTTGAGAATTGGTGAAAGCACACTGTCCACAAAAAATTGAGTATAAGTAGCATGCCAATTAGCATAAACTCGGATACCAGAATAAATATTAGTACTAAATAAGCATGTGGTCATAGCTATAGTCTAATGATGAAGAAAAATAAGCATATTGCCTTAAGTACTGACAGAACAAGAACTGAGAAACAGGATAACATAATAGGAGAACTTATCTGAGAAACTTAAACCAGGGAAAAAAACACACATGCCAACAAATACTGGGTTCAACTAGAAAAAACTAAAATGACGCATAACGAGTACAGTAACTCTTAGGGTGTTAAATGTTGTTTGAGGTTAATGTATCTGTAAACGCATGCAAGGAGCTTTGTAGATTCCAGAGGTCAAATATGGCAAGCTAAAATAGTATCTTCAGTCTATGATACAACTCATCATAAGGCATGACTCAGTCCCGCCAATTTTTGCTTGGTTATAGCCCAACCTATCCAGTTCAAAAATCACTTTCTCATTGTTTGTTAATCTTTTTGACCTCTAAGTGGCTAAAAGATGATTTATTTTACGATAAAAATAATTTTTTATTCTCTATCAAATACTCTCTCCTTTTTTCCTTCTTTTCTCGTCTTCTTCAAGTTGCCAACCTTTCGAAATATCAATTTAAGTTACGCCATTTTAATGCTTAAATGAAACAATCACTAATCCAATCCATCAAAATTTGGTCAAGTTACACATTAACGCTCAAAATTAACACCCATAGCTACTTTTGTTGTTGTAACACCCACAGCAGCTACTCTTATCTGTAAACATATATGTGAAGAGAATTACACGGTAATGAGGAAATAACTCATACTAACTTGAACATTTCTGTAAAGAGACTAATCTATAATTCTAACACTAACCCCCCCCCCCCCCCCCTTTTTTTTTTTTTTGAGATGGTAACATATGTATGTATTTATTAATAGACAGTACATAGGTTGTACTGAAAACCATATTACAATTCTAACACTAACCCTTTAGCAATCTAACATTTTTAAAAAGAATGCAATTTTCCGCATATATGGTGGATTTAATTGAGGGTCTGGGAATAATATAGAAATGATTGTCCTGACATGATAAATGATTTTACCTAATTGCACTGAATTGGACGGCAGCAAGAAAAGAGACGAGGATATCAGTTTTCAGAGTATTTCAGTACTTATATTTCTTTCTATAAGATTCACGGTATCTTTACTGGAACTCTGGAAGTCATGTGGATACAAAAATTAAAAAATAATAATATACAAACAAAAACAGAAAGGACGAAAGAGGAGAATGGAGTAGCTAAACAAAGGTCATCGTATTGATACCTCCACAACAATGAGGATCGTGGTTTTCTTGATGGTATACGAGCATTGACATCTAAAATAGAAATGTTACTAGTCTGTCTACGGAAGCCCTCGGATGTCCCATCTTCTGTATTTCCATGCCTCATTAGCATCTGATTTCCACCATCATCTTCTTCCCTTAATGAGACGAGCACCATGCGCAGCATGCAAAGAAAAGGCTGGTCGCTGTCTAACAATTGGTATAGTGCTGCCATGCCTCCCATTCCAGTACCTGATCCTCCTCCAATACCAAGACCACCACCCAGTCCAGACTCATCTAACAATAGTGCTTCTAGCATTGCAACCGACTTCTTTACTAAAGGAAGTTCAATCCAGCTTCCATCAGCATCCTTTTCCAACGAAGAATTCCAAGCTTCCCAACCACTGCCACCACCACCAATTACTGAGGTGTTTGAGGGAAGACCAACTCCATACCATAACCGACTCCTGTATTTCCACCCCTCAGCTAAATCTACGACACAGCTGCCATATGACACAAATGCGCAAGAAACAGATTCATAAGGTTCAGCAGCTGCTGCTGCAGCAAGCCGTTCCATCACAGTTGCAGATATCTGCCCATTTGGATCAGCCATTGACGCAAGAACCTAATAGAAAAGAGCAATTTAGTAACTAAGTAAAATGGACAAGAAACCAAATATAATTTCTTAAAATTGTTACAAGCATTTCAACATGGTCTGTCCAATAAATCTGTCTACAAATAAGTTAGAGAGCATTGAAAGTATGAGTCCTTACACCCAGTCTTAACTAAGTTAGCAGAGAGATTAGCGCTTGTGAAACAGTTACATGTAGGTTAGGTGAAAAAGCAGCAACCAGAGTCAACAACTCATAATAGTTTACAGAAGACGAGGCAAATAGAGAAGGTCTAGAGATGCAGAGAAGACATCGAAGCATAACAAACTCCAACAGGACTGCTAGGAAAAGTATGCACATCACAGAGGGTAGAAAAGAAAAATAGAAGATCTGCGAAAGGGTATAAACAGGTAGTACTTGAAGAAGAGGAAATTTTTAAAACTCAAACGCATGTCTATAAGTGCATACATCGAGTGAAAGTCTCCCAGAACCATTGGATGATTTACGATCAGGTACAGTTTCAAGAGAATCTCCACCTACTGTACTCGCAGACTGACTACCTACAGGCACCACAGTTGACAGGGGGGAAACAGAACCAGCAGGAACACGTGAAGCCTTGTAAAGTTTGCTCTGGAGCCTCAGATGGTCTTCAACAAGCATTAAAATCACAATTGCATTCTCTACCAAGGCAACAGAAAGTTGCGCCGCATTTTCTGCTCCCAGCTTAGCATCCTTAGCGGACAACCCTTCAGCTGCCACACCAGCAGCTGCAGCGGCAATGACTTGAGTCTGTGGAAAAAGAAAAGCTGGATATAGAAATTGTTGTAGTTTCCACAAATGTTAATGGCAACATAGAGATGCAATTAATAGAACTACTGTGATTTATCAAAGCAAAAGTTTAGGAAATATACTCTGAATGTAACAAAAAAGTTAAAGGCCATCAAGGGGCTAAAACAAAATTATCATGGTAACAATTTGAAATGGAGCACGGTGACACCAAGCTAACAGACGAGCAATATATTTGTGCTAATTTTGTATTTTATATTAAAGCATATAAAGAGCAAATCTTCCCCCCCCCCCCCCCCCCAACACAAACACTCTTCTTAGTGGTTTGCTATAGTTCCTTTTTGTGAGGACACCAACTTGGTGCATCATTGTTCAGTAATACAGTTACTTTGACTTATCAAACAGAAAACTACTCCAAATTTAAAATATAAAAAAAAAAAAAAAAAAAAAAACATAATTGCCACCAAGGGCCTAAAGAAGTTGATGTTGAAATAAAACAATTTGAGAAGGAAAAAGCTGACACCAATGCCCTAACTTTGTTTTAAAAGAATGGTAAAATATTTCATATATAACAGCACAAAGGTAGTGCTGGCTGGACTATTTACAAGTTACAAAAATAGCAAAATATCATCTCAGCATTTATAGTGATTCTATGACTTCTAATAGAGCTGCTTCACCTACATATTTATCTTTACACCAATGCCCTAACTAACTACAAAACCAAATTAGTGCAAAATACAGACTTAGGGAGCACCAAATGCAAAATTCTCTCGCTCCCCCCCCCCCCCCCCCACACACCACTCTCCCCCAACTCTGCTGGTGCTTTTCTGGTTGTTCTCATACAAACAAAGATGATGTACATGAGCATCAACCAGTTAATCCAAGAGAATAAAACAAAAGGAAAAATCTTCTTAGACACAAATGTAAGAATACACGCAATTAAAGCTGCAAATTTTGAAACAGACAACACCAGCTCCTTCTTTGTTCACATCACAAGTAGCACAAACTTGGCCGTAGGTACTAAACTTGATTTTACCCTGTACAAAGATCACATTGGAGCAGGTCTTTGTGATATCAACCGCAAGATAAAAGTCATTAGCAGAAAAAGGAAAAGGATAATTAAATCCCATCTTCAATTTTCACCATAGAGCAGACTTGAACAAAAGGATACCTGAACCTGCAACTCCCGTGCAGCAAAATCCAGCAAGCTGCCCAACAGCCTTCTTTTGAAAATGGGCAGTGATTCTTCACGTCTTGGGAAGAACAGAAGAGCAAATCACAAACTAATGAGAACCCCAAATTGCCTTCATATAGAAACATAAGATACTGTCTTTACACACCACTCGCCACACAAGGCATATGAAATTTTCTTATTAGCCACAAATACAATACATGAAAATTGAAATGGTCCTTCAAAGGAAAAATATCATCAGACACTATGTTCTCTGATTTAATAACGCCCAAAGCAAAATAAAGTCTTCACAATTCACAATCATAGACAGGAGAAACACGGAAAAAAGTTCAAAAAAGTCAATACAGCCAAGTAGCCATTCTCTTGTAATGGTAGTTAAGGTCCTGAAGACCTTATGCTTTTCAGCTTGGTGATTTGAAAGAGGATCATTTAGACATTCACCAAGTCAGCTAATAGTTCTGAAGATTGGGTCTGTTGAAGTTAAGGCTTTCCTACACCATTAACAAGTAGTATAAGCCAATTGTGTACACCTTCTTTCCCCTTTACCTGTTTGACAAGTAACTAGTACAAACTTCACCACCCAGGTCAACATGTTACTAACACACAAAGCATGATATTTTCTTTTATTTAGTCTGCCTTACCATATGGCAGGTACTATAATATAGGCCAGGATATAATTGAAAATAAATTTCGCAATTTACACAAATTACTTGTTTCTGAATATATACTGTATATCCACCATTTAATACGATGAAACAAACATCTAGATAGGACGAAAACAGGAAGAAAGAGAAAGAGAAACCATATATGATAACACTTCCAATAAGCAGCAGTGGAATAACTTCCAAAGATCAGCACTATTTATTCACATATCATGTTTCCTGGATTTACATGAAACAGCAATTTTTTAAAAGTGGCACAACACAGCAGACCACAATTCCCTTTATCATTGGGTATGAGTGACGTGCTTTCTCCATCTGTGTACTACAAGTTACAAGACTTCGCAGAGTAAATTAGCTAGGTGGAAATGCCATAACCCCAAAATGAGAGAGAAGCTGATAAAGAAAATAATCATATTTTCTGTTGTGGGCCCTGTTCCCCATTGATATCTGTACTTTACAAAGTACATAATCGTGTTTCCCAATGTGAGACACTAATACCAAGCTTTCCTTAAACACCTCAACTATGTACATCAACTATCCAACATTATTTATTTTACATAAGTGCGAAGTCAAAATCCATAATTTCTGCTGTACTTCATTTAGACTCATTCAATAGAGAAATAACAAAAGCAACTTAATTCATGGATTACATGTAAAAACATACTCCAAATTTCTCCATATCCAGTAAATTTACACAGAAAAAGGGGATAGTCTATACATGTAGCATTTTTTTATTTGATATGGTAAAGTATTTTATTAAAGAAATTAGTACCAAGAAATCAGCGAATGTAAACTACAGGACTTAATCAGTCACTGTGCAAATATTGAGTCCAGTGATGACATAAAGGTCACGGGTTCAAGCCGTGAAAACAGCCATTGATGCATGCATCAGGATAGGCTGCGTAAATCAAACAGCGCGGCCCTTCACAGGACCTGCGTGAATGCGGGTTGCATGCGGGCTGCCCTTTTTAGTGATGACATAAAACCAGAAATTCTAAAACCAAGCTCTACTCAACATGTAGGATTTTGAAAGAAAAAACCTTTCCCGAGAGGAAACCTCAAAAGCAAACCAAACACTGTGAGCTATTCAACAAACGTGCCAACTCTAGTACCTGATTCTCAGATCTCCTGTGCTAGAACCACCAACCATGGAAAGCCATTCTGCACAATGAATTGTAGCTTCAATATCCTGTCCAAAGAAAAATTATCATATGAAATGTTTGATGCAGACGTCGAAATAGTGAAAACGACCAGTGCAGGGGACAAAAGGAAGAGCAAAATGCTATATTCATTGGTCTTCACTAGAAAGATATATGAAAAAAATAGTTCTAACTGGATCTAAATACTGAAGCTTCCTCATTCTTATCAGGTCAATGAGCAAATGATATAAAACACAAATGGAACCTAACAACTGAAACAGAAGGAAAATCAAGCCAGGGGATGACTCATAATCAAAAACCAGAAGGAACAATCGTCAAATATTTATTGATTTCAAAGAAATCAATTGCATTTGCTCAGTGTGGTATGCAACTCTGAAAGTTCTCAGACATCAATTTATTTGAGTGGATATGGATTTAGATTAGTGCGCATAAGTGAGACGAGAACCCACAGGATAGGTTTGGTTTTCAAGTCATAAAAGGGTATGATAAGTAGGTCATGGTTGACAATTGAGAGGGTTTATAGTTGGTGAAAGCCGATAGGGAGATTAATAGTGATAGAGGCAGCAGAATTCAGTTGTGAAGAGCAGAAGGTAGCAGCAGAGTTTAAATTATGACAACCTCTAACAAAAGGTACAGTACTTATTAATTTGGGCAGATTTTGAGTATAAAGGTACTGGATATTGCAGGTTTGGCTGTCTTTTCGTAAAGCACAATCACCGACTCAACTTGTGTTTAAGCATAGACCTGAAAATCCCCAAAACTAGTAATCAGAAACCTTTTCAAACTTGCCTCCCAATTCCCAAACTACTCAACTGGTCCTCTATTTTCAACTGAAAAAGGTACTGGATATTGCTTATCTACTCCATCAATAGTATGACTTGAATTTTTTTGCATTGAAAGTAAACATCAGAGTTCTTTCCTTTGCTTATATGCCATGGTGTCTCTTATCCTTGTTTGTTTTCAAACATGTTTTCATAATGTTTGCTAGCCGAGGGTCTATCAGAAACAGCCTCTCCACCTTGGTGGAGGTAAGGCTGCGTACACCTCACCCTCCCTAGACCCCACTTGTGGGATAACACTGGGCATGTTGTTTGTTTGTTTGTTTTTTAGTACTGATGCTCAAAAGACATCCACAACATGATATTCAACCAAAAACTCCACGAAGATACTAAATAATTATGGTTTTTTAATAAAATAAGAGGTAATTTCATTAAAGGCATCAAGCAGATGCAATGATTACTAAATAATTATGTTTGACCCAAAGAACAGCTTGTTCATAGACAGTACGTCAAACACTTGCAAATACATAAACTTGCTTAAGGCATGCTTTCCCTTGTACTACAGCAAATTGATCACACTACAACATATGCAATCTCAGTTAGAACACTTGTTTATGGTCTAAAAGAAGCAAAGGTTCCATCATCTTGGCTGAATATGCAATTAGTGCTTACATATAAAACTACCAAGAACAGAAAACTGTGTGAAGATTCAAGGACTGACATAATCATTTCGAGACTACCAACATATCCATTCAGCTCTCAGTATTCAGTAATAAGACATCTGAATCCTTCAATCATAACTATTAGTTGCTACTTGCTAGCGCACCTTACAAATAGATTCATCCACTCCATTCTTCTCTAACTTACTGAATACACTCTGTTAGCTAACATCTTAGTGGTGCTACACTTACGTTCTCGATGTTCTTTACATGCAGCGCAAACCAAGCAGAATGATGTCACAGGAGAAAGGAAAATGGTTGCCAAAATTTACCTGCCACCCATCCTTCTGGCGCATTGAGTGCTCTAATACAATTATAAGAAAGTTGTGTATGAGGTCTTCTATATCTCTCAAGCTTCCTGAGTTAGCATTCTTACTTGCTCCTGTCTGTCAGGGAAGATCACAGAAATCAAGTCAGAATCTCTTCGTTTATTTTGAGCCTCTGCTGATATTGGAAAAATTCACTCTAACCACTACTTCACAGGGAAAATAAGTATCAGAAGACGTTTAGCAGCTCCACCAAGGAGCATCACTTTCAAACTAGTGAAGGGAAAAAAGTGTATGCCAGTGACCACATGGAAAACTATTCCCCTATACAAATTCATGAAAAGAAATACAACACAACAGGGCAGCATGCACAAAAGCATCGAAGAAGTGAAAGACAAAACAGAAATGTATTTGTATCAATCTACACAGCAACTTCCAAAAAGAAAGAGAAGTAATTTTTGTGAAATATGTCAAGAAATGCAACCTCGTAGTTAGAAATTAGGATCTCCAAAATCCACTCAGGCCATTCATCCATTTTGGTTAGATTGATTCTGTTTTCAGGATGACTGCAAGCCATAATCAGAAGATCCTGAAACCAAACAGAAAATCGAAGTCACAGAGAAGTTGGGAAGAAGAAAAAGTTCGACAAAGACAATATATGAAAGCTATAAACTGAGACAAAGGTGTCATTAAAATGAACCACCAACCAATCCACAGCATCAATAACTGACTGTACTGATTCCTCACCTTGAACTACTTTGAACAAGAATAATGTTAAGGTATCAGCTGAATAATGCAGACCCAACAAACAAGACCTTATTAGCTGACTGTAGTGATTTCTCTATCAAAGCAAAACTTGTGCATTTAATAACTATGCAACATCTTTTCTAAAAATAACATTATTACAGCCTATAATGGAATTGCCTCACCACTCAAGAGATGCTTGTTCTGGCAAACGAGTTAGAAGAATGTTGTATTTGCCTTATTCTACAGAAGTAGTTGTACTGAAGTTTGACACTAGACATTCAATTAACCAAGTGTGTACTTTTTTCTTTATAGATTGTAAAAGGAGGGATGCAACACGAGGACTGCCGCGACCAAGCGTGTATTTTAAAATCATCCAAACCTAGTATAAACTGTAAGACACCCTACCCAAGGGTAATGAACTGCCAAGAGCCTACAACCACATCAGTACAAAGAAGATAAGGCACAATAAGCTGTTAGGAAAAACTGGGCACAATTCAGTACCTGCAATGCTCGGCTTTGCAATGGCTTTGGTGCATATGGAAGTGACCGTAACAGAATCAACAAAAGTTGGATATGCTCAAACCGATGGCCAGAATCATAGAAGTTCAATCCATCATCTGTTGACGAAGCATTTATCTACATCAGGAGTGAAAAGGCTTCAGATTTATCTGTGACACATTGCTTAAGCGCAGAAAACTCACTAGTAAACAGAGTAATGAGTATAGCAACAAAAGCTCTTGCATCTATAAACAAAATGACTATCAGAATAAGCAACAGAAAGGAAATTCAAAAACTAACCAGTGAGGCTTTCAACAAAAACAATCACAGCTCTGATAAGAAAGGTCTAAAACTGATTTTTCACATCAATATCATGCGATTCAGATTATGGATTTTCACCCATGAGGTAAATACAAGTGCTTGGGTTCCGGTCATTGGGAAATCAAATGAATCCATTTCCTTCTAAAAAAAAAAGGGAGAAACTTACAGATGCCAAAGGTTCTCTGGCTTACATATATCTAAACAGACTAGGCAAGAAAAGGGAAAAAGAAAAAAGAAACAGCACTAACGATAGAGATGTATCTAGTTTTTGCACCGATAGAGAAGAACTTAGTTCAGATGTAAAGTCTGAAGCTACAAAGGCCCAATGCATATTATATTCAAGGCTCAATCAGGGATTCTAAGCAATGCTCTGAATTTTTTTCATTGAGCATCACATCCTACGGGCACATAGTAAAATATCTTATCGAAACACGGCTAAGAAAGGAATTTTTCCTAGAAACGTCTTAAGAAGATTTTCACAAAGCCATATTATCCAAAAAGGGACCAAAGAAAATAACAGGAACTGAGTTGCTGAAGAAGCACAAATCAAGAGGAAAAGCATATTCATACCGAGGCACCCAATAAAGCTGTGTATACTCTGCTAGTCATGAGCCTATTTGGTGCTGCTTGGAAGGCCTTTTGTAACGCAAAAAGTAGAAGGGAAACCTTATCATCAAACATGGTACCCCCTCCTTCCAGCAACCCCAAAAGGTTGTTTGTCACATCTGGGGGAGCATGTGCACCAAATTTTAGATAGCCTGATGAAACTAAAGCACCCAAGAGGTTAATAATTCCAAGGACAATTTCATCACTTTTGTCAACATTGTATGCATTATTCCGAGCGTTTTCAGCACTTATTGAAAAGCTTATACCGCCCAAGTTCTTTAGAAATGCATTCTCTGGGATTGACTGCATCCTTTCAATAGTAGAGCCAGTGGAAATTGTGCCACCCACACCGTTGAAGGACTCAGGTACAGACTCCATTTCATTTAAACTTGTCTCTCTGTCTTTAGAAAATCCTGTTTCACCAACTTGACTACTTTCTGTGGGGCAATGCCCCTCACTATCCAGTTCAGTTCCCTGGGCTGATGCAGCAGTATCATCATGAACTAAAGAGGATAAATCCTCACAATCTCCAATCCTTACTTCCCGCTGCAATAGGACAAGAAGTGTTTCTACACCACCACAAGATAAAAATGCTTCAGCAAAGGTTTGAGCCCTGGATATATTTGGCTGTACAACCAACCTGTACATAAGATGTAGCACCCTGGCAACCTAAAAGAACCAAATCATATAAGTAGATTCAAATAGAAAATCGGGCACGTCTATTGCAATATCAATTGACAAAATGAAGTATCAAAAACAAATTTTTCTTTTAAGAAAAAGATTTTATTCCCTAGAGTGAGCTAAAGAAATAAATGTGATGTCTCTTTCAAGTTCAAGTCAAGCAATCTATGATGCAAACCATTGGATAACTACCCAGCAAAGAAATAAAATATATACACGTATATACATATATATATATATATATATATATATATATATACACACACACACACACATACATACATACATGCATGCATGTGTATGTCTCTGTGTGTATGCGCGCGCGCGCGTGTGTGTGTATATATAACATCACCAAAGATCTATAATTAAATGAATGGAAGTTGAATGAGTAGGATGAATAAAGGGGTTGAGACTAGGGGATCCATTGTCTCTCATGCTTTTCAAACAAGTATGCAGGCTTTGAGCAAATGATTATTTGAAGGGATTCTCCACAAGTGACAGGAAGCTAGAATTGCACATTACCTGATTTGGTTGTGGACAATCCACCATGAAACCAAGCAAACAACGGACATCATCCGTAGCTAGTGAAGGAGGCGCAGCCACAACTAAGAGTTCAATAACAACTAAGAGTTCATCAACCAATGCATTTACTTCACCCACAGGACGTATCTCCTCATTCATAAATGTATCAGTAGAGTCAATTTCACGAATAGTCCAGTAACATCTCCTGCAGCCATCTAGAAGCATCTGAATGGCGTTAGCATCACGCATCACAGATGATTCTGTGAAAACCATATCTGCAAGGGAAGACAGAAGCTTTTTCTGAAGACCATAACTGCATAAGCTCCATATCCTCAGATCCAGTAGAAGCGTGCTGAAAAGCTGCACCTTGAGTGTGTGGTTGTGCTTTTGTGATTGGCACAACGAAACAACTGCTGCTACAAGTGCCTCATCCCCAACTCCATCACGCTTTGCAGCATCAAGGGAAGACAAAGTTTGTAGAAGGTAGTTTAAGATTCTTGACAGGACTTCTGGTCCTTTTCTGCGGCTCAACTCTTCATTATTTCCAGGGTGTTCGGTGGCCCTAGAGATGATTCTGAATATTGGAGCGGCAAGAGAAGTTGTGGCTAATGATAAAGAAAGGTCACCTTGCTGAGGTTCAAAGCTACTCTCTTGCACATTACTCACAGCTAGAGGAAGTAAGGACATGGGGCCTCCATACGCTAACGCCCAAAGGGCTTCTGCCGGGCGCAATCTCGTTGCAACATGTACTTGCCCAAGAATCTCTGCGGGTCTTCGAAGCACACCTGAAGGATTCAGAATTATAGATGATAATACGTCTTGATCAAAAATTATAGATAGACAGCAGTAACATTCCTCAAGCTATAATTATTAAAAAAACAATATAAACGGGCATCCAAGGTTGTGGCCTAGCGGTCAATGAAGTGGGTTTAGAACCATGAGGTCTCAGGTTCAACATGGTTCAAATCCCAGCGGAGGCAAAAAACACTAGGTGATTTCTTCCGATCTATCCAAGCCTTGGTGGATAGAGTTACCAGGTACATGTGCTGGTGGGAATTAGTCGAGGTGCGCGCAGACTGGCCCGGACACTATGATTATTAAAAAAACTAATATAAACATTGCTGGGGTAGAAAAAAGATAAGCTCTGGTCCCTTACTTGTCTCTGTACCTAATAAAAGAAAGCTACAAAGCTATAAAGAGAGAGGGGGGATCAGATTCAAGTAGCTTACATGTCAGACACTCATTTGTCCAGAATGGTTAAATGCTCTAAATTATGATACTTAACAGTTCCACTATTGAGCAGAAAGCTCAAGAATACGCAACTTAAAAATTCCATTCTTGAAAACGAAGAGGAATATGAGTTTGAACAGCACAATCAAGCAAAGATTTGTTAACCAGAAATCTTCCAAATACAACACTGCTACCTTTGCCTAAACCCATTGACCCCCATCTGAAATATACACATAGTTAAATGTAGGTACACAAGGAAATAAGTAAAGTAGTTTAGGTATGAACATAATATTTCAGTACATATGATAGTTCAGGTATGAATATGATATTTCAGTGCTGTTTACTCTGAAGTATCAAGCTTTGTAGTGATGATCAAGAAAATAATGGAGATCAGAATTAATATTTATACATGCTGCAACTGTAACAGAATTGTCAAACCTGCTGAACCAGAAGGTGAAGCATCTGGACAAAAACGACCACTGAGCACGCCGGGATGATAGAGGAGATGAAGACATCCTGAGATTTCAGCATCCAGAACAGAACTTTCTTCAGCCAACTTTTGCACATAGTCATTTGTTGCTAACCACGGTGAGCCCGCTCCATGACCAAAAGAAGGAAGCACGTCTCCACCCCTAGAAGCCAAACATGCCATTTTCTCTGGCCCAATTGGTTCCTTGAAAATGTATACAGGGCCCATCTCAGCAAACAAAGGGCACTGACGACGACGACGTTGTAAACCAGCCATAGTTGGGGGTGGATTAGTTCCAATACAGCAGAATGCAAGTGGCTTGGATATTCGGGGAAATTCAAAAGGACGACTCTCATACAAGGCGCCATCTATGTATAGCCTCAGCTCACTCTCTGCTTTCCCAATGAGGCCTTGCTTACAAGAGTGTTCAAGACCAATAAAGTACCAACACTGTGGCTTGAACGCATGAGTGAAATGCAAAGAAGACTTCCTTCCTTTCCCACTTCCACTTTCAACCACCAAAAACTGGGCGTGAAAGTATGCTTCAATCCCTTGATTGTCAGCTGACAAGAAGCTGAAGAGCCGAGGCATGTGAGCTGTGCCTTCCCCAGCCAGTGCACTGGCTGCGGCAGCAGCTGACATTGCAGATGATTTTCCTGAAGTGGCAGCTGCAGCAGCAGCAATTGCAGCTGCAGCAGTTGCTGTATTTAAAGTGTCAGCAAAGGACTCAATGTAGATCCATGTGGCAAATGCATATCCATTAGTAAAAGGCCAACGACTCTCCCCTGGACCCAGCAAGCCAGAGCTTTCACCATCAAATTCAAAGGTACATGCTGGACCACGGGACTCTTTTCCACTCATGGCCTTCTCTAAGGAAAGCAATAAACGAGCTGCCCACTTAGTGGCAAGTGTTTTTGTGACTACTTGAAACCAACTATGCAGATCCCTTACACTAAGAGAATGTGCAGCTAAGTGTTGAATGCAGAGGCATAAAGGAGTGCCGTCCCATCTTGGTGGCTCCGAAGTAGCAAGATCCTGACTAAAAATCTTCTCAGCCGATTGCAGCAGGACACGCAACAAACCAGCTGTAGAGCACATTGCTCGGTTTCTAGTGCAAGCACGCAAGATAGCAAGCAAACCTTTAACCATGCGAGTCCTAGGTGACATGAGACCTGCAATGTCCCCAACCGAAGGAAGCCAAGGAATGAGTTCACCCGCCACAATGGCTGCCCTAGAGTTCAACATCACACTTGGCGGATTGTTATCCTCATCATCCTCAAAAGACTCAACCCCTCCCATTGTAGCAAGAAGAGAATCAACTACCAAAAACGCAATGGCATCAGCCTCCTCCCCATTTCCAAAACTCTCGACACCACTCACAACGTTCTTCAGCTTGTCCAAGCCTTCAGGCTTTCCCATAATAGCAGAGTCCACTAAATGCAAGAGTTCTGGCTCCACATTTGGCACAGTCTGCTTCGACTTAGGTTTAGGTGGTGATCCAAACGGAGAATATGCACTATCCCCATATGAATACAAACCAGAATCCATGGAAGAAGACGACTGCCTACTTTCAGCAATGTCCATAAACTGCCTATCAGGGCCCGGGCTAGAAAAATGGGTTTCATGGTGTACCTCAATGTCTACATAATCATTGCCAGATGGGATTTTCCCTGAGGAAAACTCTAACTTGTCCTCAGTCCCATCCGAAGACGGCCGTAAACTATCAGATCTTGGGGGTTGATTTAAGTCAGCAACAATTTTATCTTGATCTTTTAATGAAACATTGTCAAATAGGTCATCATCTACCGCTTTCAAGACTACATTACTATGTACATTATCTACATTATCATCATTCTTGGGTTTCTCCTCTTCCATTATACAAACCCAAAATGCTTAAAAATACAATCTTGGAAAAAGTATCATTACTATAACAAAATGCACTTTTTTTTTTCAAGAATGATACAAAATGGTAATAAAGATTTTACCTTTAATGAAACTTGATCCAATATGTGGGATTAAGGATCAAGAAATTGAATAATCAGCAAGGGGTGAGGGTGAGGGGGGTGGGGGGGAATCTGAAGGAAAATATAGGAGGAGAGTTGAGAAAAATGGAGTAAAAAGACCGTTCAAGTTTGGAATGAAAGAAAGGGGATTTCTATGTCTTTCCTCATTTCTTTCATTCCACCAGTGTAATTAAGTTTAAATGAGGGTTAGATTAGAGTTACAAAAAAGTTGTGGGTGAACACTAAAATTATTTACTAACACTCCGTTTGGATGGTTGTTACCCATCGTTTTATAATGTGTGGTATTGTATTGTATTACGGTACTGTATCGTATTGTGATGTACAACGTTTGGATAGAATGTATTGTTTACCGTGGTTTAATAATTGAAAATAAGGTAAAAGGGTAAAATAAGAATATTAATTAATAAGTGAGGGCATGATGGGTAAGAAAAATAGGTAACGACGCGATCCCACCAAATCGGTCGTTACATAAAGTGACAATTTTCATGGTTATGTAGCGAAACCATACAATATTAATTAGAGAAATAATCAAAACAAACATCGTAACCATGATAACAATACAATACCATACAATAGGTTACAACCATCTAAACAAGCTGTAAATATCGAGACATTTTTCCATATTTAAAAAATATATATCAATATTTTTATAAAATATAGCAAAAATTAAAATATAATGGATAAACAAAACCCTAATCTTTTTTTTTTCTCTCTCTCTTTCCCTTCGGCAATTGTGTGATTTTGATGTGTAGCCATTTTTTGACGCGCTAAGTGAGTATTATCCATCATTTCAAAATTAATTGAGGAATAGCTAAAGATCCGCACGCACACTTACACTCCATTAGCGTTGGCAAACACCCCAGACTGGTCTCAGTATTTTATAATGGGACTTTGAACTAACATGTTCAAAGTCCCATTATTTTATAATGGGATTCATGATTATGGTACCTGGAGTTTTATATATAAAGTCTAGTCCCAGTATGACTTTGAACTAACATGTTCAAAGTCCCATTATTTTATAATGGGATTCATATTTATAGTACCCTGGAGCTTTATATATAAAGTCCTAGTATATAAAATACTCGAAGTCCCAGTATTTTATACTGGGGGTTAGTGTTTAAGTGATCCCGGTATTTTATAATGGGACTTTGAACTTGTTAGTTCAAAGTCCCAATAAAAAATAATGAGACTTGTCCGGAAGTGGCTAGTCTTCAAACAGTTTTGCACCGCTGACTAGTATTCATTTAGCGAAGTGCAAACAGGCTACGGGGCTAAATTTTTACTCAGCAATTTGTTGTCGGCCCAATCTCGTTTCTCTCTCTTTCCCTTCAACAATTTAGGGACAATTACATTGAGAGACACCCCACTCATGAAAGTTACCAAAAAAGACTCATATTTTGCTACCTTACATGACATAGTACCCCCCTCCCTTTTTTTAAATTTTTCTTTCACTCCATAGCACCCCTATTTAAAGAAAAAAAAATCCTAGCCCCCATTTTTCCTCTCTTCTCCTTCTCTCCTTCACATTTTTTCTCTCTTCTCTTCCCCATCAAACCTAACGCCGCCGCCACCCCTCCCCCCAACCCTTCCACCACTGCCCCACCATCATCCCTCTCCTCCAAGTCACTAACGTCGTGGTCACCACCACCGCTGCTGCTGCTTCTTCTTCGTCTCTTTTTTTTTTTTTTTTGTATAACAATGTCGATTTTCATTGTGTATCTCGATTAAAACTCCGGTGAGTTTGTTTTAAAAAGTTGTTTATCATATTTCTTCTTCTTTTTTCATAATTTTCATAAGTATCCTTTGAGATCTACTAGCTTTTTCTAAAAACTTTTTAGATCTAGTTTTTTCTTGTATAAAACTGTATAGATCTGGGATGTTTGTTAAGCTTTTATGTAAAAGCTGCCCAAAGCACTGTTTAAAGTCAGTTTTGCAAGTTTATACAGTTTTATACATTTTTATACAAGTTTATACAATTTTGTAAACGTGTATAAAAATGTATAAATCTGTATATGTGCGTATTGACAATGTATAAACACATTCTATGCACTTTTATAAATTTATCTAAAGTTGTATATGCGTGTATGAACAATTAATAAAGTTGTATAAATTTAGATTTGTACACTATTTATGGATGTTTGTATAAATTTTATGTTTTTTGTGTATATTTTTGTATTTTCCTTTTTGCATACACATTTTTCTATGTATTTACATGTATAAGTTATTATTTTGATAGATTTAGGTGTATAAATTTATCAAAAAATAATTATTTAAGCAAATCCACAAATAAAATAAGCAAATCCGGTGAAATTTTCATTTTCCGGCCACCAGCCACCGCTGGCCGGCGGCGGCAGCGGTGGCAGCTCGGTTTCTGGTGGCGGGGCAGTGGTGGGAGAGGGTGAGGGAGTGGCTCCTAGGGTTTTTAGTTTAAATGGGTGTTATGTTACGTAATTTTGAAAATAAGGGGGTGATATGTTGTGTAATGTAAAAATAAATGGGTGTTATGGATGAAATGTGGCCCCTCATTTATAATTTTGTGGTGTGGGCTGCCTAGTTTTGAAAATTCCCCAACAATTTATTGTCGACCAAATCTCGTTTCTCTCTCTTTCCTTTCACCTAGCAAAATTTTGGCAGCGTCCTTCCACCGAGGTCTAAATTGTCCTCTCTTGATGGCGACAAATTTCTCTACTCCGTCTCTTTTGCACTCGACCAGCATAAAGACCTGACGAGTTTCAGAAATAACGAGTTTCAAATCATGAAGAAAACAAGAATAACATAGAGCATTTATATCCATCTTAAAGTTTGAAAACAGTTTGATTTACCAAATTAACTCATACTGGCTATTAAATTTGACCACAATCCAATAAAAATAAATATGATTACAACCACTAACTTCTCTGTGTATCATTCGTATATTAAGAAGACCTTAATTCCTAGTGCTTTTGTTATGTTTTGATTGTCTTTATCATAGCCGGAGTCATCCTTTTTTTTTTTTTGTGGTGGTTAGGGAGTTTTTGCCAGTGCTTTGAAGGTGTATGTACGATGATACAATATACATACATTGCACATATAATGGACATATTTTATATATATATATATATATATACACACAATTGCTATACAATGGACATACATCAAATGTATAATTGCATGCCTAATGTATCAACATTGTATGTCTAGTGTATCGTTGTACATATAGTAGATATACAAATATATATATATGATGACATACACCTAAAGTATAAATGTATTTTGGATTGTATCTCCATCCAAGAATATACAATTATTTTTTTAAAAAAGAAAAACAAAAATCCGGCATCTAGGGTAGGAGGGGCATCTAGGGTATATGAGGGGATGAGAGGTGGCAGTGGGGTAGGAGGCATCTATGATTTGTTTACCTTTTATGTGTACTTGTTAGTTGTTATGTTTGGAAAAAAAAAATATATATTGTTATGTTTTGACTCTAGTAATTTCTTTCGTATAAGGTGAATGTAAGTATACATGGATATGTAAACTACCCAACCTTTAGAAACAAACGGAATTCAAACGACTTGTACAATGGGTTATTTTCTCAAGTAGTCACATAACTATAGGTTTTATACACTAAAATCGCTCAACTTTATTTCTTCACTTAAAAGTCACGATGCTATCACCTTGCAACCCAAATGGTAACAATATCCGAAAAGTGTATCTTCCGACATACATTTTTTTATTTTTATGTTTTTTTAAATGTTTTTTGCCCTTTTCAAACAAATAATCATTGAAAACAATAAACAAATAGATATTTGCCAGTACGCTCTCGGCTAGATTATCTTTTGCTCATCACTTCTTTATATATTTAATCAAAATAAACTTTAGAATCAAGAAAATACTAATCTATATTTTCATCATTGTTATTACCTATAAATTACTGCAAAGTAAAATAATAACAATAAAAATTAGATTTTTGTTCAAAAGCAGAGGAAAATTTGAGTCCTCAAACGATACAAACTGAATGTTATAGTTAGTTTTACTTTTCATTTGATACTTTAGGAGATGAGATAATTTACTGCTTGAAGCATGACTTTCTCAAATATATATATATCTATGTAGATATGAAGTATATATATATATATATATGATCCTTATGCTTAAAAAATAATAGTAATAATTTTGGTGTACAAGCACACTATTAGAAGATTTCCCAGTTTTAGTGCAAAAATTTGAAGTCAATTATCATGCATACTGAAATAAAACGTCCTAAAAAAGAATGTTCCTATAACTTCTGAAAATGAATCAAAGTAGATAAAAACGTAATAATGACAGTCTTCAGTTTGATTAATTTAGATCGTCTCTTTTCTTGGTTGAAGAATATGAAAAAACTTTAATTAAGAGCTTATTGGTAATTTTTTTTTTGTTTATTTTGTAAGGTTATTCGTGTAAAAAGGTGAAAAAATAAAGGTTGATAAAACTAACCCACCAGAAATTATATATTTTTTCCTATTGTGACCATTTAGTTATCAATGTGATAGTATTGTGACTTTAAAGTGAGTAAACAAAGTTGTGTGACCTCAGTAAAAAAAAGGGAGGTTTACGAAAATACCCATCAAAATCAAAATATTTACCCACCTCTACCCATAAGTTTCATATTTACAAGCCATACCCATAAACTATTTACATGTCTTACCAATCTAGACTTGTATACTATTATTTATGCAGTATATCTTAAAGGTATATTGATGTTTGGCATTTTAGGCCCTATAATTCCTTAATATTTCCCCGCGTTTGGATACTTTATTCGCACGTTTTCTAGTTAACGAATGTGATTTTGCACTGATTTTATGTTGTATGATTGTAGGTTGTTATGAAGTGCAATTGAAGCTTTAAAGAGCACGATCGAGCAAGAAAAGGCTGGAATTGGATTAAGGATTGGATCGAGCACACGAAGGCATGACGCGACGCAAGCTGCGAACGAAGAAAAGCTGAAAGTGGCCTGGCGCCATAAGGGGCGCGCCGCACCAGCCATAGCGCCCAATGTCCTGGCGCGGGGCATGGCCAATGCGTGCGAGATTCGACGGACTCTGCCTTGTTGCGCGCGTTTTGAGGCGTGGGGCGCCAGCTATAGCGCCCCTGTAGCGGTTTTGGAAGTCCTATTTCGTCTAGGCTTAGGCGTAATTAATTGCTAGGCTTTTGTAAACATTATAAATACTCTTTTACTTAATTTTTGAAGGGAGTTGAGACTTTGGAGCAATTGTTGAGCACCATACTTCATTGAACAAGGGTTTAATTCCTATTCTTTCATCTATTAATCTTTTCGTCATTATTTCATCAAATTATTGTCTTGTGATTATGAGTATGCGTGGCTAAATCTTTCATTCTAGGGTTAGAGTGTTTCATGAAGGTTGATGTTTGAAGATTGAATTCTACATATTGAATCCCATAACGGATTATTTATTCTTTCTTGATTTCACTTGTTTAATTATTAGGGACCGATAATTAGGCATTATCTATGGTTCTTAGATTGAACTCGAAAGAGGAAATTTATGAACGCAATAAGAGAGAGTAGGGTTAGATTGTGAACCTGGGCATTGAGGAATCAATTTGTGAGTAAGATAGACATATACTTGCTCGCCTAGCTTAACTAATCACAGAATTCGTTAATCCGTGCACGTGATTCAAACCATAGACATATAGGGATTGGAGTAGCCTGCATAGACCGTGAAGAATCGAAAGATTTTCACGGGTACATTTAACCTATTAGTTAGTAATCTGGGATTCGAGGAGTGGAATCAATTGGAAAACTCAACTGGATTGGTCGTAGCTCTGACCCTGGACCGTCTTATTAATATTGTTTACAACCAAAGTTGCCCCATTGTTTGACTTAATTTCCACCATCTAAATTACTGTTCTTTAGTTAATAATATTCTCACTATTGGAAAAGATCCCTGAGTAGTTGTTAAGAAATTGTTTGTTAGGAGTCCAGTCTGAATAGTCCTCGTGGGAACGGTACTCTACTTATCATTTTATTACTTGTCGACCACGTATACTTACGTGTGCGTGGGGGAGCAACATATACACTCATATCTAGACTTGTATACTATTATTTATGCAGTATACCTTGAAGGTATACGCCCATAAGGTATAACAAAGGTATACAATAATAAATTGGTAGGTTGAAAAATACTTCTAATTTTATGGGTAGTGTAATTTTTAATGGGTATGACTTGTATATACTTTAAATTTCATGGGTATATAGTGTAAAAAAATCTTAAAAGAAAAAAAGAAAAAAACATAGTTCTATGTAAAAATTTAGTCCAACTACCAGTTTTTAGTTGGTAAAGTGTTTTTGTTTTTCAGAAACAACCTATTAGGGTCTTTGCCAATTCCCCCATTAAACAAGCTATTGTTATGCCCCACGGGTTTGAAGTTGGAAGCTGCATATGCCTAATTTCAAACCTTCTTGTTTGAAGTTGTTATACCTAGATTTGAATGAGGATTTGAAGTTGGAAGTTGCTACAGTTTGAAGTTTTGAAGTTGTTATGCCAAACTTCAAAAGGTTTGAAGTTGTTATGCCCATATTTGATGTTGTACGTTACTTATGCCTAATGTTTGAAGTTGGAAGTTAGCTATGTCTAACTTCAACCTTTCATTGTTGAAGTTGAACTTCAAACCTTCAGTGATTAACTTCAACCCTGAAGTTAAGAATCAGACGATTGAAGTTCACGCCAATGACAAAAAATCAAATAGTTTTACAAAATTTACTAAAACCTAAATTGTGCGTCTAAAATAAGCTATTTGCACACTTCCTCTTATTTCTATGACTGTTTGTGAAAATCACTGCATGTACGGTCTCACCTCTTTTATTTCTCTTTTCTTCTCATCTTTCTAACTTCTTTTTCTCACTAATCTCTCTCTTTTTCTTCTTTACCTTTTTCATTCTCAACTTCTTTTATTCCCGTCTTTTTGGAGTTTCTTTGAATTTACATAATTGCTATTAAATATGGGTTGTTGTGAATTGTTAGAAATCACCTAAAATGTTGTATTTTCAAGTGGATTGATTTTGAAAACCTAACTTTTATGTTGTTTTAACTAGTGTAATGTGAAATTATAAGCAACATGCTTATAGTAGAGTTCATAGCAAAATAGATTGGGCCCTGGGTGATCTACAATGGTGTCCATACAGCTGCTGAGTTCATGAGCCCTTAGGTTTCTGATCATTCTCCAGTGGTCATTGAATGTGGCTCTAGACTTAAGCTTAGGCCAAGACACTTTAAGTTGTTTCCTCACATCATGGAGGAACTTGGGTTTATTGATATATTGAACTATGTATGGCAACAACATTAGGGAGGTGGGCAATAGGGAAGGTGCGGAGAAAGCTTTATGACCTTAAAGAGAGCCTTCATGGTCTGAACTCCTATATGGCTTCTTATAGCAAGAAGTTGGACCATGCAGGTATCTGATGTTGCTTTGATTATGCAGGAGAAACAACTCTTGCTGGACTTAGAAAAGTGGAGTAGGGTGGAGTAACAAGTATTGAGGCAAAAATCCAGAGCTACATGAATTGCTTGTGGTGATTCTAATTCTCATTATATTCAGGCCCAGCTGAAAATGAGAACAACAAGAAATGCCATTTTCTCTATATATAATGCTTAGGGTGACAAACTCACGGACTCAAAAGCTATTGAGGAGGAGTTTACTACATTCTTCACTAGCCTAATGGGCACTGCTGCAGTTGAACTTAGATGTCCTAATACTAAGGTTATTAAAAAAAGACCCTTGCCTTAATTATCAACAATAGTGTGCACTAATTCAGGATTTCACACCTGAAGAGATAGTTGCTGCCATTAGAGACATACCAAATGACAGAGCTCCTGGTGTTGATGGGTATCCTGTTGAGTTCTTCCTAAAAGCTTGGACCTGGTTATAAAAGATGTGATACGAGCAGTGCAAGAATTCTTCATCACATGCATTCTTTATTAAGCAATAAGTGTCACAGCAATTGCTCTAGTTCTTAAGGTTCCTTCTCCAACTCAGGTGAAGGACTTTAGACCTATTGCTTGCTGCACAAATATATATAAAATTATTGCTAAGGTGCTTACTAACATGCTAAATGGGTGGTTGATGGACTCATAGGTCAATCACAGTCAGCATTCATTCAGGGCAAAAGTATATTAGACAGCATATTATTCAGTCATGAACTATTCAAATGCTATACTAGAAAGGGCCTATCTCCTAGGTGCTTTTTGAAAGTTGATCTTAAGAAAGCCTACGATACTGTTGAATGGAGCTATCTGAGAGCAATGTTGAAGGATCTAGGGTTTCCTTATAAGTTTGTTCGAAAGATTATGGAGTGGTTACTAAGGTATCATACTCCTTAATTATGAATGGTGGCCATACTAAGACTTTTCAAACTAGGAGAGGGCTTAGACAAGAAGATCCATGTCTCCTTTCCTTTTTGTTATTGCCATGGAGTACTTATAAAGGGAAATGAACCAGCTTGCTTTAAATGGTGACTTCAACTTCCACCCAAAGTGCAGGAAGTTTGGAGTCACTCATATCTGTTTTGCTGATGATCTGCTTATGTTTTGCAGAGCTGACATGGTTTCTGTGAGGCTACTACTTGATACCTTTAATAGGTTCTCAAGAGCTTCTGGTCTTATAGCAAACAATGAGAAAAACTCTTTATACATATCAGGGGTATCTCCTAGTATGAAGCAAGAAATGTTGTAGGAGCTTGGTTTCCAAGAAGACGAACTTCCATTCATATACTTAGGAGTTCCACTTCTAAAAAGCTGACTCTCAGTCAATGTTGGCCCCTTCTGAAAGAAAAAAAAAATACTTGATGAAGTTAACTGTTGGACTGCAAGGTTGCTATCTTGTTTGTTGTTTGTTTCTTGTCTATCTATTTGCTTGCCTGGTTCTGCAGGTGGCCTCAACGTTACTAACCTAATTCTATGGAATAGAGCAGCTATCACTAAGCACCTCTGGGCAGTAGCATTGAGAAAATATTATTTATGGATCAAATGGATTCACAACTACTATATCAAAAGGCAGAATGTGTTTAAAAATGCAGCCTGGATCGTCTGAAAGATTATTAAAGCTAGACAACATGTCATGTCTTCCACTCTACTACAAGGGACCCAAGTTGGCAGACTAAGACCTATGCAATTGGCTAATGGTAAATTTTCAATTAAGAAGTTATATCTAGTGTTCCTTCCCCGACATACAAAGGTACACTGGAAAAGCATTTCAATGCAACCTAATATTAATCTAAGGTTTAGATTAATTTTATGGCTTGCACTTCAGAACAAATTAGCAACAGTTGATAGATTACAAAAGTTTGCCATCCAGTTGCCAATGACCTGTGTGTTATGTGGTCAATGGGATGAAACTCTAGAGTATTTGTTCTTCGAGTGTATATGCACCAAAGCTGTATAGACTAAGCTACTTATGACACGACCCGGAATCCGGTTAGGCCGTGCGGGCACCCGACATCCACCCCTAGACCCGTCGGGCGAACCCTTACCAATTAAATCAGGAAAATAAATATAACAATTTACAAATAAGGACAAGACTTAAAATGAAAACACAGACATACTAATATCTCTAAGCTGTACAAAAGAAATTACAGCTGACTACCCAACATGCTAGGTTTAGGGCTATCCAGACTAGACATCTAAGAGTACAAAAGAGGACAAATATCTCCTGCAGAGAGCAACTGAAATAGTAAACATAAAACTGGTGGCCATCTGGAATAAAAGCTGGCTCACCCTGACAGCTGAAGTCGTCTTCGCTTCTTCACAACGTAGCAAACTCAATCCTGGAGCGAACCTGCCGAAACGAAATAGATAGACAAGAAACAAACAACAAACAAGGGTGAGTCAAAAGGACTCAATAAGTGGGCAGACTAGCCACCTCAAAGAATAGGATAGCTAGCCAGGGAGAAAAGAAACGGATAAACCAAATTCCTCTTATTTAAATAATGAAAAGGCAGAGCCAGATAATAACTAGAAACACGTATGGAATCACAAACTCATCAACAACCAGGAACGTAAGATAGCCAGAACATATAGGTATCCTGAACACATCAACAATCAGAAATACATCCTGTTGCGGCGTGCAACCGGATCCATATATTTATACTGTTGCGGCGTGCAACCCGATCCCCGCACATCCAGATTACGAGCCAGAAATATATAGGCAAATTGAGATATGTCCACGATATAGTATACATACCGCATACATAAAACACAACACAGTACACACAATAGTCAGTATGCGGTGCAATGAGATGGGATGAATGCGGTACGATGCAATGTAGTCACATATGCCTGAAACCTATCTCCGGCGCGGGACTCTCATCGTCTACCAGGAGATATATGCAATAATGATCCTTCACCGGCTCGGGACTCTCATCGATTACCGGGAAGTATATGCAATGATGACCCTTCACCGGTGCGGGACTCTCATCGCCAACCGGGAAGTATATGCAATGATGAACCTTCACCGGCTCGGGACTCTCATCGATTACCGGGAAGTGTATGCAATAATGACCCTTCACCGGTGCGGGACTCTCATCGCCAACCGGGAAGTATATGCAATGATGAACCTTCACCGGCTCGGGACTCTCATTTTCTAGCATTTTTTTTCTTTTCCTTGCTTTCGTTTCGTTTTCTGCTTTCTGCTCAATTGTGATGATGTTTCTCTCCTACTGCTAATATTATACTTGGTCCTTAGCTTTAAGCTAAGGACCCACCGCCCAAATTTATTTTTGTTGTCTTTTCCTTTTTTTTTTTTTTTTTTTTTTGTTTTCTTTATTTTATTTTCTTTTATTAACGAAAATTAAAACGGTACCCTACGACATTCGAAATAATTTCAACTTTTGCATACCAGTTATACAAAATATATGTAACATACTCGCAAAGGCGGATCTCAAATTGGACTCCCGAAACTCAAGATGTGAATTTAAATGGAAAAGAAGTCAAATTATTTAACTTTCGGCATTTTAGCGGAAACTAGCCGAACAACATCGAAATTTACTTTCAAAAGTTCACAAAGGTCATAAATAATCATACGAACCCAACGGCACTTTCGGATTTCGAATCGGAGCTCATTCTCCCAAAACCGAGCTCAAAAATCTCTTTTTAATATTTATCGCCAATAAAAACTGAAACCTTCTTCCGATGCCTACCAACGAGGTCTAATTTAGCTCAAATTTTACAGACAAGTCCTAATGGACATTACGAATATTTTAAAATTATCGGCACGCCAATCGGAGTCCTAACTTCCGAAACGACTGACAGAAGGTCGTTTCATTCTCCTCTACTTAAACTCTCGTTCGTCCTCGAACGAGCCTAAGACTAAAGCAAGATTCACGCAGATAGCAAGAGAACTTACACAACTTTCATAAACTATTCCGCAGATATTATCTCATGATTACAGAATCAGAATTATGACACGCACATCAAACCCTTGGTTAAAAACATTGCTGGATAATATCATAACGCCATTGCCCAGCTTATTCTGACTAAACCGATCCTTCCTAGATCATGAGAGGAGAATTCTACATTTTCGAAACAAAGATATACGAAACTCTGGATGGACTAACATGATTCAGTCGATAATCACCTCTTCGATATACCTTTCGATATATAACAAGTCCATGGAATTAAGAATTAACTCACGCTTGATGCAATAGCGGGAAGCTTTTGAAGTAACTTGTCACTACTCACTATAGAAGATTTGATGCAAGCTATATTATTTTTACGAATGCACTATGCAACATCTCAGTTGATGTTAGTGTTGTTCCGCAAGCTCCTTGTGGGAATGTAGATACTCATATCCTAATGTATGTCAAAGGTTCATCTGAACAAGGTCTATCGTATAAGGATAAGGATCATGCAACTACTACTGGATAGTATGATGTAGACCAAGAATGATCTTCAGACTGAACATCTCCCTCAGGGTATTGTCTTTGAATTGGAATTATTATGACTTGAAAAAGTAAATATAAAAGAGACATGTAGTTGGACCTTCAGCTGAGGCAGAATACCAGCAACAAAGTTTATTACATGCGCACTTATAACGCTAAAGTAACTTCTCAAAGAGTTGAGGAGTGAAGGAGATATGCCAATGATGGATGGACGACAAGCTGCACTAGACCTTTAACTCTAAATTTTCATGAAGTAAAACAACGTCAGTATGAGGATCCAGTTCTAGTTTAATACAGACAGATAGCCAGAAGAAAACCGGAGTCACCATACAGGGTTACTACTGACGGTGTTCTCATATATAAAGACAGACTTCAGATTATAATAAAGGCACATTATCCCAAATACACTATTCATCCAAGTTCGACTAAGATATACCATGATCTTAAGCAAATTTATTGGTAGGACGAAATGAAGTGTGACATAGCAGAATTTGTGGCTCAATGTTCTAATTGCCAGCAAGTTAAAGTCGTGTCATCTTTCCAGACTTTATGCTTTCAGCAGATAGGTACGTATATATGATCAGGTTGCCCACTTATCTCTAGCATTAATAGATTATTAGTGGGTTTAGCAATGATCGACACTCATTGTAGATTTCTGTCGTGGCCTTACTTTGGGTCGTGAGAAAAGTGGTATCAACACCTCAGAGACTTAATGTTACCATTCAGTATTTGGAGGAAGACTCCTCCACTTAAAGCACAAACTCATACCGCTATTTGAATAGGAATAATCATCCCCGCACAGTCTGCTGGACTAAAGAAGATTTGGCTAAAAGTTGAACGTATGCAAACCTAAGCTACAAACTACCCTTTCGAGTTGCCAAAGAACTGCAACTCTCAAGTTCACAACTCCATATCTTTGCCGTAAACACCACCGCCTAATGGATGGTACTTTTTTATAAAAATTTCGGCAGAGTTTCCCCTGAAACTGGATGATCCGCAAAACAGAATCAGTGCTATACTATACACGGGAATGGATACCCGGATAAACTGATATCCAAAACAATAATATGCTTACACGGATACAATAACACGTACTCTGGCTCAACACAGTGAATGTCACAAGCGGCTACCAATCGCCCAAGCTCACTAGCGCCGGACGAAGAAGAAATGGAAATGGATCGATGATAGAAATAATTAGAACTTCGAGAAGCTCATCTTCTTATTTACTTGGCCACCAGAGCTAGATTACTTCCGAGTTAAGCTAGCCAAAGAACCACAATTGAAGAAATAGACATTAAATGAGCTTTATGAAATAAAATCTATGTCAATTTAATCTCCCCATAAGAAGGTAACTCTGACAATTTACCAGAAACCCTTTTATAACCCAGACAAGCTCATAGGATAACATGACTTTATTAGCGTTTTGAACCAAAAGGAGATACATAGATCGAATGTTACTTACTAATCACTTTACACTGGAAGAAACGATAACACTTGCTGATGGTGAAGAATTAGGATCCCATTATCCTACCAGCACGAAATTCCGAGAAGAGAGCTAAACTGATTTGACATAATAACAGAAGGTGGAACCACAAGATGCCAAGCAGACAATGCCGACACTTACTGTCAAATCTCTCATATTTAGACTAGAAAAAAATAGTAAGGTCTCACAAATGCCAGGAATAAATCATACCAGAAGCTCGCCCCATTACCGCAACCGATTCTTAGAAGAAACGACATCCAAGGAAACCATCGAAACATGATAAGACACACCTTTTCCAGATCGATCGAAAGAATCAAATCTTACTTACATTTAACAGAAGAAGAAATCTCAGGGTCTACTACCTCGGATACCTCAGCATCCTGCTAGACTGGTAGTTCATAAAACTGCCTCTGCGGCTGCACTAAGCCGTTATACTAATAATTACCTTCTGAAGAATAATTGCCACCACGCTCTCAACCTTTACTGGATCGTGGAATTTCTTTAGCTGATTGAGATCTAAATGAAATCCCTGCAACTGGGCAGGTGCCTGAGGGCAAGAAGAAGGACGACTGTCTACTTGCTAGAATAAGGGAAAACTCCTCAAAGGATAACCAAACTCAGGACAGTGATAACACCCTTTTCGCTAAAAAATGGAAGCTGGAAAGATTGTTGATAGCTGTAAAGAGATGACTGAATCTGATCTTGACAAGCTACTTGCGCACTCTGAAAATCACGCGCCACAAGCTAAGATAACCTTGGAAGTAACCTCCTAAAATAATCAGAACTCTTACCTCTAAAGGAGGTATGGTGCCCACTAGGGCCGCGAGATCTCCCGCTCTAACTCTTCCTGCTCTAACTTATGGTATGCCTTGTACCTTCGGGTAATATCAACAACAACATCAAATGAAATCCCGAACTCAATCTCTCAAGTCATATAGGATCTCAAGGAAAAATAAAGGTCACCAATAAATCTTTGAATCTCTCAAAAGGCTCATGGACTAGTTCTAATGCATATCCAGCCATTCTATAGAATTCAATCTCATATTCTGAAACACCAACAGGCTAACCGACAGGCTACCCTGTCTAATCCACTCAAACTGGCAACACTTTTCATCTCGCTCGCTACTCGAAAGGAACTTTTCCCCGAATCTAGAAGAAAAATTTAACCAAGTTAGCTAATAAGAGAGCGGCCCACCAATTCAAGGCTAGACCCTGAAACCGGAAAGAAGAATAATCAACACCATACCGCTCGATATAATCAAGAGCCTGCAGAATACGCTAACATCATTTTATTTTTTTTAAAAAAAAAACTAACACAAGGATTAATTGATACATGGCCTGGGAATATCGGGATGTTCAACCGCGTAAAATAATATACCCTCTTTGGGCACTCGGACCGAACTGTTACCTCGGCTAGCTAACCAGCCAGAACAATTGGTGGCGCAACACGTGCTGCTTATAGAACATAATTTACTAGGGCAACATCAAGGACTGGAACAGGGGCTCGCTGAGACCGAACATCTCCATCTTCGGCAACCTGGTAGGCTGCCTAACGAATAATAGACTCTTGCGGTATATGCGTCACCAAGATTCTCGTAAAAGCATCGTAGAGTGCCAAGGGAACCACAAGGCCCTGCTCCCTTGCCCATCGCGAGCTCGTACAGCTGGGGCCTGCGAAGCTGGATCGTCAGCACGATCCACAACTCTCGAGGCTTGAGTAGCTCTAGCCCCAGGCTAGACTGTTTCGTCCTGAACTCCTTCCGTTTGCTGATTTGTCGTACGAGAGTTCACAATTACCACGAACGAATTAACGAAAATACTTTTGCATCCTAGACCGACGCACGATCAGAAATGAAGGAAGTGAAACTTCCTAAATGCCTTCATATCCTCTCGTAGATAAGTACGGACGTCTACGTACCCCTCAGCGAGACTCTACTAGACACTGTCTTAGTCTGGATAGACTCTAAACAGGGCTCTGATACCAACTGACACGACCCGGAATCCGGTTAGGCCGTGCGGGCACCCGACATCCACCCCTAGACCCGTCGGGCGAACCCTTACCAATTAAATCAGGAAAATAAATATAACAATTTACAAATAAGGACAAGACTTAAAATGAAAATACAGACATACTAATATCTCTAAGCTGTACAAAAGAAATTACAGCTGACTACCCAACATGCTAGGTTTAGGGCTATCCAGACTAGACATCTAAGAGGACAAATATCTTCTGCAGAGAGCAAAATACAACTGAAATAGTAAACATAAAACTGGTGGCCATCTGGAATAAAAGCTGGCTCACCCTAACAGCTGAAGTCGTCTTCGCTTCTTCACAACGTGGCAAACTCAATCCTAGAGCGAACCCGCCGAAACGAAATAGATAGACAAGAAACAAACAACAAACAAGGGTTAGTAAAAAAGACTCAATAAGTGGGCAGACTAGCCACCTCAAAGAATAGGATAGCTAGACAGGGAGAAAAGAAACGGATAAACCAAATTCCTCTTATTTAAATAATGAAAAGGCAGAGCCAGATAATAACTAGAAACACGTATGGAATCACAAACTCATCAACAACCAGGAACGTAAGATAGCCAGAACATATAGGTATCCTGAACACATCAACAATCAGAAATACATCCTGTTGCGGCGTGCAACCGGATCCATATATTTATACTGTTGCGGCGTGCAACCCGATTCCCGCACATCCAGAATACGAGCCAGAAATATATAGGCAAATTGAGATATGTCCACGATATAGTATACATACCGCATACATAAAACACAACACAGTACACACAATAGTCAGTATGCGGTGCAATGAGATGGGATGAATGCGGTACGATGCAATGTAGTCACATATGCCTAAAACCTATCTCCGGCACGGGACTCTCATCGTCTATCAGGAGATATATGCAATAATGACCCTTCACCGGCTCGGGACTCTCATCGATTACCGGGAAGTATATGCAATGATGACCCTTCACCGGTGCGGGACTCTCATCGCCAACCGGGAAGTATATGCAATGATGAACCTTCACCGGCTCGGGACTCTCATCGATTACCAGGAAGTGTATGCAATAATGACCCTTCACCGGTGCGGGACTCTCATCGCCAACCGGGAAGTATATGCAATGATGAACCTTCACCGGCTCGGGACTCTCATTTTCTGGCATTTTTTTTCCTTTCCTTGCTTTCGTTTCGTTTTCTGCTTTCTGCTCAATTGTGATTATGTTTCTCTCCTACTACTAATATTATACTTGGTCCTTAGCTTAAAGCTAAGGACCCACCACCCAAATTTATTTTTGTTGTCTTTTCCTTCTTTTTTTCTTTATTTTATTTTCTTTTATTAACGAAAATTAAAACAATGCCCTACGACATTCGAAATAATTCCAACTTTTGCATACCAATTATACAAAATATATGTAACATACTCGCAAAGACGGATCTCAAATTGGACTCCCGAAACTTAAGATGTGAATTTAAATGGAAAAGAAGTCAAATTATTTAACTTTCGGTATTTTAGCGGAAACTAGCCGAACAACATCGAAATTCACTTTTGAAAGTTCACAAAGGTCATAAATAATCATACGAACCCAACGGCGCTTTCGAATTTCGAATCGGAGCTCATTCTCCCAAAACCGAGCTTAAAAATCTCTTTTTAATATTTATCGCCAATAAAAACTGGAACCTTCTTCCGATGCCTACCAACGAGGTCTAATTTAGCTCAAATTTTACAGACAGGTACTAATAGACATTACAAATATTTTAAAATTATCGGCACGTCAATCGGAGTCCTAACTTCCGAAACGACTGACAGAAGGTCGTTTCAACTTAACTGGCTGAAAATCTAAAGAGTTGTTGGTACATGGCAGCAAGAAGTACAACAGATTTGTGTGAGGGCAAGGAAGAATTCTGGAGCTATTATCAGTTGTGTCATTGCTCTGCTCGTCTATGGTATTTGGAGAGAACGCAACAACATGACGTTTCAGTAAGGTATGTTTGAAGCTGATAAACTCTGCAATGAGATAGTGATGCACTTTTATATCGAGAGCCAGAAACTATCTAAATGGAGGCAGGTTCTATTGAACCTAGAAAATTGGCCACAATAGTTCATTTTAAGTGCTAGCTTAGTGTTCGTTTGATAGCTTGCTGGTAGAAAGTATATATTGTGCTCGGTTAGCGTTCTTTTGATTGTTTTTGAAGGATTACACTTATCCAAAAACACACAATTCACCCAGGGTCTAACCGTATTTGTTTCACTAGTCATAGTGTAATCACATGCATATAAGACACGAACTACACTAATGGTTCACAGTCTAAGTCGTACCTGATACAGTATTTGTTCCATTCGTAGAAGATCATCATCATCTTCTTAGGAATCTCCACAGAGTTCTTCACAAAGAAGAAGAGAGTTTTGCTTCTTTAGAATTTTGGGAGAGAAGAAGAACGTTTTTGTTTCTTCTGTTGTTCAGAAAAGAACGCTTAAAAGTTCTAATCCTAATGGATTAAGACTTCCCTTTTATAATTAAAGTGAGACACCTCTTCACATAATAATTTCCCAACAGGTGTGTCTTTTCAAATAAATAAATATATAAAATAAATTATATATATTTATTTATATATTTGAATATGGATCCGGGTTGATCCACATGGGTGCCCCGTATCCAATTTCCAACTTCTCCCACTCACACATAGTGGGTCAACTCTCATTCACATTCTGTAACATCCATATATAACGACTAGACCGTGTGACCAGTGCATACTTCGAGAGCTCAGTTGCTATACATCTGTTAGGAATATATAGCATCTCGATAACGGAACCTTGGAGTAGATTGTAGTATGCAATACCCTAGATCATTTATCACATTCATCTCTTTCATAATCTCTTTGTATTAACTTGAGTTCATCATCATGTTATTATGTTCTTGTTCCAAAGACAAATATAATGGGTCAACTAATGAACACAATTAATGTGATAGTACTCATTAATGATCTTCCTCATCTCATGAATCTCTTAATCTCAATTTGACTTGCTTTTCTAGAAATGTCCCGCCAGACCGAATCATCCATGATCTCTTAGCAACACCCTAAGATAGCAATCACCAAATTGAATCTCGAGAAACTAGTCAAAGTCATGAGGGTACAAAAGAAAGAAAATTACTTATAATTTTCAGGACTTCACACGATAAGCAAGTAGAGATTAAACTTGTATCACCCATATGTCACTTTATGCATACGTGGTATGAATCATGCATCACAGTATTGACTCCTTTCCCGTAGAGCGTATGTCTTTCGTAAATTAAATATTGTGCAGATGATAGTTCAGACAACCTATGTCTAACTTTGAGTTCACAAATCTACTCATACATTTTATCCTTCAGAACTCACATCTGGCATTAAGACAGACTCATTTAATCAAATATGATTAATAAAAAATAAGCGACATTCTTATTATAAACTTCAAGCTCCCTGTTATTATCATTTCTGATAATAATAAGTTTATAATAGTCTCATCTCTACTAGTCACCTAGACAATAGAGGCGATTGCCTGTGTGAATAGGCCAATCTTTTTGTCTCTCCGACATACTTCTAATTTATGTATATAATATAAAAATATTTTATGTATATGAATAAACAACATTGACTAATTTAGGCTTTAGGCTGCAACTACACTAACTCCAATAATGTAGTTTTATATGAACATGCTTGGAAAAAGTTAAGATATAAATACATCGACATCTACGCAAACCCAATGACCTCACATATCATTCATAAGCACCAAATACTATGGGTTTCACTATATGCGTCGAGATGTATTTCATGTTCACTTTTCTATGTACAACTATGTCTCTAAGAAAATTATACTTATATCAATATGGTTTGTCTTCTAATGATACATGTGACTTTTGTGTAAGCTATTGAGACTTGACTATCACACTTGATTGTCACTAGTTCAATAGCACGTTATCAAACACACCCAAATTTATCATAAAGATATTTAAGTAAAACAGCTCTGCACAGTTGCTGAAAGTGCTAGAAATTCAGATTACTTCATAAATAAGGCTGATGATTGTTTCTTGCTACACAAACAATATACGCATCGCTATTGTTTAGCAAAGAAGGACATATCCAGATTTAGATTTTCTCTCATCTAAATCTCCTTATCAATCATCGTTTTTATAACCTTTGAGTTGTAGATCCTTTTCTTTACTTTACAAGGATAATCACAAGTGCCTTTAAGATACCTCAGTATCCTTTAACTGCTTTTCAGTATTCCTTTTTATATCACATTCTTGTGGATTCACGAGGACACATCCTCCCACTAGAAACTTCACCTCTAGAAATAGGAGTATTAATGGGTTTGTACTATTGCATATTAAACCGTTCAAGAAAATTTCTTAATATAAGATTTTTCTGAAAGAGACAACAATTCCTTCGGACGATCTCTTAAAATCTGAACTTCAAGAATTCACCCATATTTTTTCAATACTACAAGTCTTTCGCACATATTGAGAGCCTACTTTTTCCCAATGGCGTTAGGCTCAAAAGGTAGATTAACCAATCCAACTCTTGGTTCGGTTTCACTAACTCAATTTCATGTTTCATTGTTCTAGGTACTTATCCTTAGCAGGGTATTTAAGAGCCTCATTTTATCTTTCGTTGCTCTTATTCATTTTGTGGAGTAACTATATATGCTTCCCCTTCGATCTCAAATCGACGATGAGGAATACGTAGACGACTTATTCGTCGAGGTTGAGATTGATAAAATTAATATATCAATTGATAGTTACTCCCACTGGGACCAACGATATTAAATGAATTCTCTTTTGGACAATGTACTGGTGTTAATTGGAACGTATCCATTATCACCAAATATGAATCCACTTGAATCCATTTAACGTTAATAGCGGAAGCAATCTGGTCCACAGTTTCATAAAGAGACAAGTCTTGGCTTATCTCACCCTACTTAGGAATAACATTAGCTAAAAATGCGACATCATGTTATTCAAATCCAGTTACAGTGCTACTATTGTCTTGTTCGCTTATAAACATACAAACCTTGGACATAGAGTATCATAGAATGATACATATCCTTCCCCTTGGAACTAAGTTCCCATGTGGGAAAAAGGTTTATGCACAAAAAGGAGCACAGAGCCAATAGTAGAAAAAAATTAGATTTTCATCTATCCATACCTTATATAGAATATAAGTAACCGACTTAGAACAATTTCATAATTTGGATCACAGATGTCATAGTGTACTAGCTACAATGGAATGTAATGTCACTTTTAGGAGACGTCACATGCATATCTAGAGTCTCAAGAGCCTCTTACTCTTTTGGGAGATACTAAATTTTATTGTCACTATTAACCCTTTTGTTAAGCTCGTGACAATATTCTGGTAGCAGTTGACATATTGATATAAACTGTTATAAACTTATAGAGACAACTACTTAGAGCCTAAAGTTCATATACACACTAAACCTTAAAATAATTTGACTATATTAAAATTTATTTCACATTAGATCTGGAATCGAAAGTTCACTGTATTCCGAATCATCATCCAGATTCTAACATTCGATAAATCTAACATAATCAATTATTAAAGGAACACTGGTCTTAATTACTTAAATTCAAGACTATATTAAGAAAACTTCTATAACAAATATAGAAATATTCACCAAGAATGATATCATATTGCATTAAGATAAAGCTTCATACGAGTACACATACTTTTGAAATTTGCCACATAGACATTTGATTCAAATAATACTAGCAAACTGCCTTACGGGTAAGACCTCATATTCCATGGCTTTCAATCAACAAAGTATTTTATATATTTGCTTTCAAGTAGAAACTCATTTCAACAAACAATCTCCAGTGAAAAACAACTTAAAAAAACTTGAATGGTTTTAGAGTGTTTTCCACTGGAAAGCAAAATTTGAATTACTTTTATAGTACAGAGTTGGAAAGCCATATATAAATAACTTCTACAGTATTTGCTATATAGAGTAGGGAAGCCATAAATCCCTTCTCTACCATTTCGCCTCATGGGACAACAGATGTCCTTCGTAAATAATTGGTGTTTCTTTACAGGATCACAAAGTCCTAAATCCTACTTTCTATATAATTTATGAACAAGAAAACGAAAGTTTACAGTGAAGCCAAAATAGGCTTCGTATATTCCACAAACACATGTTAATGAACATATGACTTTCACCTTTTGTTCATTTATATAGTCAGGAACTTTTTTCATGATTTATTCGATTCTCAACACACTTCTTGGTTGGCGAAATAATATGCAATTGTGAAAAAAATGAACCATTACAACTTGGAAGAAACAAAAAAACATCTACCAATAATGCATTCTATCCTCGTTGTTTACGGGCAATCCACAAATGCCATGTCTTTTGTCTAGCCAATGTAGTTATGTGGAACTTTCTTTAATGTTAATTCTCATCACAAGATAAATGAAAAAGAAATCCTCAATAACCGCTGACCCAAACGACCCCAAACCTGAGGGACATCATAATACCTTAACCCTTCTTTATGTGCAATTCCATGTTTCTAATCTAAGAATACTGACGTTTTGGTTCTCTCCTTGTCCACGTTGGACCAAGAGAAGCAAAGTCAAATTTACATTTTGTTTGAACAAATCAATTCAATGGTGAGAAATTTTCCACAACATACATCGTCACTAGAAGAAGGATCATATCCTTCTATTTCGTGTGTCTCATAAAGGACAGAAAAATATCCAAATATTTCTCGTGACATTAGCAACATTTGTGGACTGAAATATCTATTTATTGGGCTTCAAAACCATATACAGAATAAGAACAGCCTCTGGCACAAACGATTTTCCTGACACGACAAAAACAAGCCAAAAAAAAAAAAATGCAGCGGCACCATTGTTGCAACCAATCAACACACAACAACTCAAAGATAATTTCTGCTACATAGTAATAGACTAGGAAACAAATAATCTGGCTCTGATACCAAAGAAGGATTACACACCATCCAAAAATACACAATTCGCCCAGGGTCTAACCGTATTTGTTTCACTAGTCGTAGTGTAATCACATGCATATAAGACACGAACTACACTAATGGTTCACAGTCTAAGTCGTACCTGATACAGTATTTGTTCCAATTCGTAGAAGATCATCATCATCTTCTTAGGAATCTCCACAGAATTCTTCACAAAGAAGAAGAGAGTTTTGCTTCTTTAGAATTTTGGGAGAGAAGAAGAACGTTTTTGTTTCTTCTGTTGTTCAGAAAAGAATGCTTAAAAGTTCTAATCCTAATGGATTAAGACTTCCCTTTTATAATTAAAGTGAGAGACCTCTTCATATAATAATTTTGCAACAGGTGTGTCTTTTCAAATAAAAAAAATATATAAAACAAATTATATATATTTATTTATATATTTGAATATGGATCCGAATTGACCCACATGGGTGCCCCATATCTAATTTCCAACAGTTTTGTTTTAGTCAGTTGCGAGAGTGCCACTGGTCTGCACTTGGTCAGGATGTACAATGCTACTTTTTGGTATGAAATGAACTGTTTATTTACCAAAAAAAAAAAAAGACAGAGAGTGACTTTTTTGTTTGAGGAGCTAGAATGACTTAAGCCGATTAAGGAGGGGGAGAAGGAAGAAGAAGCAATTATCGAAAAGGAAAATAAAAAATATGGGTCGGGACTACTTTGAGTTTTTTATTTTAATTAAAGAAGATCGTGCTTTTCAAAATTTACGTGTCAAAATTCAATATCAAAATCTTCACCATTATAGTATCAACTTTCATTATACTATTCTAAAAGAGCCAATCCCTATAGCAAGAAGTAAACGACTATTTTACCCTTCAAAAACTAAATAATACCTTTGATTTTAGTATATACAAGTTTAGCTATAGGTTAGTCTTGAAAATTTGAATTATGTCTTGGGATTTTCATAGAACTATTAAGATACATGTATACAAGTTTTTTTTATTAAGATTCATGTATCACTTTCAACAAGTAACTTATATAAATGCAATATTTTTCATAAAATACAAATGTTCAAAGTGTTCTACGATTAATGCGAAAATGAGTTTTACATCTAAGATTTACTCCACACTTCCTTTTTCACGTGTCCTACTGTCATGTCGTTAAGTCTAACCCTCCTCTTAATTAATATCAACATTCAACCCAATGTATACTTCAATCTTTTTGCTTAAGAGTACTTATTTACATCATCAATAGCCTTTTATTCTATCATCTTCTATTTCTTTAGTTTTTTCAATCTAGAGAAAGATGACCTTTCCATGCGGGACTACAAGAGATGCTTGCCATCATCGGGATGGAGAGTGGCAACTGGTTTAATTCTACTGAAGTAATTTTAATCTCTTCGCATTTTTTGCTTTTCTTTTTTGTCCTTATTAGATTCTCATGGTTTGAAATAATTTTGCACGTGATAGGTTGAAAATAATAAGTTAGTGGCATATAACTTTGACATGTTAGACAATATAATTAGACATTTATTAGTAGTATATAACTTTGACATGTTAGACGATATAATTAGACATTTATCTGTCTATTCAACTACATTCTACCCTTCATGACAATTTAGAAGTACATTCATATCACGGGTTAAAAATTTATCTTCATTTTATCATGGTTTCTAATAGCAATATCTCTATTTAGGTGCATACACTTGCGCTTGTATTATTTTTAGAAAAGTTTAGCTATGACAATACATTAAGAAATCTTTTTGTCAAATAAACATATAACATTCAGAAGCCATTGCTGATCTGAAAATTGATGGACTACTCAAATAATAGTCACCAACATGTAGGCTTTTAAAACTCAAACACATTTTATGGTAATATTTATGTATATTTAAAATTTATTTTATTTATATCTATGGGGGACTCACGCGCGTGGCGCGTGCCCAAAGACTAGTATCTTTTATACGATTAAATATAGTTGTTTCTAAATGAGTAATCATCCTCACCATACTCATTTTCTAGTCAAGCACATGGAGCCAATGTTATCACTCTTAGGAATCCAATTACGGTTGGGAAAAGATGAACCGAGATTAAGAGCCTATTTGAGATTGCTCTAAAAAAAACTGCTTATTTTGAAATATTTTTTTGGAAAAAATACTTTTCAAAAAATATACTTTTAAATAATAAGCACTTGATGTTTGGACAACTCGTTGGAAAAGTACTTTTGATAAATAATTTGTGTTTGGTTAAACTTTACAAAAAATATTTTTGAGTGTCAAATTACGAAAAGGACATCCAAGTTCATTTTATATTTGGATTATTAGAACGAAAAGATAATATTAAATATCTATCATAAAATACTTTAAAATAAAAAATTTAGTTAAAATATAAAAAATAAAGTAAAAGATAGAAATTTAAGTTTTTGAACTACAAAAAATATAGTTAAATCAAAGTAATAGCGTAATTATGATTTCTAATAATTACTTACATTTAAAAGATAAATTAAATATTTTAAAATAAATCAGTCAAAATAAATTTAAAAATATCACTCCAAAAATCAATATATACTAATCCATCACTTGTATTTTCAGTAAAAGATCTAAATAAATACAATCTTAAAAATATATTTAAAGCAAATTAAAAAGATTAAATACCTTAAGAAATTATTAACTAACTAAAGAAATTTGTTATTGTAGTTGTAGCTTTGGCAGAGAGAAATGTTGTATATAGTTGAGAGAAATACATAGAAATAAAAACTAGTCATAGAGAAAGAGGATTTGTAAAAGTACGTAGAAAGAAAAAAAATAAAAAATAGACATAATTTTATTTTGAGATATTTGTGGTTAATTAATGAGGGATAAATTTGGTAAATAAGAATCTTTTGAAAGGATATTTTTATTTTGAAAAAAGTAATAAACTGCTTCTGCTTCTTGAAAAAAATTACAAATAGCTGCTTCTCCACAAAAGCAGAAAAACTGCTTCTGCTTCTGCTAAAAGTACTCTTTTTTCTCCCTTTGCCAAACACCATAGAAATCCAACAAAAAAAACTTATGACTTTGAAAAAACAATGTCAAACAAACTACAAAGATGATGAGAAATAAGACAATGTGATGACGAGTACGAATGATGCATGTTGCCAAAAGGAAGAAGAATGAGGTGTAAAAGGGTTTTTGCTTTACTTGAGAAAAAAAATAATGCTTTTATATAAATTTCAAACTTAAGAATATGTACAAATTTGACTTTTAAATGAGCATACTTAATTAACTTTAATAAAAATGCGCCCTCATACACCACTTTAGTGTCCTTGTCTCTTCTTTATGAGACTAAATTGTCATTTTCTTTTTAAATATCCAATAAGAGTCGAGCGCGAGAGAAATGCCTAATCAGGTGGCATTCAGCTAGTGTTATATATTTATACAATTATTATAAATTTATTGTGCACACTTAAGTATCTTAAATACACGCGATATGCACTTGAAAACTATCCAAAAATACCAAATAATTTGTGGTTTAGTTGTAAATTACTTCTCCCTTAAGAATCATGAGTTGTAAAATCTTTATGTTTCGAATTCTTTACATGTTCTTTAGCTTAGTAATAGAAATTATAATTTTACTCAATAGTCAACTTCATTGTTGGTACTATTTGAATAAGGATTGAAAAGATTTAGACAACCGTGATTAAAGAACAATGCGGTATTAAATTTATTATTATTATTATTATTATTTATTTTTTTCATTATTTATAACTGCAAGAAAATAAAGTGGGTCTTCTTGACTTGGTGTTATTTGTTAATATTTGCAATTTGAAATTATTTGTGTTGTTATCTAAAGATTTTGTTCAAATTTGCGATTATTTTGAGTAGATTTGTAGCAGTATGATCGAAACTGAATTTTTTTTAATTTAAAAAAAGAGACAAAATCAAGATAATATGTCATGAGTTGTCATGTATATAAGACAATGGAAAACAGTTATATGGCACGAAGTTAAGACAATTTGTCATGAATCCGTAAACAATGCATTATAACACAAGATTTGAACCACTTCATTGCGGTAAGATTTTGTGAACAATTTAATAAACACATATCATGCCAATTCGTTTGATTTATGGATAATTAAACAAGATAGATGATGTTTGGTATTTTATGCCTATAATTTTTTAATATTTCCTCACGTTTGAGTATTTTATTCGCCCGTTTTCTAGTTAATGGATGTGATTTTGCACTGATTTTGTGTCGTATGTGTGTAGGTCGTTATGAAGCGCAATTGAAGCTTTAAAGAGCATGATCGAGCAAGAAAAGATTGAATTTGGATTGAGTAATGGATCGAGCACATGAAGGGACGGAACGAAGCAAGCTGCGGACGCAGAAAACTGGAAATTGGCTTGGCGCCCTAGGTGGCGCGCCGCGCTAGGTACCGCGCCCAGCTTCTGGCGCATTTGGTTGCACGGCGCAGGGCTATGGCATGCAAGTTTCGACGGGTTCTGCTTGGGTCAGCGCATTCGGAGGCGCGGAGCGCCAGCTATAGCACCCCTGGAGCGGGTTTTGGAGTCCTATTTCGTCTAGGCTTAGGCGTAACTTATTTCTAGGCTTTTGTAAACCCTATAAATACTCTTTTAGAGTTCAGACTTTGGAGCAAGTTTTGGAGGAGAGGGGAGGAGCCCTAGATGTCTTCTAAACAAGTTCTTTCTCTCTTTCTCTTATTCTTCTCTTTAATTCTATAGCTTGTTCGTTCTAGGGTTAGAGCAAATACATGAAGGTTGATGTTTGAAAGTTGATTTCTTCCTATTGATTTACCATTAAAGATTGTTTATTCTTTCTTGAGCCTAATTGTTTGGTTATTGAGGCCTGGTAATTGAACACTATCTATGGTTTACAAGTTGAACTAGACAGAGAGAACTTGTAAACGCACATAAGAAAGAATATGGCTTGATTGTGAACCTGGTAGCCTGCATAGACTGTGAAGAATCGAAAGGTTTTCACGAATATAATTAACCTGTTAGTTAGCAATCTAGGAAATCAAGAAGTAGAATCAACTGGAAAACTCAACTGGATTGTTCGTAGCTCTGACCCTGGACCGTTTCTCCATTATTGATAACAACTCATAAATTGCTCTGTTACTTGACTTCAGTTAATTGTTTTAATTATTGTTTTAGTTATTAAAATCTCAACCATTGGAAAAAGATCCCTGAATAGTTCTTAAGAAATTGTTTGTTAGGAGTCCAGTCTGAATAGTCCTCGTGGGAACGATACTCTACTTATCACTTTATTACTTGTCGACCACGTATACTTGCGTGTGCGTTGGGAGCAACAATAGATATGGTCACGGCATTAGTAATGAGGCAGATCCTCTATGTGACATCCTACCTAAGGTGTAGTATCCCACATCGACATAACACATGAGAGATCCTGAATATTTAAGTAAACATGCCTTAGACCCTAGTAACGGGTTTTAAGGTCGTGCGAGCCTAGACCCAAAGCGGACATTATCACTAGTAGGCTGAGCTGTTACAGATGGTATCAGAGTCACTCCGTGTCAGCCTTGTCGATGTGGGACAGATTTCTAACTTAGTTTAGGCAAATCCCGGGTATGCGAGGCATCCTGGATATTTAAGTAAGCATGTCTTAGACCCTAGTGACGTGTTTTAAAGTAGTACGAGCCTAGGACCAAAGTGGACAATATTACTAGGGAGAATTTACAAAAATACACATACATCCAGGAACTCAAGTTCCTCTCTCTCCTCATATCTTGTATTAGTATTAATTTTTTTCTTTTTTTTGTCATTCTTTTATTATTCTTTTCTCCTTCTCCGTTTTCACTATTCTTTTTTTTTTTTAATTTTTTTCTTTCTATTTTCTTTCTCGTGTTTCTAGCACTATTCATGTCTCCCCATTTTTTTATTTTTTTATTTGTTTTCTTTCTCCGTAATTTTATTATACTCATTTTTTTCTCCAAAAAGGCATACTTTGTTCGCAAACTCAAAAATTGAAATTTTTTATTTGCTCGATAGTATCTCACACTTTCATCCAAACATAAAACGGTAGACCAAAGCGTATATGATATACAAAAAAGATATACTTCTTTAAAATAATAAAAACTAAAATATTTATGTGCTCTGAAACTTCTTGTACTTCGATCCGAATACAACAAGATATATCCAAAGAGTATACAATATACCAAAAAAGTATATTTTATTCAAAATAACCATAATTGAAATACTCATTAGTCGGTTGCATCACACACTTTGATCCAAACACAAAAAGGTATACCAAAAGAGAATACAATATATCAAAAAGGTATACTTCTTTAAAAATAATAAAAATTAAAATATATATGTCTTCTGAAACATTTTGCACTTCGATTCGAACACAAAAGGGTATACCAGAAGAGTATACAGTATACCAAAAAGGTATACTTTATTTAAAACAACAAAAACTGAAATATTTATTCGCTCGGCAGCATAGCATACTTGGATCCAAATACGAAAGGATATACTAGAAGAGTATAAGGGTATACTTTGTTCAAAACAACAAAAAATCCAAACACAAAAGGGTATACCGGAAGAGTATACAGTATACCAAAAAGGTATACTTTATTCAAAACAACAAAAACTGAAATATTTATTCGCTCGATAGCATCGCATACTTGGATCCAAATACAAAAGGGTATACCAGAAGAGTATAAAGTATACCAAAAGGGTATACTTTGATCAAAACAGCAAAACTGAAATATTTATTCGCTCGGTAGCATTGCACACTTTGATACAAACACAAAACAGTATACCAAAAAAGTATATAGTATGCCAAAAGGGTATACTTTGTTCAAAACAACAAAAACTAAAATATTTATTGGCTCTATAGCATCCCAAACTTTGATTCAAACTCTAAAGGGTACCAAAAGAGTATACAGTATACCAAAAGTATATACTTTGTCAAAACAGTAAAATTTGAAATATTTATTTGCTCGATAGTATCCACACTTTGATGCAAACACAAAAGGGTATAACTAAGGCTGTCCAACGGTCCGGTTTGCACCGGACCGATGACGGACCGGACAGGCGCAAACCGGACCAAATAAAAAAAAATTGGCACGGATCGTCCCCCGACTCGTCACCCCCCATGTGAGTCGACCAGACCGGATTTTTTTGGACCGGAACCAGACCGATCCGGATCGGACCGGACAGGGAAAAAAAACTGGGCTTTGGGTGCAAAAATAGTCGTTGGGCAACGGCTCTTTCACCCATAGTCGTTGGTCCAACGGCAAAAAACGGCCATATTTGTCTCCTCCACCCCCCTAGGCGCCCCCATACCTCCCAACCTATTTTTTCTATAAATACCACCATTTTTCATCAATTTATTCACAATATCTCTAATATTCTCTCTAAATCTCTCTCAATCTCTCTTATTTCTACAAAGACTATTTGCTAAATAATTCAAATTTGCTCTCACAAAAAGAGTTTAAGTGCTAAATTGAATTACAAAAAAATATTTGGAGTGAAGTGGAAAATTGTTCGGTGCGGTTCCGGTCAAGTTTCAACTTTCACTTCCTAAGTTCTACATTCTAAGTTCACGACATCAAGTAAACTCGTTCTTACTTCTTATTATTTATTTTAATTTTTGTGCAATATTATTTCTAGCATATTTTAGTAATTTATTTGTTTGCTTTACTTATAAATTATAATAATGTCTGGAGTGTGGAGAGCTATTACTGGGCGTACGGGTAGCGGTCGTAGATCACGTGCTTCTAACCGGGGGGAGGGAGGATGATAGACGTAGTCGTACTTTAGGTAAAAGACCAATTGGTAGCGCTCCTTCTCATCAAGATGATTTTACTGAACAAGATGACACACAATTTGATCATGATATAGATTTTGATCAACCACTAGATAATGATATGTTAGAGGCACGATATCAAGAAAATACCAAAGGGGTTAATTTAGATGATGAAACACCTACTAGTCAATTTCATGGTGAATATGAAGAAACTGAATCTGAATTACCTCCTATGCCTCCTAGTAGAATACCATCGGTACGACCGGATAGATCGGATGTGTGGAAATTTATGACTAAAAATGTTCCGGATCAGACCGCTAAATATAATCTTTGTAAAAAAGTTTGGGATTTTAAAACCGGCAGGCATCATGGTGGGACATGAAAGTTGAGAACACACTTAGAAAATCATCATAAGGATGAATGGGAAAAGAGGTCGGGTGGCACTCGATCGGGGAACAGAATGGCTCCATCTCAAGGTAGTGGGGTTCAACAGAAAATTAACCCAGTGACCGGGAAGGGGGGGGGGGCTTATGCATTATGATAAGAAGAAAGATAGGGAACAAATGGAAAGAATGATTGCGGTAGAGTGCTTACCTTTTACATTTGCTTCTTGTTAAGGTTTCATTTGTTATATTCAAACCGTATATAATCCATCTTTTCAAGATTTTCCAAAAACTACGGTTAGAAGTGATATTATAAAATTTAAAAATGAATATAGACAATATTTACGATATATATTTTATCATTTTGATTGTAGAGTTTGTCTTACTACTGATTTGGGTCGTGGTGTTAAATGAGTATGACTATTTAACACTTACTTGCATTGGATAGATCCTAACTGGGTAATGTAAAAAAGAATTTTAGCATATAGCGTTATCGATGAACCACACACGGGAATATTTATTAAGAGAGAAATAACTGATATTTGTAAGGCGTATTTTATTACTGACAAGGTTTTAAATATAATTCTTGATAATGCTGCAAACAATGATTTTGCTATTAATAAGTTAAGACCCGTATTGCATCCCCCTTTTGAAGAATTATTTCATGTTAGATGTGCATGTCATATATATAATTTAGTTGTAAAAGATGACCTTAAGTTATTTGATCCTACTATTATGAAGGTTAGACTCGCAGTTAGTTATATTTTTAAATCTAAAAAACCGGATAGATGGAGGGACTTTCAGGTAGAGTGTATGAAAGAAGGTTTGCGCCTAGAAGAGTTTCTAAGGAAGTTTCAACTAGAAGGAACACTGTATATGACTCTTTGTCTGTTGCTTACACTTTACGAGCGCCTATAACTAGTTATTTTAATGGCAAAGTGGCTGTAGAGTATCACCTAGATGAAGAAGATTGGAAACTTGTCGAGAGTCTTCTTATATTTTTAGAAAAGTTTTTTTATGCTACTAAAGAATTTTCCGATCAATATTACCCTACAGTTACTACCATGTTGTATTTTATAGCTAGAATAGTAAAATTACTTAACGAATATAAATTAGTGCCTGGTTATAAAGAAACCGTAGAGGCAATGATTGAAAAATTTAAAAAATATTTTTTTCCTATTCCCCCACTTTATTATATTGCTTCTGTATTACATCCCTGTTTTAAACGGTTTAATACCGAAATGCTTATTAGAGAAATTTACCGGAGTTCGGAAATTACTGATGTAGAAACACCAAGTGAAGAAACAGCTTGTGCGCAGGTAATTGTAGATTGCCAACGGATTTATGAAAGATATAGGAATGCAGCTGATAATGTTGTTCTAAGTGTTCCAAGTGGAGTTGAATCAAGTTCAACGCAGGCGAGTAAAAAGAGCTGCAGCCGGATTGGGAAGTTTTTCATGCCTTAATCAAAGGCTTTCTAGCAGGCAATCGAGTAGGGGAAGGTTCAACGAGTTTTGATGGTTATTTACTTCATGGTTGCAAGGAAATTGAGTATTTTAGAAGCGATCAACTACTGCAATTTTGGAAGGATCAACAAGCATAGTTTCCAGTTTTAACAAAAATGGCGCGGGATATTCTAACAATTCAAGCATCATCAGTTGCTTCAGAAAGCGCGTTCAGCCCAGGAAGATTACAAATTGGAGATCATAGACATTCATTGAAAGAAGAAGCAATGGAGACGGCCGTATTATTCAGAGATTGGATTAGATCGGAGCGAAGAAATTTTGGATTTGTTGAAGAAAATGAAGTAGCAGATGCAGAAGCAACAACTGAAATTTTATCAGGTGATGGAAGTGTGGAAAATGAAAATGATTACGAAGAAGATGACTCTTTGCCACTGGTGCCTCCTGAGGTGCAAGAAGAAATTATTCAGAAAATGAGAATTTTTTTTTTTTTGTTAATATGTAGTTTTGCAATTTAATATCTATGTAGTATGTACTTTGCAAAAAAAATCAATAATCATTCAATAAAATACGTTACGCCTTGCTATTAAGTTATCATCCTTTGTTATATTCTCAATTATCCTTTGTTATACCTTTTTTTTAATTCAATACTTTACTAAATACTAAATAGTAAATACTAAATACTATTAACTTAATACTTAGTATTTATTTTGAAAAAATGACTAGTGTTATGTCTTGCTATTAAGTTATCATCCTTTTATATATTCTCAATTATCCTTTGTTATACCTTTTTGCAATTCAATTCTTTACTAAATACTAAATAGTAAATAGTAAATACTAAATACTACTAACTTAATACTTAGTATTTATTTTGAAAAAATAAAAAGTGCTATGTCTTGTTATTAAGTTATCATCCTTTTTATATATTCTAAATTATTCTTTTGCAATTCAATACTTAAATACTAAATACTTAATACTAGTAGTATAACTACATAAAAAATAACAAGTTATAGGCCTTGCTATCAATTTATAAGTGTTTATTATTTTTTATTTAGTCATATACTTAATTTAAAATTCAAAAACTACTTTCAAATTAAAAACAAAAAGATAACAAAGGAAAAATAAAATTCGTCCAAACCAGGCCGGACCAGCCCAACACAAAAATTTCAGTTCCCTCCCTTTTGAAATACACCCGTCGGCAACGGCCATAAACGACTATTTTCCCTACCCCACCCCCATAAACGCCCCAACAGCCCCCCCCCCCCAACCCATTTCTCCTATAAATACTACCATATTTAATCAAATTAATCACAATTCAATATTTTCTATTCATTTCTCTCTAAAATTTTCTATCAAAGGCTATTTTATAAATTTTCTATCAAAATGGCTGCAAATGCAAATACTCCTCCTACTCAAGCTCAAGGTGCTACTACTAAAGGTCCCTCCAACCCAAAAATTGGAAGATCCGAAGTTTGAGAATTTATCACGAAAAATCATAATACTGCCACTGCTAAGTGTACTCTTTGTCAGAGAACTTGGATTTATCAAACTGGAGCAAATCATGGAGGGACGGGGAAGTTTAAGACTCACTTGCAAAACCACCATAGCCTCGAATGGGCAGCTCGTGGTGGTGGAATATATCCGCGCGAGCGCGACAATTGAGTCGTTGAAGTTGAAGAATTATGTATTTTTCTAATTTCTAGTCTATTTTCTAGTTTTTATTTGCTAGTATGTCATTTTAAGTTTTTAATTATGCATTTCCAACTTAATGTATTGTCGTATTGTTGAATCAAATGTGTGTTTTGTGTTGTTTATTTAGTCTACCATATTTTTTTAATCTATTTCAAAGAATCAAAAAATTAAGTTAAAAAAAAAATACACGAACCGAACCGGGTCGAACCGGAACCGGACCGGTCTCCCCTTGCCGGTACCGGTTCCGACACGACATTGGTGCAAATGCACCATTAGACCAGACCGGTACCGGGCCGGTTTCGAGTTTTTTTTTTTACATATACAGCTGACCGGACCGGACCGGCCAAGGCGCGCCGGAACCGGACTGGACCGGGCCGGTGGACAGCCTTAGGTATAACAGAAGAGTATACAATATATCAAAAAGGTATACTTTGTTCAAAAATAATAAAAAATAAAATGTTTATTTTCTCGATAATATCTCACACTTTGATTCAAACAAAAGAAAAGGTATAACAAAAGGATATGTGGTATACCAAAAATGTATACTCTATTTAAAGCAATAAAAATAAAAACTTTCATCAGTTCGATAGCATCTCATATTTCGATATAAATACAAAGTTATACCAAAGGGATATATCGTATACCAAAAAGGTATACTTAATTTAAAACAACAAAAAATAAAATAACTATTTATTAAATTAAATTATTAATTTATATTCAAGTAGTTACATAACATATATAAATAATTACATACTGTAGTACATAAAATATTGCTAATTCGAGTATTTCGGTAATATTTTATAGATAAACAAAAATTAAATTTTAGAAAAGAGGGTCAAATGGAATTAATGAATTATCGAAAAGTAAAAAGAAAAATTTGTATTTTGATTAGCTGTTAACATATCGATGAAACAAAGTAGATAACAGAATACAATATTGTGCATATTGATTTTTGCTCTCGAAATAAAATCGTTCTTTTTATTCAGTAAATTATTGAAGGAAATAAATTTTTCGTACCGCCAACTTCAAAAGGAAAGCACTTGCAATATCACAGTTGACATCAAAACTAAGACAAAAAATGTGTGTAAAATATCTAACAACTTGGAACTAGAGAAGCAAAGCAAAGCTTAGATCTCAACCAAGGCAGTGTAGTTTCACGCCAAGGCTATGGTCAAGTGGTGCTCTTGTGGTTATTTCATTAACTCTCTCACAAAAAGTCGCTAGTCTCAAATATTTATGAAACTCCAGACCTCCATCTACACAGCCAAGAACAACTTCGTGTTCTTCAAATTTAGGCAGCTTCAATCCAAAGCTTTCAATCCAAACCTTTCCAAAATTGTTTTAACTTCAAACATAAACTCTAAACTGGATCAAAGCACCAACTTCAATTTTCAAAAACAACAAATAAATCACTAAATTTAATTTTGTATTTTTAAGCTTCCTCAAGGTTCATCAATAGAGATTTTTAAATTTCTCTAAGAAAATAACCTTTAATCAGTATTTAAGCTCAACATACAACACAAAGAACCTCAATATCCATATTGTTAACAACAACAACCCTAGTTTTGGGTCTTCGCCACTTTCAAACTTAGATCTACGTCAAACGACTGAGATTTTGTAAGAAATAATTGTGGAAATGAAAAGAGAACATTAAAAAATTCAGAGAAGGTATGATTTGTATTTTTCGAAGGTGAATGGTTGGCAGTCCGGTGGCAGAGCTGTGGCGGTGTGGTGGTGGAGGAGATTTTCGATGGTGGGGCAAAATTCAGGCAGAATAAACCAGCCTAGACAGCTAGGGTTTGAAATGAAGGAAGTGGGAGGATTTTGGAGGCTTATAAAGGTGGGTTAATGGGCTAGACAAGTAAATCAAATGGGCTCAATGGGTATATAGTGTAAATAAAGTGTGTAGAATGGATAGCTGGTATTAACCAACTTTAAATGGGCACAAAAACGTAAATATTTTAGTTTGTGGGCAGCCCACGTAAAAATCCCTATTACTAGTGCGCTTGGATTGTTACACTCTTTAAGGTTTATTTTTTTTAAAAAAAAGTTGTATGAAAAATGGATTTTCATAGTAGAATTTTATCTAATATTTTAAAACTTTGAATTAAACTTATAACTATCACTAAAAAATTTGACAACTAGAACCATTGTAATATTTTGAAACAAATAACGGATATTTTTGTTCACTTGAAAAAACTTACCAATATAAATGAATATAAGGTCCTTTACAGAAATACACAATATTATGGGATTAATTTTCAAAAATTAATGATATCATTTCACTTTATAAATATAACAATATTTTTCAAATATAACATATATAAACTCCAAATTTTATTTATACACATGTATGTACATCTATATACAATTTTGACTATAATTGTTGTAATTCTATAGATCTTTATTACTAACATTATGTTTATCATAATTATCATTACGCCAACAACAAAAAGAACATCAACGACAAAAAGTTGTAATCAACACTTCTTCTTCATTAGAAAAAAGAAAAATGGGTTAATAACAATCCAAAACCCATAAATGTATCAAACTGAAATAATTTTAATACATTGAATGACTCAATTTTTGGGTAGGAAAAACGCATTAATTTATTACGGTGTTGCGCCCTATTTTGGCACTAGGTCAAAATAGTTTACAACTTTCGGGACTCTTTTGGGTAAAGAATGGAGTCGCCACCTAACAATTCTAAGGTAGGACACCTAATCAAATTAAAAAAATGCTTGCTTAACTCCGATTATGGTCTACGAAACATGTGAGAATCTAGGCAAGGATTCAAATTATCTAAAGGGAAGGTGTTAGGCACCCTTCAAGATCCGCTAAATGAAAGCGGTTCCACGTCGGACTTGACTTAATAAATTAAGGGGTTGTGAGAATGGCTAACTTGAAACAAATATTTATTAATAAATAGATAAATGGATATTCATTCCTAAGTAAATAAATAATTCTACAAACAATTAATTATTCTACAGAGAATTCCTATAGACATGCAAATATCTAAGGAACGGGGCTAGAGAAAAGGTTTAGAAGAACCCGGGAAAAGGAAAACTCGGAAGGGGCCTTATATTTCCTAAAGTTCCAAAAGTTTTCATTTCTTGAAAGCTTGAGCCCGAACTATACCCCAAATGACTCCAGCGCCAATAAGCCATCCTCCTTTGTGAGTTTTATCCAACTCGTTCCCAAGTTGTTTCCATGCCAAAATAAATAGAGGATAAGGATTAGCAATCATATAAGTGAAAGAAAACCACTAAACTGGTCATGGGAAATAAATGGACAGAACAAACAAACGAAACAAAGAATCAAATTGGCTAAGATATAGCAGACGCTAATCATGACCAAATAACAAGGCGCTTAGCTTAGTTATTTCAATCACCAGTTCCCTAAACTTAAATAGGAACAAGTCAAACTTCAGGAAAGCAATTTGAACATTCACAAAGATGCCCGCTCAGGACATGCTTCAGATAAATAGGCAAGGGATATTACCTGGGGTACTTTAATTAAACAGAACTTTTCAACTTTTAAAGAAAGCTATATGAAAGACTGCACTATATGGGTTTTAACACACAAAGATTAATTTTTAAACACATGAAGGAGTGGACAGATTATCCAACCTTAGAACTAACAAGATTTTCATATTAACAACAGGCGCATGTTCACAAAATGAAAAAAAATAACAGGCTGCTATCAACAAGAATAAGCTCAAGAATATAGTCAAGAACTAATTTTGCAATTAAAATCTGAAGCAGGAATCAATTACTAACTAAGAACACAAAGTAGGCCATGTTAAACTTACTAATTTTACACACACAACCAGCTTCTAATTACATATTATGAAAAATACTGAACATCTATTCTTTAGGCTAAATATAGTCAAACTTGAGTTATTGTTAGCCAGGAAAGCTTTGATCTTTTATTCACATGAAACAACTGAGGGTATATGACATGAAATACCAAAGAAGGAGAACTAGCAGACCTTACACAAATACTCTTTCGAGTGATAAAACCAATCAAGTTGACAAAGTCAAAATCTTTATAAATGAAATCAACAGCAAATTAACATTCCTTCTACCATAGCTCATAAAGTGACATATAAGATTTTTGTAGTAAAGCTTCAATCTTTATAAAGAAAATCTTAGAACAAATCTGCTCTTTCTTTCTTGACAATATAAAGAAAATGCTTCTTAAAGTGAGATCCTTTCAGAATAAATGTAAGACACTCTTCAAGATAACTATTTCAGCTTTGTTTATTTTTTTAAAAAAAAAAGCAATTACCAATCAGCTTTGTTTTTTAAAAAATATAAAATAAAATTACCAACTATACTAAAGGAAATACAAATAGAAAATAACAAGATAAGAATATTAACCCTTATTAACTGTTCATTATAAATTATACTCATACTTTAAGATCAAGCCAAGATTCAATTTTAACTTGAGGAAATGAACAATATAAAGAAAATTTATACTTTTAACATATGAAAGGAGATATCCAGGAATACTTTCATGAACAAGCCACATGGGTAAGGCATAAATGGATTAATCAGAACCAAAATGGTCATGCTCACACTCTGAAAATGCTAATACTCTTCTATGTCACAACTTAACTCAAAAATCAAGACTTTCTAATTAATAGATAAACTTTATCTTAAACTAGGGAGAGATAACCACAATGAGCGAAAAGATTCAAACTTTACTTTCAACTAAATATGACAATAACCACAAGAATTCAATTTCCGTACTCATATTTAAAGACGCGAGCGCACGAGTTGATTCTGGAACTTCAACTCCATCACAACTAAAAGAAACACCCAAAATATGATTTTAACATAATCACACTAAAATGTGGAAAAAGATTAAAGTTTTCTCTAACTACATCATACCAGACTTCAACCATTTTAGTTCATGGCTAAATGAACTCAATAAGCAAGCTACCAGAAAAGAGAAAAACATCTAATTTCTATGATAGAAAATAACAAAAGGGAACATGTTTATGGTAAACCAAGAACTCAAACCTTTTAAGACAAGGAACTCAATCTAACAGAGTGTTGTTAATAACTACGCAACATGTCAAATTAAAGGAAATGGGTAAAAGATTTAATACTTAAACTAATTCACAAACCTGCTTAATAAAGGGAAAAATAGGATTCTAACTTATTTATAAGATCTATAGCCAAGAGACTACCAAAGTTAATCCGATAGCCACTAAGAAAATTTTATATGCTAAATATCCAGACACAACGACCTCTAGAAAATCGCTCAAATATGCAGTCCAAAGAGGGAACGGTAAAGAATTATCCTAACATGTTGCATTTTCAAGCAAGTATATTAATGGAAAAGAAGAGTTGAGGTGAGGTTATTACCTGCTGCAGAGTAGTGAATGGGGCGAGGGATCCGACGAGTATCAACCACTCGACTCAAGAATGGGAACCAAATGACTCTTTCGAAACTCTTTTCCTTTTATTAGAAATAAAGTTGATCTTTTAACTCAAATTTTATCTCTTAATGGCGTATAGAATCAAGACACAAAGATGCAGGTTTGTAACATTTTGAAGGAAAGACTTCCCATGCTATCAACTCAATGAAGTTTAAAAATCTAGATTGAACTTAATTTATTATGGAAAAAAGACTAACTAAAGACAGGAATAATGTATTGAAAAATGCTTTAATGAATTCAACCCATAATCACTTTATCTTAAGAACATCCTGCTATTATTCTTAGGAGCAAACAAAGTTCAAACACTAACTTAATGGGAACAGGGTACTAGCTACAGGAAACAGATCATTGGCATGCTAAACTTGAGATAAAATACTTTCTTTTGTTTTGGAAAGGAAGGCTCAGATCTGTATTCAAATTAGGCAAGAATTTCAAGTTCGCCATGGCTGCAAAAATCGCCTTGCCAAGATACGGCACTTAGAAGTTCGCCATGGCTGCGAAAATTGCCTCGCCAGGATACGGTACTTAAAAGTTCTCGCCTTAATTTGACAATCTAAAAATTTCGTCATCGCCCAATTATATTTTTTATCAAAAAGTAAAGGGGCAGCAGCTGCGTAAAAAGGTAAATGGCTAAAGAATGTCATCCACCAAGTATAGTATCATGTTCAAAATTGTTTGGTCCAACAAGACCTAGCAAGAAACAACCAGGGGATTAACCAACATAAATAGCCATTTACCAGAAAGCACAATTTGCTCAAAATTGTGGTCTCACAACAAAATTACAGGCCATCAAGTGTAGTATCTAGTTCAAATCAGTTTTACCAAGCTACACCTCAAGTGCAATATTCTTTTTAAATTAGTATATGTCTAGCAAGAACAACCTTAGCAAAGCCTCAGAAATGGATGAAAGACTCATAGGCCAAAGGTGTAGGTGTTGTTCAACATCAGTTCATTTCCTAGCATAAAATGCAGCCTTACAGGTCAAGTATAGTATTGGTTCAAATCAGCATCCTAACAGAATCATCTCAAGCGGAGAAGGAACTCACGGAATTAACCAGACCACAGGTTAAGCAAGCATAGTATCTTATTCAGAATTTCAGCATGTTCCACTCAATGAACCAGCAAGAACAAGCATTATAGAGAGTATTTCCATGATGGAAATAGCCATAAAGAATACCACAGCGATACCGAGTCAAAAAATATAAATAAGCTGCCATGCTGATAACACTCAATGCCATATAAAGCAGAGAAAATCGATGGTGTGCAGCTTATTATTGTTGTCGAGGCTCGAATTTTGAAATGGCCAAACGTCATGGCTGCGATTGGTTGCTCGAGGCCGTCCAAATTGCCATGCCAAATGAGGAATCCCAGAATGTTATCTTATGGGGAAAACAATTATCGTCATTGCCTCTTTTCTTTTCGCGCAGTAGTACAACAGTAACAGAGGTAGCAATAGCGGACAACAAAGTAGTCTTACGAAATTGTGATAACTGGCTAAGTGTAGTGCTCTGTTCAAATCAGTTCATGCGCCCAGCCAACATACTACTGGAAGATGTCGGATCTGAGCTAAGAACAACGACCAAAGTGTAGGCTTGATGATGGTTGAGGCTCAGAATTAATTGAATTGCAGCCTTGACAAGAAAACTCTTCGCCCTGCCAAGATATGACTCCTCGTATTTCTCGCCTTGCTATTTTATAACTATTCATCGTCATTGCCTATTTTAATGTATTTATTCATCATTGCCTTGGACAGGACAGTGGAATAGCAGCAAAATTGGAACAGCAGCGAGAACAGTAGTTTTGCTTTAGAAAACAAGGTTCAGATATGTTCTTTTCAAATTTAGGCAAGGAACTTCGAGGTTTCCATGGCTGCAAAATTCGCCTCGCCAAGATACAACAACCCGTGATTCCTTGGCCTAATTTAACAATATAGAAATATCGTCATTGTGCAGAACATATTCTTTTTGTCAAGAAACAAGGAGGGTATAGTAGCAGCAGCAAAACACTAGAGAGGAAACAACACCAGTAGGAGGCAATGGCCTCAAAAAGTTGGTCAATAATATCAGATTTTCCGAACATAAGAACCAGCAAAACATCACAAATACAAGTCAAGGCAGAGATAAACTAAGAGAGAAAAATATTGTTGTTTTAATGAGGGAGGCTCGGGATATTGAAATAGGCAAACGCCATGGCTGCAATTGGTTGCTCAAGGCCATCCAAATTGCCATGCCAAATGACGAATCCAGAATTTGAATTTTTAAGAAAAACATGTATCGTCATTCCATTGTGTATTCTCTCAGGACAGCACAAAAACAGTAACTACTGACTGTTATTTCTTGAAGAAATGTGCATATAACCGCTGCAGCAGCATCACAAAAAGCCAAACCAATAACCAAGTGAAACAATGATCGACAACACGACTTTAATCAAAAAGTGATCAAGTGTAGTATCGTTCGAATCAACATCAAAGCCCTTTACTTGGAACAGCCATAACAGTAGAACAACGGTAGCAATCAACTCTAAACAAAAGGGCTTCGATAATTGTTATCAGCACAAGAAGAGGCGACTACAGTATCAAGAGTCAACAAGGCTGACATGATAAAAGCAAAGCAGCAACAAGGCCACAAAAAATTTAAAATGCATAGCAATAACGAGCAAGATAAAGGAACGAGTGTACTCGAGCAGAACGACAGTGTATAAGGGGAAGCAGCGGTAAAATGACATAGCTAACAAGGTAAAAGTGGCAACACCAACAGCAACCAAAAGAAGGGAAGAAAAGGAGGGATGACTGCCAAGGCTATGACGAGCTTAGTCCACTGCTCCATCTTCTTCTTTTATTCTCTCTTTTAAGCTCTGCTCCAATTCCCTCAGAAAATCTCCAACTTTATCTCTAAAATCTTCCCATTTTTTCCATTTCTGCAGGGTTCTCCCTTTTCTAACAATGTTCCAGCTAGAGTCCAAATCAGTTTTCAGAGGTGTGAAACTGGAAAAATCCTCCACCATAGTATCCCTAATGACTATCTTTTCCTCTCAACTTCAAATCACCTGAGAGCTCCCCAACAAAAATGAGAGCGGGAATAGATGCCCCCCCCCCCCCTTTTGCTAATGAAGATCTAAACGTTGGTATATGTATGTTTTGCAAGGGTAGGCCATAAATGAGTCTAAATTTCATATCTAGTCCCTTATTTAGAAATAGCTAGTCGCTCTAACTAATTTCTCAATTAATTTAAAGACCTTTCAATTAAATAAATGCTCATAAATATTTTGCATGTTGTAGGTAATACAAAGCCGAAAGTGTCAAATTGCAAATATAGAAAAACTATGCAAAAAATAGCCATATAGCGGCAAAACTTCAAACTTAACAATTTCTTTTGTAAAAGGGATATTTTTGGCTTTATATTCACAAAACAAGCTACATTTTGAGATTTGTATAAAAAGAAAGCGTTAGTAAATTAATTTCAAAAATATCGGGCTAAAATTGTGAAATGACTTCGGTCAGTCGTTTCGGAAGTTAGGACTCCAATTGGCGGGCCGATAATTTTAAAATACTCGTAATGTCCATTAGGACATGTCTGTAAAATTTGAGTTAAATCAGACCTCGTTTGGTACGTATCGGAAGAAGATTTCAGTTTCTATTGTCGATAAATATTAAAAAGAGATTTTCGAGCTCGATTTTGGCGAATAAGCTTTGATTCGAAATCCGAAAGCGCCGTTAGGTTCGTATGATTATTTCTGACTTTTGTGCTTTTTCGAAAGTGAATTTCAAGATTGTTCGGCTAGCTTCCGCTAAAATGCCGAAAATTAAATAATTTGACCTTTCACATCTCTTCACTACTACAAGTATGTAACAAGATCGTTGCTTAATGCTTCTACGTACTTCATTTAACATTCGAGGACGAATGTTCCTAACGAGGGAAGATTGTTACACCCCGTATGTCTAAAGTAACGTATATCATTCTAATGATATGTTAAGAATGATTTAAGTGAGTTTAAAGTTATAATATGATCATATATGATGTTTATATATTGAATATAAAGTTTGGGAAAAATCGGATTTAAGTTGCGGAAAAACCGACTAAGGAATTGCCTTGTAACGAAGGTTTTTCATCAATTAATTCTGTGTGTTATATGAGGTCTTTTGGGGACATATCATATACCAAATTGAAGGTCTTGGAGTGTAGTTTCCAATACATTTTATGGTTTGTTCATACAATGTCTGGAAAAAAGATATAAGCATCAGAAGTCAGGCCAGAAAAAGGGACATAAGCGCAAAAGAGGACTAAAACTGAAATGTTTAGATTATAAAAGGGAAAAGCCATCCTCATCTCGTCATTTTGCAGAAATATCAAGAGAGAAACAGTTCCTCCATGAGTCTTGAAACATTTTTTATGATTTTGAAGGATGGACGTCAATCTTAACTCGAAATTGAAGGCAAATTGCGTCAAAATGCTCTACGCGATTAAGGTAACGTTATGCTACCTTCAATTTCGTCTATAGCTTGAGTTTTAGAATTACTTCATGGTTAAGTAAAGTGCTTAAATGATGTATTATAGTTTGTTTAAGCTTTAGAAGGTGTGGAATTCAAAGGAAACAAGGTTTAGAAGCAAGAAACATCAAAGGTATGAAAGGCTAACCTTTCTTTTGGCAAGGCATGAATCTTGTAGCTTTTGAAGCTTTTCTTAGTTCCAAATATTGATGATTCTTGTGGGGAACTTGTATGGCATAAATGTGACAGTGTATGTGCTTAATTTGGTACTAAGAACCACGGTGAAAGATGTCCAAAACAGTAGCACAAAATGTTTCAAAATCTGGGAAATTGTTTTTATCTTTGGACAGTTGTTAGTATATTGATCATAACTCCTTATACAAAATTGATATTTAGATTATTTAAGAATCCACAGAGCTCTAAGACATATATCTAAAACTTTCATGAAGATCATGAAGTCTATATCTTTGATCTACACTCTGAAAATTAGATCGAAAGGCAGGACAGTGGTGATGTCCAGACATTCTCTCTACAGATTTGTTATGTCATCCAGTCGTCTCATCTTGTTATCCATTTAACATGTTTATGATATCAGTTTATCCGGGTATCATTTCCCGTGTGTAGTATAGTGCTGGTTCTATTTTTGCGGATCATCCGGTTTCAGAGGAAACTCTGCCGAAATTTTTATAAAAATCAAATAGTTAGACAAATTCTGAGTTCTAGGTTGTGTCTATAATTCTATCCAAAGTTTTCTTCTCACTCCTTTGAGTCCATATCTATTGTTGCCACATGTGTTATGCCTCATACATGCTTATACTTATATTGTGATCATGTTATGTGTGATTTGGAGTCCCCATAGAGGTTGGACATTGGACACACAGTCCGGTCGCGTAGGTATCAGGTTCTTAACGGGATTGCCCTAAGATGTGAGGAATGAAGTCCTTAGCCTAATTTGATATATTTTTCTACTTATTGAATAGAGTGGGATCGTTTGACAATGAAACCTAAGGATAAAGCGGTTGTTGATTAGCAGTGCTAACTTTTGGAAGAGGTAAGTGTTTATATCCATTTTTTTGAAGGCACCTGGCCTCGTGGATTTTCTACCACGTGTTCCTTACGTGTGTAGCTGCCGATAGGCGTACTCATTGCGCCTTAGCTTTGAATTTACATTGTATAATATGTGTTATGCCCTGTTGTTGGTATTGCATTGAGCATATGAGCATTGCACTCTGGTATTGAGCATTGCATATACTTCCCGGTTGGCGATGAGAGTCCCGCACCGGTGAAGGATCATTATTGCATATACTTCCCGGTTGGCGATGAGAGTCCAGCACCGGTGAAGGGTCATTATTGCATATACTTCCCGGTAATCGATGAGAGTCCCGGGCCGGTGAAGGGTCATCATTGCGTATACTTTCGGTAATCGATGAGAGTCCCGAGCCGGTGAAGGGTCATTATTGCATATATCTCCTGGTAGACGATGAGAGTCCCGCGCCGGAGATAGGTATCAGGCATATGTAACTGCATTGCATAGTACCGCATTCATCCCACTTCATTGAACCGCATACTGACTATGGTATGTATTGTGTTGTGTTTTATGTATGCGGTATGTATACTATGTCGTGGACATATCTCAGTTTGTCTATATATTTTTTGTTCGCATTTTGGGTTGCGGGGATCGGGTTGCACGCCGCAACGGTATAAATGTATGGATCGGGTTGCACGCCGCAACGGTATAAATGTGTGGATCGGGTTGCACGCCGCAACGGTATGAATATGTGAATCGGGTTGCATGCCGCAACGGTATAAATATATGGATAAGGTTGCACGCCGCGACAGTATGAATATATGGATCGGGTTGCACGCCGCAACAGGATGAATATATGATCGGGTTGCATGCCGCGACAGGATGTATTTCTGATTGTTGATATGTTCGGAATACCTATATGTTCTGGCTATCTTAAGTTCCTGGTTGTTAATGAATTTATGATTCCATATGTGTTTCCAGTTATTATCTGGCTCTGCCTTTTTATAATTTAAATAAGAGGAATTTGATTCATCTGTTTCTTTTCTCCTTGGCTAGCTATCCTATTCTTTGAGGTGGCTAGTCTGCCCCACTTATTGAGTCCTTTTGACTCACCCTTGTTTGTTGTTTGTTTTTGTCTATCTATTTCGTTTCGGCAGGTTCGCTCCAGGATTGAGTTCGCCACGTTGTGGAGGAGCCAAGACGACTTCAGCTGTCAGGGTGAGCCAGCTTTTATTCAGGATGGCCACCAGATTATTGGCTATTATTTCAATTGCATTTTGCTCCCTTCAGGAGGTATCTGTCTTCTTTTGTACTCTTAGATGTCTAGTCTGAATAGCCCTAAACCTAGTATTGGGTAGTCAGCTGTAATTTTTTTTGTACAGCTTAGAGGTATCAGTATGTCAATGTTTTTTTTTTTAAGTCTTGTTCTTATTTATGAATTGAATTATATTTATTTTCCTAATTTAATTGGTAAGGGTTCGCCCGATGGGTCTAGGGGAGGATGTCGGGTGCCTGCACGGCCTAGCCGGATTCCGGGTCGTGTCAAATTGGGTGTCAACATACGGTATATTCGAGCAATGTCATCGTCCATGTCAAATAGACTTTCTTCAAAGATTACTACTTCAACTAACTTAAAAATTCCACCATATGCAACTACACAACCAAATTAGTTTAGTTACCCGATTTTTTGATTTACACCAAAGTTTCTAGAAAAAAAAATAATTCGGCCAAACAAACAAATTTAACAACTGCAGCAACGACAATAGCTGCATAAGAACAACATCAGTAGCTGCGAAAAACAATGTTGAACAAGTACTTGGTGGCCTAAATTTTCAAAAAAAACAAGTACACCAATAACAACAACAATAACAACAACTAAGAAATTTTAAATATTAAAAAACAATAAAGCATACTAGATTCTAGTTCCATCATTGTTCTGATTTTTCACCAGAAATTGATACTTCAGTATCGAGGAGTGACTTCAATTTTCTTCCGAAGTCATTTAATTGAACCACTATGAGGGGATCATGATTAGAAATTATAGAATTTCTAAAAAATGAATTTGATAGGTTTAGGGTTAAGACTGCAAAAGAATTGACATAGAGTTAAGGTGATTCCTAATTGAAGTATCAATCTTGCTTTCGAAAATTGAATTAGTCCATTGTTTAACCTAGATCCGATTTTAAGCCAATTAACAATTAAATTTGTATTTGCGGAGTCACGATCAATAGTTGAGATTAAGAATTTCAACGGTGAATCAAATGATATCAATATAGAGCGTTAAAAGTAAAGTATAAACGAAAGCAAAGAGAGGCAAACGTATCGTATCCTTCGTCTCCGGGGAGAGTTGGTCGATATCCGCCACACTTTAGATGATCCAATCGCTAAAATAGTAATTGAAATATGAACAAAGAGTATATCTGAATGAAAGAGAGAGAGTATTCTTATTGATAATGTAGACAAGAAGTAAAAGTTATCACAATTGGTTAAGGTAAATGCTATTTATAGGCCTGTAAGGCGCCCGTTGGGATTGTAGTAACCGTTGCGCGTGGAACCGTCTGGATAAGTAACTGCTAGGCACCTATTCAGCGAAGTTGTAACCGCTGGGCTGTAATGATTGCCTTAACGACCATTTAATGAATGATCGCGTACAATAATGCTAATAACTGCTCATTTAAACTATGTTGACTGTTGAGATGTTCCGTAACTTCCTTGGGTCTGCCCGTGGGAAATATCTGTCCGGTGAATGTCTGTCCGTTGAAACGTCAGTTCGCGCCACGTGGAAGACACGTGTCATCCTTCAAAGTCCAGTCAGTTTTTATCCAATACAGATAGTCCCCACACTTCTCGGGCAGAGTATCTGTCCGAGGAGTGGATAAGAGCTTTGGCGGGAGTTTTTGCGAACTTTTTGTCTCCATATAATGTAACTTGATGACGTATGAATCTTATCAGATAAGTGACAAGCCCTTATGTCGTGCGCATTAAATGCGTCGTATAAAAAAGTAACTGCAGCTGGCACGCCTGTGGAACCGCAGTTTACTCTGAAGTGACTACTGCGTATCCCAAGGGTAAAAGCAAGGATTTTAACCGCCTCAACCACGTGCACACGTCGTCTGTTGATTGCGAGGTGACCGCTGCTCTTTAGAATAATGATGGCGCTATAAAGTTTTGATTAACCCTATTTCCTCCTTTGACGGCCAGATCTGGTCGTAGTTTCTCCGATAACCTCCACGTGTCTTCGACAGAAGTTGGGGATCTGAATCTTGGTTCCTATAAATAGGGATTCACTTGATGAGAAACTTTTTACTTGCTTTTATTTCCTCTGTGTTGTTCTTTGAAAACCTCTGAATTAGCTCTTGAGTTCTTCTTGATAACTTCATCCTTTTGCCTGAAATCATGGCTTCAAGATCTAGAAAAAATTAGAGTACCGATATTGCTGGTAGTTCCACGGCGGCCACTCCTAGGCCGCGGGCTACTCAAGCCACTGCTGCGGAAATAATCCCCAAGAAATGGGGTGAACTTGAGGCAGACTGTAATATTAAGTCCTTTCATAACAGGGAGGGAGATACGCGCAACTGGCCGGCGTATAGGTTTAAGTCGGGGATCACGAAGGAGGTTATCCCTCATGTGAGGGTGGACTGCAACTGGGGCGATGAAGTCCCTCTCTTGCCGGTCTCTGAGGGAGAGAACATTACTTCCCACAGAGCTGGGTGGACAGCTATGGGCACCTACCCTTTCACAGTGGGATGTAGGTTGCCCTTGCACCCTGTGCTGGAGAGGCTTTGCAGGGAGTACCTTCTCTGCCCGGGGCAATTGAGCCCCAATATATATAGGATAGCTACACTTTTAGATTGGTTTGCGACAGAAACCGATCAATCTTTTGACTACAAGCATTTTATTTCTTTGTATAGTGTTCAGATTTTCAAAGATGGCTATGTAAATGTCAGGATGCGCGGAAGCAAAGGCTTGGTGCGCAGTTCTGAGGATACCGGTGACCGAGGCTGGGTGCACCGGTATCTGTTCGTGCGCTCCTCGGCCTTGACTTTTGAATAAGACGCGTAAGTCCCCGAGTTTTTTTTTATTATATATATATATATACATTCTCCTTCCTTCTTCCTTTAATCTTCGTTCAATTTCTTCGCGCAGCGGCCAAGCAACCCTACGACGGGTTCATATCTGTTGATGAACTGACGGCGTTGGTTGAGCCGATTTTGGAGAAATTCGGACCAGAGAAAAGAGAGTGGGCGTACTTCGCTGCTCTAAAAAGTTTGACTGTGAAACACCACGATGAGAATATTTCTGTCTCTCTGAAAATTCTTCTTTCTTGAACCCTCCTCATGTGTGACCGTTTCATCTTTGTTGAAGTTTTGGGCACTTCGGGAGATTTCTTTCTCGCGCCTCCCCAAGACAGACCTACCAAACCTGTTGCTGACCCAGCTGCTGAGGCTGAGGCTATACTAGCTTCGGTAGGTGCTCTGCGCAACAGGGATGGGGGTGAAGAACTTTTGTCCGATGGACTAGGCTCCTTGAAGAGGAATAAAAGGAGCCAAGGAGAGGGTGGAGCACAGAAGAAATCTGCTCGTAAGGCTTCCGTGACTACCAAGCAACCCTCATCAGCTGATGGCGATCTTTCTCCTAGGGCCAGCGTCCCGGAGCCTATGGAAGCGAATGCCGAGGCTGCTGCTGAAGTCCCCGAGTCCGTGCGGGGAGAGGGTCTAGCCAAGGAGGTCATCTATCTTTCGGACACTGAAGTCGAAGTGGATGCTCCCCTTGGGCGAAGACCTCATCTTCGTAGTGACAGAAGAAAGGCCGAGGAGGAAGCCGTCCGTACTCCGCAGAGGAGTCCCCGAGTTGGTGACGGGGAGGAGGCAGGTCCTTCTCGTGTGGACAACGGAAAGAAGAAGGTGGATGAAGAAGAAGTGAAGGAAGAAGCCAGGGAAGAGGTTCCCCAAGAGAGTAGCCGAGGTCCTCGTGTTTTTCGTTTTGAGGATCTGGAGAATGTGGCTACTGAGGGGGCGACTCCAGTTGGTCTTCGTGAATGTGAGACAATTAATCCTGGGGCTGAAAATGACTCTAACCTCTCGTCGTCGAGGTTTGTCTGGCGATCAGTCGTCAGTGGGCGGACAGATTTGAAGGATATCAGGGGTATCCGTTACAAGTTCGGGCCGAATTACCCTTCCGATCAGGCTTGGGAACCCAAGTACTGTGAGAGGAAGCACACTTTGAAACTTGCCCCTGATGTCAACTTCATAACTGGGCCAAGCGGTTTGGCTAAGGTGGTCTCCTCACTTATCGGTCCCCGTGAAGAGTGGGTACTGAGGGAGCTGAGCGATGAGGAATTAGCCTTTCAGATTGCTGCTGATTCCGCCCGAGTAAGTATTTTTCGTTTTTATGTTGGAAGTAACTTTAGCCTCGGATCCTTAACCTTAGCTTGTTTCATTCTTTTTTTTTTTTAGTCAAGCATGCTGGCTGCCGAGCTTATGTTTCGTTCCAGGATTAATAATGTCGATTAGGTGGTAGAGGTAAAGAAAGAACTGCTGGAAGCTCTGAAGGACAACAAAACTCTGGTTGAGCTGTGTGGTTTCCTTGGTAGAGAAGTTAATCGGTTAACTGATGTTAACAATGATCGTCTTGAGCAAATCAATGCTCTAACCAGGGAAAAGGACCTTCTTTCCGAGGAGAAAGAAGGGTTCGCACGCTCTATCCAGGGCTTGGAGAGACTGCTTGAAGAATGCCGCAATTGTTTGAATAGTGCTAATGACAACCGTGTATCTCTTGAGATGAATCTGCAGAGGGCAAATGAAGAATCAATCAAAGCCCGTTCTGATCTCCAAGCTGCCAAGGACCAGGTCGCTCAGTTAATGGGTGCTCAGACCGCATTAACCAAGGACTTGGCAAACTTGCGTGATCAGTCGGAAATCAAGGCCAACCTTGCGGCCCTTGAAGCCAAGCGTACATTGCTCGTGCAGATCTAGGCTGGACAAGTTGATGTCGAGGAGATGCTGCAGACGACAAAGAGCGCTGTTCGAAGAATACACCAAGCGTTGGGTCTTTCCCTCAAAGAGTCTGAAGGCGATGATGATGATGATGATGGAGATGAAGATGAGGATTCAGGGAATGACGACAGGACTGACGGAGCTGGTCCGTTGAGTCCTGGTCATGGCCCTTCAAGCTAATGCTCTTTTTCCTTAATTGATGTATTTTTATTTTGTCTGGCGAGAGCCGGACTTGCTTGTTTGGTGGACGGAAGTCTAACAAAGACTTTCTGGTCCTTGGCCGGTTTGTTTGGCCTTTTGAACACACTGCAAATTTTCGTCAGCCGTATTCGGCATTTTATCAATTTACAGTTTAATGTACATATGCTGCTTTAGAACTATTCAGTGACTATATTTAGTTTGAATTCTTGATCTTTTTATATGCATACGCTGTGGCTTTCGTGCCTTATGATTGGGAGTTACTTTTCTTGAATCTTGAACTTTATTAAGTTCGTATTTTCACAAGTCTGCGTGAATATTTTTAACTTAGCCTTTCATTAGGAAAGGGTCGTAAGTTGTAAGTAGTTTGACCGAGTTGTGGTCGTTAGAGTTTTGGCCAAATCCTTGCTCTATGCGTATAACTTTGCTTATCGTTTTGATAATCGAAAGTTGTTGCATGGCATTGTAGGTTGGCTCTGGCCGAGTTGTTGGCCTTGTGAACGACTTCTCTTATTTTCGTGGAAGCCTTGCCACACGAGGGTTTTGTTTTGTGAATGACTTCTCTTATTTGCCGTGGAAGTCTTATCACGCAAAAGTTTTGAAAATTTGCTGCCTTTAGATAAGGTCTTTTGCCTGTATGAAGGTCTTATCTGTCCTACAGGGCCCTCACCACTCCCCTTGTTTTCATGTTAGAACACGTGAAGTGATAATATGAAAAGGGTTTTGTTTTGTGAATAACTTCTCTTATTTGCCGTGGAAGTCTTATCACGCAAAAGTTTTGAAAATTTGTTGCCTTTAGATAAGGTCTTTTGCCTGTATGAAGGTCTTATCTGGCCTACAGGGCCCTCACCACTCCCCTTGTTTTCATGTTAGAACACGTGAAGTGATAATATGAAAAGGGTTTTCGGTGAGTTGTACATTGAACACATATAACCAAACGAGGAGTGTGTCCGTTGTGGGATTCGAACCCACAGCCGCGAAGTTAAGAACTTCGACCTCTACCAGTTGAGCTAAACGGATCTGACCTTGTTCAGGTCGTTAGTACCATTTAGAGAGAATATATAATAAGAGTAAGAACTTTCATGTGAAGATAAAAAGATAAGTGTAGAGTAACTAACCGTTTTTATCACCTAGAAGTGATACCTTTTAAGGTGAACCACATTCCAACTGTTCGGGACAATCGAGCCATCTGGTCGTGCCAAGCGATAAGACCCCTTGCCGACCGAAGCGACCACTTTGTAGGGTCCTTCCCAGTTAGGGCCAAGCTTCCCCGAATTTGTTTCTTTTGTGCTCTGGGAAACCTTTCTGAGTACAAAGTCCCCGACTTGGAAGCTTCGCACACGCAGTCCCCGATTGTAGTATTTTTCGATTCGTTCTTTTTGGGCAACCACTCGTACGAGGGCCAGTTCTCTGCGTTCTTCAAGGAGATCCAGCTCTTCGGATAGGTTAACTGAGTTTGATTCCTCAGTGGCATGTGCATATCGCAGACTGGGTCCTCCTATCTCGACTGGGATCAGAGCGTCTGCACCATATACCAATGAGTAAGGAGTTTCCCCGGTACTCATTTTTACTGTGGTGCGGTAAGCCCACAATACTCCAGGTAGCTCTTCTACCCAACATCCCTTTGCCTGCTCGAGGCGTTTTTTAAGAGATTCAACAATGATTTTATTGGTAGATTCGGCCTGCCCATTGGAAACAGGATGATACGGAGAAGAAATGATTCTCTTAATGTATAAATCGTCAAGGAACCTAGTCACTTTCTGGCCGACGAACTGCGGGCCATTATCCATGACTATTTCCTTAGGTGCTCCAAAACGACATATGACAAAGCGCCAGAGAAAATCGACAACCTCTGTTTGCCGTATCTTCGAATATGCTGCTGCTTCGACCCACTTTGTGAAATAATCAGTGATGATCAGTAAGAAACACATCCCCCATGGTGCCGTGGGAAGAGGACCAACAATGTCCATTCCCCATTTCATGAAGGGCCACGGGGAGATTATTGAATGCAACGGTTCGGCTGGCTGATGAAGAAGATGGGCAAACCTCTGGCATTTGTCACATTTCTTGACAAACTCATTTGCATCTTTCTCCATTTTGTCCCAATAATAACCTGCACGTATCAACTTCCGGGTTAATGCCTTACCTCCGGAATGATTTCCGCAACAGCCTTCGTGGACTTCTCTCATCACATAATTAGTCTGATTTGGTCCAAGACATTTTGCGAGGGCTCCTGCGAACATCCTCCGGTACAGTTCGCCATTGAGAATGGTGTATCAGGCAGCTTTTACTCGGAGTTTACGAGCAGCCTTTGCATCTGCGGGCAGAGTCCCGTGGATAAGATAATTCGTTATCTCATTCCTCCAGTCCCAGGTAGTGCTGACGGCGTTGACTTCAAACTTTTCCCTGTCCACGGTTGTGTAGAGAAGTTGAACAATAGCTGAAGAGTTGGCTGCCCCTACTTCTGCAACCGATCCCATGTTTGCAAGAGCATCAGCTTCGTGATTCTCTTCCCGTGGAATCTGAATTGCTTCCCAGTCGTCGAACTGTGCCAAGAGTTCTTTCACTCGGCCGAGGTACGCCTGCATCCTGGGTTCTCGTACGACGAAACCTCCATTGATCTGATTGATCACTAACTGAGAATCGCTTTTTAGCTTGACTATGGTTGCCCCATAGTTCCGTGCCAACTCTAATCCTGCAATAACGGCCTCATATTCGGCCTCATTGTTAGTGATGAAGGGACATTTGATAGCTTGCCTTACCGTCTCTCCGGATGGAGCAACGAGGACCAGTCCGAGTCCTGACCCTTTTACACTCGAGGAACCGTCTGTATGGAGGATCCAGGTACTCGGAGCCTGCCCTGCATAGAGAATGGCTTCTTTCTCTACCTCAGGATATATATTCATGTTGAAGTCTGCCACGAAGTCTGCCAAGACTTGTGACTTTATCGCTACCCTGGGCTGGTAAGTGATATCAAATTCAGATAATTCTATAGCCCATTTCACCAATCTTCCTGAAAATTCTGGTTTGTGCAGGACATTTCGTAAAGGAAAAGTAGTAACCACAACTATCGAATGACTTTGAAAGTATGGGCGTAATTTTCGAGCAGCAGTTACTAGAGCCAATGCCAATTTTTCTAAAGGTTGATAGCGGGTTTCGGCATCAATTAGAGCTATGCTAACATAATAGATAGGAAGTTGTTTACCTTTTTCTTCTCGATCTAGTACAGCGCTTACCGATGACTCTGAGACTGCCAGATAGATTAGCAGCTGCTCACCTTCCACAGGTGCGGTAAGTAGTGGAGGATTGGATAGATATTTCTTTAGATCCCTCAATGCCTGCTGACATTCGGGAGTCCATTCGAACTCCTTATTTTGCTTTAAGACATCGAAGAAACTTTTGCAACGATCAGATGACCGGGAAATGAATCTGCGTAGAGCTGCTACTCTCCCCGTTAGTCTCATGACCTCTTTCTTATCGCGAAGTACATCTGGGATTGATTCAATAGCTTTAATCTGAACGGGATTGACTTCAATGCCTCGCTGAAAAACAATGAACCCCAGAAATTTTCCCGATCCAACTCTGAAAGCGCATTTCTCTGGATTCAATTTCATGTTATACTGATCCAAAATTCGGAAAGCTTCTTTCAGATGTGCCAGATGGTCTTCTGCCCGTTTGGATTTTATCAGCATGTCGTCAATGTATACCTCCATAGTCTTTCCGATATGGTCATGGAACATTCGATTGACTAGACGCTGATAGGTTGCACCTTCATTTTTTAATCAAAATGGCATAACTTTATAACAATACGTACCTCGACAGGTTATGAATGCCGTTTTTTCCTGGTCTTCAGGGTCCATCAGTATCTGGTTGTATCCGGAGTACGCGTCGAGGAAGGTTAACACTTCGTGTCCGGCTGTTGCATCGATTAGCTGATCTATCCTGGGAAGAGGATATGAATCCTTCGGACAAGCTTTGTTCAGATCTGTGAAGTCAATGCAGACTCGCCACTTGCCGTTCTTTTTAGGTACGACAACCACGTTTGCTAACCAGTCTGGGTATTTGACTTCACGTACTGAACCGATCTTTAACAGCCGATCGACCTCGTCATTGATTACCTGGTTTCGGAAAGCTCCTTGCTGGCGCGTCTTCTGTTTCACCGGGCGGTGGTATGGATCAACGTGCAATCTGTGAGTAATGATGTCAGGAGAAATACCTGTCATATCTGCATGGGACCAGGTGAATGTTGTATGCCGCTCTTTGAGGAACCGTAGGATATCTCCCCGCAGGCGTTCGCTCAGCTCAGTCGCCAAATACACCTTTCGCTCTGGTTTATCAGCGAACAGCTCTTCGGGTTCCAGAGTTTCTACTGTTGGCATGTGGTTTTCTTTCTCATCCATCTTGGCGATAAACTCCGGGACTTCGTACTTAATCTCCTCAGGTGTAGTATTCGGCCCCGGGTGCTGTAATTGCTATTTGTTTTCCTCGGGTAGTTTGAGGGCTACCGAGTAACAATCTCGTGCAGTGCGTTGCTCTCCTCGGACTTCACGTATTCCCCACTCGGATGGGAACTTCAACACCTGATGATAGGTAGAAGGGGCGGCTTGTATGTCGTGGATCCAAGGTCTACCCAGAATGATGTTGTAGGCTAAATCCGCATTGACAACATGAAAAGTTGTCTCCTTTGCTACCCCCTCAGCCAAAGTCATCAAGGTGATCTCCCCGAGAGTCTTTTCGCTTGAATTGTTGAAACTGGAAAAAACTCGAGATACTGGAACAATCTTATCTGCTAGCTGCATTTCAATCACGACTCGTGACTGGATAATATTCGCAGAGCTGCCCGCATCGATGAGCACTCTCTTCACGTCGAACTCCGCCATGCGTAACGTTATGACTAACGCATCAGCATGCAGAAACTGTGATCCATCAGCATCGGATTCCTCAAAGGTGATTACTTCTTCTGACCGAGGACGCTTGTTGTTCGTAATGGATACCTTTGCATACTTCTTCGCTGTGAAGGTAACCGAATCTACCTTGATCCCACCCAAAATAACATTGACCGTTCGTTTCGGAGAGGATGCTCGCGGTGGACCAGGTTTGTTCTGCTGAGCCTTCGCGTGAGTTTGCTTTCCCTTCTCCGTCAGGAATTCCTTCAAGAATCCCTGTTTCAACAAATGAGCAATTTCGTACCTTAAAGCTTTGCAGTCTTCGGTGATGTGCCCATGGTCGCGGTGGAATTCACAATACAGGTCTTGATTTCGCTTGCTGGGATCAGTCTTCATGTCTTTTGGCCACTTGACTTTTTCTCCCATGTTTTTGAGTACTGCCATGACCTCCGTCATTTCAACGTTGAAGCTTGGCAGGCTTGGGACTCCATGGGGATTCGATTCAGAATTCTCCCTTCGAGATAGTACTCTATTGCTGTAGCGGCTGCGTCCCTTGGAATTGTTACGCGATTGGTCGAGGTACGGCTCATACCGTGTGCCTGACCTCTCCGTTTCTGCTTTTCCACCGGATCCGCTGTTGCGAGCCTGAGCCCTTCCCCGAGCACCTGTTCCAATCAGTTTATCTTCATCGATACGAACCTTGGAATTGTAACGATTGTAGACGTCTGACCAACTGGCTGCTGGAAACTCGCGAAGAGACTCGTAGAGCCTTCGTGTGGCCTCTGAGCTCCTAACATCCAAGCTGTTGGTGAACGCGATTGCTGCCCACCTATCGGGTACTTTGGGGAGCATCATACGTTCTCTCTGGAACCGATCCACGTACTTGCGAAGTGACTCGTCGGGTCTCTGCTTAATTTCAAAGATATCTTCTACCTGGGTCTCTGTCTTCTGAGCACCCGTGTGTGCCTTCACGAACAATTCAACCATTTCTGCGAAGGACCCAATGGAGTTGGGTGGCAACATTGAATACCATCGCAGGGCTCCATCTGCCAGGGTTTCTACGAACTTCTTCAATTGCACAGATTCGATCTCCTCGTCGGTGAGATCACTGGCCTTTATAAAATTGCTGAACATCATGAGGTGATCGTTGGGATCAGATGTTCCGCGATACCTTGGAATATTCGGCATTTTGAACGTTTTAGGTATCGCTTTTGGAGCTGCCTCCTTCTTCCAGGGCCGTTGTGAATAACGCTGGACGTCAACTTTCTTCAGCATAGGTGGGGCGCCTGGTATCTGATCGATTCTCTCGTGAAGAGACTTTTGAAGTGCTTCTTGGCTTTCTTTGAATTGTTTGGTGAGAGTTTCTACGACAAGGCTCATATCTGTAGGTGCCGTAGATCCTCCGTTCGGGTTCTGATTGGCCTGAGTCGTTGGATCTGCAGTACCACTACCGTTGTTGCGCTCTTCTCCTTGCCTTGAAGTATGTGAAGAGGGTGCATTGGGGTTAGGTGTTGCAGTGTCAGCCCTTGCAGTTGAAAGATTGCTTCTCCGGAGAGAGGTTAGTGCTTCGTTGATTCCCCAGTTTACTTCTGCCTGTTGCTGCATAAAATCAAAAAGTGTTTTCTGCAGGTTCCCTTGGCCAGGGGAGAGACTCCTATGTCGTCGTCTCCTCAGTGGAGTAGTACTCTGAGAGCGCCTACGCCTATATTGCCTGACCGGTCCTTGGGAAGATTGTTGCTGCCCATCGGACGAATAATCGGGAGAGTACTCAGGAGAATAACTAGGACTGCGTGAAGGGGTGTTTGCTTGTTGTCCGCCTATGATGGTTCGCTGGGAATTGCTTTCTGCCATGTTAGTTATGAAACAAAAAGATAGACGGAAATAGATATAATATCAAAGATAGACTCTTTAACCTACGAAAGCTATTGACCAGCTCCCACTGTGGTCGCCAAATTGTTTAACCTAGATCCGATTTTAGGCTAATTAACAATTAAATTTCTATTTGCGGAGTCACGATCAATAGTTGAGATTAAGAATTTCAACGGTGAATCAAATGATATCAATATAGAGCGTTAAAAGTAAAGTATAAACGAAAGAAAAGAGAGGCAAATGTAAAGTATCCTTCGTCTCCGGGGAGAGTTGGTCGATATCCGCCACACTTTAGATGATCCAATCGCTAAAATAGTAATTGAAATATGAACAAAGAGTATATCTGAACGAAAGAGAGAGAGTATTCTTATTGATAATGTAGACAAGAAGTAAAAGTTATCACAATTGGTTAAGGTAAACGCTATTTATAGGCCTGTAAGGCGCCCGTTGGGATTGTAGTAACCGTTGGGCGTGGAACTGTCTGGATAAGTAACTGCTAGGCACCTATTCAGCGAAGTTGTAACCGCTGGGCTGTAATGATTGCCTTAACGACCATTTAATGAATGATCGCGTACAATAATGCTAATAACTGCTCATTTAAACTATGTTGACTGTTGAGATGTTCCGTAACTTCCTTGGGTCTGCCCGTGGGAAATATCTGTCCGGTGAATGTCTGTCCGTTGAAACGTCAGTTCGCGCCACGTGGAAGACACGTGTCATCCTTCAAAGTCCAGTCAGTTTTTATCCAATACATCCATGATCACATGTGTATTGATTCATTTCCTTAACAAAAGACCAAAAACTCATAATGCGTCTTTTACCTAAGCTAAATTGCACAAATTCCATGATTTGAGGTCTTGGTGAGATAAGGGTCAAGAAATGAAAGAAGAGATTTCAAAAGGGTAACGGTTTCTTGGATCGAAAGGAATTACACGAAGAAGGAGGGGAAGGGGTTCTCTATTATAAAAAGCAGCAGGCGGGAGCAATTACTTGGATCTACTCCAATTTTTTATCATGCATCATTATTTACTATACGATATCATATTTATTTTAGAGAAAAAGGGTCAATAAAACCCTCGAACTATTAAAAATTGTAAACAGTAAAGGTGTGTTGGGAAAACTGACTGTCTTCTATTCATGAGTTTAGCAAATATATATATATACTATTACAATGGTTCCTAACTAAGGAAAGTAATAAAAGAAAATATTCTATAATTAATCCTACAATCTATACTACCATATTTACAACACTCCCCCTCAAGTTGGAGCATAGATGTTAATCATGCCCAACTTGTTACAAAGATAATCGACTCTTGTTCCATTCAACGCCTTTGTGAGCAAATCAGCAAGTTGTTCACCCGTCTTCACATAGCCAGTGGAGATCAAATTTCCCTCAATTTTCTCGCGAATGAAATGACAATCAACCTCAATATGCTTGGTTCTTTCATGATACACCGGATTTGAAGCGATATGGAGGGCAGCTTGATTATCACACCAAAGTTTAGCTGGAATATGATGCTTCAACCCAATTTCAGATAAGAGATGAAGTATCCACATAATCTCACAAGTGGACTGCGCCATAGCTCAATACTCAGATTCTGCACTGGAACGAGAAACAACATTTTGTTTCTTGCTTCTCCAAGATACCAAGTTTCCACCAACGAAGACACAATATCATGTAGTAGATCTTCTATCAATTTTAGACCCAGCCCAATCTGCATCTGCAAAACATTCGATACAAGAGTGTCCATTATTGCTATATAGTATGCCAAGTCCAGGTGCTCCTTTTAAGTAGCACACAATTTGCTCCAGAGCAGCCCAATGTTTCACTGTTGGTGCAGACATAAACTGGCTAACCACACTCACAGCAAAAGCAATATCTGGACGTGTCACAGTGAGATAGTTTAATTTTTCAACTAACCTCCTATATCTCTCAGGATTATCAAAGGGATCATCATCATTGTGCATGAGATGCACATTGGGAACCATTGGAGTACTGCACGGCTTGGCTGCCAGCTTTCCAGTTTCGGCAAGCAGATCAAGAACATATTTTCTTTGCGAAAGAAAAATTCCTTTCTTGCACCTAGAGACTTCTATTCCCAAGAAATATTTTAGCTGGCCCAAGTCTTTAGTGTGAAACCTAGCCTGCACGAACGACTTAAGCAAAGAGATCCCTGCATGATCATTTCCTGTAATGATAATATCATCAACATATACAACAAGGAGTATAATGCCAGCTGCTGACCGCCTATAGAAGACTGAGTGATCACACCTACTCTTTTTCAGCCCAAATTCCCGAACAACCATACTAAACTTGCCAAATCAAGCTCGAGGACTCTGCTTCAAGCCATACAATGACTTCTTCAAACGACAGACTTTTCCATACTCCCCCTGAGCAACAAAACCAGGTGGTTGCTCCACATAAACTTCTTCTCGGAGGTCACCATGAAGAAACGCATTCTTGATATCCAACTGGTGTAAAGGCCAATGGTGAGAAGCTGCCAAAGATATAAATAAACGGACAGAAGTCAATTTGGCCACTGGAGAGAAAGTGTCAGAATAATCCACACCATATATCTGAGCATATCCTTTAGCTACAAGTCTAGCTTTACGTCTGGCCACAGAGCCATCGGGATTAACTTTGACGGTAAACACCCATTTGCATCCCACTGCTTTCTTTCCCTTAGGTAGATTCACCAAATCCCAAGTGTGATTTTCTTCTAAGGCATGTAGCTCTTCAAACATTGCATCATGCCAACCAGGATGACTCAAGGCCTCCTTCAATGTTTTGGGTACAGAAACAGAATCCAGAGAGGCAACAAAAGAGCTAGATGCAGGAGATAAATGATCATAGGAAACAAAATTAGCAATACCATATGTGGATTTGCAAGTACGTGTACCTTTGCGAAGAGCAATAGGGACGTCAAGATCGTCTGAAGGATCAAGTGCAGGTGAATCTGGTGATGAAGGAGCTGGTGCAAGACTTGTATTATCGGTCTCTCTCCTTCTCGAGTAAACCTAAGTAATTGGTGGTCTAACTGGCATAGATGGAACAGGTTCTGAAGGTACAACCTGTTGGTGCTCAATAAAAGAGCTGGGAGATGTAGGAACAACATCATCTGAATGATCCGTCAAAGCTCTAGTGACTCGATAGACTAACCACTCATCTTCCTCCCCCTGACTGGTAGAAATAGGAGGTGCATAGAAGAATGGTATATTCTCTGAGAATGCAACGTCAATTGACACCAGATATTTTCCAAGTTCAGTAGAATAACACCGATACCCTTTCTGATGACGAGAATAGCCTAGAAAAACACACTTCAAAGCCTTGGGGTCCAATTTGGTAACAGATGGTTGAACATCACGAACATAACAAATGCTTCCAAATACCCTAGGTTCCACCGGAAATAGTGATTTGTTTGGAAAGAGAACATTATACGGTATACCACCGTTAAGCACAACAGAAGGCATCCGGTTGATCAAAAAACAAGCCGTAGAAATCGCATCAGCCCAAAACTATTTAGGAACCTTCATTTGGAACAAAAGTGCCCGAGCGGTCTCGAGTAAATGCCTATTCTTTCTCTCAGCTACACCATTTTGAGATGGTGTATCAACACATGAAGACTGGTGAAGAATACCCTGTTGTCTCATATAAGACTGAAATGAGTGTGACATGTATTCTTTAGCATTATCACTCCTTAGAGTACGTACAGAAACATTAAATTGAGTTCTGACTTCAGCACAGAAGGCACAAAAATGAGAGAAGACTTCAGATCGGCTCTTCATAAAATAAATCCAAGTCATCCGAGAAAAATCATCCACAAAGGTGACAAAGTATTTGTGTCCCGTTTTAGAAACAACAGGACATGGTCCCCAAACATCAGAATGAACTAACTCAAAAGCCGACTCAGCTCTCTTATTAACCCTTGGCCCTAAGGGGGTACGATGATGTTTTGCAAATTGACACGACTCACAATCCAATGAAGAAATATAATGAAACTGAGGACAAAGCTTCTTCAATATAGAAAGGGAGGGATACCCTAAACGACAATGTGCTTCAAATGGAGACGTAAGACTAGAACAAGCAACAGACTGAGGTACCCAATGATCAAAGATGTAAAGGCCATCAGATACATGTCCTTTACCAATAGTTTGTTTAGTTACAAGATCTTGAATCAGGCAATGATAGGGAAAGAACAATACAGAGCAATTTAGATCTTTGGTGAGTCTACGCACAGAGATTAAATTAAATGCGAGGTTTGGTAGACTTAACACAGATGATAAGGTAATAGAGGAGGTTAGTTCAACCATCCCAGATCCCACAATATTATAGGTTGACCCATCAGCTACGGTCACAGAAGATGGTGCTTTGTGTGAACAAAAACTTGAAAAAATATTAGGATTACCTGTCATATGATCTGTGGCACCAGAATCGATCACCCATTTATTTGACGAGGAGAGAAGACATGTTTTATCTGACCCGACAAAGGTAGTCACACGATTGGACTCCTTTAATGATTTCTCGTACTGGGTGAATCTAGCAAACTCATCAATTGAAACCCGAATTCTTTTCTCAACAGGTGAACTTGGAGCATCTGGACCATTACCCATTTTAGTTCTTGAATTACGGTTTTGCAATTTCTCACAATGCCACTTCATGTGACCAGGCTCATGACAACAATGACATACAATATTACCCAAGTCAGTATTACACTTCCTTAAAGTCTTACCTCCTCCATAATAATCCATCATTGTTAATCAAATAGAATATCAGTGTACTCAACAGAACCACCAATGTCTTTGACAAGAGAAGACTCAAACAAAAAAAACAAACCCCAAATTGATTGTAACAGAATCAAATTTCAAACTTCCAATGTGAAAGCCAATAGCACAAACTCACTGTCACTTTCTTGTACAAACAACACCAGCGATACGTTAAATCCAATAACCGGAATATCCAAATAAGCTAGTGACAGCAGCGCCAATAATGTAACAGATAAAAAACAACTTCAACTCAAACAGGAGAGGGAGATGATACAAGAAAGATAGCCTGAAAACCAATCAAGACACAAAACACAGCTGGGCCAAAATCAAACCTCAAACAGTGGCTTTTGAACAGAGAGCCACCACTATGGTGCCGGAAATTGCAGACCGACCTTGAAATCCAAAAAATCAGACTTGAAAAATCTTCCACGCGCTCGCACGCGCTCACCGGGGAAACTTGCCGCAAAATTATCGGTAGCGCGTGAGATACCGGAGGTAGGAATCCGGCCACCAAATTCTAGATTTCTAGAGATCTGAAAGGTGCGCTCCTCCCTAGACAGGTGGTGAGAGTTACAGTCTGAGTCGCAGCAGTGCCGACGAAAACTCCGGCGAGATCTTCACTGTTCCGGCGATATCGACACCGGCTCTGATACCATGTAAACAGTAAAGGTGTGTTGGGAAAACTGACTGTCTTCTATTCATGAGTTTAGCAAATATATATATATATATATATATATATACTATTACAATGGTTCCTAACTAAGGAAAGTAATAAAAGAAAATATTCTATAATTAATCCTACAATCTATACTACCATATTTACAACAAAAATGAAGCGATTATTTCCTCTGTTTATTTTTTGGTGCAAAATTACCCTCATTATGAGCAAAGTGGATCAAATGTGTCTTCCTCTGTTAATAGACTTCACATCAAATATGATCTGATATAAAATATTATAATTTTTGCTGAGTAGAAAAAAAACTCCTCCATTTATGTATTTGGACCTCTATGTATCTGGACCTCTATGTATCTCACCCCAAAGTGAGCCAAACCAGTGACAACCACCGAAGCTTGACCGAAAATTTGTTCGGCGACGTTATCTCTAATCCTTCGTTACTAAGTTATCCTTTCAAAACATTAAAAAATACTTTAAAAAAGCAGAGATTTCATGGAATCTAACTGATCCAAGAACCAAAAGTAACATACAAAGATATTATATACTCCCTTCGTCCCAAATTAGTTGTCGCTTTTAGCTTCTTCACGCCCATTAAGAAAATCATTAAATAGAGTGTGTATTTTACTATGTTACCCCTATTTAATGTTTGACTATTAAATTTTGTTGAGAATTTATTTAATTATTAAGGATATAATTTTAAAAGACAAACAATTTTTGTCTTGAAATCCTAAAGAGTCAACTAATTTGGGACACACCATTTTTCCTAAAACGACAACTAATTTGGGACGGAGGGAGTAGTAAAAAGGGTCAAATTAATGCTCCTTTAATGACAAAAGTTGATTTTTATGTAGATTTACCACATATTCGCAATTTTAATTATACCCATATATAAACCAACCCACAAAGAAAATGAAGAATATAATTTTTGTAAACAATTAACCTATATCATATATTTGTTGTTGTTGAGGAGGAAAACCATTGAGATGTCTAGCCATGAGCAAATTGCAGTGATTTCTTATTCTTTAATTTGTGTTTGGCTTTGTCGCTATGATGATTGGATGAGATATAAGAAAAAATATAGAGAGAAAGGAAAAAGGAAAAGACAGCATCCAAATTGAGCTGGTAGTAGAGATTAAGGTAGTTCAGCGGTTCGGTTTGTACTGGTTCGGACCGCCAACCGGATCAGACCGGCGCAAATCGGAACAATAAAAAAAAATTAAAACGATCCGTGTTTCGACCCATCAGTCCAATTTTGAACCGGCCAAACCGGACCAATTTGGACGGGAAAAAAAAACTGTTGGGGTGGTGCAAAATTAGCCGTTGGCAACGGCTCTTTTCACCCACAGCCATTGGCCAACGGCGAAAAACGGCTCTTTTTTGCTCCCCCACCCCACTAGGCGCCCCCATACCCCAACCTATTTTTTCTATAATCACCACAATTTTTCATCAATTTATTCACAATTTCTCTAATATTCTCTCTCAAACTCTCTTATTTCTATAAAGGCTATTTGCTAAATAATTCAAATTTGCTCTCGCAAAAAGGGTTAAAGTTCTAAATTGCATTACACAAATATTTGGAATGAAGTGGAAAATTATTCGGTGCGGTTCCGGTCAAGTTTCAACTTTCACTTCTAAGTTCTACGTTCTAAGTTCTAACACGACATCAAGTAAATTCGTTCTTACTTCTTATTATCTATTTTAATTTTTGTGCAATATTATTTTTAGCATATTTTAGTAATTTATTTGTTTGCTTTACTTATGTCTGGAGTGTGGAGAGCAATTACTGGGCGTACGAGTAGCGGTCGTAGATCACGTGCTACTAACCGAGGGGAGGATGATAGACGTAGTCGTGCGCTAAGTAAAAGACCAATTGGTAGTTCTAGCGATCCTTCTCATCTAGAAGATTTTACTCAGGAAGATGACACGCAATTTTATCATGATGTAGATTTTGATCAACCACTAGATAATGATATGTTACAGGCACGATATCAAGAAAATACCAAAGGGGTTAATTTAGATGATGAAACACCTACTAGTCAATTTCATGGTGAACCTGAAGAAACTGAATCTGAATTACCACCTATGCCTCATAGTAGAGAACCAGCGGTACGACCGGAAAGATCGGATGTGTGGAAATTTATGACTAAAAATGTTCCGAATCAGACCGCTAAATGTACTCTATGTGAAAAAGTTTGGAATTTTAAAACCGGCAGGCATCATGATGGGACATGAAAGTTGAGAACACACTTAAAAAACCATCATAAGGATGAATAGGAAAAGAGGCCGGTTGGCACTCGATCATGGAACAGAATGGCTCAATCTCACGGTAGTGGAGTTCAACAGGAAATTAACCCAGTGACGGGGGGGCTTATGCATTATGATAAGAAGAAAGATAGGGAACAACTGACAAAAATGATTGCGGTAGAGTGCTTACCTTTTACATTTGCTTCTTTTCAAAGTTTTGTTCGTTATATTCAAACCGTATATAATCCATATTTTCAAGGTTTTCCAAAAACTACGGTTAGAAGTGATATTATAAAAATTTAAAAATGGATATAGACAATATTTACGATATATATTTTATCACTTTGATTGTAGAGTTTGTCTTACTACTGATTTGGATCGTAGTGTTAATGGGTATGAGTATTAACACTTGCTTGTCATTGGATATATCCTAACTGGGTAATGCAAAAAAGAATTTTAGCATATAGTGTTGTCGATGAAGCACACACAGGAACATTTATTAAGAGAGAAATAAATGATATTTGTAAGGCGTATTTTATTAGTGATAAAATTTTAAGTATAACTCTTGATAATGCTGCAAACAATGATTATGCTATTGGTAAGTTAAGACTCGTATTGCATCCCCCTTTTGAAGAATTGTTTCATGTTAGATGTGCATGTCATATATATAATTTAGTTGTAAAAGATGGCCTTAAGTTATTTGATCCTACTATTGTGAAGGTTAGACTCGCAATTAGTTATATTTTTAAATCTGAAAAACCGGATAAATGGAGGGACTTTCAGGTAGAGTGTATGAAAGAAGGTTTGCAGCCTAGAAGAGTTTCTAAGGAAGTTTCAACTAGAAGGAACACTGTATATGACTCTTTGTCTGTTGCTTACACTTTACGAGCGCCTATAACTAGTTATTTTAATGGCAAAGTGGCTGTAGAGTATCACCTAGATGAAGAAGATTGGAAACTTGTTGAGGGTCTTCTTATATTTTTAGAAAAGTTTTTTTATGCTACTAAAGAATTTTTCGGTCAATATTACCCTACAGTTACTACCATGTTGTATTTTATAGCTGGAATAGCAGAATTATTTAACGAATATAAATTAGTACCTGGTTATGAAGAAACTGTAGAAGCAATGATTGAAAATTTTTAAAAATATTTTTTTCCTATTCCACCACTTCATTACATTGCTTTTATATTACATCCCTGTTTTAAACGGTTTAATACTGAAATGCTTATTAGAGAAATTTATCGGAGTTCGGAAATTACTGATGAAGAAACACTAAGTGTAAGAAATAGCTTGTACGCAGGTAATTATGGATTGCCAACGGATTTATGAAAGGTATAAGAGTGCAGCTGTTGTTCCAAGTGGAGCTGAATCAAGTTCAACGCAGGCGAGTAAAAGAGCTGTAGCCGGATTGAGAAGTTTTTCCAGCCTTAATCGAAGGCTTTCTAGCAGGCAATCGAGTAGCGAAGGGTTCGACGAGCTTGATGTTTATTCACTTCATGGTTGCAACGAAATTGAGTATTTTGGAAGTGATCAACTACTGCAATTTTGGAATGATCAACAAGCACAGTTTCCAGTTTTAGCAAAAATGGCGCGGGATATTCTAACAATTCAAGCATCATCAGTTACTTCAGAAAGCGCATTTAGCCAAGGAAGATTAAAAATTAGAGAACATAGAATTTCATTGAAGGAAGTAGTAATGAAGATGGCCATATTATTCAGAGATTGGATTAGATCGGAGCGAAGAAATTTTAGATTTGTTGAAGAAAATGAAGAAGCAGATGCGGCATATTCAACCGAAATTTTATCACGTGGTGGAAGTGTGGAAAATGAAAATAATTATGAAGAAGATGAATCTTTGCCACCAGTTCCTCCCGAGGTGCCAGAAGAAATTATTCAGAAAATGAGAAGTTTTTTTAAGTAATATGTAGTTTTGCAATTTAATATCTATGTACTTTGCAAAAAAATCAAAAATTATTCAATAAAATGCGTTACGCCTGCTATTAAGTTATCATTCTTTGTTACATTCTCAATTATCCTTTGTTATTCCTTTTTGCAATTCAATACTTAAATACTAACTAGTAAATACTAAATAGTAAATACTAAATACTAACTTAATACTTACTATTTATTTTGAAAAAAATAACAAGTGTTATCTCTTGCTATTAAGTTATCATTCTTTATATATTCTCAATTATACTTTTGCAATTCAATACTTAAATACTAAATATTAAATACTAAATACTTAATACTAGTAGTATAACTACATAAGAAATAACAAGTTATAGGCCTTGCTATCAATTTATAAGTGTTTATTATTTTTATTTAGTCATATACTTAATTTAAAATTCAAAAACTAATTTCAAATAAAAACAAAAAAATACAAAAAAAATAATAATAGTCCAAACCGGGCCTGACCGGACTGGCCCAACAAAAATTTTCAGCTCCCCCTTTTGAAAATAGCCGTTGACAACGGCCATAAACGACTATTTTTCCCTCCCCCACCCCTATAAACGCCCCAACAGCCTCTCTCCCACCTATTTTTCCTATAAATCTCCCATATTTCATCAAATTAATCACAATTCAATATTTTCTATTCATTTGTCTCTAAAATTTTCTATCAAAGGCTACTTTCTAAATTTTTTAATTAAAATAGATGCAAATACTCCTACTCAAGCTCAAGGTGCTACTGCTGAAGGTCCTTCAAACCCAAGAACTGGAAGATCTGAAGTTTGAGAATTTATCACGAAAAATAATGATAATGGCACTGCTCAGTGTACTCTTTTTAAAAAATTTGGAATTATCAATCTGGATCAAATCATGGAGGGACAGGGAAGTATAGGACTCAATTGCAAAATTAACATAGCCACGAATGGGCAGCTCGTGGTGGTGGAATATATCTGCGCGAGCTCGACAACTGAGTCGTTGAAGATTTATGTATTTTTCTAGTTTCTAGTCTATTTTCTAGTTTTTATTTTCTAATATGTCACTTTAAGTCTTTAATTATGTATTTCCAACATAATGTATTTTCATATTGTTGAATAAAATATGTTTTTGTGTTATTTATTTTATCTACAATAATTTTTTTAATCTATTTCAAAGAATCAAAAAATTAAGTATACGAAACCGAACCGGTACTGGACCGGGTCGAATCGGTGCCGGACTGGTTCCCCCTTACCGGCAGCGATTCCGAAACGGCAGTGGTGTATTTGCACCGTTGGACCTGACCGGTACCGGACCGTTAATATTTTTTTTGTTTTACGCCGGATCGGACCAGGCAAGGAGCGCCGGAACCGGACCAGACTGAGCCGGTGGACAACCTTAGTAGAGATGCCATTGCAATGGGGCAGTATTTTTTGTCCAACTCAGCAAAGATATGTTATTTTATGTTAATCCATAACTAATATGGAGTCTATTAATGGAGGTGGGGGCATATTTTGTTCACTTCACTAATGGTGAGGATAATTTTGCACCAAAAAACAAACAGAGAGTATAATTGCTCTATTTCTAATAGTTCGAGGGTACATGGGCGGACATAAAGCCAAGGAAGGGGTATCAATTAATACCCCTTTGGTCGATAAATTACATCGTAAATATAGGTAAAAAATTATTTTTAGCAGGATATATACTAGTTTTGAATTCCCTTAGCAACAAAAAATTCTGTAGCCTAATGGTGAGGGGGCATCAAGTTTAAGACTTAAGTTCTTAGTTTGAGTCTCATACTCTCATGTACAACAATTATATTTTTTGAGTCCCTTTGGCAAAAATCTTGCGTCCGTCCTTGTGAGGATATATTTGACTCAAACGCTATTTACTAGTGTGTTTGTATTTTTGTCCGGTACTAGAACAATTACATTTCTACTCTTCTTCAATTATATTACTCCATCTTTACTTAAAACTTACTCTTGACATCACACCCCAATCAGAAATTGCAGTATATTAGCATAATTAAATATAGCACAAAGTGGCATCACTTTAGAACCCCACTCAAGGGCGGATTTACTTAGGGTTGAGGGGTACCACGGCACCCACTAACCTCGGCCGACGCTCTGCGTATATGTGTATGTATAGATGAAATTGGTTAAATATTAAAATTGGCACTAATTAAACAAGAGCGCTCATGGTGCCACTGGCGAAGGGGCTTGTTTTTCTCTATGCTGACCGGAGATCAATCCACCATGACAACAACATATTGACATTTTATTTAGTCCCATTTCTGATGCTCCGCTAATCTCCATTCTTCTTTCTCTCTTTTACTTAAGTTAGGATTATTAATTTATTAATTCTACTTTAATCCTTCTCCATTCATTTTTTAACTTTATTTTTTAATTCTACTTTAATTCATTTTTAATCAAATATTGGTGACTCATTTAGTATTTTTGTTTGCTTAAAGATATAAAATAACAAAAGTTTTTTATGTCCACACAAAACTTTCTCTTCTGTTAATTGGCGCGAGCGTTGATTTAGGTAAAAGATTATCGAGACTAATTATTTACTAATATATTTATTTATGAAGTTGACTCTAATTTTAACTTTTATGAGCGGAACAACAAAGAGGACATTCGCATCCAGCAAGTGAAAAAAAAAGTGTGAAATAGTAGATAAGCATTTGGGTAATTGTTTAGTTTGTTACTTAAATTGTAAAGTATTTGTAAATGTAAAAATAATATCATTATAACCAGATTATAGGTGCTTTTTAAATATAATATTTTTGAGAGTTGAACGATAACTATTCACTTTTATTCTCAAACAACTTGTCATTGTTGACTATTTTAAGAATATGGAAATTCATGCATTTTTTTATAATTATTTGTAATATTATTGAAAATTTTATACTTTTCTCTAAGTTGTTATAATTGTCGAAAATTTTATGTTTTCCGTCAAGTTGTCATTAATCGAGAAAAATAAAAAAAATCTTAAACAAAACTCAAAAATAGGTTAAACAGCCAAAATATATGCTCTATGTGGACCATCTACGTAGTAATATGGGTGTTTTGGCTAAAAGACCTCCCAGATGTAGAAAAATTAGGGAATAACCCTAAAATCTTAATAATTGGGTGTATAATCTTTTAATTCCTTAATGATCATTTAAAGCTAATCTAATTTACCAAGTTCTCAAGGCTTAAACCCCCAGCCCCTAAGTTCTAAAAAAATACACTTTGGTCTACTACATAAACTATTATTATTTTTCTAAAATAGCAAAAATAATTAAACCTCCCACCAAAACCCCTAGGAGTCATTTTCTTCTTCCCTCCAATCTCTCCCGCCCAAAATCAGTTGTGCCTTTTATGGCTGCTTGAACTCATATTTTTGCTCCATTTCACTCATCAAGAATGACCTTGTTTCATTTGCTAACTGTTTTCTCTTTTGAATCCACATTTTTCTATAAATTTGTATTTGCGGCTGTAATGTCTCAATTCGTGTAATGAGGATGGAAACCTGAGGTAAATTGGATTGGACATTCGTCGTTGCACTTGCACATACATCCTTTGATTTCTTCAGCTGGTAAGAAATTCAAGATTTTTTTGATTAGATCGTCATTGTTGCAGACCTGCTGTATTAATTCATCGACCATCGACCACATTTGGTTGATTTTCGACATTGTTGAAATAGATGAAAGGTTTCGTAGTAGTGGGTACTGACTTTCTGGGTGAATGGGTTAAGACCCCAAAATGCTGGAATTAGCAATCTAAGACAAAGACAACAGTACCTATTGCCTTAAGTTTGGACTGTACCTATGATCAGTTAATTGACCAATTAATTGATCGCGGTAATTTAACGTGCCATCGTAGCGAGCTGTCAATTAGTTATGTTTTAGTGTTGCTCCTACAAGGAGTAAGGTGACTTCTTCTTTTGTAAGGAATTATAATGATTTTCATGTCTATATGCTCGATGTTGGTAGCAATGATAGTAGGCCTATGTTAAAGATATTTGTTGTCGAGAGCTCTCAATAGGTTCAAATGCTGCCACGAATGGTGCTGCAGCTTCTACACGACCACCACTATTCAATAAGAGTATGGGTGACTATGGCAGTGATGCTGGTGTTGGTGATACTATTGGTGATGTGGATAGTGAAGAAGAAAATGCTATTGAAGATCCAGATGTTGGAGATCCTACTTTAAATCTGGGCAACTGTGTTGGCGAATCTGCTCCCACTCAAGGAAGCAACCTGAATGAGGTTGATGATTGCACATGTTTTCATACTGGAAAAACCTTGGATACCAAGAAGAACCTGATTGTGGCTTTGAAGCTGGGTTCAATGAAGAAACCATTCACTTTTCAAACAAAGAAGAGTACTAAATCTCTGTATGTCGTGGCGTGTGTAGAAGCGCAGTGCAGGTGGATGGTGTGCACCATGAAGTATGTTAATTCCAACAGATTTGTGATCACCAAATACATTAAAGATCGCATATGTGAGGTGCAACATCTACCAAGCCATCATGCAAATGCTTCAGCGGATGTCATCGGTAAATATTTCAAGAACAAGTTTATTGAATACAAAGGGTCGACGATAAAAGATATCAAGAGTGTTTAGATCAACAACTGAATAGCAAGGTAAGTTATTGGAAGTGTTGGAAAGGAAGATAAATTGCAAAGGCTTTAGTCAGGGGCAGTCCGGAGCATAGATATGCAGTTTTAGATGCGTATAGTTTTGTGTTGGGAAAGCCTAAATCCTGGTAGCAAGTCTGATTTGAGGGTCGATGAACAGGGGAGGTTCAAGTATTTTTTTGTAGCTTACGGAGCTTGGATTAGAGGATTTACATGTATGAGGAAGGTGATATCATTCGATGGGAAACATTTATCGTCCAACTATGGCGGTGTTTTATTGATGGCTACCGTGCAGGATACGGAGAGCCACATTTATCCATTGACTTTTAGTGTGGTAGACAATGAGTGCGATGACTCATGGCAATTCTTCTTTGAACTGTTGCCTCACTTAATCCCTAATATACCGTATTTGTACATAATTTCTGATCGTACTAAGGTCATAGCAAATGGGATTAAAAGGGTGTACACCTTAGCCCATCATGATTGTTGCACCAAGCACCTTGCTGAGAACGTGCGCCTAAGGTTCAGGTGTGGATTATTTTTGAAAGATTATTATATCGCAGCGAAGGCGTAAAGTTCTAACGTGTTAAACAATTCTTTTACCCAGCTTGCGACAAAATGTCATGCTACAGCTGCATGTCTTTGGGATGAAATGAGCTTTCATAGGTGGACCAGATCATTTTTCCCAGAAATAGGTACGTTGTAATGACCACAAACCTTTCTAAGTCCCTCAATGCAATGTTTAAGTACGAAAGAGAATACCCCATGCTGGACCTGTGCAATGCTATTACTCTCATGTTTTCTGATAAGTTTAATGAGAGGCATGAGACAATGAAGAAATACAACACCATTTTGGTTCCCAGTGCTGAAAAAATTGAATCATAATATGCTTGAAGGAAACAAATTTATTGCTTATCATGCATGCAGGAATGTGGAAGTACTGAAGTACACTATGGTTAGAGATGGCGACCCCCATACTATCAATCTTCATTTCAGAACATGTACATGCATGAAGTTTGACCTGGACAAAATACCATGCAAGCATGTGTTTAGAGTGCTAAAAATACGGTATGGAGATGAATATGGTGCTAGTATTTGCCATTACACCTGTCCATTTTATAGGCTTCAGACTTACATACTTGCATATGAAGAAAATGTTCATCCAATGTCACCAGAGCAAGATTGGATGGTTCCTCTCGAGGTAGTTGAGAGAAGAATTTTTCCGCCAATGGTCGATCCCAAAAAAGGGTAGAAAGAGAATTAACCGCTCTCCCTCAGTTGGTGAATTATTTTTCTCAAGGAAGAGGCAAAATAGATGTTCAAATTGCAAGAGAAGTGGCCATAAGAGGATAACCTGCCCTGCTTTGCAGCGTGGTTGATAATCAATATATTTTTGTTGATAATCAATTTGTTTATTTTGATTTGGGGTATTAGATTATGTTGGAATAATTTGATGTGATTTAGTACTGTTAAAATATTCTTTTTATTAATTTGGTACTGTGATAGTCGTTGGAACCATTTGATGTGATTGTAATAATTTCGTTAATGTATTAGTTATATTTTCTTTAAATATCATTATTTCACCAAATGTTGGACATATATTTCCAATCAGAGGAGTAGTTACATTTTCGACTAATAGAGGTTGATTATAGAAAAAAAAAAAAAAGATGCCCAGATTAATTGACACAGTACCGTTGATAAAGTGTCTAGACGCATATAATAGAGACGTACACCATGTCAATGAAAGCAACCGGAATTGGGTTAAACGAAGTGCTTGTTCATAATTGCTTCAGTAAACGATGAGACCTTTTTTGGGAACATCAAAGGTTACATCAATTGGAATCATTTTGGTGCCTATAAATTGAGGCATTCAGATGTAAGATTCCAGAATCAACACAAACACTAGAAAATCATTTCAACTTTATTTCTGAAGAAATGGTAAGAGCTTTAGCCGAAAATGCAAGTGGAACCAGAGATAATGGAGGAGGATGTCTCAGGAACAACGACCCAGAGGTGCTGCTGATACGTGCCGACATTGATCGGGTTATCCGCCTCCTCTCCGACGATAAGAGGAGGCAGGAGACGAACATTCGCCGTATGGCCAGGATGCTGAGAGTTCTCATGGAACGGTCAGGGGAGGACAACTACATTACTCCTCCCCTCGTAATAATTAGTTTTTTAAATTAAAAAATGTAAAAAAAAAAAAAGAGCTTTTATTATGATTGTTTTTATTTATTTATTATTATTAATGAAAATTTCTGTTGTTGTTGTTGTTGTTGTTATTATTATTATTATTATTATTATTATTATTATTATTATTATTATTATTATTATTATTATTGTCTTCCTGCATTTATTTTATATTTAGTTTTAATTCTCGTTCTTGTGTTTGTTTTGAAATTCGATCTTTCCAATTTTGTGTATAATAAACCAACACCAAGTAGATGAAGCGATATGTTCGTAAATGGAAATTATCAGATGCATGGATAATAAAAATAAGTAATAAAGAAAAATATTTAAATAATACGAATATGAAATAAACATAAAAAGATAAAAGAAAAATAATATAGTTGCATAATATTTAAATAATAAAAAAAGTGAATTTTACAGAAAAAAGAAAAAGAAAAAAATAAATAGTAAGCAAATATTTAAATAAGGGAATTAACATAAAAAAGAAACTTATCAGAAAATGCAGTACTTGAACAAACGTACTTGATCTAATCGACTATTAACCAAATTAATCAAAATCCAAGTTGATTATCAACCTTATTTAATTTCACATTATATCAGTTATTAACTAATATAATGGCTCCCAAATAAGGACTAAAAAAAGCACGACTTGACTGCACAAAGGTACGACTTCCTTAATCGACTATCAACTAATAGTGTAGTCGATAAAAGAATATAGCGACTACCAATGCATGTCTGAACAAAGCTGCGAGATCATTAATCGACTATTAACTAAATCAATCAAAACAAAGATTGATTGTCGACCTTGTATAATTTCACATTAAATCACTAATCCATGACCCATATGTCTTGTTACACCTCAAATGTTGGGTATACTGGGGTCACTTGAGTGTTATGGATCACATTAAATCATTACACCAACCTATTGATGTCTACAAGGGTGTAACTCATCTATACATATGCCTGTCTATTCTTGTTACAATCTCCTAGTGTTATGATGCGGGGCAAACCACCATCACAAGACCCTTTACGAGAAGCCAAGCCAAAGCACTTCATGATGCTCACTTACACTTGATCCGGAAGGGCATGGACGATACGAGCTCGGGAGAAGACTTGAAAACGATGCATTGGAGCTCAATCAACGTGGAAACAGGGCAGGAAACAGAGCAAGAAGCAGGGGACCAAAACAGGGCCAAAACAGGGGAACTCTGCTGAGCTTACTGCCTGAAGCTGGATTTTTTGTTCTTCGCGATCGCGTGAATACCTTCGCGATCGCGAAGAGTCTCTTCTTGCTCTTCGCCTTCGCGCCATGTCTTGCGCGATCGCGCAACTAGTTTTTAAGTGTGCCTCGCGATCGCATATAATCATGCGCGATCGCGATGAACACTTTGGCAGTCTCGGACCAGAAACTAGGAAAACCTTGTAAAGGGGTGTATTTATAACACCCCTCTTTCATTTATTGCTCTCACCTTACTTTGAACAAAGAACATTAATGAGCATTGCTCTCAAACACTTGTAACTCTTTTTGGCTTGAAATCAATTGGATGAATCCAAGTTGCTCTTCAATCCATCTTCGATCATTCTATTTGCTTGAGCCTCGTGTCTCTTGAGGATAGTTGCATAGTGTTAGGTGATTCTTTCCAATCGTTTGGGGTGTAACGGAACAAGTTCTTCGTTGCTACTCGAACTTTAGTGTAAGTCTCGTCTCGCTTTTATCTCTTTATCGCTTTCGTGGGTTTGCCCCTTATCAGTTGGTATCAGAGCAAGGCTAGGGTTGCGTTCTTACGAGCCCTCGTCCTACTCTTCGTGCTTGTCATCTTTGTTCCGCATTTATTTTCATGTTCTTGTTCTTGTTATATTGAAAAAAGAAGAAAAAAATTCAAAAACTCAAAAACCCAAAAATTTGAAGGAAATCGCTTGTTGTTACGATTTTGTTGGTTTTGATTATCGGGGATTGTTTGTTTACGCGAACCCGACAATTGGGTACCAACAAAACGTGTTTTGGAGTTGAAAATCAAAGTTGAAAAATTTGAACCCTAGGTTGGGTATTTTGCAAAAATTTGCCAAAACTTGTTTGATGTTATGATTTTGTGGTTGTTTGGTATCGGGGATTATTCCTTATAGTTACCCCGTCATTTTGATACCATCATAACATCATTTGGAGTGTTGTAGTGAAAATCGAAATTTTGAACTTTGAAGGTTTTGAAAAGTTGAAGAACTTGACCCAAAATCATTGAAAAACAAGTTGTTTAATGGTTGTTTTTGTGTTAGAACCATTGTGGGTTGTTTACCACAGTTGAAAACACCTTTTGCAAGCTTGAAAACTGAAAAGGTTGAATTTGGGTTATTGTGTGTGCCAAAACTGCTGTTTTTCTGTCGAGTTTCTGGTTCAGCTGAACAAACCTGCGCGATCGCGCAAGGCCTCGCGCTATCGCGCCAATTCCGAATTGTTGTTCATCGCGATCGCGCCACTTTTCACGCGATCGCGAAGGGTACCAATTCCCAGAATTCCCTGAAGTTGGACAGAATGTTCGCAAAGGCGTCGTAACAGTTTCCAACCACCAAAACTCCCATAGCATCATCAAATATGGTGAGTTTCTAGATCACAAACCAAAATTCACCCAATTCCGAATCCGTTTAGTGGCGATTCGATCTTTGAACATTTGATCGCACCACTTCCGGTTAGTACCTTGAGGGTAACACTTCTACCCAATTAGTACTAATCCCTCGTTCGATTAGGATACTCGTGCCTAGAAGGAGAGTAGATCTCAAAGAAGATTCGTAGTTAATTGTTTGGTTCAAGTGCGCACCAAATAGCTTGGCATTGATCGAGTCCCATTGAATCCACTCTTCCCGAAGAGCATTTGGTTCTTGTATTTTGGTTTGATCATTGAGGAGGTTGCGCAACTACGAGGAGGCCATTGATTTCAAGTTGTGTGAAACCAACCCCAAGCTTGAGTGAACCCGAGCGATAAACAAAGTGAGGGAGTGAGTGAGGGCTTTTACTCTAATCTTCCTTTCTTGTTTTTGATTGTTGTAGGTACATGGCGGAGGAGAAAGCAAAGAGTACCATTGAGGTTCCAACCGACGTCTTGGCTAGCTTGTTAGCCGAGGTGAAGGCCCTAAACCTTAAAATGGAGGTTCTTGAAAAGGAGAGGACCCCGAGTGTCCAAAAGGACCCCAATGAAGGCACTAGTGATGATTCCATCATGAAGCCGAATCATTATGCGGAGCTAGTTCGTCGACAACGGTTGAGGGATGAGGCTCTTGCTAGAGAAAGAATGTTGGGCAATCCCCAACCCTTGGGCAATCCCCAAGGAGATGTTCCATTCCTAAGGCCACGGAGAAACATTGCACCTCTTGAGCAAGTTGATGAAGCTCAAGAAGGGGAGGGCCTCGGACTTGATGATGATTACTTTGATGTCCCCTATCCAAATAGGAGGGCGATGAATGGAGGCCGAGGTATAGATAGAGGTCGTGGTCGAGGTCGAGGACCACCAAGAGCTTATATGGGAAGGAATTTGGGAAGGGAATATGAAGATATTGATGACAACTATGGGGTTCAACCGGAACAACACCGTGGGGGTCGTGACACTAATCTCAATAGTGTCAAGATCACTATCCCTCCTTTCAAAGGGGCTAGTGATCCGGAAGCATTTCTTGAATGGAAGATCCAACTAGAGCGGGTCTTTGACACAAATGATATGACCGAGGAGAAGAAGGCCACCTATGCTATATCATCATTTGAGTCTTATGCATCTACATGGTGGGAATCCATGAAGCGATCAAGGAGACGACTTGGGTTGCGGATGAACATTACTTGGGAAGAGTTGAAAGAAATAATGAACAACAAATATGTGACTCCCAAGTATCGACAAGAGCAACTCAAAAGGCTCTATGAATTGAAACAAGGTTACAAGTCCGTTGATGAATATTTCAACGACTTTGAGAAAATTCGGATGGTTCTTGATATGGAAACGGAAGATGAGGAACAAGCTATCATCCGTTTCAAAAGTGGTTTGAGTAGGGAGATCGCATCCCAATTGAGACTTCACAACTTTCACTCCTTACAAGATGTTTGTGATGCCGCGGTTGAAGCCGAGAAATGGCTCAAAGAAGAAAAGGCTCCTCGCTATAGGAGTACTACCACTACCACTCCTTCAACTCGCACCAAAGAATGGAAGAGCCCATATGCTAGTGGGGCAAGTGGGAGTCGAGATGTAAAGAGGCCTTTTGAGAAGGCTACTCCGAAGAGCGACCACAAAGAAGTTGGAGGTACCTCTAAAACTACTTTAAATACTCCTTCTTCTTCTTCCTTCCAATGTCATAAATGCAAGGGTTATGGCCACTTTGCCAAAGAGTGCCCTACCCGGAAAACAATGATTGTAATGGATGATGGGTTGGTCTATGAGGGGGAAAGTGAGCCCGAGGGAGATGATGAGGAGGAGAGTGAGGAAGTTGAGGGTGAAGGTGAGGAGAGAGCGACGGAGGGGGATGATCCTAATATGTTCCTTGTGGTACGCCGCATTTTGGGAACTATGTTGAGTGAGGAGAGGGAAGATGAGCAAAGGGAGAACTTGTTCCATGCCCGTTGTAGAGTGAGGGGGCAAGTTTGTTCCATGATTATTGACTCGGGTAGTTGTGCAAATGTGGTGAGCCAATCTTTGGTCTCACAATTGAAGTTGACTACCATTAAACACCCGAGCCCCTACCGTTTGCAATGGCTAAGTGAGTGTGGGGAATTGAGGGTAGTGAAGCAAGTCTTGGTTAGGTTCAAGATTGGAAACTATCAAGATGAACACATGTTTGACGTGGTGCCAATGCAAGCTTGCCATCTTTTGTTTGGAAGGCCCTGGCAGTACGACAAACAAGTGGTTCATGATGGCCGGGCCAACACTTACACGGTGAAACATGAGGGAAAAAGGTTCGTGCTTACACCTTTGACCCCGAAACAAGTAAGTGAAGACTATCAGCGCATGAAAGAGTTGAGGGAAGCGGCTAAGGCCAAGTCCCCGATTGTGGCCAAATCTTTGGCCGAGACTCCACCATCTTCCACCGGTCGCATGTGTGCCATGATGCAACCGGGTGAGGTTTTGAGAGGTAATGATGGCACCAAGATGCTCATATGCCTAGTGCACAAAGGTATGGTTTTAAATTCCGAAAGTGATTATTTATCTAACCCTAACCCTTTGCCTAGTGCCATTGACAATGTCTTGAAGGTCTACGAGGACATGTTTCCGGAAGAGATGCCGGATGGACTACCTCCCTTGAGAGGTATTGAACATCAAATTGATTTTGTCCCGGGATCTCAAATCCCCAACAAGCCGGCATATAGAAGCAATCCCGAGGACACAAGGGAGTTACAAAAGCAAATTGATGAGTTGCTTACCAAAGGCTTGGTGAGGGAGAGCTTGAGTCCTTGTGCCGTGCCCGTGATCCTCGTTCCAAAGAAGGATGGCACTTGGAGGATGTGTGTGGATTGTCGCGCGGTCAACAAGATCACGGTAAAGTATCGACATCCCATACCTCGTTTGGATGATATGTTGGATGAGCTTAGTGGTTCTAGTGTCTTTTCTAAAATAGACCTTAGGTCCGGCTACCATCAAATCCGGATGAAACCCGGGGATGAATGGAAGACCGCATTCAAGACCAAATTTGGTCTATATGAATGGTTGGTGATGCCCTTCGGCCTCTCCAACGCACCTAGCACTTTCATGAGATTAATGAACCACGTGCTTAAGCCATTTATCAACAAATTCGTGGTCGTCTACTTTGATGACATATTGATTTATAGCAAGTCAATAGACGACCATGTGGGCCACTTGAGTCAAGTGCTTGAAGTGCTACGAGCCGAAAAGCTCTATGCCAACTTTAAGAAGTGTGCCTTTTGTGTTGAAAAGGTTGTCTTTTTGGGCTTTGTTGTTAGTGTCAATGGTGTGGAAGTTGATGAGTCCAAAGTTGAAGCCATTAGAGATTGGCCCACTCCTACCACCGTTTCTCATGTGAGGAGTTTCCATGGCCTTGCTAGTTTCTATCGGCGCTTTGTTAGAGACTTTAGCACCATTGCCGCACCACTCACCGAGTTGGTGAAGAAAGATAAACCCTTTGTGTGGGGAGAGTCTCAAGAGAGAGCTTTCCAAGAATTGAAAGGTAGGTTGAGTACCGCCCCCTTGCTACAATTGCCCGACTTCGGGAAGGCTTTTGAGGTTGAATGTGATGCCTCGGGGGTGGGAATTGGGGGGTGTTCTCATGCAAGAAGGGAAGCCCGTTGCCTACTTTAGTGAGAAGTTGAAGGGCGCAACCTTGAATTACTCCACGTATGACAAGGAGTTGTATGCCCTCGTGAGAGTATTAGCCCATTGGCAACACTATCTATGGCCTCGGGAATTTGTGATCAAGAGTGACCATGAGTCACTCAAGCATCTAAGAGGCCAAGAGAAATTGAACAAAAGGCATGCCAAGTGGGTGGAGTTCATTGAGTCTTTCCCTTATGTAATTCATTACAAGAAGGGCAAGGACAATGTTGTAGCCGATGCGCTTTCTAGGAAGTTCGCCCTTGCTACCACTCTTGCCTCTAGACTTATGGGTTTTGAGAGTATAAAGTCCTTGTATGAACATGACCCAAAGTTCAAGAGCATTCATGATGCTCTAGTGAGTGGAAAGCGGGTGGAGAAATACCAATGGGTTGACGGCTACATTTTTAAAAATGGAAGAGTTTGTGTGCCCGAGTCCTCATGGAGGGAGTTGCTTGTTCGTGAAGCACATTGTGGGGGCTTGATGGGTCACTTTGGGAGGAACAAAACCTTGGCCATTCTCATGGAGCAATTCCATTGGCCAAAGATGGGTGTGCAAGTTGAGAGACTTTGCAATACTTGCTTGGATTGCAAGTATGCTAAGTCCAAATCTAATTCCCATGGTTTGTATACTCCCCTACCTATTCCTACTAGCCCGTGGATGGATATTTCAATGGATTTTGTTATGGGCTTGCCACGGTCTAAAGGGGGGCACGATAGCATTTATGTTGTCGTGGATCGGTTCTCCAAAATGGCTCACTTTATTCCTTGTAAGAAGAGTCATGATGCACAACATGTAGCTTCGTTGTTCATTGATAATGTGTTAAAGTTGCATGGTGTGCCTCAAACCATTGTGAGTGATAGGGACTCTAAGTTCCTTAGCCATTTTTGGAGGTGTCTTTGGGGTGCTCTTGGCACCAAGTTGTTATTCTCTACGTCCCACCACCCCCAAACGGATGGTCAAACCGAAGTGGTGAACCGAACCTTGGGTGCTCTCCTTAGAGCCATGACCCGAGGTAAGGCCGGGGCGTGGGTTGACAAGTTGCCTCTTATGGAGTTTGCTTATAACCGTACATTGCATAGCATGATTGGCTTAACTCCGTTTGAGTGCGTTTATGGTTTTAATCCTTTGATTCCACTTGATCTAACCCCTTTGCCCAAGGAAATGGTTGTTAATTTTGAAGGTGAAAACCGAGCTAAAGCCATGCTTGAAATCCATGCCAAAGCGAGGAAGCGATTGGAGGAAGCCTATGACAAGGTTGCCCTCAAGAAGAACAAGGGGAGGAAGAAGTTGGAACTCAAGAAAGGAGATTGGGTGTGGGTGCATTTCCGCAAAGAAAGGTTTCCAAACCTCAGGAAAGGGAAATTGGCACCCCGGGGAGATGGACCCTTCCAAGTGATATCCAAGATCAACAACAACGCCTATGTGATCGATTTGCCAAGTGAGTACGCTATTTCAAACACTTTTAATGTTAGTGACTTGGCTCCTTTTGATGTAGGTAATGGCGCCGTAGAGGACAATGTCGTGGAGGTTAACGCTACAATTTCGAGGACGAAATCTTCTCAAGAAGGGGAGGATGATGCGGGGCAAACCACCATCACAAGACCCTTTACGAGAAGCCAAGCCAAAGCACTTCATGATGCTCACTTACACTTGATCCGGAAGGGCATGGACGATACGAGCTCGGGAGAAGACTTGAAAATGATGCATTGGAGCTCAATCAACGTGGAAACAGGGCAGGAAACAGAGCAAGAAGCAGGGGACCAAAACAGGGCCAAAACAGGGGAACTCTGCTGAGCTTACTGCCTGAAGCTGGATTTTTTGTTCTTCGCGATCGCGTGAATACCTTCGCGATCGCGAAGAGTCTCTTCTTGCTCTTCGCCTTCGCGCCATGTCTTGCGCGATCGCGCAACTAGTTTTTAAGTGTGCCTCGCGATCGCATATAATCATGCGCGATCGCGATGAACACTTTGGCAGTCTCGGACCAGAAACTAGGAAAACCTTGTAAAGGGGTGTATTTATAACACCCCTCTTTCATTTATTGCTCTCACCTTACTTTGAACAAAGAACATTAATGAGCATTGCTCTCAAACACTTGTAACTCTTTTTGGCTTGAAATCAATTGGATGAATCCAAGTTGCTCTTCAATCCATCTTCGATCATTCTATTTGCTTGAGCCTCGTGTCTCTTGAGGATAGTTGCATAGTGTTAGGTGATTCTTTCCAATCGTTTGGGGTGTAACGGAACAAGTTCTTCGTTGCTACTCGAACTTTAGTGTAAGTCTCGTCTCGCTTTTATCTCTTTATCGCTTTCGTGGGTTTGCCCCTTATCAGTGTTATGTCTCATATGTCTAATTACACCTCAAATGTTGGTGTAATGTGTCCATTTGAGTGTTATGACTTACATTAATACATTATAACAACCTATTCATGCCTCAAAGGTTATAACTCATCTATACATAAGCCTACTATGTCTATTCATGTTAAACAACGTCCTAGTGTTATGACTCATATGTCTTGTTACACCTCAAATATTGATATAATAAATATATACATCAAGTACACATATGTATTAAGTCATTGTAATCTATTTATATCATTTGTGTACTTTACGTTAAATTATTATTATTATTATTATTATTATTATTATTATTTGTTTTGGATCTGGCAAAAATTTCATAAAATTAATTTTCAAGAGACAAGGTTGATTATCTACTACAACTAGTCGTTTATAGAACAAGTGTAAAATAGCTGAAACACTCAACCTAACCCTAAACTCTAAACCTGAAATCCTAAACACCAAACCTAAACCACAAACTCGTGATAGGAAGAACTAAATTGTGATGGGGTGCTTGGTAATAGGAACAGTTTAGTAAAAATATGTCTGAGTCGTTTCTATCGTCCTCTAGCTCTACACATACCCTAGCTAAAGTAAATATGTCTTCTGGCTCTGATACCAAATATAGTGAGCAAGTAAGGACAAGTAAGCCGGCTATACCATAAGGGCACGTGGCTTCGACCAATAGTGAAAATTTTAAGCGACGTCACAATTTTTCGCCTCCCTCCCACCGAAAATTGAAACTTTTACCACAACCCCAAAAATAAAAAAGCTGATTATTTCTCCAACCTCAAAATTAAAAGTTCTATTTCCCAATTAAAACCCAACCTCCAAAATCTACACAGTCCACTTCTTAAGTTCTTAAAATTCTCACTCTCTCCTCATAACTTCACACACAGTCCCTTTCCCTAGTATCATGAGTCAGACTTCACAGAGTTCTAACCAGAGGAACCAGATGTCTGATAATATACGAGATTGAAGACCTCTCATACTGTGGCAAAACCTGGCCGCAGATTCTGGAGTTGTAAAACTCCAAAAGTGTGTTATGTACTCAATTTGTATTAGATGTGTTTGTTTTCACTGTAATTTTACTTTACTGATATTTTTTTTTTTGATAATGCAGCAAAGTGGTGGGTGTGACTATTTTAGGTGGTACGATCCTCCACTACCTAAGAGGCATCAAGGATAATTGCAACTTTGGCCAGAAGGTTATAAGAAGCTGACCAAAATTTAGCTCTAGTGAGAGTTATGTTGAGAGAGTGTGAAGAGCAAAGAAGTTATCTGAAAATCATGCTGAGAGAAGCTGAACTAAAGAGGAAAGCAGCTGAAATGCAGAGGGATCAACTGAAGAAGTTGATTAAGTCGATGGTTGCTAGTTGTTTAATCTTCTGCTTATCTAAATGGATATGTTAGATTAATATGTAAATTTGGGTGTTCTAGACAATTTTTGTACTACTAATATAATATTTCGACAATGTAAAGTTTTGTTATTTAACTGGAGATATGTAAATCTATGTTTTCTTATGGTTGTTCAAGTTTAATAAGTTCTATACTGTTTAAGTTGCAAAGCTTAATCCCAAACCATGACAAGTAAAAATATGTTAAAAGTTTCAAACCAACTTGCATAAATTAAACAACAGGATTGAATTTCTAACAACTTGTATAAATAATAAGGCTAGATTAGAACTTGTGGTTGATCACATCAACATAAACCAAATTTAACTACACATTTTAGATATTAAAGGTTAACCAATAAAAAACAAGGCTAACCACCAAAAACAAAAAAGTTAGCCACCATAGACTTGTCCATGGTTAACCTTAATATCAAAAAATAACATTGTTCTAATTACTGTCACCATAATTCAACTACTGTCAAAGTTATACATAACCAAATAAAATTTCAATTTTCTTCATGCCCATCATTTTCTGAAGAAAATTGCTCATTTAGGTTCACAGGCACCACATTCACAATTCCGTTGAACATGTCTTCCATTTCCACTGTTGCTTCAGTCTCTTGAGTCTGCTCCTCAACATTCACGTTGTTTAAAATCTCTTCCTTATCAACCCAAACTTCAGCTATCTCTCTTGTGTTTTCATCAACAACTGCTTCGTTCTTCTCTTCCTCTTCGAAAACAACATCCTTCTCCTTCATCTTGTCATCTTCTCCATCAACAACTGCTTCATCTTTTTTATCTTCTTCTACTGCAACACATTTTTCTTTCATCTCTTCATCAGCTCCATCAACAACTACTTCAATATTTTATTCTTCATCAACTGAAAAATATTTTTCGTTCATCACCTCCATCAACAACACCTTCATTATTTTCTTCTTCATCGGCAACAGTATTTTTTTCATTCTTCTCCTCGTTCATCTCTTCCTCTACGATTTGAACATTCATTACAAGTAAAAGGAAATACTTGGATACATACAAAATTAATGAAAATATAACTTGAAAGTATCATTAATTGAGGTACATACCTTTCCTTTTCATCTTCATAACCTTCCTCAGCTTGAACACCTTCCTCTTATCAACTTATTCTACTTTGTCTTTCTTTCTCTCCTCTTATTTTTCTCTTTCATCAACTTCAGTATCTCCTCATTCACTTCCAACATTCTTATCATCATACCTTCCAAATGGCTACAGTGCCTGCAAGTGCCCCTCCCGCTGCCATTCCCACCACCATCACCTCTTTCTCTGCCACCATCATCTCTTCCTTGAACACCATCATCGTGTTCTCCATTCCAGCTTCACCATCATCATACTCCTGCACTATGTACCTGATGACTCCGAACCCCTTTAATCGAGCCCTCAGCTTGAACAATGCAGCATCTTTAGCCTCATCAGCATGTGGAGCCACATATCTGTCGCAGCCTCTCTCAACCTATTGCACAGTTGAGATTAAGAAATGGTGCAGAACCTGCCATTTTACGTAAATTTAAAAGAATAATAAACTAACAACATCATTAATTGATAAAATAATTCCTTAAATGAAATATACCTACGTATCTTCTTGCTAGGCTGCATCATCATCTCCAACATGCCCTCTTGTTTGATGCCACCTTAGGATCTTTGGGATTGGTAAGGGAGATTGTTCAGACTTTTCAGCTGTTCGGCCTATTAAAGGGACTGCCTCATATATCCATGCTTGTCATGAATGCCACAATCACAATACAAAAATAAGAAAAGTGAACACTTAAAAAACTGGATAACATATAACAATACTTACAAGAAAGGCTAGGGAAATCCAAATAGAGCATAACGAGTTGTTTTACCCTCTGCATGTTGTTGGTATGTTTTTGACATATCAACTTTGGTGTAGAGGTAATCAACTGTCAGGTTATAGCACAGCCTACACCAAGGGTACTTGTTGAAGAACTCCAGGTCATCCACAGTCTGAATCCACAATTTCTCCACATTCTTGGAGATGTCCTTGGCCATCAGTACTATATGCAGGAACCACACAAAAGCCAGCTTCAACTTCTCTTCCTTGGAGAATTCTGGTTGTTCCATCAACCCCAGCAGAGTTTCAGACCTCATATCCCCATCCCCACATATCTTCTCCATAAAGCCTTCACCCTTTTTCAGATGCTTGGACCTCACTTTTAAATCTGACTCTTGACAATAATTCAAGCCAGTCATCAAATAAAACCCCGTCAAACCTCCCATCCAGCAAGAACCAAATTTTATGTCTTTTCTTGGACTACTTTATAGTCCTCAAAAGCACAGAATGCACCAACTTTCTATTGAACTGCCAATTTCCAGAGATGCTCGAGAAATCACCAGAAACTGATTTCCTAAACATCTTATAGATCCCCAATCCTGTCAACTTTGTCTTAAATGTATAAAATTTGTTCATTGAAGATCTCACAGAGATGGCAACCAGGTTCTGAACCTGAAGCTTTGCACATCAATATCAATGACTTTCTTTGCTATACTCAACTTATCAAGAGGATTCATATCCTCTTCATCTATGTTCTCTTCTTCCTTTTTGTTTTTGTTCTCTTCAACATCATCAACACCACCATCAACCTTATCAACTCAGTCATCAACTCCATCACCCCCCCCCCTTTTGTGCATGTGCACCAACATCTTCCTCCTCTTTTTCATCTTCTATTCTCTTGCACTCTTCATGCCTACCTCCACAGACTCATCATTACCATCATCAATATCAACAACAACCTTTTTTTTTTCCAGCAAAATCACCGCCGCCGCCGCCATCAGCCTCAGACTCATCTTCAAAGGCATCAATCTGATCAAACGTATCAACAAATATTCGTCTTGCACCTAAGAACTCTGAATTGTCACCCACTTCAGTTTATCCTCCACCAACATCTTTATTTGTGCATGTGTACTCACTATCAGTAGGCTCATCAACCAACCTACTTCTTTTCTCAGATTTTTTAGGGACACTCGAATACTTTTCCAATTTTCTTTTTTTGGTAAACTACTTAGGGACATTCGCAGCCCCCCACCGCTCTTGGGCTTGTTTACGAAGGGACCACCAATGTGTAGACATATTTTTTTCCCGCTCTCTATTCTTTGCTTCTTCTTCCGCTCTACGTTCAACCAAAGTCCGTGGACCTCGACCCTTTGGTACACAATGTTTTATCCTAGCCATTACAACACCTACACATACAACCCACGAAATATAATCGAATTACGGTAAAAGAAACAAAAATCCCCTAAAAAAATCCCTAAATCCTAAATCGGCTATGTTATATACAAATAACTAAAACAACATTACTTGCGGTCAAAACAAAAGCACAATCATCATTAATCTAAGAAAAAAAATATAAATTTCACAAAAGAAAAAACTATATTTCAACTAAAAACCCCCAACGAAATCGAGATGTGTATATGTTTATTTAGTCTCTGATTCTTGCTCGACAATATGCTTCGACTCCATAATGTGGCGCTTTAAATAGTTTGAACTAGACACACACAACGGTTACCCAATCGTGCTAGCAGTTGAAAGAGAGAAAATAAAATGGAGAGAAAAATCGAACCGCTTGGGTATGTGTACGATCGACCTACTTGAGTAGATGGAAGATCCGTTAGGTTTTAGTTTTACCCGGTAGTTTTTTTTTTTTTTAAATTCAAATGAGTTCACATTTTTATTTTATGTTTTGCACCCACAAGAAATGTTGTTTTCCACCCACAGATTTTAAGTATTCTAATCCCACCCCTTCCTCACTTAAACCCACTTAATATTTTCTCTCTCCAAAAATAAGTCAAAAAGAAATGGAAGGGTTAAACTTTTTATTTAACACTTTGAGGGGTCTTTCTGCTAATTCTTTTCTAGTAACATGGGTATATTTAAAAACAGTGTGGCACCCGATACTTTTAAATCCTGAATCCACCCCTGACCCCACCAAACTTTATAGGTGTAGTACTGAGTTAGAACCAATCTAGAACCAATAAGGTCACATTCAAAGGACTAAAAGCCTGCAAACGTCATGATATGAGGATTCTGGTTTTAACTTATCCAACTCAATCGGGAAAAGTACCTAAAACACCATATATAAAAATTTAATTTTTACTTTTACCTAATATAATACAATTGACTAACAAAAATACTATTTTCTTGAATTTTATATCATATATAGAGATTTTAATTTCAATAGTACCACTTCTAGAGATTTTTTTTTTTTAAATCTAAGTTCTAGATATAATAATAATAATCTCTCTCCTAAAATAGTGTATTTACTCTCTCTCTTCTAACAAACCATCACATATCCCCTCCAAATTATTATCCATGTCTCCCAGCCACCCCCCTCCCCCACTTTCCCAAATTGTTCTATGGTTACTCATTGAAACACCAATATTCCAATGGTATGTACCATCACATACCCCTCCCAAATTTTGGTATATAATATATAGTATATTATTGGAATATTGGTGTTTCATTGAGTAATTATAGAACAAATATAGATATATGATATATTGGTGTATGATATACTATATATTGATATATAATTGAGAGAGAGAGAGAGAGAGAGAGAGAGAGAGAGAGAGAGAGAGAGAGAGAGAGAGAGAGAGAGAGAGAGAGAGAGAGAGAGAGTATATATATCATATATCAATATATAGTATATCATATACCAATATATAGTATATTGGAATGGTTTATTAAGAAATTAATGTATTATGTAACATTAAATCAAAGGTGACAGGAATAATAAAAATAATATACTACTATATATATATAACAAACACAAATATATAGTATATCAAAATGAAAAAAGAGTATTATATTAAGGTTATGAAGTTCATGGTATATTTGTAATTTAATAAGTGGTACCACATGTAAGTAATAATCAATGAAAATAAATCTTGTGGATTAGATAGTTATGAAAAAATTCATTTTCAAACCATACACATTTTAGAAAATGGGTCTCTATATTCAATTTACTTATTTGTCAACAAGTAGTACTTTTGCTATAGATGCAAAATGTTCTCTTTTAAATCAAATATATATTGCTTCTAACACCAAATATATGATGTATATTCCTTTCTAGTTTTCCCCTCTTCTTTCGCTGCATCCCCAAAATCTAGAGATCTTTAAATATTCACATTATCGAGGTCAAATTTAATTTTTCTTGAATTTAACTGTTTGACTTTAACAGAATGGGGGTGGAAGTGATCTAATATTTTGGCGATATAGCACATATTTGATCGTTCACGTGACAGGGTTTGACATTTTACTTAAAGTAAGCAACTAAATCTTCATAAAGTGTATGTTTGCTAAAATTGGTGTTAATCATTTTTTAAAGTTTTTCCAAAAAGTATCTTTTTAATTCACAAAAATATGAATTTATTTAACTAAAAAATATATATATTCAAATAGAATTTCAACTTTCAAATATAAATTTTAAATGCAACTTTTGATTTTCTTTTTCCGAAATTATTTTTTGGTATCTTTGGCCAAACACGTACAAAGAATACCATGAATGAGTATCTCCTTTTCAACACCAGCTGTGGACATGGTCCAAGTCCTCCCATGTGTCGCATAATAAAATATTACTACTACTCTTACGTGTCTGGCGCTATTCTTTAATTTAATTTATATACCTTACTTATGTCATGAGTAAATGCAACTATGCTCTCAATCATCTTCACTTTTTCAGATCGTCAAACGTTAGTAACATAACAACAACTGTGCCCATTTCTCCCACATGGCCATGACAGTGCACTACTCCATTGTCTTCCTAGTAGTTGTATCTTTGCTTTTTAATTTAGCAGCTTCACAGTCACCTGCAACTACTACAGGATATACTAACCATACAGTTGGTGGTTCATCTGGCTGGTTCTTTAATATCACCACTAACAAGACTTCTTCTGATTACTCTGCTTGGGCTGCTAAACAGACTTTTAATCTTGGTGACTATTTGAGTAAGTTCATAGTATTTTTGAGCACCCTTTTTGATCATTTTCATTTCTTGTTTGATGGGTCATCTAGTGTTTGATCTGCTTTTACTCTTGGCATGTCATTTTGGAGGAATTTAAGTTCTTGAAAGTCTTGCATTTGCTGATCATTTGACCAATTTTAGAAATATTTTATTCTTTTTAAATCAAGGTTTCTGCTCTTTTGTTATAAGTGGAGAGAGAGGCTTGTTAACGAACTTGTAATACTCAGCTATTAGTGAAGCCCTGGAATTACTAGAGATCTTTTTAGTGGCTGATCTATAATATGACTAAGCATTGACCTCTGTAGATATTGTTAGAAACTATGTAAAAGAATATATATTCATGCTAAGTTCATATCCTTTTCCACAAAGGAGTTGTATGTCCAGTGGTACCCTATACTTGTTGATTTAAGTTCCTGGATCCAATCTTGTATCTAAGGCAAGTATAGTTGCTAATGAAGAGTCTCGAGAGTTAAGAGATCATAAGCTTTTTTAGTTTGGAGCTTTGTGTGGTTCTTGTCGATTACTTGAAGCTATTGGAATAAGTTTTGTAATGCTTGGTTTGGTGTTATATACCCTGATTCTGAAATCACAATGTCTTATTAAGCTCAAGAGTGCTAAGAATATTTGGATTTCTGCTACTAAATCTCCTCGCCCATCATATGCTATAGACTTTTTTATTTGATAGAATAGATCAGTGGTATAAACTCTTAGTTGTTGACGGATCTTGTCCTTTATTCATTTCATTGCTTTGATTTGTCAGATCTCAAATATTAGTATATAAATTAAAGATCAATTACTAGAGATGTTAATTTCATTACAGTATAAGAAGGATAGTTTTTTCTGATGGAGGGAGGAGGTGTTTTTAAGTTGGAGGACATCTTTATGGAGTAAAATGAGTGTGTGAAAAGTTTTGCCGAATTGCTCTTACTTTAATGCGTTAATAGCATAAACTCATTTCGGCGTTGTAGAGAGAGTACAGCGTTACCTCATCCAGAAACTGTTGCATTGACCTGTTTTGTTGAAAGTAAAGTTGAATGAGCAAGGATTTTCTAATATCGATTGAAACTAACTTATTTTTTCATCAGTAAAAGAATGAAACTAAGTCTAATTAGTTTCTGGTAAAAAATCTGCTGCCATCAGTTACTTCTATAAACAACTGTTCTAATACACTGATGTAATGTTGGAGCTTCAGCAATACTTTCAGGACTGAAGAATCCCTTTCTGTTTTATAGATAATATCTGATCAAGTACTATCTTGGTACTGGTTGTATTAGTTAGCAATAAAATTTTATCTTGCGTTTCAAAAAGTAACTAATTCAAACAATTGATGCTCTAAATTATTGTTGTTTAAAGTTAGTTGAGTCCGGAAGTTTTATCAAGAACTGAGAAAAATGGATTGTGTGCATGCTTTTCATGCTAAAATCTTGATTTGATATTTTAAGATAAAGTTGATTGTAATCGGTGATATCTTGTCCCCATCATATGTCATCAGATCCACTATCTCCAAATATGGTGTGAAGTGATTACATATGAAGTGAGATAAAGTATTAGAGGTATTTTGGCTCTTACTTGCAACCATATTTTTGTGCAATTATATCATCTTGATGGATGCTTGAGGAAGAAGATCTTGCATTCATGAATGTGGAACCCGAGAGAGCAAGGATTCGTAATAGGGATACCTGGTCCTCCTTAATGGAAAAAAGAAACTGTGCTTCCGAGGAATGAAATAGGAGTCATCAGTAGGCATTTGCTGATATAATTCTTCACCTCAATGAACAAAGCTAAAAAAAGGGCTGATTCATTACAGTGCACTTTCTAAGTGTGTGATGAAATTAAAAGAATTGGAGAACACCTCCACTAGCATGGCACTGCCTAAACACTCTTTTCTCCTAAAAGATGGGCTGTTTTTGCCACAAGGATAGAAAGGTGACAAGTTCCTATAAGTTTGAAGATTGTAGACATAGTTGCTCCTTAGCATGATAGACATGTCAGTTTTAGATAATGCTGTGATTACTTCTTGATAGAAACCAAACAGGGAACACACTTATAGACCAACGAAAAACTCTAGATTATGTGGCTAGTTCTCCTTTAAATAACTCTAGCGACCCCCTTGGATGATAAAGATATCTTTTACTAGTAGTTGGTGTATTCATCTAATGATATGTCTGTTCCTCCTCCTCCAATTTTCCTGAGTCTTCTTTCAGAGTAGAATGCTTTATTTGCCAAATATGCTAACAGAGTCAGAGGTACTTTTATAAGCTTCCAGGTTACATTTTAGTATTTCATGCTTTCATGACTCATCCTGTTATTCTCTTCCTGTTAGGTCCTATTAAGAGATTGCTTTGCATGTTTTTATATGATCATTTTTAGATAAGGATGTCTTTATGTGATCATAAGCATGTTGATTGAACTTTTATGTTGCCATTCAGGATAATTGCAAAGTTGCTTTTAATCTTCTTTCTACAAATTATAATTTCTACAACTAGATTGGTTTTGGTATCTCAGAGTAGCTGCAGTTTTGATTTGTTTTTTATTTTTGTGTTTAGTATTTAGTACAAATACCAACCAGACAGTTATCCAAACATACAATGAGACCACATATAAGAGCTGCACCATGGATGATGACACATTTCAGTATGCGGGAGGCAACAGCAATTTTGGGGAAGCGATGACCATCGCTGTTCCTTTGACCATCGAGGGGCCGCAATACTATTTCTCTGATGCTGCTGATGGCATCCAGTGCCTGAATGGCATGGCATTTGAGATCAAAGTGGGGCATGGTATAGGACTTCCGCCAAGCCTCAACCAACCACCTCCTCCACCTTATGTCGAACCACCATCAACAGTGGAGGCGGAGACACCACCTATCACCGTGGTACCCGACCGACCTAACGGTGATGTGAGGATGAGTAATGGTGTCTTCTTGGTGGTTTCTGGACTTATGTTAGTGTTGCATCTGGTCTGAGGTAGAAGGCTATACTTCCTAGTTCTTTGAGAATCTGGATAGCTCCTTTGGCATATTGAGCTGTTGGAGCTATCTTTATTTTTTAGAAATGAGAGAAAGAAAAGGAGCTATTAATTCATATTATTACAGGTTTTACTGTTTAACATGTTATCAAATTTTTCGTTCAATTATAATTGTTCTAGTGATTCTTGCCATGTATTTATCACAGGCTTTTGCCATTACATGGAGCAATTTACGATAGCCAAGAAAGTTCTAATAAAAGTTCCTGATGATTTTGTCATTTTTGTGGCTTAGAGGCATATTAATTAAAAAAAATTATACAGGTACATTGAACATTCTAAATGGAGTCGTCTTTTGTCGGTGGCTTTTGATTGAATAGAAGATTTTGAGATTTTTTTAAGCGTCCATCCACACCACATTGAACAACATATAATGCGTTATACAGAAAGAGAAATTTGATTTACTCTAAACAATTGAATGAGATACAAAATTTTGACCATAAACTTATGACACGGATATATAGTTTAGGGGACACAGTTTTCAGGAAAGAAATGCCATTTTAACTCCAGGCCACAGTTGTAAGCAAAACACATAAATGAGAAATTGAATACTCGAAACATTGTGTATCTTGGAATTTTTAAAGCACGGGTTAATTGATTTTGTGATCCATTGTTTTTTTAAGGTATTTCTTCCACTTATCAAATAGAGGTCGTTTTCGATAGATCCTCGCCAAATAGAAAAAATATTTCTAAAGCAAGATTGAAAAGAAAAAACAAGATAAAATATATCATTTATAAGAAGATATTAACATAAATATTAAGATAACCAAAGTAAAAATAAACCACCAGTAGCAATAAATACTAAGAATAAAATAAAATATTATATAAACGAACAATACTAATGCCAATAAGCTAGTAACAGTTCGACCACAAGCTAATCTTCTACCCTAATTCTCGATGTCCATTCTTTCTTATATAGGGTCATGTCCTCGCTTCATGTCTGATGCGGTAAACCAATAGTCTTATGTTAAAGACTTAATAAGTTATTCTTTAGAATTACATAGGAGTAGTATTTATATTAACACAAAAATACAGGTTGTGATAGAATAACTATCGCACGCAATATTAAATTTTTGGTCTAGTGTTAAAATACAATTTATAACGTGTGTGAAAGCATATATGTATGCAAATTGAACATGACACTGTCATTATAAAATATCAGAGTTCACGACGGATTCAAAAAAGAACGGCAATTCAAGAATGTGATGTCCGTGGCCTACTATTATCCAAACTCAATAAAAACAAAAAAACACTCTTATAGGGGTATATTGATAGGCAACAAATCCTTGTTTACCCCAACAAATATCCCAAGCTTCCAAAGTGGTAGGATACCAGTACCACTACTTCACAAAAGTTTAAAAGACAGATGAATCTTTCAATCATTAGGGAACATCACTTATGGCTCTGGATAATAGTATCATACCATCTCAGTTTTTTTAACTAACCCCAAAATATAGGGGCAACAATGCAAAAACCAAAAAAGTAGTTCTATTGTATAGAAACGGACAAAATAAACTGAAAAAGTCGAGACTTTAAATCTGAAAATTCAATGCAGAAAGAGAAATAACAAAAGAAAATAGAAAGACCACTGTCACAACTAGGCCAGGTACTCATCCTTAACCGTTATTCATTTTCATTGCACAAATGAGTTAATTACTAAGATATTTATTTCTTGTTTAACCACTAAGTCAAAAAGTTTCAATTTTTATTACATACCCACTTATTTTTTTGGAAAAAGAAAGGTGGGGTTTGCTTGTTGTAACAGTTCAGTTTACATTCTCTTCTTTCTTTTGGATTCTTAAAACTTCATACTTAAGTTTCTTAAATTTCTTGGGTTTTCTTATATTTGAGGTTTTAATTTTTATAGGTAACTAACTTGGGTTGAAGTGATCTGAAATAAAGATGGGGTTAATTTCTGGAATTTTGATGGGGATGATCTGTGGGATTGGTTTAATGGCAATTTGGAAACATATGATGAGTTACAGGAGCAACAAGAGAATTGCTAAGGTATTCATTCCAATACTCAATAGTTTGTCTTTTTTATTTTTGATAATCCTAGTGGCGGGCCAGCTTACGCGCTCCTTGACTAATTTTACAAGGTACCTTGTACCTCTCACCAGCATATGTATGTACCTAGTAACTCTGTCTACCAAGGGTTAGATAGATGAGAAGAACTCAGCTAGTATTTTTTATTTGCTTCCGTTGGGACTTGAACCTTAAACCTCATAGTTTGTCTTAAAAAGACACATTTTCTTGTTCTGTAACATTAGCTTTTCTGTGTTTTCTAGCAAAAAATGGACTTAAATGTAAGTGTATCAACACAACTAAGCTATAAAGTTTGTCTTTAAGGTCATTCTATTTGACAAGTTTCCTATAGTGATCAAGATGAAGATATTTGTTGTCGTTTTGTCATATTTTTTCTCTTTGCTCTGTAGTGTACCTCGTTATGAGTGAGTAATTAGTATTTGGTGCAACCCTTATATTTTACCTGAAGAGTATGTGAAAGCTGATACTTGAAAGGGCACTTAAAATGGTGATAAAGGTTTGTGATTCTGTTAAGTGACTTAGTTGAAGTTTCTAGTAATCCAGAATTGAGCTGAACATGATTTTAATGGAGCGTTGTAAAATGGTTTCGTGTTTGAAATGTGGATTATCACCACTTAGCTTATAGGGGAGATATGCAAGAAGTACTCTTAACATTTGATAGTCAAAACATGAAAGGGACACCTATCTCAGAATTGGCACATGATCTCAATCTAGCTGACGTAATTTATGGTGTTTATGATTTATAGAAGTATGTTTAATAGTAGATTTGTTAGTTTCTGATATTGATGGGCAATATAGTAGCACTTTTGCTGCCTAAGTGATAGTATTTGGCTGATAAGCCCCCTATGTTGCTTCTTTAAAACCTTTACCTTATCAAAAAAAAGCCCCCTATGTTGCTTCTGCTATTAGTATTATAAAAAACGGGCATTGCTGTTGCTTTAATGCTAGTGCCAAGATTTACATGCTAATCATCATTCTTTTGAACATTGTTTGAATTTCTGATATGCATATACTTCTGAAGGACCGGTATTCATTTCCTCGTTATACTTTACTTCTTTTACAGGCAGTAGATGTAAAACTAATGGGCTCCCTCAATAGGGATGATCTAAAGAAAATGTGTGGTGATAACTTTCCTGAATGGATATCATTCCCGGTTTATGAACAGGTTGGATGGCTTTGCTTGTTTCAGTTTTCCCCTTTGTAGCATTAACTCTTGTATTTGTGACACTTAGTTCATTAACTTTGTAGCGGGTACTCAAGTTGAATAGTTCATTGATAATGATATCATTGATCTGCTTATTGCCTTGCACTGTATTAATGATTTTAAAGCACTCTCTTAGTGCTATTGATCATTCATTATTAATGTATTAACACTTGCTTATCAAAAAAAAAAAGAATTAGTTCCGTTGTATATATTCAAACAGAAAAACCTTCTTGTCTTTGAAAGAAATGCTGAAGTTAATCAATCTATGCATGTTTGTTGTACTGGCCTTGTTACCTTACTGTTATGATAGGAACAAAGATTCACATAACTCCTCCTTCTTAAAGCTTAAATGAAAGTTTCTTCTCTGTGCTGTAGTCACTAGTAATGCCTTTTTCTTAAGAAATGAACTCAGGAGGGTCAATTTTACTTCTGGAATTTGATCAACTTAATCAAGAGTTACACTAACAGAATATGGGGTAAAATTTTAAGTATATGGATAGCTGTTTTGTCAGCCAAAATGTTGGTTGTGAATCTTAGAGGTTACGCAACCCTATGTGGTGTTTTCACAATTATTTCGTCCTGCAATTTAAAGAATAAATTAGATAGTAATCTTGTCAATGTTACTTTTGTCTCATTTTATATCTCATGGCAGGTCAAATGGTTGAACAAACAGCTGAGCAAGTTGTGGCCATTTATTGCCGAAGTAAGTTTTTACTCGTCTTTTGCTATCCTGAGCATCCCGAGCAATTTCACTTTGTTAACTGTTTTTTTTTTCTCCGTCATTGTAAACCTGTTTTATTATTGTTGTATTTTTCTTACTGTCACAGTCTTATTATGCAAAGATTATAATTCTTGAATAATATCCACTAAATCACTAAATTGTATATAAGTTCAATTGAATAAATCACTAAATTGAATAATTTCGGATAATGTACAAAATTGGTCTTCAATTTTGAGCTGCAAATTCTCAAACATCATATTTGAGATAAAGAAAGGAAGACTTTGACTCCAAAAATTAACTTTTAGGAATTTTGAGGTCTAGGCTAATTAAGAAAATCTTTTTTAGCTGTTTTTATATTCTCTTTTAGAGAGTGAATGCTAAAGAAATTTTGTAGAAAATTTGCACAGAAACTACTGGATGAGCCCCACTCATTGATTTTCATTTAAAAATTAAACTTGTTAACAGCAAAGCACCAAACATATTCCATGCTGGTTTTACCTAATTTATAAGAAATTAAAAGTTTCTTGCATGTAATAGACTTCTGAGCAAACCATTGGAACTGCTCTTTGAAGAGCTCCAATGCTGGGAAGTTGGACTGCTTTGTGTGAAGATTCTGCCTTGGAGTTAGATTATAGTTGGAAGATAGGTTTAGAGCACAGTTTGATTTGTACATGGTTGTTAAACTGCGCTATGCAATGGAATTGGGTTTATACTGCGGGGAGATAGTACAATAAGGATATTCTTTTTTATGGTTGCCTTTTTGTATCAATGTCGAAATATCTTTAGTCTCATTGTTGTGTGTGAACCATGTTTCTTTTCAACTGCTATGTTTAGGCAAGATCCAATCTCTCGAATATGTCACTATGCAGGCAGGAGAGGCTATTATAAAAGAATCTGTTGAACCTCTTTTAGAAGATTATCGACCTCCCGGAATTACTTCATTGAAGTTCAGCAAACTATCTTTGGGCACTGTGGCACCTAAAATAGAAGGTAGCGATATCCATTATTCTCCACTGAGAAGTAGTTCATAATTCACTGCAGCTAAAGTTTATTATCCATTAGTTTTATAACTGTTTGATCAGCCAAAATATTTGTGAGTTACACCTCCTGTAGCCCAGCTTTCCCTATCAATCGAGCTACATTGGAAAGAAAAGGCAATTTGTTTGGTTGTATTTTCCATGCTGTTACAGTTCTCCATATTGTGCTGGGCCTTAAGTTCCAGTTTGAATCTTCTGCGGTTCATCAATGATTCATGATACCAAAAGGTTTAGTTGAACATTTTAAGCTATATATATCAAGTTTCATGTGAGTGGTAATGCTCATCTGAGCTGTCTTGCTTTATGTGACTGTTGAAGAAGACAAAATGCAGTATGTGCTCATGCACCATTTTTAGTTTGAAAATTCACTGGAATGGTTATTTCTTAACATACTATCGCGTATGCCTATTTAAAAAAATGTGTATGCTTGAAAGAAAAAGACAACCTACTGGGTGCTCTGAAAATCTAGCGAGTTACTAGCAGTTTTGCTAATTTTGGTGTTATTGGGTTAAGGTCTTGGCAGTGTTTGATTTCTTTCTAAGGTATGATGCCCGCCAATAGTGAAAACTGAAAAGGAAAAGAAGAAGTTGGACCATGTTTTTTTTTTTTCAATTGTAACTCTTAAACTCCGTATCATGCTGCATGCTGCAGTTGATGGAGAGAAATATTCTTGTCATGGTTATTGTTGCATCCCTTGCAAGATTGTTGATAAACTGGTGGTCATTGCATGTCTGAGATTTTATTTAGAGTGCCTGCGACGTCACACAACGCTTTAGCATGTTTAATAATTAATTAATGCAGGTATTCGTGTTCAGAGCCTCAAAAAAGGTCAAATCACTATGGATATTGACCTCCGATGGGGTGGTGATCCCAATATTGTTTTAGGAGTTGAAGCTGCAATGGTTGCTTCTATACCCATTCAGGTGTGCTTGAACACTTCCACCTATATTTTTCGCGTGGACAAGCTTGAACACTTCCACCTATATTTTTCGCGTGGACAATGCTGTGTTGACTACTGGTTATTTAGGAAATAAGTACACTGACACGCTGCTGAATTGTTTGCAGTTGAAAAATCTTCAAGTTTTCACTGTTATTCGTGTCATCTTCCAACTAACTGAGGAAATTCCATGTATCTCAGCTGTTGTTGTAGCTTTACTTTCTGAGGTATAGCCTAAGCTCTATATGTCGATTTGCTTCCTCTATTCCTTTGTTTCATTCCTCCTTTGCGTTGTGGCCTTCTTCAATATTTTTGGTACCTTTTGTCCTTTGTTTTCTCACTGTAAACTAGTGTATTCTTCAACTACACAATCACCCCAACAAAAAATTAAAAAAAAAAGAGTAGAAGAAAGTCAGAGATCCTTCGGAACTATGTGCAGATAGATAAGGCAGAATCTTGAATGAGATTCCAAAATCAACTTGCCCAAAAAAATGTCACACCGACGTGACCATTATACGCCAATAGTGACGTGATCCAAAATTTTAAAAGTTAGTTGAATTCAAGATAGGAATTTGGACATGATTTGGTTGAAGTTTGAGAAAGAAATGGTATTTGACGATGACAATTCTGCCCTCAATTAAATTACTGATATGAAGATGGTTATGCCCTGATAGACATTGTTGATTCGTTTTTTTTTTTTTTTTTTTTTTTTTGGTTCAAACAGCCAAAGCCTAAAATTGACTATGTACTGAAGGCTGTCGGTGGAAGTTTAACAGCTCTTCCTGGACTTTCGGATATGATTGATGTGAGTGTTAACATCTTCTTTAGCAGTACAAATTTCTTCATTTTTGAAGGATTCCTTGTTTGACTGACAACGCTGTTGTTTCTCGTTGGAAGGACACTGTAAATACAATAGTTTCAGATATGCTAGAATGGCCCCACAGAATTGTTGTTCCAATTGGTGGCATACCTGTGGATACCAGGTATCTTCAATTCTACAAATATTTTTGTGACCTATATTTTACCTTATCAGTATTTTATCTATTTAGCCGTTGTAATACTCTTATAGAGAAAGCAATTTGGGTTACTTCAATTTGTCACTCTTATGCTTGGAAAACCTTGTAAATCAAGATTGTACATCTACTTAAAGAATGGTCTTCTTGAAATCAATAATACTCGGGGGCAGACCCACTCGGGAGCAAGGGGGGTTCAACCCCCTTGCCTTTATTTTTTTATTTTTTGTGTACCCCCTTGCCATTTGTTTAAATAATTTTTTTTGTATATTTTGCCTAAAATCGCTAATGTGAAAAAATATAGTATTACATTGAACCCCCTTGGTCAGAGAACAAAGGTTGGCTTGGTGGTAAAGGGGCTTCAAGATTCTTAACTAGAAGGCCCGGGACTTGGGATCTAGCTTTATCTCTATTTCACTCTTTTCAGCCTGTTCTCTCATGTCAATATCAGTTGACTTGCGTCCTTTTAATTTTTAATGATATTCTTTTGCCTATGATTTTTTTCCTTCAAAATTATATAAATAAAAGTTACTCATTACTGAAATTTTTTACGGTTACTTTTCATGAACGGTTGAAACCCCTTGCTAAAATTCCTGGGTCCGCCACTGGTAATACTGCTGTTCCTTCCCTGTGTGACTGTGCATTCAGGTGTTTCATCTGTTCTGATTCATGTGAGCAAACAAGATCGAATGGCTTTTGGTAGTTGACCAGTGAAGTGCTGTGGTTTGTATGTGATCTAGTAAAATATGCAGCTCTGAAATTTGAGAGGCTTATTTGGGTAAAAGGTCTACGAGTGGCTTATAGTAATGGATGACTGTGTTTTAAATATAGCATATATGGGTTTTATTCTCGTCAAACTGTTTCACATGTTGCAATGTCTATAGTCTGTTCATTTTGCGCTTCACCAAATCTGCTGTTGATTCGGGTATGTAAACAGTAGGTCATCGACATGTCTGCATGTAAAATTGTTCCTTATCTCTTCTTCATGCTGTATTTCATTACTATTATATAACCAGTATTTTTCTCCATGCAGCGATTTGGAGCTTAAGCCACAAGGGAAGCTCATAGTAACTATAGTCAAGGCTAATAGCTTAAAGAACCACGAAATGATAGGAAAATCTGATCCCTATGCGGTTGTATACATTCGTCCACTTTTCAAGGTTAAGACAAAAACCATCGACAACAACCTAAATCCCGTTTGGGATCAGACATTTGAGTTAATTGCCGAAGACAAGGAGACCCAGTCCCTCACTGTGGAGGTTTGACATCAATTACTATCTTGAATATCTACCTATGCTGTAGATTCTGTTTTGAGTGAATTTGTGTGATAGTTGACATTCACATCATTCTGAATAGGTCTTTGATAAAGACGTTGGGCAAGACCAGCGAATGGGTGTTGCAAAGTTGCCTCTGAATGAGCTTGTAGCTGACACTGCCAAAGAAATTGAATTAAGATTACTGCCAAAACTTGATATGCTCAAAGTCAAAGACAAGAAGGATAGGGGAACAATCACAATAAAGGTATAGGACTGACTTATACTCGTTTACTGATGTTTCATTGTTGCTAAGCTACTATCAATCTCTCAACTACACCTTAATCCTAAACTAGTTTGGGTCATGCATCCTCTGTATTAGTATTTAGAGGATTCATCATAATTTGATTTTTTTATGCTGACCATCAATTTACTGCAACCCGACTCCTTTCATGGGATGTGGGACCGACTATGTTTGCTGAGCTCAAATAGGCAGAGTTTGTTGCTATGCTGCTAACCATTCTTTGTGCATGAACTTTTTTAACATTTGACCACCAGCAGTACGATAGGATGGTCTGGTTAATGGGGTGGCTTCTAAAGCTTTTTTCATTGTGGTGCAGGTGTTGTATCATGAGTTTAACAAGGAAGAGCAGTTAGCTGCACTGGAAGCAGAGAAGGCGATCCTAGAAGAAAGGAAGAAGCTGAAAGCAGAAGGGGTAATTGGGAGCACTATGGATGCCGTTGGTTCAGGTGTCGGTTTGGTGGGATCCGGCCTTGGCGCAGGCGTGGGGCTTGTAGGAACCGGGCTAGGTGCCGGTGTAGGTATAGTTGGAAGTGGATTTGGTGCTGTTGGCAGTGGACTAAGCAAAGCTGGAAAATTTATGGGCAGGACATTCACAAGTAGTTCAAAGAAGAGTGGTTCCTCTGGTGCCTCTACTCCAGTTAACTCTGTTCAAGAAAATGGTGGTGCAAAGCCACTCAAGACTGTACTTGCCAATAATGAGTAGTTTTGTGAACTAGAACTCAAGTCTTCTTTTCAGAACTCAGGTTTTAATGACTTTGTTGCTGTTTGAAGAAGTTAAAGTTGTTCATAGAATGATAGAATGATGAAAATTTATGCCACTGTGAAGTTGTTTATGGTTCTGGATTTTCAGTACATGTTAAGTTTATTATTTAATTTTAGAAAATTCTATTTAGCTTTTATAGTGATTTGTTTTATGTGTTAAACATAGAACTAGGCATGTCAGAAAATAGACAGCAAGGTTTCAGCTTTCTCGTGATCTCATTATTCTCGTCGTGACCTTAGTAAAAAAAAGTGTTGTCATGGGAGATCCAATCTATAAACAAAAGAGATCCAATCAGTTGGCTGAAATTCACTATAAATAGCAAACTGAACCAATAATTTAAGGTCATTTTCTTAAAATATGAAATAAAAAAGTATGTTGAAAAAATCTACAGGATGGACAAAAAAGATTTGTACATATTTCTTTATTGGGTACTGAATTATATGTATATGTTTAATTAGAGCAAAACGGGTTTAGACTTGATATCACTCGTTAGTACTAGTAATTTTTATAATCCATGGTCAAAGTATCTCTAAAGTCATGTTCCATTTTGAATATTACACCTTGAATTGGCAAACCGTTTGGCTATTATCTTAACCTTAATCAATAAGTCAAGAATTTGTAAGATGCTGGTACTTATACTTTTAAACTTATATTCATTATAGTTACAACTATTAGGAGAAGTTAGTTAAACTTCAAATAAGTTAGATTATTATTAATATAAATTTTCATTGATCATATTTTTATTTACTCATATAATTTCACAAGGACCAAGATCAGAGAATATAAAATAAAAGTAAAAATAAAAAATATTTAAATTTTATACTGACATGAAATTTCGACTACACAGAAGCACATAGATGCATATTTAATTTCTAAATCAAGGGACCGTAAGTTCTACTTGATGTATATTTTCAAACAATATTTTAGAATGGAATTAGATATGCTTTTTATAGCCTTGGATGAATTAAATTACTGTTAATTTGTGAGCAGAAGGGAAAATAGAGAAATGGGACTCACATGTTTCTGAATTCTGAGTCTGCAAAACCTCGAGTAAATCCCAACACCTTTGCCCTATGCTGCTGTCAGAAAACTACCCAATTAATAGCTACACAAATTCACAAAGTCAAACACCACCTTCATAACCTTTAGCTACTCAGAAAGACAAAATAGAGAAAACAACAAAGGACTGCCTCATCTTATAATATTCTCTTAATATTTTCTCACTTACCATACTTTATAATATAAAGTTATTCGACTTCAAATTTCTATTTAATTAAAACTAAAATAACACATAAAATTATAGAACAAGCACGGATTATAATGCAGTTTGAGTAGATATAGTTATTATTCCAAAATCTTGTGAACGTTGATAGTTCGTCGATCAACTCTAAAAATAGCTATTCATTAAAAATTCCCAACTTCACTCCGTCTAATTTGAAAAAATTATAAATAAATATTTCATTGTCTCGTCTCATTTTATTTAAAAGTTTTCACTCCATTCGACTAAGGCTTCACCTCGCTCTGTCAGGCTTCGCCTTGGCTATTTTCGTTTGTACTCCAACTCGGTCATTATCTTTGTAAATTATTAGTTCCCTCCTTTCACAATAGATGTCCTAGTTTTGTTATTAGTCCGTTCTAAAAAAAATTACATAATTCTATATTTGGAAACAATTTATTTTTAAACTCATCACTTTATTCTTAAAGAAATGATTTATAGTTATACATTTATCTACGACTTATTTTAGAACACAAATTTCAAAAGTCTCGTTTTATTTTTTAAACTTCGATTCAAGTTAATAGGACATCCATTATGGAACAAATGAAGTATATTAGATTAATAAGTGTAAGTAAGCGTGTTAGCTAAGAAGGAAAGTACAACCTCGGTCAACCTGCTTTTCATGCACTTATAAACTCTTGCTTACTTTTCTCCTTGTTCTTCGCTTCCTAGCAAGCATTAAACAAGTAAAAGATTAAATGAAAAAGCTAATACTAGTAAAATAATGTCTAAGACTATAATAAGTACGTTGATAGTGGAAGGAATAAATGATGTTACACTTTGCTTACACTGCTAACCTTCATTTGGTTTTCTTCTTTCTTTTTTCTTTTTGTTCACTCTAATTTTTCCTCTTTTAATTTCTTCTGTTCTTTTAAGTGGGCAAGGGAGAGGATGAATCTTGCCTTATTACTCTCTCATGAATCTTGCCTTCTAATGCTTGAGAAGCAAAAAATGGGTCTATATTAATATTGAAGTTGTTGAGGAATTGATTCTCCTACTATTTAAATCATTTTTAACTCTCCAAAATAATTTCATTCTTAAGAATAAATGCTTTTAAATTACAAGAAGCTTAAACAAACATGTTACTATAATTTACTACTATATCTCATTGTCTGTTTTAAATGTTGTGGGGAGAAATAACTTAAGAATCATGTATTACAAAAGCACTATGATCTGAGTACTGATTCTAGTAACTATGTAATATGTAATACCTTGAAACCCCAAAAAGCAAATTTGAGATTGCATGTCAAAGATTGACTAAAAACGTTTTTACAATTCGATCCATAGGAGAGAATAATAATACCCAATTTAGGAATGTTGAAGGCTAAGCCGTAGGATGATTATTTTGAGAGATTTGGAGATCTAAATCATATTCATATGTTGGTTGCTCAAATGTTGTTCATTGACCCAAATATATAGTCATTTCCATTTTACTAGGTTTATTAGTTACTCGTGCAGGTGCTCCATAAGTAGTTTTACTCTTCCATCATAAAATCAAATTTTAATAAGGAAAAAAGAGAATAAGAGGAAGCCTCAGACTTACGTCATGGCCCGTGACTTTAGATTTTGACTCCAACAAAAAGTAAAACAGATCTGATTAATGTATCTCACACAATAGCAATAAACTACTGTACTACTACTATAGTATAACAGAGAGAAATAGGAGAAGATAAAAGAGTAGACAGTGTTCACATTACACTCCACAGTACCCCTCGCCTCACCATCATCTTCTCTTGTTTGTTCCTTCTTCTCCCACTAGTCCTTTTCTTTCCTCATCCTTAAAACACATATCTCTCTTATGCACACAGTCACACACTAGTCCCCATTTCTTGTTTGTTTCTTTCTTCTTTGTCTACACTAATTAAGTCATTTTCTTACCATATATCAAATCTCTCTGCAAATATGGATCTCTAATACTATTCCAATAGTACCCTTTTGTTCCTTCTCCTTTAATACTTTTCCAAGATCACCCCTTTCTTCCTCAAGAAAATGCATAGAGTCACACATTACTCACATCAGTTTGTGCCCATTTCGACTAAATCCACCAGATACATGGTGCATGTTTGTTCCTAGTCCTTTAATACTCTTCCAAGATCACTCCTTTCTTCCTCAAGAAAATGCACACAGTCACACACTACTCACATTAGACTCCACACTCCCACCATTTACCATTCTTGTTTGTTCCTTTTTTTATGACGGTGGTGTTCGTGTCAGCTTGCGCACATCTCGACTAAATCCACCGATACTCCTTTCTTAGTTTGTTCCTAGTCCTTTACTACTCTTCCAAGATCACTCCTTTCTTCCTCAAGAAAATACACAGTACACACAATTTACCTTTTTTTTTATTTTTTAACAACGGTGGTGTTTGCGTTAGCTTGCGTGCATCTTGACTAAATCCACCAGATACTCCATTCTTGTTTGTTCCTTGTACTTCCATTAGGACAAATTTCTCTGCAAAATATGTATATTTAGCTCTTTCAAGATCACACCTTTACTCAAGAAATGCCTCCAGAAATCCCATATCCACCTCCTCTAACCCCACTTCCTATCTTCCCCACCACCTACCTACCACCCCCACCCCCACCACCCTCCTCCCACCATCACCATTCTCACTCCCCTCTCATCCCACCCTTCATAGCTGCTGCTTTAGCCTTAGCATTTTTCACTGTTGCAGCCATCATATATCGCAAAGTGTCGAAAAATAGGACAGTTCCTGCAGATCTGAAGTCACCTCCACCACCCCACAAGTTCTCATACTCTCTCCTACGCCGTGCTACTGGCTCATTTTCAGCTACTAATCGACTAGGCCAAGGTGGATTTGGTTCTGTTTACAAAGGTGTCCTTCCATCTGGACAGGAGGTAGCCGTGAAGCTAATGGATGCTTCCGGCTCCCTCCAAGGCGAGAGGGAGTTCCACAATGAACTCTCTCTCGCCTCGAGGATAGACACTACGTCTTGCCATCACGTAGTGCCTATCCTCGGCTTCTCCTCCGATGAACATAGTTATAAGAACCATTGTTCTAATAGGAGGAGAAGGTTAGTTCTTGTATATGATTATATGCATAATGGGAGCCTCCAAGATGCTTTGTTAGATAAAAAATGCCCTGAGTTGATGCAATGGAGAAAGAGATTTGATATTATAAGTTCCATTGCTAAGGGTGTTGAGTATCTTCATTACTCGTGTGATCCTCCTGTTGTACATGGAGATATCAAGCCGTCTAATATATTGTTGGATTACAATTTTGATGCAAAAATAGCCGACTTTGGGCTAGCACAGTCTTTGACTAAAGATGATCAAGTTGTTGAGTCTTTCATTGAGGACGACAAGGGAGAAAAAGGAGAAGTTATCGAGAATGTGGAGGAAAATGGGTCGATTCTTGAAGGAAATGAGAGCGTGGCAACAGAGGAGGTTGTGATAAATGTGGATCAGTCACCAGAGAGTTGTTGTGTGAGGGTTTTGGATGGGGAGGTGGGAGCGGTGTCACCTGAGGTGGGAGTGCCATCAGAAGGGATGGAAAAGAGTAGTGTTTCTGAGGGATTCTTCGATGGGGTTAGTGTGGATAGTGGAATTTTGAGAGGGATTGGGAGGGGAACTAGTCAATCAGGCCGAGATTGGTGGTGGAAACAGGACAATGTGAATGGTGGATCAGACTCTGGAAGGATTAAGGACTATGTGATGGAGTGGATTGGTAGTGAGATCAGAAAAGAGAGACCTAAGAAAGACTGGATCGCGACCACGAGTGAAGCAGAAGATGCTACGAAAGGGGGGCAACAGAAGCAAAGAAAGAAGCTTGAATGGTGGGCATCTTTAGATGAGGAGAGACTTAGGAGACAAAAGAAGAATAGGAAGCCAAGAGAATGGTGGAAGGAAGAGTTTTGTGATGAGTTAACCAAGAAAAAGAAGAAGAGAGATCTCAAAGGAGGAGAAATGTGGTGGCAAAGGGATGAAGAGGTGGTTCCAGAAAGAAAGAGGAGGAAAAGTAGGTCAAGTAGAAGCAGCATTGATTGGTGGCTTGATAGTTTCAGTGGAGAGTTTCGAATTGGGAGAAGGAGTAGTCAAGATTTCGCCAGTGGAGATATTCCCAAGAGTGGAGGTGTAAGTAGTACCCCTAGTATGAGAGGAACAGTTTGTTACATTGCTCCAGAGTATGGTGGTGGAGGCCAGCTCTCAGAGAAATGTGATGTGTATAGTTTTGGTGTTCTGTTGTTGGTTTTAGTCTCAGGGAGAAGGCCACTCCAAGTTACAGCTTCTCCTATGTCCGAATTCGAGAGGGCCAATCTGGTTTCATGGGCTAGGCAGCTCGCTCGTTCAGGCAAGCTTTTGGATCTTGTTGATCCAAATATTCAGTCACTGGATAGAGAACAAGCATTGCTTTGCATCACAATTGCACTGCTATGTTTACAAAGAACGCCGAACAAGCGCCCCACAATGAAAGAAATTGTTGGGATGCTTTGTGGTGAGTCTGAGCCACCTCACTTGCCATTTGAGTTTTCCCCTTCACCACCATCTAATTTCCCTTTCAAGTCCCGGAAAAAGGCCCGGTGAGTGTTTGATTACCATTTGATTAACAGTAGCTTCACACTGTTCAATGTAGTCTTCATGTATTATTGTGTAGAAATTGTTAGAAGAAAAGGAAGAAACATTTTATTAAATTTCTTATTAGCTTTTTCTTTTGCATAATCATCTCTATATTTCATGCACATTTCAATTCTGCTATCTTATGATGATTACACTAGTTCTCCCTGCTTTTGCTCCTACAACTAGCTGATTTAAAGGAATCCCAGGCTTAAAAGTATCTGATATGACTGAATACTCTTTGCTTTCACTTTCTAAAAGGTGAGTCCACCAGTAATTATAAAATTCAGTGCCCTTGAACTATTAGGAGCTTGCTTTCTATTGCTTTCAGAACTTACTTTTTTGGGTCCCAGAAGATACTTGATTGTTTGTTGTCTGTTGCCTTGTAAAAGTAGAGGATGTTACTTGTTTTATAGTTACATTCATTCCTTATAGAACAACTCCTCTTGTCCACTGTGTCACAAAGGATTATACATGGAAGTGCCTTTGTGTTGTCCCACTAGTATATGTATTGTCTAAGTAATCTCTATGACCCTGTATGATGTAGTATAAATTTGCTGTAACTGTTCATAGATGATAAACATGTATTATGCTCGGGAAAAGACCTTAGAGAAAAGCAACAAATCATACTAGATTTCTTGAGAAAGAGGTTAACGATGGGAAGCGTTTGTTTGATGTTACATTAGTTGATAAAACATATGGCAAGTGTTTTATTATGTGTTTACGGCTGATTGTTCAGCGGAGCTAAAGCGTATGAATGCATATATAATAATGCTGCTTGGAAAATAGGTTCCAAGTTTGAGAAACAAAACATACGCCCACCAAAATGGCAGAAAAATTGTTTCACATTTACTGCATTTATCCGGTTTATGCATTATTCGTTACAGAGAAGTTGTTTCACTTGTTGCATTTATCCTGTTTATGCATTATTTGTTCATTAAACAGCATTTTCAGAAACGAGGAGAAGGTGAGTGCTATTCAGTAGTTTGGAATCTGGTTATTCTCGCAACCTACATTGTCAATTTTTTGTCTCTTGACATGTTTAATTAAATACATAAACATCTCAAATGTGGATGTGAGTTAGTTCCTTTAAATGATGGAGATTGTAATAATCTTAGAAGATGATAAATGATTAGACACCTCATCTAACTTTAATAGCCAGTGTATCATCATGAGTGTAATATATCTCAGGTACTTATATCACCTTGTTAAAAAATTGAGGCACAAATGTAGATTTTGATAAGTTATAGCTTTGAAATCAAGATGTTTATTCATTCAGCTATAAATTACCTATAATCGAATACTCTTTTTTATTATATAAGGAAAAGAAATAGAATATTCAATCTTAGCAGGAGGCTTGGAATTGCCCTTTAACATGTAGGAGTAAAAGCTACTTGGAGTTTTAATATTACTATGCTCAGAGTCTGCAAATCTTGGATAAAATGCTTTTGTTGCTTTATCATCACTGTGTTTATCTGTTCATCAAGCTAAATACTAATGGACAAGATGGATAAGATAATTGTGTTACTGTCTTTGTAGAGGTCACTGAAGTTGTCTTCTTGTTAAGAGGAGCAACTCAAGTTTAGTTCTAACAAGCAGCTCACTTGTCCAGCTGGTAGGGCAGCCACTGGTATTAAGTTCCTTTTGCGTACATAACATGTCCCTCGAAAACCTTTGACCCACAATATGCTTTATGATAAACCACACTAGACACGTTGGTTGTCTTAGCAATCATCATGTTTTTCCTTGCCTCTCCGCATATACCCCACAGCATCGCCCTGTGAATTCATACATTAAAGAGGTCGTTTGCTATGAGGCATTGTGAGAAGTAAGCATGGTATTAGATTTGGTATAATTTTATCCAACTTTGGTTACTTTTTGAACTATGTAAAAGCTAAGTATGGTATAAAGTTAATACACCAATTGGTGTATAACTTAATACCTAGTATAGCATGGCATAATAATACAGGGATAAAGTTATAGATGGATTAAATACCAAAATATGGATTAAACACCAAAATGACAATATTACCGTTATTTTTTTCCTAGAAATCAATGAAGGCCTATCATCCAAAGGTATATTTGTAAACTCATTACTTTTAATTTAGAATATACACAAATATTTAAAATAACATTTTGTATATCTCATTTTAGTGCAATAAACCATACACTCAATAACAAACACCCCGCATTACTAATTCATGCATTACTAGTTCATGTATTATAATTCTTGTATAACTTATCTTCCTACCAGACGACCCCTAAATGTTGCTTGTCATCTAGATATTTATGCACATTGAATTTTTCCCATATATAGCTGTCCTATATATGGATCTATGGATCTGAATAAAGCAGGAATAAATATAAAGGATTGATATAATCAATCTGAAAACCAGGTCGAAGTCATTAGATTGGGGAGCACGTACTTAGACTGATTCATAGAGTACTTGTAGTTTATCCGGATAACTCGGTCTACCAAACTTCTTTATAGTAATTAGGAAGAAAACACTTGGATGTGTTTGTTTTGCATGGTCTCCCAAGATTCATTTCAGCTTCACATTCTTGGTTGCATCATGAAATTAGATATTTTCATTGTGTCGAATCAATTCATTAAAAGAAAAATGGTGGGACATTTTAAGATTCAATTTTGAAAGGGCTGCATTAAAAACAGGTCAGGTCCCGTCCCTTTGGGACATCCAATTTAAGAAAACAGGTCAGGGTTCAATTTTCTTGACCAGCATATGGTCCTAAAACTAAATTCACAAAATCAGTTTCTCTTCGTGGAAAAATTTCAATTAGCTTATAGCTTCCTTCCTAAATAACAGTAACACAAGAAAATGACAGACCGGTGTGTGTTTTTAAGAAAAAAAGAAACTGAAACAAGAAGCTGTCTTCTTCTTCCACGAGAATTAAAGGAAATTAATATCTATACCAGTAATTGATTTAACTCCCCAACCACATGCCTACCATATTTAACCATTTTTACACCAAATCATATCATCTTAGCACAGGTGAAGACATATAACTTACTATCAATTAACCATAGTTAAGTAATAGAAGTATATGTATCGACATATTTCATTTTCTGTAAACATCAAGGGTAGATAGATTTTTATTCGCAAGTAGTAATTGGATTCTTGTTTTATGGAAGGATTGGGTAAACTAGGTGTTAGTGAATCTTCTTTTCTTTTATACTTCATCCGGTCCATTTTATATGATTTTTTGGTTTTTTTTAAGGTCCAAAATAATTGATTTTTTTCAAAAATAAAGATGTTATTAGTTTTGACTTTCCAAAGTTATCCTTGTTAATAAATGATCTAAACACATTTTTAAAAAGGTCTCACAATTTTCTATGAGTAAATTTAAAAGAGATAAAGGTTAATTTAGTAAATAACCTTTTTAATTAATACAAAAGGTGAATTATTTGGTCTGTGTGAAAACAGTTAAAAAATCAAATAATATGAACAAGAAGAAGTATTACTTAATCGCAGTTTATGTGGAGCTCCTTTTTAATTTAGGACCATTCATCATGTTTTTGTTTTCGCTGGTAAGGTAGGATTATTCAAAAAAGTTCAGCAGCGTTTCAATTGTATTTTTCATTCCAATTCTATTTATCGATAATCAAATTGAGCATTTCTGATAACTGAATTGGGCGCAGGTAACCCTTCACAATAGCTTTTATAGATACAGAAAAATTACACTCGAAGTATTTACAATTATAATATTCCTTGTATTAAAGTGATGAAGGAATAATATTTCACTAGTATATCAAATACTAAAGTTCATCATTATGAATATCGATAGTTAAACGATTGTTATAGATAATGCACCTTAAAGTGACACTAGAGGGGGTGAATAGTGATACTGTCTCATTTTCAAACTTCCTTAGAATGAACTTTGTTCAAAATAAACAATTGTTATAGATAATGCACTTTAAAGTGACACTAGAGGGGGTGAATAGTGACACTGTCTCATTTTCAAACTTCCTTAGAATGAACTTTGTTCAAAATAAACAATCACACAAAATTGACACAGACAATTTTAACGTGGAAAAATCTCCTTGCTCAAGGGAGTAAAAAACCACGACCCAAAAATGAGATTTAAAACCTCCACTAACACACGAACAAATTCAGGTTACACTTAATAACCTAGGAGTAAACTCTAGCCCCAAGTTTGCACAAACTAACCTATAGTTTATGAAAACTCATACTACAAAGTTTCACCGAAATAACCTACAACGTGCTTCACAAAGCTAATAAGGTTACGAATAAAACTGTTGAATACAACAACTAATTGAAACAACTAGCTACTGTATCTTCACTCTCAATCAAAGAATTAATAAACTCGGTCTCAGATCTATAAGATGAAAATTGTCTTTGCTCCAGTTGAGTGAATGAATAAACATGGACTCCTTCTTTTGCTTTTATACCTTTGCTTGCTAGGGTTGATCTCTATTTTAAAAGGCAGTTTTGGGACTCGCCCCGGGGCGGGGCACTTGCAAAATGCTCCGAGACTCTCGGACGGGGCTTAATCCGTGAAGCTTATGCCTCAAGCGCCCGACGGTGCACCAAGAGCACGCCCAACGCTCAACGCTCGGGACTCGCCTTATAGAACCTATGCAAATGATCTCTCTAATTCCCTAATTAAGATTGTTGATCCACAATTTTCTTTAAAAATAAAGTAATATTTATCTATAGAAATTCAAAAATTGAGTGTAGCTCAATTAACGAGACATAATGTTACATGTATAATAATTGAGTATATCATGAGGGTGAATATCATCTGTACACGTAATCTGAAAATGCACAGTCGATGTTCATATCATCACTTGTTATTGGTCTTCATGTCTTATTTTTGTCACTCAAAATTGTTAGACTTCAATTATTTTACAATTTAAAAATAATTTTATATTTATCAATGAAGAATTAATGTTTTAAATTATAACAGTAATAAATTTTATTGTTTATTCATTTTTTATAGTAACAAATTTTTATTTTTAATTGTTTGAAAGTTAAGGCCTTATGGTTTATTTGCATCTCATAAAACTGTAACATTATTCAGTGTCTTACAATTGTTAAAAAGGTTAGATCTTTTGTTTCTATAATTTTTTTCTTATTTTTAATTTTCTTAAAATTTTTAATCTACTTTTGATAATTTTTGTGGCTCATTATTCTATTTTATTAATTTAAAAATTAATTAAAAAATAAGATCCACGGGACTTACGCCCCATGTCTCGAGGCTTACGCCTCGCCCCATTGAGAGTAAAACGCATCGCCTTGCGCCCTCGCATTTTAAAATATTGGGGTTGATTCCCTCTCACAGACGTGTGTGAAAAGAGTCTTCTAATAATACACTTCCTTATTTATGTCAATCACTGAATAAGGACAACTCCTTCCACAAATAGAACTCTGCTCTGTTGCAGCAACTATATGTCCATCAACTGCTTGTTGTTTTCCTCATGTATGTTGTTTGTGTCACTTATCAATCATCAAAATCATGCCTCAACACCAATATTCATAAATAAGAGTTTAAAAATTTACAATATTATACTATACCAAATGAGACAAATAAAGTTAGGGAGGAGAGTGAAACTTGTTAAATTCTAGTGGGCGCTTATAATATAAAGATTTTTTCATGAAAGTCTAGACATGAAAATTAGATATATAGTATTTACCTTGTGTTTAGTTTTAAAACGAGTTCGTGGAGACCTTCGACTGAAAATTTATCATTTTGAATTCTTTTAACATGATCAATTGGTGTATAAGTTAACGATACGGATAACATGTTAAAAATTTTAAATTAGTTTTAAAAAAATGGTTAGAACAATGCAACTATTTATATCATACTCCCTCCGCTCCATTTTATTTGATGTTTTGGGTGTTTTCACGCGAATTAAGAAAATCACATTTTTAGCATTAATTAGCAATATAATTGACTAAATTAACCCTTATTCAAGCTATTATTACTTATCATTTTGTTTAAAGTCATTTATAAGCAAGGGGTGACATTGTAAAATTCCATCTTGATTTCCTGAAAGATCAAATATATATTATGGACCAAGAAAAATAGGTTAAAACATCAAATTAAGTGGACCGGAAGGAGTAGTAATTATTTTAGGACTAGCAGCTAATTCAGCAAACCAAACGTCCAAACGTGCCCTAACACTTCATCAGATCTACAAAAATAACGTCAACTACACCCTCCGTCCCAAATTAGTTGACGCTTTAGCAAGATTCATTTGTCCCAAATTAGTTGACGCTTTAGGATTTCAAGATTAAAATCGTTAGTCTTTTCCAACTATACCCTTAATAATGAAAAGAATCTCAACAAATATTAATAGTCAAACATTAAATAGGGGTAATATAGTAAAATACACACTCTATTTAATGATTTTCTTAAGGGGCGTGCAAAAGCTGAAGGTGACAACTAATTTGGGACGGAGGGAGTACATTGTCTGCGAGCATTTAATGAGAACTCTTAACATATTCTAGTTTTATCCATTTTTAAGAAAACTTTAAGTTTCTCAATTTTCGTATTATCAATGTAACTAACTGAAACACTCATCTATGGTTAACTTTAATTTTAAGTAATGTGATTCTATACGTATTACTCTTTTTAAAAAGTTATACATGAAACTTAAACTCTTGATTAGTACTATGAGTGTAGTTTTTTAAGGTTTTAAGTTACACACACTAACTGTAAAATAGCTTTATACTAACCCTGCCATTTTAACTAATGGTAGTAACAAGTAATAACTTGTTATCCTCTCTAGCTATGTGACAATCCATCATTACTATTGGAAATTAATAATAGATGGCTCCTCTCTTACTCTCTAATTGTACGTCTGCATCAAAGTTGTTTTAAAAAAACTCATTTACTAGTACCTTTTAATGTTTTCAATTAACTTTTCTCACTAACAGTGGAGAAATAAATTCTCACAAACCTACCTCAACTACTCATCTTAAATACCCCTTTTACTTCTCCTTTATAACTGAAAGAAAGGAAAATAAGACAACACCCCATTTCAGTTCTTATCTTAATTCTCAAGTACTAAGTACTGCTTTTGAACACTTAAAACAGCCATGGCTGAACACAAGATTATAACTGAAAACACCATACAAGATGCCTACAAGTTCCTACACATTACCCAAAACCCAGATGGTTCTTTAACTAGACAAACTCGAATCCCTACTGTACCTTCACAACCAGTTCAAAATGATCCAAATTCACAACAACTCATGTCACTCTCCAAAGATATACCTCTTAACCCTACCACAAACACCTTCATACGCCTTTATCGCCCCGTTAATCCACCTCCTAACGCTAAGTTACCATTGATCATATACTTTCATGGTGGTGGTTTTATATTATTTAGTGTAACTTCTATTATGTTTCATGAATCTTGTAATGCCATGGCTGCTCAGGTTCCTGCATTAGTTGCTTCTGTAGAGTATCGGCTCGCCCCCGAAAACCGCCTTCCAGCTGCCTATGATGATGCCATGGATGCCATTAACTGGGCTAAAGAACAAGCTATTAGTGATCATGGTGATCCGTGGTTGAAGGAGCTGGCTGACTTTTCTAAAGTTTTTTTAATGGGAAGTAGCGCAGGTGGAAATATTGTGTACCATGCCGGTCTACGTGCACTCGATATTAATCTTGATCCGATCAAGATCGTAGGGCTGATAATTAATCAGGCCTATTTTGGTGGGGTAGAGACAACAGAAAGTGAGCTTAAATTTGTTAATGATAAGGTTGTCCCTTTGCATGCTAATCATCTAATGTGGTCGTTTGCATTGCCTAATGGTGTGGATCGTGATCACGAGTATTCTAATCCGTTGATTAGTGCGGATAAGTTGAAGAAGATCGAACGGTTGCCAAGGTGTTTAATTAGAGGGTATGCAGGGGACCCACTGGTTGATAGGCAGAAGACGTTTGCTAAGATGGTTGAGTCACATGGTGTGCACGTGACTTCTCAGTTTCTTGAAACTGGACATCATGCTGTGGAGTTATTTGATCCTAAGAGTGCTCAAGATTTGTATGATTCTATTAAGGAATTTATCAAATCTACATGTGATGAAAATGTTGGTAATGTGGGAAAATCAGCTATGTAATGTAGGGTGAGATTTAAGTGAAAATTTGTTTGTGTCTATTGGGACCATCAATGCTTTTACTCCTTTATACTAGCTTTTTAGTTATATAGTCAAAGAAAATGTTGGAATGTAAGTTCTTTGGACTTTACAAGTGGTGTTAAGATATTATTGCACACTTTGTTGTATACGTCTCAATTTACATCTACCATGTCTAATAAAAACGAAAATGTCGTTGTCTACTATTTAAAGGAGCTATCTCAATTCTCATATTGTGTTAATTAATTCCAATTTTGGGTCAATGATGTTATTGAGGCTGAAAGTGGAGTATCCAGTTGGATAAAATCATGTGAATTTTTACTGTCATATTGTATATATCTACTAACCTTGTGATATAGCAGATGCCTTGTTACAGGCAATGCGTGATTAAAGTGGATTCATAATTTAGTATTACAATGCCTGATGAATTAGATTTAGAATTCATAATCAGTGACTATTAAGAGGATATTATTTATTATAACAAATATTCTTTCTAATCCTTTTTTACATTGAAACCTACTGGATCTACGGCTACCTATGATAATGGCCTAAAATTAAAATATCTTTAAACTCAACCAAGATGGATAATTAGTGGTAAATGGTAGCCATTGTGTAATGGCATAGTTGCCAGTACTCAATGACCATTACGGCTCTTTAAGAAAAGTAATTAATTGTCAATAAAATTGTCAATTAGGTGAACTACGTTGTAAATCGTAATTCAGAAGTTCTTAAAAAATGACTTTAAGTCATATTTATATTTGAGCAACAATTTTTGTTTTAAATTCTAGGAACGCTTTCAGTTCCATTTTCCTTTCCTCTTTTTTTTTTTTTTTGTTTTTTTTTTGTTTTTTTTTTGGGGGGGGGGGGGGGGGGGGGGGAGGGATTAAAACACGACATTATATTCATAATACTAATTAAGGCGGATTATACAAGATGTTCATATGGATACCCGTAGGATCCAGCACACGATTAGTAGAGTTTATATAAAACATAGGAATGGCATTAAGCGCATTCAAGTTGCCTAGCGATGCTAAATTACTACATATACTATCCGAAGTGGTGATCGCAAAACTTGTTTCTTCCTTATCTTCCATAAAAGCTTGATAGATGAAGTTAGGTGACACTGCATAGTGATTGGTAATATTTGGATTGGACTGTGAGGGAGCCCCTTTTACCAGCAAATGGGCTACCTTGTTGCCTTGTCGAAAGTTATGCCGGATTGTTGGCATCAACAACCAGGACATCATTGACATGCAAGATTAAATAATAGATGCATAAGATGGTGTAGGTTTATCTAACAAGTTAATAACTCTGTTGAGTCAGTTTCAATTTCGAGAGGATATAGATTTTGGTGTAGAGCTAGTAGTAATCCTTGTTGGAGACTTAGGAGTTCCACGTGAGTGTGGTTCAGTCCAAAAATTTGTTTGTGGAATCCTAATATCCAATCTCCCTTGAAATTTCGAAACACACCACCAATACTAGCCAAGTTTCCATTTGACTTGTAAGAGCCATCTATATTTAGTTTTATAATATTAGAAGGAGGTGGGAACCAAGATACTTTAATGATCTTACGAGTGTCTCTACGAGGCTCCTTTGAAGTAAACAATTTATATTCTAGGGTTCGTTGATAAATTGTGTCAAATGCTAGGGCACGGTCCATATTATTAACGTTATTGTTGTTACGATTCAACCACAAGTTCCAAAGGGCAAAGGACATGAATTCAATCCAAGAGTAATATTTTGTTATAGGGGGTGTTAACTAAATCTCTTAGCTTTATCAACCAATTTTGGCTATCAAGAGTGTGTGTATCTATAGAACCTATCCTGCAGAAATTAATAGCAATGTGGCACTACACCCTACAAAGATGTGATATTGATCATCTACAACATGTTTACAAATTGAACACATAGGATCGAAGTTGATACCAATCTTCAGGGTCAGCCTTTGGGGGAGGCAACCAAAGCAATTAGCCCCTCCCCCCCCCCCCCCCCAAATTAAAGGCCCCAAATTTTTATGTTATGTGCTATTTACATATTATGAATTATTGATAAAAAATAATTATTAATGTTTAAACTTTTTTTTTTTTGAAATGTGATATAGGTTATATTTAGATACTACAACAACAATAATATACCTAAGTGGTATCCATAACCGATGTCTTAAGAAGGATATACACAAACCTTATCCCCATCAAGGTGGAAATTTATTTAGATAAATAACTGAAATTTTAGATAAACATGCAAATACGAATTGAACAATTTGATGACGACTTTGATAATTAAGAAAATGAAGTCTCTTGTATACGTATCTCTTGGAGTTGGATTATTTCTTATAAAACATGGACTAAGTCATTTTTAAACTTCAAAATAGACTTGAGTAATTTCAATCGCATCAAACTATTTTAACATCCCTAATGAGATTATTAGATTATTATTAATCGTCAACATAATTTCTTGTAAAAATATGATCTATACCTTATTAGTGGGTAGAGTTATCAAATATCTCCCTGAATAATCAAGACACATGCATAATAGTAAATAAAAAACCATGCTTGTAAAAAAAATATTAAATAAATTTAAGGCGTCTAATTATGGTCCGCTTTAGGCCACCGATTTTGTTGGGCCGCCCCTACCAATCTTACTAAGATAACCTCTAGTAGGAAGTCTATTATGTAAGCATTGCCAAAGAGAAATTTTAATTTTACTAAGCGTATCAATATTCCAAGTCCACTTAAAACTCTTGATTGTCATTAGCATAGTTTTCCATTAAAGTATAAGTTGACTTTACTGAGAATATACCATTAGTGCAAGGAGCTCAATTAGGGTGATTGCTGCAAGCTAATTCGGAGAAGAAGCTCAGCAACTGAAGAGCAGCGGAAAAATAAGAAATAAAGATAGAAGCAAGACGGATCTCAGCTTCGTTGGAATGAATTTGAGGAACTAGTCTCGGTCCAAACAACGGGAAACAAATGACACCTAATGCTAAGCAACAATCCTCAAGAAGACATTCATGTTTCTTGAAAACTGAATGATCAAAGAAGAAGTTGTTCAAACGGGCACACCGATTGACCCAAATTCTTATAAATCCCATGTCAGGGTTCGGCTCTCATCGGAGTCTCAATAGCAAACAGCTATAACAAATATTCATCAACCACTAGATATCCACAAATGAAATACTAAGAGATTTATATAGATATCTCCAAGGGTACTAAAGTAATTATGGTCACAGGTGACCAATAAGACAGGGTCACGCTCTGCCGAAGTGATTCATGTGCTTGGTTCTCTTGACTTCGGTGCTCGATTGCTCAGCTCGGCACATTTGACATCGGACGCTCACTTGCCTTGGGCACAATTTTAGCCCTTCGATCAATCAGTGCTCGACATCAAGGTTGAGTGTTCGGTCACTTCCTTCTTCGGGCTCGAGCTTGCAGATAAAGCCTTCATATCTTGTTCTCGGCCACTCATCATCCGAACATGTGCTTTCTCCCGACCACGCCAGTTGAATGTGCACATCGTGCAAGAGTTTTGCTTGGCTTCGTGTCACTGGCCACGATAGGTTGAATATCTGATCAGCACGGATTCGGGCTGCATCATCCTCACCTTCTTGAGAAAATTTCGTCCTCGAAATCGAGCCCTCTTCTGTCTCCGATGCTTGGCCTACAACACAAGAAGTTAAGTCAGCAACATTAAAGGTGTTGGACACGTTATACTCACCTGGGAGGTTGATCACATAAGCATTGTTGTTGATCTTGCTCAGCACTTGAAACGGACCATCCCCTCGAGGAGCCAACTTTCCTTTCCTTTGGTTCGGAAATCTTTCCATTTCTGAAGTGAACCCAAAACCAATCTCCTTTTCTTTAATTCTAACTTATTACGCCCCTTGTTTTTCTTGGATACCACCTTGGCATAAGCTTCCTCAAGATTTTTCTTCACCTTGGCATGTAGCTCGAGCAAAGCAGTAGCTCGGTGAGTACCTTCAAAATCAATAACAGAATCTCGAGGCAATGAGGTTAAATCAAGTGGAATCAAAGGGTTAAAACCATACACTCATTCGAACAAAGTCATTCCAATCATTCGATGCACAATTCGATTGTATGCAAATTCCATCACGGGCAAATGATCAGCCCAGTTTCCGACCTTACCTTTGATCATAGCTCGAAGCAGAGCTCCCAAGGTTCGGTTAACTACCTCGGTCTGTCCATCAGTCTGAGGATGGTGAGACGTCGAGAATAGTAATTTGGTGCCAAGGGCACGCCATAGACATTTCCAAAAATGACTCAAGAATTTTGAGTCTCGATCACTCACAATAGTATGAGGCACACCATGCGATTTCAACACATTAGAAATAAATAAAGTAGCCACATGTTGTGCATCATCACATTTCTTGCAAGGAATAAAGTGAGCAATTTTGGAAAAAACGGTCGACTACGACAAAGATGCTATCATGTCCACCCCCTGACCTCGGTAACCCCATAACAAAATCCATGGATGTATTAACCCACGGTCGATTAGGAACATGTAACGGAGTATACAAACCATGAGGGTTGGACCTCGATTTAGATTTCTTGTAATCTATACAAGCATTGCAAAGCTTTTCCACATCTCTTCGCATTTTGGGCCGGTGAAACTGTTCGGTTAAGATACCGAGAGTTTTATCGACACTGAAGTGTCCCCTTAAGCCCCCGGAGTGAGCTTCTCGAACCAAAAGCTCTCTCCACGATGATACAAGCACAGAAACCCTCCCATTCTTGAAGAGGTAGCCATCGTGCTACTGATATTTTTCAACTCTTCGGCCACTCAAGATTACGTCACGGACGCTTTTCAGCTTGGGATCATCCTCATACATTGGCTTGATGCTTTCGAATCCCATGAGCCTCGAGGCGAGAGTGGTCGCTAAGCCAAATTTTCTTGATAGCGCATCGGCCACAACATTGTCTTTTCTTTTTTTGTAATAAATTACATTGGGGAAGCTCTCAATAAATTCGACCCACTTGTTATGTCTTTAGTTTAATTTCTCCTTGCCTCGGAGATGTTTCAAAGACTCGTGATCACTTTTAATCACAAACTCTCTTGGCCATAAATAATGTTGCCAATAGGCGAGTGCTCGAGCGAGGGCATACAAATCCTTGTCATATGTAGAGTAATTCAAGGTCGCACCCTTAAGCTTTTCGCTGAAGTAAGCGATCGGTTTCGATTCTTGCATAAGCACTCCTCCGATCCCAACTCCGGATGCATCACATTCAACCTCGAACGCTTTGCCAAAGTTAGGGAGTTGCAACAACGGGGCAGAACTTAGCCTCCGTTTCAACTCTTGGAAAGCCCTTTCTTGGGACTCTTCCCACACAAATGGGTGGTCTTTCTTTACTTTCTCGGTTAAAGTCACTGCCACGGTGCTAAAGTCACGATTGAACCTTCAGTAAAAGCTAGCTAAACCATGGAAGCTACGAACTTGAGATACCGAGGTTGGAGTCGGCCAATCTTTAATAGCCTCGACTTTTGACTCATCGACTTCAACACCATTAGCACTCACAACAAATCCTAGAAAGACTACACACTCAACACAAAATGCACACTTTTTGAAGTTAGCATATAACTTCTCTTCTCTAAGTTTATCATGCACTAGCCTTAAGTGTTCGACATGTTCATCCACAGATTTACTATAAACAAGTATGTCATCGAAGTAAACAACAACAAACTTATTTATGAACGGTTTAAGCACATGGTTCATCAGTCGCATAAAAGTGCTCAGTGAGTTAGAGAGGCCAAAAGGCATCACTAACCATCTCCGGATTTCATTCGGATTTGGTGGTAACCGGACCTGAGGTCTATCTTCGAAAAGAATGAAAAACCATTCAATTCATCTAGCATGTCATCTAATCGAGGGATAGGATGACGATACTTTACCGTGATTTTGTTGACTGCTCGGAAATCAACACACATTCGCCATGTTCCATCTTTCTTTGGGACAAGGATGACAGTAACGACACAAGGACTCAAGCTCTCTCGAACAAGGCCATTATTCAGCAATTCATCCACCTGCCAGTGGAGCTCTTTGGTGTCTTCAGGATTACACCGGTATGCAGGTTTGTTGGGGATTTGAAACCCTAGAACGAAGTCAATTTGGTGCTCGATTCCTCTCAACGGAGACAATCCACCTGGCATTTCTTCGGGAAACATATCTCCGAAGTCCTGCAAAACACTTTGAACAATACTAGGCAAAGGGTTATCATTAGAAAAATCATCATTAGAGTTTAGAAGGATACCCTTGTGCATAGGAAAATCATCAACTGACTGTTGTCGTTGCCTCGTAGGTACTCACCCGGTTGCATGATTGCAAAAATATTGTTTATCTCGGGCAGTGAATGTCTGTCTTCGGCCACGATTTTTGCTCCAACCGGAGACTTAGCTTTGGCTGCTTCTTTCGGCTCCTTCATTCTTTTATAGCCCTCGCTAACTTGTTTTGGAGACAATGATTTGAGTATGAAACTCTCCCCTCCGAACTTAGTAGTGTAAGTGTTGGATCGTCTGTTATGTATAACCGACCGATCATACTGCCATGGTCGACCTAATAGCAAATGACAAGCTTGCATCAGTATTACATCGAACATCATCTCATCTTGATATTCTCCCACTTTGAACTTGATTCACACTTGCTTGATGATACGAGGCTAGATATTGCAATAATTTCTATACTTTCGCCTCGTGTTCATGCTTCGACTTGTGATATTTATTGGTAATTTGAACGGAATTGCTCTTATTTGGTGTGTTTTATGTTGTAGGGGTTATATTGATGATATGAGGCATTCATGGAGCATAATTGATGAAAAACAAGGGTTTTGAAGTCTGAGTAGAAGTCCGAGGGTCGAGCAAACCAAGGCGTGGAGGAAAAACAAAGAAAAATTAGAGAAGCAATAAATTAAGCATGTTGCGCCGCACTAGGCGTTGCGCTGTGCGCCACAATAGGGGCGATATTCAGAGAACATGAAATTTTGAAATCCACAGAAATTGGCCTACGGCACCGCATTGCGTAATACGCTGCGTGACGCCGTAGGCTTAAAATCCTGACATTCTCAATCCTACTTTATGTTGGATCCCAACTTGTGTGGGTCTATGGAGATGGTATAAAAGCCCTAAAACACGTCCCAAAACATAAATTTTGACCTGGGAAGGAGCAAAAAGAGGCTAGAGCTTTGGAGACTTCAAGAACACAAGTGTTTTTCCTAAATTCTTCCTTTATTTTTGTAATTTATTCATTCATGAATTATATTGACATGATTATGATAAACATGAGTGACTAAGTTACCCATTCTAGGGTTGATTGAACCACTTCAATACTTATGTGTTATGAATTATTGCTTTAATAAATGAACCTTGTTAACCTTCCTATCTAAGTGTTTATGATTTGTATGCTATTGATTGGTAGATCTCCCAATTGATTGTGCCCTTTATTCTTGTGCATCTAGGGATAGATTCTTGAGTTAGGGTTAAACACTTAGCAATATTTCAACCTAAAATAAAGGCATTACTTAGGTTGTCAAAAATGTGATTTATGACCATTGACCCCGATTGTAAACCATACTTGTAATCCTACGTATCTTCATTAATTAATTGGAAAATTGGTTAGTGAAAGTTATAATTATTACATGGGAGTGAGTAGTTGTGAATTTGGAGCGAGTGTTCAATAGGAAGAAGCAAGTTCAATCCATTAATGTATTGTTCTAACACATGAGTAGGAGTTGGGTAGATCAATCCTTGGCTTCTAAACCCCTGAATTAATCTATTTCTTACTACTTTGCTATTTACTTTATTGTTAATTAGTTGTCACATTTAAACCATCATAAAAATATAAACTTTCAAAATTAATTGATTAGATAAGTTAGTTAGATTATCAATTAGATTTCGAGTGTTCTCTGTGGGATTCGACCTCGGGACTTTAAGTACCGAGTTATATTTACTGCGACCGCTTAGTCCCTTTTATAGGGCGTAGTTAGGCGTGATCAAATTTTAGCGTCGTTGCCCGGGAACACAGTGTTATTTAGTTGTTAATATATTTATCTTATTTTTCTATTAACTTTACTCTTGTCATCTTGATCTGGTTTCTTTGGTGTTTACAATTGAAAGTTCATATCCCAAAGAATTCAGGATGGCTCAATATTTGGTTCTTAATGCTTTCACACAACCCGTGGCTGAGTATCTGGCGTTTGCTATTCAGCTTCCAACATTCGAGGCAGAAAATTTTTACATCACCCAGACGATGGTGGCTTTACTTGCTAATACCGGTTTATTTGCAGATAAAACTACTGATGATCCTCAAAAGCAGTTGAAAAAGTTCATAAGGATTTGTGAAACTCAAAAACAGGCTCGAGTGCCAGCAAAGGTTGTGAAATTGATGTTGTTCCCGTTCTCGCTAATGGAAGATGCCAGTGATTGGTTGGACTCATTTCCAGTTAATTCTATTACGTCATGGGATGACTTAGTGATAATGTTCATGAAGAAGTTCTTTCCACCTAAAAAGACTGCCAGGCTAGTTGATGAGATACTTATATTCAGGCAGACCCCACTAGAAACTTTGCCAGAAGCTTGGGAGAGATTTAAAAGTTATTTGAGAAAGTGTCCTCATCATAGTATTCTTGACCAAATGCTGGGGCAAAGGATCTACAGGGGCATGGGAGATCAAATTAAGGGCATTTTGGATGCAGCAGCTGGTGGAGCCTTTTTGAGTAAATCAATTGCTGAACGAAGGCCCTGCTTGATGTGATGACTCAAAACTCAGGCTGGCTTAGAAGAGATGCATCTTCTAGCCTAGGTACGTGGGCTTTAGCTATTGGTACTACTTCTGCAATGGAAGAACAGATGTCAAACTTGCAAGCTACACTTGATGTTGTGTCAAAACAACTAAATGAGAAGATGCTGAAACCTGTTAACCAAGTGGAATCACGGGCTCAGACTCAAGTCCTCGATCTTGGTAATTTTTCTGATGCTGATTTGCTTGCTGGTACTGAAGATGTGAACTTTGTGAATTATGAGCAGTGCCAGCAATACAATCAACATGGTCAATTTAGGCCAATGCAATAACAAGCAACTTTACCCTTTCTGGAGGCGAATGATATAGCTGAGATTAAGACTGCAGGCTATGATGGAATTTAATAAGAATATTCAAGACCAAGTTGAAGCACATGACACTACTATAAAGGGTATAGAGACCAAGTTGGGACAATTTTGTCCCATGCTTTACATAATAGACCTCAAGGTGCTTTGCCGGACGATACTCTGGTGAATCCTAAGGATCCAAATCCTTATCAATTGATGGCAGTCACTTTGAGGAATGGTAGAGACTTGGACAACGAGCAAGAATTAGCTAAAGGAGCACTACCTACCATGCCAAGCATTAAGCCTGCTGATGACTCTACCAAAGTGGCTGGCAATGATCATGTTGAGAAAGAGACTACTCCAAAACCTGTATCTGGTACTGAGAAAGTAATTGCTAAAGAACCTAAATAGAAGTCGAGAGGTTGTCAAGGAATCAGAACTCCAAGGAAAAAACACCACCACCTCCTTTTCCTTAAATATTGACAAAGCAACAAAAAGGTTTGAAGTTTAATAAGCTTTTTGATTTGTTGAAACAATTGAAGCTTACTATGTCTTTCATGGAAGTTATGCGATGGGTCCCTGGATATGCTAAATTGTTAAAATACCTTCTGTCTAAGAAGGTTGACTTTAATGAGGTAGAGATGGTCGAGTTGAATAAGATGTGTAGTGTTGTCATCACAAAGCCTGTAGCTAAAAAGAAGCAAGATCCTATAAGTTTTACAGTCCCATGCTCTATTGGTGATCTCACAATTACTAAGGCTTTGTGTGATTCTAGTGCAAGCATTAATCTGATGCCGCTGAAAGTATACCACAAGCTGGGTCTGACTGGTATGAAAGAGACTTCAATGCGAATCCAACTGGCAGATAGGAGGCAAAAACACCCTATTGGAATAGTTAAGGATGTACTTGTGCATGTGGGTAGTTTTATGTTTCCAGTAGATTTTGTGGTTCTTGACAGCCTCGTTGATAAAGATGTTCCAATTATCTTAGGTTGTCCATTCTTGGCTACTGGAAGAGCAGTGATTGATGTTGATAAGGGAAAGATGACCTTGAAGCTGTATGATGAAGAAATAGTTATTGACATTGGCAAAATGCTGAAGAGACATTGTGATGATATGAATTGTTCATGTGTGCATACATGCGAGCCTGGATGAGCAATGAGTTGAGCTGATTATAGTCGTTCCACGACTATAACTAAGGTGCCTCTCAAGAGGCAACCCGTGATTGTAATTGTATACAATAAAAAAAGAAAAAAAATGAAAAAAAACAAAATATTAAAAAAATAATTTTACCTTTTGAAGGATATTACTTGGTGAGCTTCTTTATTTTGCAGGTTTTGACTGGTTTGAAGTCCTAATGTAGGGTGCTTGCAACCTCGTACAATTGATTGAGGATGCCCTGCTTGAGAGAAGTCTAAGTACCTCGTGCCTAAGGAAGTTAATGATATTCTTCGGGCTTAGAGCCCAAGGGAGTTTCTCTATTATCCTTAGTTTTATTTTTAACGCATTCAGGACAATGCATGATTTTAAGTGTGGGGTGGGAGTCTTCTTATTTATTTTAAAAATACCCTTATGTTTTTCTTTGTGTATCGGTTCTTTTCCAAAGTAAGTAGTTTGAACCGGATATAGGTAGATTTCTTTTTTTAGGATTAGACTATAGTAATTGGATGGGAGAGTCTTAGCTCCACTTTGACTAGTTTTATATAGATACTTGATTTGGGGTATATGAACTTCATGCATGTATTCTGTCAGGATCTATTTGCCTTGAGAAACGTTCAGTGCATTCGTCGAAGCCTATGACCATGATGTTGACTCTAGAGTTGCTTGAGAGTTTGCTTGTGTTTGCTTTGTTTAAGAGCGCGAATTGAGCCGTTTTGAGTAGGTTATGTGCCATGTGTGAGTGAGGTTTTATTTTCTCTATGTTTAATACTTGATATCCAGAACTTACCTGGTATGTGTGCAAAGCGAAATGAGAAGTTTGCTCGGTTAGAAAGTGATATAGGCGTTCCTTTCATATCCAATTTATTTGAAGCTTCAGAATTAGATGTTTTTCAGTGAAAATTTGGCCCTGCTAACCCTTTTTAGCCTGTAGCCTTACTTTAATAGCCATTGGGATTCTTGTTTTTTGTGCTAAATACCTGTGAGTTGTACTTGTGGTGTCATGAGCCTAAAAGGCTAGTTAACGAAGTGGTAATTTGAAACAAACTCGCTCAGTAGTTTCGGGAGTTAGGACTCCGATTGGGGTGCCAATAATTTTAAAATATTTGTAAGGTCCATTAGGACATGTCTGTAAAATTTGAGCTAAATCAGACCTCGTTTGGTAGGCATTGGAAGAAGGTTTCAGTTTTTATTGTCGATAAATATTAAAAAGGGATTTTCGAGCTCGGTTTTGACGAACGCGCTTCGATTCGAAATCTAAAAGCATAGTTAGGTTGGTATGGTTTTTTGTGACTTTGGTGATTTTTCGAAAGTGAATTTCGAGGTTGTTCGGCTAGTTTCCGCTAAAATGCCGAAAGTTAAATAATTTGAACTTTTTCCATTTAAATTCGCATCTTGACTTTCGGGAATCCGATTTGAGATCCGCCTTAGAGAGTATGCTACATATATTTTGTATAACTTGTATGCAAAAGTTCGAATTATTTCGAATATCGTAGGGTACCATTTTGATTTTTGTCACGAAAAAAAAAGAAATTATAAAAGAAAATAAAAGAAAAAGAAAAAGACAAAAAAGAAAAGAAATGAAGGCAGTGGCTCAGCTATAAACACTCAAAATGAGCAGAAACAGAGAAAACGAGAAACAGAGATGACGCAGCACAAAAATTGCCAGAAAATGAGAAAAAAGCCAGAGAAAAGTAGAATTTTCACCCCGAAACATTCAGGTAATGATCCTAATGCATTATTTAAGTTTATTATGTGTGTTTGAATATATTTTGATGGTAAAAATGGGGGTATTAGACATCATTTTAATAAGTTCACTGATAGTTTAAAGGGTCAATTGGGCGCCGATAATGGAATTGATTATATATTCGTACTCAGTGAGTTATGGGCAACATATAAATGTAATTTATTTAGGGTTTGGTTATGTGACCTTAAACCATGTACATAGGCCTGGCCTGCGTATTGCATATGCGAATAGGGTATCAGGTTCCTAACCGGATTACCCTAAGATGTGAGGAATGAAGCCTTTAGCCTAATTTGATATATTTTCTGCTTATTGAATAAGCAGGATCGTTTGACAGTGAATTCAAAGGATAAAGCGGTTGTTGAGTAGCACTTTGAAATAAGGTAAGTATTTATATCCATTTCTTTGAAGGCCCTTGGCCTTGTGGATATTCTATCACGTGTTTCTTACGTGTGTAGCTGCCGATAGGCATACTCATTACGCTTTAGCTTTGAATTTACATTGTATATTATATGTTATGCCTTGTTGTTGGTATTACATTGAACATATGGGCATTGCACTCTGGTTTGAGTATTGCATATACTTCCCGGTTGGCGATGAGAGTTCCGCACCGACGAAGGGTCATTATTGCATATACTTCCCGGTTGGCAATGAGAGTCCCGCACCGGTGAAGGGTCATTATTGCATATATTTTCCGGATGGCGATGAGAGTCCCGTACCCGCGAAGGATCATTATTGCATATACTTCCCGGTTGGATGAGAGTCCCGAGCCGGTGAAGGATCATTATTGCATATCTTCTCGGTAATCGATGAGAGTCCCTGACACGACCCGAAATCCGGTTAGGCCGTGCGGGCACCCGATATCTTCCCCTAGACCCGTCGGGCGAACCCTTACCAATTAAATTAAGAAAATAAATATAATAATTTATAAATAAAGACAAGACTTTAAAAAAAAATTACAGACATACTGATACCTCTAAGCTGTACAAAAGAAATTACAGCTGACTACCCAACATGCTAGGTTTAGGGCTATCCAGACCAGACATCTAAGAGTACAAAAGAAGACAAATACCTCCTGAAGGGAGCAAACTACAACTGAAATGATAACCAATAAACTGGTGGCCATCCGAAATAAAAGCTGGCTCACCCTGACAGCTGAAGTCGTCTACGCTCCTTCACAACGTGGCGAACTCAACTCTGGAGCGAACCTGCCGAAACGAAATAGATAGACAAGAAACAAACAACAAACAAGGGTGAGTCAAAATGACTCAATAAGTGGGGCAGACTAGCCACCTCAAAGAATAGGATAGCTAGCCAGGGAGAAAAGAAACAAATAAATCAGATTTCTCTTATCTAAATTATGAAAAGGCAGAGCCAGATAATAATTAGAAACACGTATGGAATCGCAAACTATTCAATAACCAGGAACGTAATACAGCCAGAACATATAGGTATCCTGAACACATCAACAATCAGAAATACATCCTGTTGCGGCGTGCAACCTGATCCATATATTCATCCTGTTGCGGCGTGCAACCCGATCCATATATTCATACCGCTGCGACGTGCAACCCGATCCATATATTTTTACCGTTTCGGCGTGCAGCCCGATCCCCGCAGCTTAGAATACGAGCCAGAAATATATAGGCAAACTATAATATGTCCACAACATGGTGTACATACCGCATACATAAAACACAATATAATACACACAATAGTCAGTATGCGGTGCAATGAGATGGGATGAATGCGACATGATGCAATGCAGTCACATACTCTTGATACCTATCTCCGGCGCGGGACTCTCATCGTCTACCAGGAGATATATGCAATAATGACCCTTCACCGGCTCGGGACTCTCATCGATTACCGGGAAGTATATGTAATGATGACCCTTCACCGGTGCGGGACTCTCATCGCCAACCGGGAAGTATATGCAATAATGACCCTTCGCCGGTGCGGGACTCTCATCGACAGCTGGAAAGTATATACCAACTCACAGCCAAAGTACAATACTCAAATTCTTAATGCAATACCAATAACAGGACATAATATATAATATAGAATATAAATCCAAAGCTAAGGCGTAATGAGTACGCCTATCGGCAGCTACACACGTAAGGAACACGTGGTAGAAAATCCACGAGGCCAAGTGCCTCCAAAGAAATGGATATAAACACTTACCTCTCTCAAAAGTTAGCATTGCGACCAACAACCGCGTTATTCTTTGAATTCATTGCCAAACGATCCCACTGTGATCAATAAGCAGAAAAATATATCACATAAGGCTAAAGGCTTCATTCCTCACATCTTAGGGCAACCCGGTTAAGAACCTGATACCCTATTCGCATACGCAGTACGCAGGCCAAGCCTATGTACAGGGTTTAAGGCCACATAACCAAACCCCAAATAAATTACATTTATAAGTTGCCCATAACTCACTGAGTATAAATATATATTCAATTTCGTTATCGGGGTCCATTTGACCTTTTAAACTATTAATTGAACTTATTAAAACGATGTATAATATTCCAAGTTTACCGTTAAAATATATTCAAACATACGTAATAAACTCAAATAATATATTAGGATTATTACCTGAATGTTTCAGGGTGAAAATTCTATTTTTTTCCGGCCCCTTTTCTCATTTTCTGGAATTTTTTCTTCCTCCCCATCATTTTATTTTTCTCTGTTTCATATTGTTTATACTCCTCTGCTTTCTTCGTTAATCACTTGAGCATATAAGCTCAAGTGACCGCCTAACTATTTTGTCTCGTTTTCCCTCTTTTTTTTTTTAATTCGCTGTTACGGTAAAAATTAAAACGGTACCCTACGATATTCGAAATAATTCCAACATTTGCATACAAGTTATACAAAATAGATGTAACATACTCGCGAAGGCGTATCTCAAATTGGACTCCCGAAACTCAAGATGCGAATTTAAATAGAAAATAATCAAATTATTTAACTTTCGGCATTTTAGCGGAACTAGCCGAACAACATCGAAATTCACTTTCGAAAGTTCAAAAAAGTCATAAATAATCATACGAACCCAACGGCGCTTTCGGATTTCGAATCGGAGCTCATTCGGCAAAAACCGAGCTCGAATATCTCTTTTTAATATTTATTGCCAATAAAAACTGAAACCTTCTTCCGATGCCTACCAAACGAGGCCTGATTTAGCTCAAATTTTACATATAAGTCCCAATGGATATTATGAACATTTTAAAATTATCGGCACGTCAATCGGAGTCCTAACTTCCGAAACGACTAACCGGGGTCGTTTCAGTCCCGAGCCGGTGAAGGGTCATCATTGCATATACTTCCCGGTAATCGATGACAATCCCGAGCCGGTGAAGGGTCATCATTGCATATACTTCCTGGTAATCGATGAGAGTCCCGAGCCGGTGAAGGGTCATTATTGCATATATCTCCTGGTAGACGATGAGAGTCCCGCGCCGGAGATAGGTATCAGGCATAGGTGACTGCATTGCATCGTACCGCATTCATCCCATCTCATTGCACCGCATACTGACTATTGTGTGTATTGTGTTGTGTTTTATGTATGCGGTATGTATACTATGTCGTAGACGTATCTCAGTTTGCCTATATATTTCTGGCTCGTATTCTGGGTTGCAGGGATTAGGTTGCACGCCACAACGGTATAAATATAAGGATCGGGTTGCACGCCACAACGGTATAAATATAAGGATCGGGTTGCACGCCGCAACAGTATAAATATAAGGATCGGGTTGCACGCCGCAACGGTATAAATATATGGATCAGGTTGCACGTCGCGACGGTATGCTGTATTTCTGATCGTTCATATGTTCGGGATACCTATATGTTCTGGCTATCTTACGTTCCTAGTTGTTAATGAGTTTGTGATTCCATACGTGTTTCCGGTTATAATCTGGTCCTACCTTTTTATAATTTAAATAAGAGGAATTTGGTTTATCTGTTTCTTCTCCCTGGCTAGCTATCCTATTCTTTGATGTGGCTAGTCTGCCCCACTTATTGAGTCCTTTTGACTCACCCTTGTTTGTTGTTTGTTTTTGTCTATCTATTTCGTTTCGGCAGGTTCGCCCCAGGATTGAGTTCACCACGTTGTGAAGGAGCGAAGATGACTTCAGCTGTCAGGGTGAGCCAGCTTTTATTTCGGATGGCCACCAGTTTATTGTTATTATTTCAGTTTCATTTTGCTCCCTTCAGGAGGTATCTGTCTTCTTTTGTACTCTTAGATGTCTAGTCTGGATAGACCTAAACCTAGTATATTGGGTAGTCAGCTGTAATTTCTTTTGTACAGCTTAGAGGTATCAGTATATCTGTATTTTTTTTAAAGTCTTGTCCTTATTTATGAATTGTTATATTTATTTTCCTAATTTAATTTGTAATGGTTCGCCCGACGGGTCTAGAGGAGGATGTCGGGTGCCTGCACGGCCTAACCGGATTCCGAGTCGTGTCATAATTGTGGTTGTCGGAAGAAGACAAAAGGCTCTTTAAGTGAAGGCTATGTGAAGGCATTTACAACCAAAAAAAAAAGAAAAAAAGAAAAGAAAGTGAAAGTGAAAGCTTGAAATATTGTGCAATAGCTGGAAAAAAATCATTGTTCGAAAGAAAGAAGGAAAAAGAAGAATAGTCCCTATCATTAGCCCCTACTTTGCTTAAAGAAGAAGGCTGGTAAAAGTTGACTCTATGTTGATAAAAGAAAGATTGGTTGGGAGGAAAATACTTGAGTCAATTGTGGTGTATTAAATTGCTTGAGGTGGTTAGTCACTATTACCTAAATGTATCATACTCGTCCCATTGCCTACTTTACAACCTAAAGAAGTCCTAATTGATCTTAGCCGAGTAGATGGACATTAGTTGAGTCCTACACTAAGGGCAAGCTTGTGGTATGTCTTGTGTTGCATGTGAGTTCTTTTCTGAGAGTGAGTGCTTCATCTTTATGTGAACTTTTGTTCATGATTCATTCTCTTGTGTGAATTTCTTCATTAAACTTTGGATTTATTGTGAGGGCACATGATTTACGAGAAGTGAGCTCTTTTATTAATCTCTTGGAAAGAGTGAGTATTTGCATGACTTATTGAGTGAGTTTGGAGTTGATATGAGATTGGGAGGTTGATTTGGTGCACTTGATTGTTTTTAAATATTGTTGGCATGGATTTTGTGCGAATAAAGCATAATGAGTGCATATGCAACTTGTTAAGTGCCTATATAAACCCAAGTCATTGATGTGTCTTGAGTTCAAGTTATAAGTTGCTCGAGGACGAGCAAATATTTAAGTGTCGGGTGTTGATACGAACCTAGATATTGCAATAATTTCTATACTTTCGCCTTGTGTTCATGCTTCGCCTTGTGATATTTATTGGAAGTTTGAACGGAATTGCTCTTGGTTGGTGTGTATTATGTTGTAGGGATTACATTGATGATTTGAGGCATTCATGGAGCATAATTGATGAAAAACAAGGGTTTTGGAGTCCGAGTAGAAGCCCGAGGGTCGAGCGAACCAAGCAGTGGAGGAAAAATAAAGACAAATTGGAGAAGCAGTAAATTAAGCTTGTTGCGCCGCACTAGGCGTTGCGCTGTGCGCCACAACAGGGGTGATATTCAGAGAACATGAAGTTTTGAAATCCTACAGAAATTGGCCTACGGCACCGCACTGCACAATGCGTTGCGCGGCACCGTAGGCTTAAAATCCTGACATTCTAAATCCGACTTTATTTTGGATCCCAACCTGTGTGGGTCTATGGGGACGATATAAAAGCCATAAAACACGTCCCAAAACATAACTTTTGACTTGGGAAGGAGCAAAAGGAGGCTAGAGCTTTGGAGACTTCAAGAACACAAGAATTTTTCCTAAATTCTTCCTTTCTTTTTGCAATTTATTCATTCATGAACTATCTTGACATGATTATGATAAACATGAGTAGCTAAGTTACCCATTCTAAGGTTGATTGAACCACTCCAATACTTATGTGCTATGAATTATTGCTTTAATGAATGAAACTTGTTAACCTTCATATCTAAGTGTTTATTATTTGTACGTTATTGATTGGTAGATCTCCCAATTGATTGTGCCTTTTATTCTTGTGCATCTAGGGATAGATTCATGATTTAGGGTTAAACACTTAGCAATATTTTAACCTAAAACAAAGGCATTACATAGGTTGTCAAAAAGGTGATTTGTGACAATTGATCCCGATTGTGAACCATACTTGTAGTCCTACATATCTTCATTAATTAATTGAAAAATTGGTTAGTGAAAGTTATAATTATTACACGGGAGTGAGTAGTTGTGAATTTGGAGCGAGTGTTTAATAGGAAGAAATAAGTTGAATCCATTAATGTATTGTTCTAACACATGAGTAGGAGTTGGGTAGATCAATCCTAGGATTCTAAACCCCTGAATTAATCTATTTCTTACTACTTTGCTATTTATTTTATTGTTAATTAGTTGCCACATTTAAACCATCATAAAAATATAAACTTTCGAAGTTAATTGATTAGATAAGTTAGTTAGATTAGCAACTAGATTTCGAGTTTTCTATGTAGGATTCGACCTCGGGATTTTAAGTACCGAGTTATATTTGCTGTGACCGCTTAGTCCCTTTTATAGGGCGTAGTTGGGCGTGAACACTTGACAACCTTCAATTCTCCACACTCATTTAACCATTGCAAACAGTAAGGATGATGGTGCTTTGATATAGGTAATCCCATTTGTGAAACCAAGGTCTGGCTCACCACATTTGCACAACTACCCGAATAAATAATCATCAAGCAAACCTTCCCCCCACTCGACACCTTGCATGGAAAAGATTTTCCCTTTGGTTGTCTTTTTCTTCGAGAGTCATACAACTCAAATTTATTCTAACCACAAGAAATATTTCTGGATGGTCAGCTTCGGTTGCTTCACGACCATCATCATTTTCAGCTCGGTCAGTCTCCTCTTCATTTGTTTCCTCAGTGTCACTTGCTTGCTCATGGACGGTTCTATCTTCTAGCAAAAGCATAACTTTGCGAGATGGACACTCTTTTGCCATGTGACCATAACCCCTGCATTTATGAAACTGAATATTTGAAGCACTAGGAGTATTAAGTTGAACTTTACCTCCCACTTCCTTAGAGTTGTTAACGGTCAATCCCCTTTCGAAGGGTCTCTTCTGATCTCGGCCAGTATTGGCACTTACTGGATTCAGACTCTTCTAATCTTTACCTCGGTTCAAAGGAGTTGAAGTAGTGACTCCTCGGTACCGGTTTGCTTTGTCGTCCTTCACCCATTTTTCAGCTTCGATGGCTGCATGAAATACATCTTTCAAAGTTTGATACACATGTAGTCTCAATTGAGATGACACATCTCTAGTCAAGCCATTTTTAAATAGAATGATGGTTTGCTCATCATCTTCTTCCATATCAAGAGCCAATCGAATTCTTTAAAACTCATCATAGCATTCTTCAACTGATTTGGATCCTTGTTTCAACTCGAAGAGCTTCCGAAGTTGTTCTTGCCGATATTTGGCAGTCACATACTTAACATCCATTGCTCTCTTCAGCTGCAACTATGTGGTGACCTCGGGATAAGAATTCCTTCTCCTCAATCTTTTGTCAGCTTCCCACCATGTTGATACATATGCCTCGAACGAAGCAATAACATGTGCAACTTTTCTTTCTTTGGTCATCTCATTTGTTTCAAAGATTCGTTCCAATCGAATCTTCCAATCAAGATATTGGTCCGGATCACTAGTTCCTCTGATGGGTGGAATAGTGATCTTGACATTGTTCAAGTTTGAATCACGAGCACCTTGGATCGGTTTCGGATGCTCATCATAATACTCATCAGCCTCACGCTCAAAATATCGATCAATATTTTTGCCTCGACCTCGGTAGTTTCCTCGACCTCGTTGAACCAGCCTTCGTTGAATGAACGGTGGCTCATACTCAGCTTCGACCTCAGGAAACTCTCCATCATCAACCCCTTCATCAACGACCACAATTTGCCTTCGGGCCCTTGGAAGTGGTAATCTTTCACCTCGGGGAATGCCCAAGTTTTGATGATCAGCTTTAGTATTGCCCAAGTTTTGTTTTTCCGCTTGGGGATTTCCCAAGTTGTGTTGTCCAACTTAGGGAATGCCTAAGTGTTGTTCAGCTCAGGGATTGCCCATAGATTCATTTCGAACTGCCTCGTTCTTCAACCGTCGAACCAGCTCAGCAAATTACTCTGGTTTTATAGGAGTGGAGTTGCTAGTACCAACATCGGACCGAGGCAAGGCCACTGATGCTTTCTCTTGCTCGAGGTTTGCTACTCGAGCACTGATGCCTTGTATCACAGCCAAGAGATCGACTAATGATACCTCGGGCGGCTCAACGAGTTTTCCATCACCTCTATTCCCAGCCATGGTTTCTACTCAAATCAAAGACCAAGAAAATGCTAAGGTTAGAAATCACCTCACACACTCCCTCACTTTTATTTGGTGGCGCTCGGGTCCACTCAATTTATAGGTTCGGTCACTCAAGAACTTGTTGCCAATGGCTTCCTCGGTTGATCAATCTATCTAAGATCATTCGAATTTGACAAGTCACACTGTCTTCTTCGGGAAGAGTGAATTGATGTTGACTCGATGGAACGGACGCTATTTCAACTGCGCACGGGAAGTCAAAGAATTTTCTACGATATTTGGACTTCGTTCACCCCACGCACGAGTTCCTAAAAGCTTAAACAGATTAATACGACCTCGAGTAGAAGAATTTACTCCAGAGATCTACTAACGAGATTTATCGATCACAAGAAAAGGAGATTACCTAGGAGAATCTACCCTTCGTTTCCTCTTTTGGAAACCTTGGACACATCAATTCTGGTACGGAAAAAAGTGGTCTCTCCTTGGTACGGATTTTTTTAAATAAAGAGTCAACTAGGCATTGCGCCTATTGACCATTTTTATTCATAAATTAAAATAAATACATTGTCTTTACAAAATGCGCACTTAACAAGTGCAATACCATATGAAAACTACCTCTCCCTAATGTAGGACAAGTTTACTTATTATCCCCACTCTCTTGGGTTGAGTGCCATTGGGTACTAATTCCACCAAGTAGCATGAAGATAACTCATATACTTGATGCCTAAAAACAAGAGAAGTAAGAACTAATAAACTAGCAAAACAATGAGTAAATAAGACATAGGTTGCAATTAAGAAACATGCCCTAACTAATCTTGATCTTCTTTTCTGCTTGCAGGGTGTGCAAAAACTCCAGTAGTTGAGTATGAACTAGATAGCCAATTATTGAATCAAAGCTCCTCCAGTAATGATCCAGCTGAAATGGAAAATGAGATGCTTTGAGCTGAGCAGGGAAGAAATGAAATGACCTTGATCAGTCATTTCGGAAGTTAGGACTCCAATTGGTGTGCCGATAATTTTAAAATATTCGTAAGGTCCATTAGGACCTGTCTGTAAAATTTGAGCTAAATCAGACCTCGTTTGGTAGGCATCGGAAGAATGTTTCAGTTTTTATTGTCGATAAATATTAAAAAGATATTTTCAAGCTTGGTTTTGGCGAATGAGCTCCGATCCGAAATCCGAAAATACCGTTGGGTTCGTATGATAATTTATGAAATTTATGAATTTTCAAAGGTGAATTTCGATGTTGTTCGGCTAATTTCCGCTAAAATGCCGAAAGTTAAATAATTTTGACATTTTTCCATTTAACTTGCATATTAAGTTTCTGCAGTCCGATTGGAGATCCTCCTTAGAAACTGTATTACATATAATTTGTATAACTTGTATGCAAAAGTTGGAATTATTTCGAATATCGCAGGGTACCGTTTTAATTTTCGCCGCGAAAAGAAATATATAATAAAAGAAATGAAAGAAAAAACAAATATAGGAAATGACAAAGAAGATAGGCGGTGGTGGGCAGTCCCTTAAAAGCTTCTGAAATGAAGCTAAATAAGAAAAACGAAACAGAGAGATTGGAATAGAGAAACATGACAAGAAATATGCCAGAAAATGAGAAAAGAGCAGGAGAAAGATAAAAAATTTTACCCGGTAACATTCAGGTAATGATCTTAACGCATTATTTTACTTTATTACGTGTGTTTAGATATATTTTGACGGTAAAAATTTGGATATTCGACATCGTTTTAATAAGTTCAACTGATAGTTTAAAGGGTCAATTAGACCCCCGATAGTGGAATTGATTATATATTCGTACTCAGTGAGCTATGGGCAACATATAAATGTAATTTATTTAGGGTTTGGTTATGTGACCTTAAACCCTGTATATAGGCCTGGTCTACGTATTGCGTATGCGAATAGGGTATCAGGTTCCTAACCGGATTACCATAAGATTTGAGGAATGAAGCCTTTAGCCTTTGATATATTTTTGTGCTTATTGTATAGAGTGGGATCGTTTGGCAATGAAACCAAAGGATAAAGCGGTTGTTGATTAGCAAAGCTAACTTTTGGGAGAGGTAAGTGTTTATATCCATTTCTTTGGAGGCACCTGGCTTCGTGGATTTTCTACCACATGTTCCTTACGTGTGTAGTTGCCGATAGGCGTACTCATTACGCCTTAGCTTTGGATTTACATGGTATATTATGTGTTATGTCTTGTTGTTGGTATTGCATTGAGGATTTGAGCATTGTACTCTGGCTGTAAGTTGGCATCTACTTTCCGGCTGTCGATGAGAGTCCCGCGCCGGTGAAGGGTTACTATTGCATCACATTGCATTCATATGCATTATACGGAATTCATATGCGTTACATTGCATATCATATTGGTTGCAGGAGTATTCCGCTGAAGGAGCAGGAGGATTCCGCCTTAGGAGCAGGAGTATTCCGCTCTTATGTCAGATATTGAGTGCAGGAGTATTCCGCCTCAGCTTTACATTATATCGCGCGCATGAGTTTTCCGCCCCAGGAGAGTGCAGGAATATTCCGCCTCTGGTTTATATCATATCGGGTGCAGGAGTATTCCTCCCCATGAGCAGGAGTATTCCGCTCCAGTTGGTTATCAGATTGGATTCCATCGAATGCAGGAGTATTCCGCTTCGGGATGGGATTACGGGCACATGTGACCCCTTGCATCACACTTTATATCATTTCATTTCATCTCATCTCAATTCATACCATTGTGTAGGCTTGCGGTACATGATTATTGTTCTGCTTATATGTGCATTGCTTATTTGTTGATAGGTTTCTGGCTCACATTCTTGGTTGAGTTTATAGTTTCTTACGTGTTTCCGGTTATTATCTGGCTCATCCTTTTTATAATTTAAATAAGAGAAATTTTGTTTATCTGTTTCTTCTCCCTAGCTAGCTATCCTATTCTTTGAGTTGGCTAGTCTGCCCCACTTACTGAGTGCTTTTGACTCACCCTTGTTTGTTGTTTTTTTTCTTGTCTATCTATTTCGTTTCGGCAGGTTCTCTCCAGGATTGAGTTCGCCACACTGTTCAGGAGCGAAGACGACTTCAGCTGTCAGGGTGAGCCAACTTTTATTCCGGATGGCCACCAGTTTATTGGTTATTATTTCAGTTGTATTTTGCTCCCTTCAGGAGGTATCTGACTTCTTTGTACTATTATATGTCTAGTCTGGATAGCCCTAAACCTAGTATATTGGGTAGTCAGCTGTAATTTCTTTTGTACAGCTTAGAGGTATCAATATGTTTGTGTTGTTTTTTAAGTCTTGTTCTTATTTATGAATTGAATTATATTTATTTTCCTAATTTAATTGGTAAGGGTTCGCCCGACGGGTCTAGGGGAGGATGTCGGGTGCCCGCACGGCCTAACCAGATTTCGGGTCGTGTCAGTAGGTATCATAGCCTAATTTAGAGTCTATCTAGACTAAGACAGTGTCTAGTAGAGTCTCGCGGATGGGTACGTAGACGTCCGTGCTTATCTACGAGAGGCTATGATGGCATTTAGGAAGTTTCACTTCCATTTTTTTCTGATCGTGCGTCGGTCTAGGATGCAAAAGTATTTTTGTTAATTCCTTCGTGGTAATTTTGAACCCTCGCACGGTAAATCAGCAAACCGTTACACCCCATATGTCTAAAGTGACGTATATCATTCTAATGACATGTTAAGAATGATTTAAGTAAGTTTAAAGTCATAATATTACCATATAAGATGTTTATATATTGAATATAAAGTTTGGGAAAAGTCGGATTTAAGTTGCGGAAAAACTTAAATGTCTATAATATTACCATATAAGATGTCTATATCTTTGATCTACACTCTGAAAATTAGGTTGAAATTCAGGACAGTATTGTTGTCCAAACATTCTATCTTCGGATTGGTTATGTCATCCAGTCGTCTCATCTTTTTATTCGTTTAACATGTTTATGTTATCAGTTTATCCGGGTATCCATTCCCGTGTATAGTATAGTGCTGGTTCTGTTTTTGCAGATCATCCAGTTTCAGGGGAAACTCTGCCGAAATTTTTATAGAAATTCAAAGAGTTAGACAAATTCTAAGTTTTAGGTTGTGTCTATAATTCCATCCATAGTCTTCTTATCATTCCTTTGAGTCCATATATATTGTTGCCACATGTGTTATGCCTCAAACATGCTTATGCTTATATTGTGATCATGTTATGTGTGATTTGGAGTCCCCCATAGAGGCTGGACATTGGACACACAGTCCGGTCGTGTGTGATACTACCCGTCTGGGGGATACAACCCCTCTGGTTCAGGCGGGAGTTGAAACACCTAGTGTGACCGGGTGTCATTCACACACTCTGACCAGAGAGACTAGATATTACTGGCTGGGGGGGATATAGCCCATAACACCCACTAGGTTTGTTATATACGCGTATATAACCACAGTATGCACTGCATGATTATACATTAGGCTAGTTCAGTTTTTCAGTTACCTGATTTGGGGGGATAAAGCCCATAACACCAGACAGGTACTAGTTCAGATGTTCAGTTACCTGATTTGGGGGGATATAGCCCATAACACCAGACAGGTACCAGTTCAGATAACAGTCCGGTTTTAGCTCAGTACCAGTTATCAGTTCTCAGTTATCAGCCACCAGTTCTTAGCGTCAGTATCAGTTGACAGTTATCAGTTCCAGTTTCTAGTTACCAGTTATCAGTCATATTACAGTTATTTATCAGTATAGTTCAGCTCAGTCTTCAGTTTCAGATTCAGCTAGACTTCAGTTTATATTCAGATCATGTTTAGTACGTTCTTCAGATTTCCAGCTATATTGCTATGCTTCAGCTCATATTTACATATTTATATTCCAGCCTTACAGTTTCATTCAGCTATGATATATTATATGCTCATGCCTTACATACTTGGTACATATCATACTCACGCCCTTTTCTGGGGCGCTGCGTTTCATGCCGCGCAGGTGCAGATAGATCAATGCTTGGACCACGTTAGTAGGCCATCTATCAGCTATTGGAGTCACTCTGCTTACTCCTGGAGTTACTTACCTTTTGGTATGTGTACAGCCAACCAGTTTGGGTATGGCAGGGCCTTGTCCCGTCCTTTGTATATTCAGTTCAACACTCTTAGAGGCCTGTAGATATGTTCCTGTGTGGTTCTGTCAGTATGTTATGTATGTCACCTTATATTAGCCTTGTCAGCTTTTTGCACTGCATAATCCTTATCAGTTAGGTTTATGCTTATTCTGTTTATCAGTTATATTCATGGTTAGTAGATTATCAGCAGGATTAGTGATGATCGACACTTAGTGTTGGTCATCCGTCGCGACCCTAGGTTGGGTCGTGACACAAACAGTATGAGTTCAAGACGAAGCAGTCTAGCCTGGGGCTAGCACTGACGAAGCCCCGAGAGTTTTTGATCGTGCTGACGATATAGTTACCGAGGTCCCAGTTGTACGAGCTTGCGATGGGCAAGGGAGCATGGCTTTGTGGTTCCCTTGGCTCTCTACGATGCTTTTACGAGAATCGTAGCGACACAGATACCGCAAGAACCTATTATTCGCTAGGCAGCTTATCAGGTTGTCGCAGATGGAGACGTTCGGTCTCAGCGAGCCCCTGTTCCAGTCCCTGATATTGCCCCAGTTAATTATGTTCTAGAAGCAGCATGTGTAGCGTCGCCAATTGTTTCGGCTGGTTAGCCAGCCGAGGAAACAGTTTGGTCTGAGTGCCTAAAGAGGTTGCATTATTTTACGCGGTTGAACCTTCCGATATTCTTAAGTCATGCATCAAATAATCCCTGTGTAAATTTTTAGAATAAAATGATGCCAGCGTATCATTCAGGCTCTTGATTATATCGAGCAGGATGGTGTTGATTATTGTGCTTTTCAGTTTCAAGGGTCCAGCATTGAATTGGTGGACCGCTCTTTTATTAACTTACTTGGTTCGGTTTTTCTTCTAGATTCGTGGAAAAGTTCCTTTCGAATAGCCAGCGAGATGAAAAAGTGGTTCCAGTTTGAGTGGATTGGATAGAGTAGCCTGTCGGTTAGCCTGATGGTGTTTCAGAATATGAGATTGACTTCTATAGAATGGCTGGATATGCATTAGAACTAGTCCATGAGCCTTTCGAGAGATTCAAAGATTTATTGATGACCTTTCTCCTTCTTTGAGATCCCAGATGGCTCGAGAAATTGATGTTGGGACTTCATTTGATATCGTTGTTGATATTGCTCAGATGTATTAGGTATACCATAAGTTAGAGCGGGAAAGCAAGAGATCCCACGACCCTGGTGGGCACCATACCTCCTTTGGAGGTAAGAGTTCCGATTATATTTGGAGGTTACCTGTCAGGTCATCTCAGTTTGTAGAGCGTGATTCTTAGAGTGCGCGAGTAGTTCATCAAGATTAGACTCAGCTTTCTCTTTGTATCTTTCAACTATCTGTCCAGCTTCCATTCTCAACGAAAAGGTGTCATCATTATTGTGAGTCTGGTTATCCTTTGAGTAGTTTTTCCTTACTCCGGTAAGTAGGCAGTCGTCCTTTCTCTCGTCATCAGGCACCTGTACAGTCGTAGGAAATTTCATTTAGATCTTAATCAACCAGAGATATGCCCTCATTCGATAGAGGTCAAGAGCGTGGTGGCAGTTATTCTTCAGAAAGTAGTTATCAGTGTAGCGGCTTAGTTCAGCCACAGAGGCAGTTCTATAAACTGCCAGTCTGGCAGAATGCTGAGGTATCCGATATAGTAGACCCTGAGATTTCTTCTTCTCTTAAATGTGAGTAAGATTTGATTCTTTCGATCGATTTGGAAATGGTTTATCTTATCATGTTTCCATGGTTTCCGAGGATGTCGTTTATGTTAAGAGTCAGTTGCGGTAGAGGGGTGAGCTTCTTATATGATTTATTCCTGGCATTTATGATGACCCTACTATATTATCTGATTTAAATGTGAGAGATTTGTCAGTGAGTACCAGTATTGTTGCTTGGCATCTTATTGTGCCTCATTCTGTTATAGTGTCAAGTTAGTATACCTCTCTTTGGAACTCAGTGTTGGTAGAATGATGGGATTCTTATTCGTCACCATCAGAAAGTATCACTGTTTCTTCCGGTGTAAAGTGATTAGTAATCAATAATCGATCTACGTGTCTCCTCTTGGTTCGAGATGTTCGTAAAGTCGTGTTATTCTATGAGCTTCTCTCAGCTATAAAAGAGTTTACTGGTAAGTTGTCGGAGTTTTCTTCTTATTGGAAAATTAAATTGGCAGGGCGTTGTCCTATAAAGCTCATTTAATATCTATTTCTTCGATTGCTGTTCTTTGACTATCTTGACCCAGAAGTGTCTAGCTCTGGTAGCCAAGCAAATAAGAAGATGAACTTTCTGAAGATCTAATTATTTCTATCCTCAGTCCATCGCTATCTCTTTTTCATCTGGCACTAGTGAGCTTGGGTGGTTAGTAGCCGCTTGCGATGTTCCTTGTGTTGAGCCAGAGTGCGTGTCAAGATACCCATATCAGCACATTGTTGATATTCAAGGCTACTAAGGCTAATAAGAATCGTCATTTGATCCCATAATTGATCCATCAGCCGGTGGTGCCTATGGCAAAAGTATGGAGTTGTGAACTCGAGAGTTGAAGCTGTTTGGCAACTCGAAAGGGTAGTTGGTAGCTTAGGTCTGCCTACGTTCAGCTTTTAGCTAAAACTTCCTTAATCCAGCAGATTGTGCGAGGATGGCTATTTTTATTCAAATAAGCTGTATGAGTTTATACTCTAAGTGGAGGAGTCTTCCTCCAATACTGAATGCTAATCTTAAATTTCTAAGGCATTGCTAAAGCATAAGCTAACTCTTATTTTCATCGACCTGTTCTATATCGAAAAGTATATCGAAGAGGTGATTCGTCGGCGGAATCATATTAATCCATTCAGAGTTCATGTATCTTGGTTTCGAAAAGGTAGAACTCTCTTCTCGTAATCGAGGAAGGATCAGCCTAGTCAAAATAAGCTGGGCTATGGTGTTATGATATTATCCAGATATATTTTATTCCAAAATTTCGATATGCATGACATAATTCTGATCCTGTAATAAGAAGATAATGCCCGTGGAGTAGTTTATGAAGGTCGTGCAAGTTCTCTTGTTATCTGTGTGAATGTTGCTTTAGACGGAAGCTCGTTCGAGGACGAACGAGAGTCTAAGTGGAGGAGAATGAAACGACCTTGGTCAGTCGTTTCGGAAGTTAGGACTCCGATTGGTGTGCCGATAATTTTAAAATATTTATAAGGTCTATTAGGACATGTCTGTAAAATTTGAGCTAAATCAGACCTCGTTTGGTAGGCATCGGAAGAAGGTTTCAGTTTTTATTGTCGATAAATATTAAAAAGAGATTTTCGAGCTCGGTTGACATTTGTGAACTTTCGAAAGTGAATTTCGATGATGTTCGGCTAATTTCCGCTAAAATGCCGAAAGTTAAATAATTTGACCTTTTTCTATTTAATTTACATATTGAGTTTCGGGAGTCCGATTGGAGATCCGCCTTAGCAACTGTATTACATATATTTTGTATAACTTGTATGCAAAAGTTGGAATTATTTAGAATATCGCAGGATACCATTTTAATTTTCGCCACGAAAAGAAATATATAATAAAAGAAATGAAAGAAAAAAAATAGGAAATGACAAAGAAGATAGGCAGTGGTGGCAGTCCCTTAAAAGCTTCTGAAATGAAGCTAAATAAGAAAAACGAAACAGAGAGATTGGAACAGAGCAACGTGACAAGAAACATGCCAGAAAATGAGAAAAGAGCCGGATAAAGATAAAAATTTTACCCTGAAACATTCAGGTAATGATTTTAACGCATTATTTTACTTTATTACGTGTGTTTAAATATATTTTGACGGTAAAAATTGGGATATTCGACATCGTTTTAATAAGTTCAACTGATAGTATAAAGGTTCAATTGGACCCCGATAGTGGAATTGATTATATATTCGTACTCAGTGAGTTATGTGCAACATATAAATGTAATTTATTTAGGGTTTGGTTATGTGACCTTAAATCCTGTATATAGGTCTGGCCTGCGTATTGCATATGCGAATAGGGTATCAGGTTCCTAACCAGATTGCCCTAAGATGTGAGGAATGAAGCCTTTAGCCTAATTTGATATATTTTTCTGCTTATTGAATAGAGTGGGATTGTTTGGCAATGAAACCAAAGGATAAAGCGGTTGTTGACTAGCAAAGCTAACTTTTGGGAGAGGTAAGTGTTTATATCCATTTCTTTGGAGGCACCTGGCATCGTGGATTTTCTACCACGTGTTCCTTACGTGTGTAGCTGCCGATAGGCGTACTCATTACGCCTTAGCTTTGGATTTACATAGTATATTATATGTTACGTCCTGTTGTTGGTATTGCATTGATGATTTGAGCATTGTACTCTGGCTGTGAGTTGGCATCTACTTCCCGGCTGTCGATGAGAGTCCTGCGCCGGTGAAGGGTTATTATTGCATCACATTGCATTCATATGCATTATACGTCATTCATATGCATTACATTGCATATCATATTGGGTGCAGGAGTATTCCGCCCCAAGAGCAGGAGGATTCCGCTCCATTGTATCATATTGAGGGTAGGAGGATTCCGCCCTAAGATCAGGAGTATTCCGCTCTTATGTCAGATATTGAGTGCAGGAGTATTCCGCCTCAGCTTTACATTATATCGGGTGTAGGAGTTTTCCGCCCCAGGAGAGTGCAGGAATATTCCGCCTCTGGTTTATATCATATCGGGTGCAGGAGTATTCCTCCCCATGAGCAGGAGTATTCCGCTCCAGTTGGTTATCAGATTGGATTCCCTCGAATGCAGGAGTATTCCGCTTCGGGATGGGATTACGGGCACATGTGACCCCTTGCATCACACTTCATATCATTTCATTTCATTTCATCTCAATTCATACCATTGTGTAGACTTGCGGTACATGATTATTGTTCTGCTTATATGTGCATTGCTTATTTGTTGATAGGTTTCTGGCTCACATCCTTGGTTGAGTTTATAGTTTCTTACGTGTTTCCGGTTATTATCTGGCTCAGCCTTTTTATAATTTAAATAAGAGAAATTTTGTTTATCTGTTTCTTCTCCCTGGCTAGCTATCCTATTCTTTGAGTTGGCTAGTCTGCCCCACTTACTGAGTGCTTTTGACTCACTCTTGTTTGTTGTTTTTTTTGTTGTCTATCTATTTCGTTTCGGCAGGTTCGCTCCAGGATTGAGTTCGCCACGTTGTTCAGGAGCGAAGACGACTTCAGCTGTCAGGGTTAGCCAACTTTTAATCCGGATGGCCACCAGTTTATTGGTTATTATTTCAGTTGCATTTTGCTCCCTTCAGGAGGTATCTGACTTCTTTGTATTGTTAGATGTCTAGTCTGGATAGCCCTAAACCTAGTATATTGGGTAGTCAGCTGTAATTTCTTTTGTACAGCTTAGAGGTATCAGTATGTCTGTGTTGTTTTTTAAGTCTTGTTCTTATTTATGAATTGAATTATATTTATTTTCCTAATTTAATTGGTAAGGGTTCGCCCGACGGGTCTAGGGGAGGATGTCGGGTGCCCGCACGGCCTAACCAGATTTCGGGTCGTGTCAAGAATGAAGCATACCCTCCAGCATACCCCAAAGGCTTTAAGCTTGCACCTATTACTGTGCCACTCTTCTGAAAGCAGGCTGAAAAAATTAGCAAGTAAAGTCGATTAGTCACCACTGCTCTTATACATTTACAGTGGTGACTGACCGGTGGTGCTCCAATGTGATTCAATACTGAGGCATCAATACACAAAGCAAAAGCCCTTCTCCCAGCATACATCAACTTGAGCAGAATGTCCAGCATCAAAATCATTGATTTAGGCAATAGCTCACAAGAACTAACATTAGAACCTAAGCTGAGAGTTAGAGTAGCAATCATCATATATATTGAGAGCAAAGAAACAGTTTCAAACTGAATGAAAAATGCAATAGTAACCACAGCTTGTATAGTTGCCAAGCTCATCATAAAACTCCAGCTTAACATGTATGTATGTCTCAATCTTGTACCTACAAAAAAGAAACAATAGTTAGTGAAATAAACTCCTATGATCTCCACTATACAGTCTTGATCATGTGGGGCATTTTCCCAACTCCAATCAGCTCCAGATTCCTCCACATCCTCCATAATTTTAATCATCTTACACCTCCATTTTTTCCTCTTTCTTGCAGATAAATTTTTTACATGGGGTTTTGAAATTGACATTTTACCCCCTTTCTTCTTCAGTGGAACAGTGAATTTAGCTCCGGTGTACGGACAACTTTCAACCTTTGTTCACAATCCACGGATCAATACAGATTTTAGGTCGTTTTCACTCCGATAAACTTTCCAACGTCGGAGGAAGCTTCAAGTTCCAAAGCCCAGCTAAGAACAGCTTCATTTCATTGTCCGTACACTATTACAATGTAACAAGTTTCCGGCGTACGGACAGTGGCTTAAACAAGGAACTTCGAATTTTAGCTCAAAACTTCGACCCAAATCAACAAAAACCACCAGTATTCAACAAAGAACAACAAACATTTAACTGGGGTTTTCAAACACCAACACCACGATAAAACAGTCCAAAAATGATAAGAAACCCTACTCGTCAAACAGTGTACGACTGGTACTCGATTGAATCCTCGGATAGTGGCGAACAAGATTCTATGGTTGTTTAATCCAAACAACCAACAAGCAAACAAAATTTTTGAATTTTCTTCTTTCTACCATTTTTTTTTTTTGGGTAAATAAAAAACACAACAGTAACAATAATAAGAAGATGAAGCTGAAACTGAAAGACATAATACATGATAAATAAATAGATAACGTAGAACAGGATTGGGGTTGTAAGAACAATCCCAAACTTTTAGGCCACCGATTTCGTTGGGCCGCCCCTGCCAATTTTACTAAGATAACCTCTAGTAGGAAGTCTATTATGTAAGCACTGCCAAAGGAAAATTTTAATTTTACTAAGCATATCAATATCTCAAATCCACTTAAAAATCTTGATTGTCATTAGCATAGATTTCCATTAAAGTATAAGTTGACTTTACTGAGAATATACCATTAGTGCAAGGAGCTCAAATAGGGTGATTGGTGCAAGCTAATTCGGAGATGAAGCTCAACAACTGAAGAACAATGGAAAAATAAGAAACAAAAATAGAAGCAAGACGGATCCCAGCTTCGTTGGAATGAATCCGAGGAACTAGTCTTGGTCCAACGGGAAACAAAAGATACACCTAATGCTAAGAAAAAATCCTCAAGAAGACAGTCATGCTTCTTGTAAACTGAATGATCAATGAAGAAGTTTTTCAAATGGGTACACCGACTGACCCAAGTTCTTATAAATCCCACGTCGAGGTTCGGCTCTCATCGGAGTCTCAATAGCAAACAACTATAACAAATATTCATCAACCACTAGATATCCACAAATGAAATACTAAGGGGTTTATATAGATATCCCCAAGGGTACTGAAGTAATTATGGTCACAGGCGACCAATAAGACAAGGCCACGCAGGGCCGAAGTGATTCATGTGCTCGCCTCTCTTGACTTCGGTGCTCGGTTGCTCAGCTCGGCACATTTGACATTAAACGCTCACTTGCCTTGGGCACAATTGTAGCCCTTCGATCAATCAGTGCTCGGCGTCAAGGTTGATTGTTCAGTCACTTCCTTCTTCAGGCTCAAGCTTGCAGATAAAGCCTTCATATCTTGTTCTCGGCCACTCATCTTCTGAACATGTGCTTGCTCCCGACCACGCCAGCTGAATGTGCACATCGTGCAAGAGTTTGGCTTGGCTTCGTGTCACTGGCCTCGATGGGTTGAATATCTAATCAGCACAGACTCGGGCTGCATCAGTGATCAATAGCAGTAGGAGTCGTTAAAACGATAGCATTCTGAAATAACTCTTTAATATTATTAGGAAAATCAAAAGAAAGAGTAGATAGATCCCAAGCCTGGCTATGGATTATATCTGAGACTTTTAGGTTATGTTCATTTAAAAGGAGAGGACCATGAATTTGGCTTCTGAAATTTAGCCTATTTAGTAACCAACTATGATCCCATAGGGATATATTATTGCCATTACCTATAATCCAGTGGGCATTATTGGTGCAGAGAGAAAGACCCTTTTTAATGCTCTTCCAAGCTAGGGAACCAGACTTTGTAGGAGTCCTATCAATATATCTATTACTAATGACTCTAGACCACAAGGCATTTGGTTTAGTGAGTAGTCTCCAGGTAAGGCTAGTTAGCATGGCTAGATTCTTATCACGAGATTTAGTGATGCTAAGCCCCCCTAGATGCTTAGATTTTATCACAATATCCCAAGAGATTAAGTGCAATTTCTTCCTATGGCCACTCGTGCCCCACAAAAAAAATCCTTTGAATTCTATATATAGTGTTTAAGGTCTTGGCTGGTAAGTAATGGAATTGAATAATATGGTTAGGAATCATATTGAGTGTAGACTTAATCAAAGTTGTTCTCCCAACTATGTTGAGGAAATTAATTTTCCAACTAGCCAGTCTATTGTTCAAATTGACTAGGATGAAATTATAATCAGCATGTCTAGGTTTGTGATTCAAGATAGGAAAACCTAAATATTTTTCAAAGTGATTACCTATTGGGATGTTGAGGGTCTCACCAATATGAGTTGCTAAGTGAGGTTTAACATTCTTAGAAAAAATAACCTTAAATTTCATAGTACTCACTTTTCCCCCCGACATCTCACAAAATAAATCAATTGTAGATTTAATAGTATTGGCTGATTTGTCATTAGCTCTAGCAAAAGAAGGTAAGATCATCATCAAATAATACATGAGAAAATTTAGGCTCTAAAGGTGATAAATTAATAGGTTCCCAAAGATTTGCCTCTACCCTACTATCAATATAGACAAAAAGAAGTTCTAGGCATAAAATAAAGATGTAGGATGACATAGGATCACCCTGCCTAATACCTCTCGAGGGTGAAAAATGAGGAGTCTTTGCAAGACAATATAAGTTTTGAGATTTTAGTAGGAAATTTAAAATAGGCTAGCATAGTTCGAACAAAATTCCATTCAATTCGATCAAAAACTTTCTCTAGGTCAATTTTGATAATCATATTAGCCTTAACACCTTTCATTAGATTGAATTTGTTAATAACCTCCTGAATGATGATGGCATTGTCAGATGCCCTTTTATTCTTAATAAAATTCCCTTAACAAGGATGAATAAGAGTATCTAAATGTGGCTTGATGCGATTAGCTATGATTTTAGTGACGATCTTGTAAATTGTATTACAAAGATCTATAGGCCTAAAATTCTTTAAATTGATAGCATTCTTAACCTTAGACATAAGACACAAATATGTGGTGTTAATATTGTCAGGTATAACACTTATAGAGAAAACTTGGTGACAAAAGTCTTTCGTAGAATTGCCTACAATATCCCGATATTTTTGGTAAAAAATTGGGTGTGGTCCATCAGGACCAGCTGCTTTGTAGGGTTTGAATGAAAAGAGAGCATTTGTTATCTCAACATCTAGTAGTGGTCTATCAAGATTTGATAAATCAGTCCCATAATACCATGATGCATTATCATGTAAGGACAATAAATTACTAGACACATGGTTTGAAGTGTAGAGGTCTCCAAAAAAAGATTTCACATGCAACATGATTTTGTTAGGTTCAAAAATTAGATTACCAGATTCGTCTTGAAAATGTGTGACCCTATTTCTTCTCCTACAATTGAGAGTTGTAACATGAAAGAACTTTGTATTGGCATCCCCATTATTCTACCAATTAATTCTAGATTTTAAGCGCCAAAACTAGGGGTGTTAATGGTTTTTGAAAAACCAACCAAACAGTACCGAACCGATATATATATATATATATATATTAGTCGAGTTCTTGGACCTTGAGGTGATGGAAACACAACAGTGCATATATTAATTAGCACCGAAAGTGCAAACTACCAAACTCATCCGCACTCATATAATCCTGTTGAAACTAAATCAATTGGTACAACTAATAAACTTGAGCAAATATCAAGCTACTATGTGACCAAGTTATCAAATATTTTTCTACTCGTTTAAATTTCTCTTAGCATATACTTAGTTTTTTATTATTCTAGTTCTTGAGTTATATTTAATCAATATTTGTCAACTCGTGTTATTTAGAATTCTTTTGTCTTTGCTTAATTGATTTTTTGTAATATTACTATAGAATAATATTATTTTGATTAATTGCCTTATAAATAAATTTTATCAAAGTTCATGTATATGGTATCGTATTCTATTATCTGCTTAATAGAGAGTGACAATCACTTGTAGCTCGATACTGGAGAATGAAAACATGTCGAGTACTTAAGTATTAGTTACGACCAGTTTTCATTATTTATTCAAATATTATCTTAAGTCATATGTGTTATATTAAATTTATAGATATTTTAGATAAAAATGGCAGATTGTAATAATGGTACGACTCTACAACAGAGTTCTAAAAAATTTACCAAAATTAACCGAACCAAATCGAAATCGAAGAAAAACCGATATGAATGGGACGGTTTTGAAAAGTCTTATTTTGGTTATACACAATAGAGTAACCGAAAAATTAGTATGATATAATTTCATGAAAAAACCACCGAACCGAACCGTTGACACCCCTAGCCAAAACCCCTCTTCCTGCTTTAAGATGTTGTATTCTAAAATTAAATCTTTTTTAAGGTATTGTAAAAAACGACTAGCAGTACAGTTTTGAGAAAATTGGATACTATTTAACCATGCAAGAGTTTCAGCCTTTTTTTAAAAAATATTGCCAAAAATGTTTTTTCATTTGAACATTAAATTTTACTTTTACAAGTGTTAAGCAATATTCCTAATAAGAGTGGCATTGTATGGCCGGATAGCAAAAATTGCGTTCCAGGCTTCCAGCTTTCACTTGTGCACCAAAAATTTTAAACTATTTTCTGGAATAAAAAGAGTTTCTCAAGTTAACTTAAATTACATAAGGTCTTGAAGGTAGTTTAACTTACTAGTACTTTTTTATTTTTATTGCTGGAAATTGGAAAATACTCAACTTGGTTAAAGTTGGTAGCACAAAAGTAAAAAGAAACAAAAAGACATGGTGACAATGGATGTTAGACATTATATTATTTGTATGACATTAGGCAAAGGTCAATTGCTATGATATTATTTCTATGATACTAGGCAAAGGTCATTTGGTCATGAGAAGTTTAATTACTCTTTTTTTCTACTCAGGCAAAGTTGAATTAGTGACCTTGGTGCAATAAAATCAAAATCAACGATTATAAAATAAACTAACAATTTTTTTTTTTTTTGAAAATAATGATTATAGTTTTGTCTTTTATTAGCATACAGGTATCGTATAACTCTATCTACCAAGATTTGTATAGATGAGGAAAAATCATCTAGTATTTTCGTTCCTCTGGATCTGAACCTTAAATATTATAGTTTCCAACACACTTCATTGACCATTAAATCATGCCCTTAAATGCATTATAAAAAATGTCTTTTCAAAATATGTACAGTCCATTATACATACATATGTTTTTATACACAAATTTTTCCTACAAATTATCTTATTCAATTCCTAACAAAAATTAAAATACCCAATATGTAGATTTTGTTGGTTATGTAAATACTGTAAAAATAATAAATATCGGAAGCAATAATTATCGTTGTTAATAGACATTGACATTATAAAAATCAAACGCCAATTTCCTCTTTCTCATGTCTACATATATATATATCAAATTTAAATGAAAAAAGTTTATTGGTATTTCTTTTTTTCTACTAAAACCGTTTTAATTTAGGCAAACCTATTTTCTTTACTCTATTTAAAAAAATAACAATTTCTATTTTTTATTTTATTTTTTAGTTTCAGATATTTATGAACTACTACTAGTATATCTTTTTCGAGAAACCCAATCAACAGACGGTATAGGAAATAAAATTATAAGTATTCTTTAGATCGGAAAAGAAAGTGTAAATAGACTTGTCTACTTACTTAGAATTCTCCTGGCAAATACAACCATGACCGGCGGAGGAGGCGACGCCGCAACGCCGCCACTATCATCACAGTCAGCTTCAGCTAACGGCGGCGAATTCCTTCTTCAATTACTTCAGAAACCACTTCCACACCAGCACCACCACTCTCAGCCACCACCACAACCACCACCGGAGTTGCATGATCCGGCGGTTGCCGCAGTGGGTCCCACTATTCGCTACTCACACTATTCTAACTCTCCACCCCCCTTTGCTCCTCACAATTTCTTCCCTCAAGGGCTTCTCCAAAACCCTAACCCTAACCCTAATTTTAGTCAAAGTCAACATGGGTTTGGATCAGTAGGGGAAAACGTGAGAAATATGGGAATTTTCAATAATCCAGCTCATGAACTTGATCAAAATCTCATCTTTGGATCATTGCGTAGGGATAGAGATGTTCGTGGGGATTCGAGTATATTAGGTAGTCGTTTAAATGATGAATTAGCTGGTAAAGTTGGTAACTTTGCACTGAAAAACCAAGAATCAAGATTAGGGAGTAATGTTAGGATGTTAAATGGTGTGGAGTGTAAGCTTGAGAATCCTATTAGTTTAGGGAATTTAAGGGGTCTCCAGCAACAGAATAGTACTGGTGGTGGGGTTGGGGGCGGTGGGAGTGCGGGGTGGGGAAGACAGTTTCATAGTGGGAGTGGAAGAGCGGTTGTGCCACCACCGGGTTTTTCAAACAAGCCGAGGAGTAGGAACGGTTTTGAGCATAATGTGGATGAGTTGAACCATAGGGGTAATGGCTTGAATGGTAAGTGTGAAAGGGAAGGTAATAATTATCTTCCCAAGAATGGTAAGAATTATGCTTTTGTTTCGGATGATCGAGGGATTTCCCGTCAGCTGGACTCACCTGGCCCACCAGCGGGAAGTAGACTTCACTCTGTTTTGGGTTCTGAAGTTGAGGAATCTGTGTTCGAAATGCATGGTTATAATGCCGTTGAGGAGCCTGTGTTCGAATTACATGGTTATAATGCCGTAAGTGGGGAAGAAACTGGAACTGGTATGAGGGATGATAAGGTAGGTAGGAGTTCTGCTCCAGGTCAAAGTGATTTGGATGATTTGGGAGAACAGCTTATCAGTTCTCTTGGACTTGGGGATGAACCAGATGAGAGAAGTGATAAAAAGAAACATCATGGCTCTCGTGATAAGGTATTCACTAACAAAAAGTGTTCAGATTTTATGTGCTTGAGTTGGTGTAACAATTTGTTATATCAATTCCAAAATAGTCATAATACAGCTTGTTGGTTTCCTTTTGATGCAATGACTGGATTTTATTTAACTTTACGTGTTATCACGCTTTGAGCATTGACTGTAAGTAACCGTGTGCTCTGACAAGCTGAATCGCTAACTCATTGCATATAAATGTTTATGTCAAATGCTGCTGCGATGACCTTTCTGTTTTCTGGTTCCACAAATTTGAGTCAAAGTACTCGAATATGAATTGACATTGACTTGGAAACTCAGATTGATTTTGGATAGCATTGCCCTACCAACATGAATCTGTGTGAACTACATTACTTGAGTTGTGAAAAATTCGACGTCACGAGTAACATCAAGGACCCTATTGTCAGTGTATCAAAAGGTATGCTGCATTGGAGACACTTCGGAGTTCGGACCATTGTATAGTTGAAAGCTAGAGAATGGCCAATATAGAAAAACAATATCGCCTTTTTCTATTCACTGGCCACTATTTCTTTCAAAGCGGGTCAAACAACATAAATACCTCCTTTTTTTGACAAGTCAAAAATTTATTTCCTTGCCTGTAATTCATTATTTTCTTTGTTCAGAGAGAAACTTCTCCTTGATTCAAAGGCAAACACAGGAGTTAATAATGATTTTTTCATTTCCTGGTAGATTGAGCTGTCTGGATGTCTCATCACATTTTTTAAAAAACTGAGCAATTTTCTTCTACTTCTCTAGCATTCCATGTTTCTATTGGTGTCTATTACATGTTACAAAAAATTATTCAATGTTGGTAAAGGTAAGGAGGAGTGGGTTTAAAGTGGAGGGGTATGTGCCATTCCCTTTTTGTTAACATTGCAAAAAAGGAGGTAAGGGATTTCCTTCATGTCAGATCTTTCAAATCTTTTAAATTGGATGCAAAAAAGGAAATGTAATATTTTTACTGTCGTACAACTGCACCAAACTAATTGAAGTAAATCACTAATATCTCTGAAAGGCGATATACAGTTAATATCACTCCCTTATCAGAAAACAACCCTAATTTATCTCTCTATCCTTTCTCCCAGCCTTTCTTGAAACCAACGTCGTATTACTCACTTTGTGCTGCTGTCATCAGGACTACCGATCAGATAGGAGAGGAGAATTTATTCTTGGCCAGAGGATGCGGATGTCGAAAAGACAGATTGCATGTCGGAGTGACATTAATAGGATGAATTCTACTTTCCTATCAATATATGAGTCCTTAATACCCCCAGAGGAAGAAAAGGCAAAGCAGAAGCAGTTATTAGCACTGCTAGATAAAATTGCTAGCAGGGAATGGCCTGGTTCTCGGCTCTATGTTTATGGATCATGTGCCAATTCGTTTGGTTTCTCAAAGAGCGATATTGATATTTGTCTTGCAATTGAGGATCAACATTTTGACAAATCAGAGGTATTGTTGAAGTTGGCTGACATGTTGCAGTCCGAGAATCTCCAGAATGTGCAGGTATCCAAAAGCTTAGCTTCATGTGTATTGATGTTCATTTATGCACCATATATATGCAGAGTATACATGTTGAAGGGTCTGACACGGCCCAAACTGGCCTCAAAAGAGAACTTCTACTTCCATAGAATGTGTAATTTAAAGATAACAAACGAATACAGCAACTACTTTAGAATTGGGATGAGTTTATTGATTTATTGCACTTGTAGGTGAAATTAATAAATGATTCATGCATTAAGTTTAAATTTTTCCTTGAGCTAGAACTTAACTTATGCTTTGTTTGTTTTTGCTTTTTGACGAGTCCAAAACTGAATTTTAGTACTTCATAAAAAGAAAACTGAATTTATTACCTTTTTCCTCTCGTTAAAATTTACTTTTGACTTCAGAACAATGAGTCTGTAATAACGTAAATATATGCCAAAAATTAGGGGTGGAAGAGTGAAACTTTTGACGGGCTGAATCTAGCTAACCAAGCTGTGCTTGGGTGGTTTTATTCAAACAATTTACCATAACATGGATTTTACATTTTTTCCTAGTTCTGCAAAATTTTCAAAATTATAGGAAACAATAGGATGAAAATTCAACCATATATGAATTCCAATCTAAATCTTCAACGTCAATATGTGTAGTTCAATCTGGAAACTTCATTATGAATTTTAGATCCAACATAGCTTTTGTGCCCCAAGCCGGTTCACTTGAAGAGGACTATTCCAGGTTGAGGCAAGTCTGATTCATTAGAGTGGGGAACAGGGCGTTGGGCACTCCCTGGCTCCTCTTAGTGGGCTGAACTAGCCCAGTTGCCATGTTCATTCCTGAGGGGATCTACAATGTCATGTGCGTTTGAGTTTTGATAAGGTCCTTGAGTGGGATGAAACAATGGCTTCCCGTTGGTGCATCCTTCAGCCTTGATATCTGGCTATTCTTCTTGTAAAGTATATTTTAATATTCTAACACATGCTTTCTTACAGGCGCTAACACGTGCTAGGGTGCCAATAGTCAAGCTTATGGATCCACAAACTGGGATATCTTGTGATATATGCGTGAATAATGTTTTGGCTGTCGTTAATACAAAGCTGCTTCGAGATTATGCACAAGTAGATGTGCGATTAAGGCAGTTGGCATTCATTGTCAAACACTGGGCAAAGTCGCGAGGGGTGAATGAAACTTACCAGGGGACGTTATCTAGCTATGCGTAAGCCTATATTTCCTGTTATTTTCTTTCCTTCTCATTTTCTTATACATTAGTCTAACTTTTACTCCTACTTTCAGGTATGTGTTAATGTGCATTCATTTTCTACAGCAGCGAAGACCTGCCATCCTTCCATGCCTTCAGGTGTGTTTTCTTTAGCTCCTGTGTTATGATATATGCTTCGCATGTGAAACCTGTAAGGTGTACAAACTATCTGAATTGTTTGATTTGTACATATCACCGCAAGTACATGCTAGCGATATGTTGTTTGGTTGAGCGTGAATGACTTTTCCTCGAGTATTATAATCTCTTACTCTAGATAATGGCTGAGTGAATTATTAGTTTTTTGATTGAGCTCAATTACTTTTGCTCAATCTCTAGTCAGACATACAATAAATTTTCTCTCTTTTCAAGAGCCCCTTCTGTGAGCAACTACATTGTTGCTGATTGTGGGAGAAAAACTGTGAAAGGTGCATCATGGAACTGTCGTCTATCTATAGGCTTAGTTCGTTTCTTTTCCCTTTCCCTTTTGCTTTGGTGGCACGTTTTCAGTTGGGGAAGTCTACCTTGCTCTATGTCTGAAGTAAGCTTGAAATGATCTTCTTTAGGATCTGTTATATATTTTTTGCTCTTAATCAGATACTAGGTTGGGAAGCTCCTGAATTGTAGTTCAATTTAGGATTTAATTTCATGTTAAGACTCAGGCATGGCTGTTGATCGGCAGCTCTTTATGTTAATAAAAATCCTGCTAGAGTATGGAGCGTGAAAGACAGTTGTTTTCTTCCTAATAAAGAGTGATTTCTACTTAGGTCCCTGCCACAAACTGCCCTTTTGTTTTTCCCTCTCTTAGATTGATTGCGGGTTGTTTTGGGAATGGATTCATGCATAGATTTTGAGAAGTCTTGTGAACTAGTTGCCTGGAAATTGCAAAGCTGACTTTATTTTTCCCTTTCTATTCAGTCTTCTCTGTATGATTGTCCAGTGTGGATGCATCTGGAGCATGAGCTGTGGGTGTGCATATGCTTAAGGCTACCGTTTGAACTTCCATCAGCATCCTGTATAATTTAATCTCTCGCAAAAAGATATGAGATCTGTGATTCGGTTTCTCTATGTTCTGTAATGTGAAAGGTAGGTTTTAAAAAAGAATGAAACCGGATCACATGATCTGATATCTTTTTACTAGATATTAAATTAACTACAATAGGGATAATTTATGCAGATGGGGCAAAGAAAAAAACTAGGTTCCCCATTGTGCTTTGGCATTTACCATATAGAAGCATGAAACCTGCTTGTCTTTCCTTTTCGTCTAGAAGTCAAATGTAGTTCATTACTGCCAAAAGTCAATTCCTTGTCGAAAGAGTAAATCAATTTCTTAGTGTGTCATAACTTTGCTTTGGAATACTTACCCCTTACATATGCTACTTCTCGGGAATGCAAACTGGTTGGGACATTGTGGCCTTGTCTTTGATGTACTTGGAAATACTTTTCCACTGCTTTATTTAGCCTGTAAGAAAACCAAAAAATCAAATCTAGAAGGTGGTGCGGTAATCAGGCAAGATATATTTGGGAGGGTGTTCTATGAGTTACTTTTATGAAACCTCTCTTCACATTCATTTCCCCTGCTCTCTTATCAGGGAATGGAGCCGACCTACTCTGTTACAGTAGACAACACTGAATGTGCTTTCTTTGATAAAGTGGAAAAGCTTTGTGGTTTTGGATCCCACAATGTGGAAAGTCTTGCTCGATTGGTGTGGGCGTTTTTTAACTATTGGGCTTATTGTCATGATTATGCAAATGATGTAATTTCTGTTCGTACAGGAAGCATACTGAGGTAAGGCTTTGCAGCTTACACTACTGATTCTTGTTCTTGGTTTACTTGTTTGATTTTTTTTTTCTTTTAATAAAAGAAACTTTTCCAAGTGAAATGGCATTACTGATGGCTGACTCCTTCTACAGTTCTGTTTTGCATTGCTTACTAATTCTCTTCCTGTATGATATGTACAGCAAGCGAGCTAAAGACTGGACTAGGAGGATTGGCAATGACCGCCATTTGATATGTATAGAGGATCCATTTGAGGTTTCTCATGATCTTGGTCGGGTGGTAGACAAGTTCAGCATAAGAGTACTGAGAGAAGAGTTCGAACGTGCTGCTGAAATAATGCAGTATGATCCGAACCCCTGTGCGAAACTCTTTGAACCCTATCATATCTAAGCTGATTTGCTCTTCCGTTCAAAGAAAATGATCTGCAGTTATAATTATAAGAATGCTCATCTGGTTGTAAATTCGTTATTAAGCTCGTCTTTTTGTCTCTCTTGTTTTGGCTTTCACCTAAATGTATCTAGGCGTTATTTTGTCATCTAGGCATATTTTGTAAAGAACATTCTCCTAGAATGTATTTATTTTGCATATTATTAATGCATGGTTGGTTATTTAGCTAGTCAATCATTAATAGATTTGTTGAATCGTGGATCTTAACTAAAATTATTGATCACAACAGTGATAATTATTGAAAGAAATCAGTGTAGAATTTACAATTTATCTGGAGGTCTATCAATTATTCAATAATTTACATGCATATTTTCATTACTGGATCCAAAATTTCACATCTGCGAATTGTCAATTTGACATCTGCGCGTCTGGACATGTATGATCTTCTTTGGATTGTTGACCTTGATGGTGCCACTATTGACAAGATAATATAGAACTGTAAGAATACTTTTAGAAAAGCCTTACCTCAAATGTACCTTAATCGATACTGTTAATGATTTATCATACAAGAGCAAATTTCCTTCTATTAAATTCACTACTATCATGTTATGATTCGTACAAGTAATGAACGAGCCGTATTTACAATAAGAATAACAATTTTATTCTTCTAATAGGGGTTCAAATCCATCTCTTGGAAAAGGTTGAACACAGTAATCGCACCCTTTTTAATTTAGAGGAAATTTGTAAGCAACCTTGTGACAAATTGACATGAGATCAAATCTATACCTGCAGTTCTAATTGATCCATTCATCCATGTATGACTGGAGAAATCAATGGTTTATTTGAGAAAAAGGCTTCCAAGTTAGCCAGGACAATCTGGAAAGCACTGAGAAAAGCTTCCTCAGTGAAGGCGGCTCTATGTGGTGTAAGCACGACATTATCCAATGAAAACAACTCTGGAGGAACCTTGGGCTCATTCTCAAACACATCCAAACCAGCACCTGCAATCTCACCTTCAACCAAGAATTTCACCAGTTCTTTCTCATCAATGATAGGTCCACGAGCAATGTTGATGAGAAATCCATTTTTCCCTATCGCTGTCAAGACATTCTTGTCAATCATGTGATGAGTTTCCATGTTCAATGTACAGCAAATGACGAGGATGTTACAGTCCAATGCAAGTTCACAAACGCTTGGGTAGAAGTTGTAAGGTACTGGTTTCTTTTGCCTAGAGTTGTATGAAAGTTTGCAGCCAAATGCCTCTAGCCTTGTTGCGACTTTTAGACCAATATTGCCTAAACCAACTATTCCAACATGCTTACCACCCAACTGCAGCAAGAGAGCAAATTCCAAATAAAATCCGGTTAATATCATTAATTATTTGATGTATGACAATAATAATACTATTACAACGACAATCTACGCCTCAACCCAAATAATTTGGGGTCGCCTATATATTGTTCATGTTTCCACTTTCTATTTACCTCATGCAAACATCACGAAAAAAACACACACACACACACACACACAAAAGTTCTATATGGAGTATTTCTATTGGCATAAAGATCATATTCCTATAAAGTATAGGAATTAAAGTAAACGTACTAATTTGGCTACGACTTATCTCCAACTACTTGGTATTATATAGATCAATCTTTTACTTTCATTTTGTCCTGTCTTTAACTGATCCTGCATGGATTGAATAGTAACAGTATCCTCACAGATAAAATTATAAGAACTTAACTTATTTGTATAGGGAAATAGTACTCTTAAATGATTTTGTAGGTAGGAGAGTCAGCTGATACGAAGAACTTCTCAGCCCTTACTTGATCAGGATATGAAGAACTTCTCTTGGATCAAAAGTCAAACAACAATGATTTAAAAGTCTTGTTTTGTACAAGTTGAGTTGTCTGAATGAAACCCTGTGGAGTTAGGGGGACGAGAACACAATGTCGTGCAAGTACGAGCATCATAATTCAACCACTTAGTATAAAATTAGTTTGTGGTGAATGAATATCTTTAAAAGGGAGGATCAAAGTTGTTATACCCGAGAACCCAAAGGAAAGTGAAGGTTGCAGAGTGAACAAACCGAGCACCTGAGCTAATTGTTCGAAGCACATCAATACACAAACCAACACCCGTATCAGCAGTGTCTTCAGAGAAGACATTATGAATATTAGCAGCGGGTTATACCTCGTCGTTGGCACTCAGGGAGGTCGATATGGTTGAACCCAGTGCTATCAGTGACAATGAGTTGTAGAGAAGGAGATGACAGAGTATATTGCTACTGATTGGGCTCTTGCCAGGGCACAAGAGGGCTTTAGTGGACTGTGCGAGAGTCTGTAAAAGGAGTTCACTGGATAATGGAAATTCATAAGTTTTGAGGATTCTGAACTTTTGTGAGAATTGTTCTTGGTGGATGATGAATACTGGGGGTGAATGAATGACTAATAGCTCAGGGAGCTCAAATTCTTGTTCACATCGATCCATGGAGATTGTTGATTGATTAGGAGCATAAGAAACTAAAACAACCTAAACTTATGTCCCAAACCAACAATGAAACTCGAAACTATTTATGGTAAAGGACCAAACATCAAAATGACGACCCACCAAGCAAGATTAACCAGCAGGAAAGAGTTATTACAACACCAAACACAAGGTCTTTAGCTTGCAAACTACAACTGACCATATAGGGCCACATCATTTTGGAAACATTATCTCCATGCACCAATAATGCTAACCTCAGAAAATACCTCTCACTCTGCAACTACGCCGGCTTTATTCTAGATGGGGAAAGTCATTAATCATAAAGGTCTTTCTTTGGTAGAAGAGTTGGTTATATTTATATATCTATCTAAGATCCCACCTCCATTAAATTTTGGTCCCCCTCACAGCCCTTCTCCTATAAACTTAAAAAGTACGGAAAACTACCACAAAGCACAATGGCCCATGGTTATAAGGAGGAAACCAAATTCCTTATAGTAGGACGATGGGAACCAAAGTTAGTAGCCCTGGAGGCATCGCTAACATACTCGGCTATGATTAAAGTAGATGCCTGCACACCATGTGCTATAAGGGAAAGTATACTATCTCCAATTAAAGAACCACATTCCAATTGGTTAACACTGTCAGAGAATAGTATACAAAGGATTCAATATTCTATGCACCTTGTGTGGACGTCTGGGAGACAAAAATACACATGGTCCATCAGATGTTCCTGACACCTACTGATGTAACAAATGAGAAAGCATATCCTTGCCAATCTGAATGCCAAACGCGCGCTTGAATCAAAAATAGGAAAATGGAAAGAACATCACAACAAAGCTAGGAAAGGAAAATAGTCACTTCAGACAACGGAGATGGCAGGTTCAGAGGAACCAAGGAGATCCTAGCAGCTCGCTCAGTTCAAATAACTGCTCGAATGCAATAAAACATGTGCTAGACAATACCAACACCCTTACCTCTAATAACAGCAAAAACTTTTCTGCTAATACTCCTCCAAATCCATTTTAAGTGTCTTTCTAGCTTTTTAAACATAATCTAAAATAAGTGTCGTTTTAAAAAAATCAAGAAAGCATTATACTTTTTCTCCACTTACATTTACTACAATAAATTTGGTAAGCGACTTTCTTAAACGTCTTTCAACTATTAAAAAACAATGTCCCCTTTATTTAATGTAATTTATTAAATTTCTTAGAAGCAGTAGTATTAATGACATATATGGGACTACAAGTTCTAAACACATATACTCCATATATTTAGAAACTTTCTAATTTTAAACTTCCCTTATGCTTTAATGACATAGGAATACTATAAAATTATCAAGACATGTATAAGATACCACAAGTTCAAAGCAACATTTAATTTTGTTATGATTATATAGGGACGATGAAAGGTATACCTGAGAACCCAAATAAGGAAAGTGAAGGTCAGTAGGCCAATTTCCTAACCGAACAAATCGATCACCTGAGCTAATTTTCCTCAGCACATCAATACACAAACCAACAGCCGTATCAGCAGTATTGTATGGGCCTAAACCAGTTTTAGGTTAACAAATCTAATTTGGGTTTGAATATAAGCAAAACTTCGTATCAAAGCTAAATAAATACAAGAAATAGGCATAAATGCGAAAGAATAACTTAATTTCAATATATTGTGATGAGTACAAATTTGGGCAGAGTTTCAATATGTATTTCTGGATGCCCGTTATACAAAATGAAATACTATATATAGGCCTAAGAGCCTTGCCCATATTCTCCACTATCAGTTGTGCTTTGACCTACGATCTTGGCATTAATGGAAAGAGTTAGTGTGCTGAAGTAGTGGGCTGCAAAGCCGCTGGAACCGAGGCTATTCACCGAGGTGCATATATGTGACCTCGGTGGGAGGACTTGCTGTTCGATCGAGGCGGACATCACCGAAGCTCAGCTTACGGCTCGCCTTCGGCGGCGACCTTGATGTGTGACTTCGGCGACCCACTTACTTGCTTCGGTCTTCGGCTTGTTGTTATGTGCTCGGTCGTTGTCAACTTGCATGACCGGGGCGAATCATCACGAGCCGATTTTTACCCAATACAGATAGTCCCCCCACTCTTCGGTCACTTATCGAAGTTACCGAGGAGTGGAGTGAAATTCAGCGGGAAAGCGACGTGGCTTGATCTTATCCAAGCGTTTTAAATTTTGTCAACGGTTCGCGTCTCTTCAGGTCACTTCTTGCTGACATGTGTCACCCATCCGTTGGGTTTTCGAACGGTCACGCCGTATTCTTTGTTTCTCCCAACATTACAATGATGATGCCTTTCCACCTGGCTCTTCCATACCTATAAGTACTTCCCCACCAAACTCTTCTTCTTACTTTCATACTCTGCAATCAACAGTGCTAAGAAAGAAAAAACAAGAACTTCCATTTTCTTCGACAGATTCCCATCTTCGCAAGAATTCTAGATCCTAAGCTCCAATCATGTCTGCTACTCATTCAAGGCAAGATTCAAGTGACTCCGGCGAGAGGGCAAGGATTGCACAGTACGCCGCCATTATTTCCAGCAGCGAGTTTATCACCACCGTGCCGGCGTTGCAGGTAATGGAGGATGGAGAAGGCGGAGAGGTGACTTTTGGTGCTGGTGGCTTTAGGCGTCGAAAGGAGAGAGCTAGGCGTGACGTCGCTGCTGGAAGCGAAGACGTCAGCCTAGAGGAAGGTGATGATGTCGAAGGCGATGACGTCATGGAGGTGGCTGGTACTGATGATGTCACACATAGAGATGAGGACGTCGAGGGCGACGACGCCATGGACGAGGGTGGGAGGGGCAACGTCACCGAGGTGGGATCTTCGGGCCCGGTGATTCCTCTCGAGCAAGAGCTCGAGCCTCACCAAATAATTCCTTCTCATTTCGACAATGGCAAGGATCTCAAGCTACAAGTCCAATCAGCCGACCAAGAGGAGAAGAATAGAAACATACCGGTGAACACGACGCCGACCCGCATAACGCAAGCCCAAATTGAGCGGGTTCGGAGGGAATGTAAGTTCGGGCCCGAGGTGAAAATGGTCATTCCTGACCCGACAAGCAGAGTTTGCCATCATATTGAAGGGCTTTCTTTCGTCTATACTTACCCTTTCACCCTCGGTTTCTCCCTTTCGGTGCATAGGATCATTGACGATTTCTGCCGAACCTACAATTTGTGCTTGGCTCAATTAGGCCCCGGCGTCTGGAGGGTTGTTCAGTGCATGGACTGGCTGAGCCAAAAGGCCGGGGTTGACTTTACCCTGCAGCATCTCATCTCCCTCTATTATTCCTACTTTCACAAGGCTGGGGTTGTGGCTTTGAACAACCGAGGCAAATATGCGCTCCTCCATAAGAGCGAGGATCATGGGGACCGAGGCTGGAGTGATCGCTATGTCCTTTTGGAGACTAGTGTTCTGTTCGTCGAGCCTGATTTCCCTGAACGGTGGAATAACACACGTAAGTGTCCTTCCTTTTCTTCATCCTCGGTGACCATTCATGCTAGCTAACCCTGTTTCATTGTTATTTTTTAGCTAACAAGGTCGACATCATTCCTCCCGAAGGATTAACTGAATGGGTGAGGGCAATGACCAGGGCTCGTACACGCCCCGAAAGAACTTGGATGAAGATGGCTGCCGACTTCGGTTGGCAATGCAAGCGGCATGGTAATCTCTTTTGTGGTGTTTTACCCGATCTGTTGACTATGGCTTCGTTGGTTTTGTTTTTGCTGACTTCTTTCTCCTTGGTATCAGGTTTCCCAAACCATGCTGTTAACTCAAAGAAAAACAAGAAAAAGAAGGAAGAGAAGAAGAAGAAGAAAGATGGAGAGGAGACCGAGTCAGACGATAATCTGGCCTCGGTGGTAGATGATTTGAAGGAGTTGAAGGCTACAAAGCCTTCAAAATTTTCGAAAGGGGCCCCCAGTCAGGGGTCCTCTAAAGGTAACCATCAACCTCGGTCAATTCGTCGGTTATCATTCTTCTTTGCCCCCTTGTTTCAACTCATCTGTGTTGCTTTTTGTAGGTGTGAAGAGGAATATGGCGGTTTCAAAGAAGCCCTCTCGTTCGGTGGTTCCTCGCACCGAGGTGGTGGCTTCCCCCCGACCCGAGGCAGTAGTGGAAAAGCGCCGGGGGCTAATAGATGAGCCCGACGAAGTTGCTACCGAGGGTTTAACTCGAAGGGAGGTGGAATTTGTTGACCTTGAAGACCAAAAGCATAGCTCCGAGGCAGCAGTTGCCAAGCTCAAAGGCAAGGCCAAGGTTGTAGAGGCTGGCGCTGCTATCATTGAAGGGGGGGGGGGGCTGGCACTGTCCCGGTTAGGGCACAATCCGAACCCGCGAGGATTTCATCCTCGGTGGGGGTCTTATCGGAAGCTTGAGGTGCCGACCTCTTCAAATTTGTTGGCATGCAGCCGCGCCGACATCTTGAGCCTCACGCCTTTGCTGGGCCCGGAGGAAGACAAAGTTGTGCAAGAGTTCTCCCGAGGTCAACTATATAACACCATTGCTGCCAATGCTATCAGAGTAAGTTTCATCGCTCTTGAGTTTTACCTTAGATTTTCCCTTCATCTTTGTCCTTGGTTAGTAGCTGACTTCGGTTTCCTGATTGATCTCTATTCAGAGTTTCGTTCTGTCACTGAGGGCTATCGAGGTTGAGACCTCAAGGGATGAAGAGGTCCAGCGTGTTGCTCGTGCGTGGGATAGGCAAAGAGATAGCTTCAATGCACAAATAGCTACACTAAAAGCTGATTTGTCCAAGTCCCAATTTGATCTGCATGAAGCCGAGGCCACTTCCGAGGCGAAAATCAAAGCCCTTAGTGGTGGTTTCCAGGTTGAACGCTCGAGGCTGGAGGCTGAAGCCGCGAGATTAAGTGCCGAGCTGGCCCAAGCAAAGGGTGAAGTCGTGGAGATGGCCAAGAAGCATCACAATCAGCTGAGGAAGCACGTGCTTCAAATCCAAAAGTTGGAGGGTGAAAACTCCAAACTTTCAGCTAAAGAAGCCAAGGTCGAAGCCCTTCGAGACGAGATCGCCGATCGTAAAAATAGGGATGCGATCAAGGTTAAGAGGGCCAAGCTGGACAAGCAGTGGGCCATTATCAAATCTTGGTTGAGGTTGCTCAAGCGGTGCCGCGCTGACGAGCTTAACTTAGATGAGGAAATTGAAAAAGTTGAGGTGAAATCAGAAGAGGCTCAAGCTATTATTGATGAACTCCCATCGAGTGAGGCTTCGAGCGGCGATGACGATGAGCAAGATGATGAAGATGCCGAAGGGGGCTCCGAGAATGGAGGTGATTCTCCCGAGGCATAGATTTCTGATAGCACTTTTGTAAGCCTTCGGGCTTTTATGCATAACTTTTTGGACCTTCGGGTCCTTTTGATGTAAATACTCTTGGCCTTCGGGCACTTTAATGAAATGACTTTGGTGTTTTTATCTTAAGTGTTGATTTTTGTATGTACCGAACATCTTATAATAAATAACCTGCTTGCAAGACTTGATTGAATTTAATCGATGCAAACTTAGAATGACGTCTTGTCCTCGAGTCTATGCATTTAAAGTGCAACTTCGGAATGCAAGATTATAGAAACAAATAGATATGGGATCAAGATTATTTCATTGATAATATCAACGAGCCAGAAATCGGCTATTTACATTATATGGAACCAAGTCGAAGCGGACCTTGGGTGAAAAACAAAATAACAATATGCCACTGCCTGGCGGGATTACAATGTACTAAATCTATTCCTTGGGCGTCAGTCCCCGGTTGTCGGATAGATAAGCTTCGGTTAGGAGGTTCGATGTCAACCTTGGTATCAACTCGCCTCTCACTCCCCCAGTGTTCGGTTGTGAATCTTGATGAAGATCCGAGCACTGGAAATTCTTCGGTCACTTCCTGAAAAGGTCAAGCAAAAATGGAACGAGGAGCAAGTTAGTACATTTCGGCTGAGGCCATAGGAGCGTTGTTCGGCTCGGGGCTGTGGGTGAAGAGAAACATTTACCTCGATTAGAAGCAATACCGCTTTAAATTGGAAATATTCCAATTTAGAGGTTCGGGCTCACCTTGCAGATTTTCAATTTGATAAGATCCTTTCCCAACGACTGCTTTGACTCTGTAGGGTCCTTCCCAATTTGCAATAAGCTTTCCCCCGTTTTCTTCCTCCGTTGATTGGTTTGTCGCCTTTAGCACATAATCGCCGATTTTGAAGCCTCTCAGCTTGGCCTTTCTATTAAAGTATGCTTCGATCTGCCTTTTTTTGGCTACCAGCCGAACCAGAGCCAATTCCCTTTTTTCCTCGAGCAAGTCCAATTCTATGCGCACAGCTTGTTGGTTTGCATCTTCGGTGGTGTGGGCATACCGAAGACTGGTTTCGCCCACTTCCACAGGGATAAGAGAATTCATACCGTAAGTGAGTGAAAAGGGAGTCTCACCGGTGCTGTTCTTTTCCGTTGTTCGCATGGCCCACAACACCTCTGGCAGCTCCTCGGGCCAAGGACCTTTCTTCTCATCGAGCCTTTTCTTGAGATTTTCAATTATGATTCTATTTGAAGACTCAGCTTGGCCATTGGCACTTGGGTGATAAGGAGTCGAAGCAATTCTTTTGATCCCCCATTGTTTTGAGGAAATCAGTGATGGCTGCCCCCATGAATTATTTACCATTATCGCAGGCAATCTCCTTCGGGACACTGAACCTGTAGATGATGTTCTTCTTGATGAAATCGATTACTTGTTTTTGCTTTACCTCGGTAAGAGCTCCTGCTTCCACCCATTTAGTGAAGTAGTCCGTTAGCACGAGGATGAAGCGAACAATAACCTTTCCTTTCGGTAGGGGTCCAACAACATCCATCCCCCACTTCATAAAAGGCCACGGTGATACAACCGAATGCAGAGGTTCAGCCTGTTGGGGGATCATTCGTCCATGGCGTTGGCACTTGTCACATTTCTGCACAAAGGCCTTTGCATCTGCACTGATGGTGGGCCAATAATACCCAGCTCTTAGTAGCTTGTGCACCAATGATTTTCCCCCCGAGTGATTGCCATACTCACCTTCGTGCACTTCGGTCATTACATATCTAGCCTCATCGGGGCCCAAACACTTGGCCATCGGGCCGCAATATAACCTCTTGTACAAATTGCCATCAATCAAGTGATATGAAGCTGCTTGGGTCCTCAACTTTTTGGCCTCCTTCTTGTCTTGGGGAACAGTCCCCGAGTCGAAGTAGGAGATGAACTTACTCCGCCAGTCCCATCTGTTGTCCACCGAGTTGACTTGCAGCTTCATTTCTCTCATTTGCGCGGATAATAGCCGAACCACCGAATCAGTCCCCGAGGGGCTTCATCAACCGCCGAACCCAAATTTGCCAGGGCATCACCTCGGTATTTTCCTCCCGAGGTATTTTCTTAACTTGCCACTCTTGGAACTGTGCTAAAATCCTTTGTGCTCGGTCCAAGAATAGCCGCATCCTGGGCTCCCGAGACGTGTATTCACCGAGCACCTGGTTCACCACCAACTGAGAATCGCACCTTAGTTCGATTCTTTCCACCCCCATTTCCTTGGCCAACTCTAAGCCTGCCAGAGCTGCTTCATACTCGGCCTCGTTGTTGGTCACTTTTTTTAACCGAACCGAGTGCCTGATTTTCTCCCCGGTGGGTGCTCTCAAGACTATGCCTAAACCCGAACCTTTGGAGTTAGTTACCTCATCGGTATGAAGTATCCATAGCCCCAAAGCTGTTCCCTTCGATATTGAGTTTTCCTTTTCCGCTTCGGGCAGAATCCCAACACTAAAATCAGCTACGAAGTCAGCCAGGACCTGAGACTTGATGACTGTTCTGGGTTGATAGGTGATATCGTACTCGCTCAAATATACCGCCCATTTTGATAACCTCCCCGATAACTCAGGTTTATGCAATATACTCCTTAAGGGGAAGGTTGAAACTACCGCTATTGGGTGACATTGGAAGTAGGGTCGTAGTTTCCGAGCAGTAACGAGTAAAGCAAGTGCTAGTTTTTCCAAGTGTGGGTACCTGGTTTCGGCGTCGAGGAGTGTCTTGCTCACTTAGTAGATGGGCTGTTGCTTGCCATCTTCTTCCCGAACCAGCACTGTGCTGACTGATAACTCGGACACAGCCAAGTAGTCCAGCAATGTTTCACCTTCTTTTTGTTTGGCGAGCAACGGCGCGTTAGCCAAGTATCGCTTCAAATCTTTCAACACTTGTTTACACTCTGGTGTCCATTCGAAGTAATTGTTTTTTCTCAAAACGGAGAAGAATCTGTGGCATCGCTCCGAGGACCTTGAGATAAATTGGCTCAAGGCAGCGACTCGGCCAGTCAAGCGTTGAACTTCTTTCACCCCGGTCAGCTCTTCGGGGATCTCCTCGATAGCTTTGATTTTATCTGGGTTAGCTTCAATCCCTCGTTCAGATACAATGAATCCCAAGAATTTGCATGATCCAACACCGAAGGCGCACTTCTCAGAGTTCAATTTCATGCCATAAAGCCTCAGAACAGCAAAGGCTTCCCGCAGATGATTCAAATGATCCTCCATTCGGATCGATTTGATGAGCATATCATCTATGTAGACCTCCATAGACTTTCCAATATACTCCTTGAACATGCGACACACCAACCTTTGATAAGTCGCCCCGGCATTTTTCAGACCGAAGGGCATCACCTTATAGCAGAAAGTACCTCGGTCAGTGATGAACGAAGTCTTCTCTTCGTCCTTCGGGTCCATGAGGATCTGATTGTAGCCCGAATATGCATCCAAGAAGGTTAATAGCTTGTGTCCAGCCGTGGAGTCTATTAACCTGTCAATTTGTGGCAATGGGTAGGAGTCTTTGGGGCAAGCTTTGTTCAGATCAGTGTAGTCTACACACATTCTCCACTTGCCGTTCTTCTTCGGTACGACAACCACGTTGGCCAGCCATTCGGGGTATTTCACCTCTCTTATGAAACCATTTTCTCTCAACTTTGTGGTTTCATCTTCGATCGCTTTCTTTTTGACCCCGGCGTGAGGTCTCTTCTTTTGCTTCACCGGAGTGAATTTTGGGTCCACATTCATCTTGTGGGTCATGATCTCCGGATCGATACCAATCGTGTCTGAATGAGACCAAGCAAAGCAATCATTGTTGGACTGTAAAACTTCAATAATCGCTTTTTTCGACTCTAGGTCCAACTCCGAGCCGACAAACACTTTCCTTTCGGGAAAATCTTTCAATAGGATGAAAGATTACAGCTCCTCAATGGTTGAGTCCTCGACTTTTTGTTTCCGAGGCTCTTGAATGGAAACCGGGATCTTCTCAAGTTCTCTTCGGAGGTCCTCCTCGCTCGACCTCGGTTGCTGTAGTTGCTATTGTTTTGGCCCGGTCGGAACGACTCCACTTTTCAATGCAACCGAGTAGCACTGCCTTGCTACTCGTTGCTCTCCTTTGATTGATCGAACTCCTCAAGGCGTAGGGAATTTAATCACTTGATGCAGTGTAGAGGGAACAGCTTCCATGGAATGGATCCATGGCCTACCGAGGATCATATTGTATGCCAAGTCCTTGGGCAATACTTGGAATAGTGTTTCTTTGCTTACTCCTTCAGCAAATGTTTTAAGCGTGATTTCACCCAAAGTTTTTTCTGTGGAGTTGTTGAAGCCGATTAGCACTTTCGCTTTGGGGACAACTTCCCCTTTGAGCCACATTTTCTTAACAGCCCCGTAGCTGATTATGTTGACCGAGCTACCGGGGTCGATCAAGACTCGCTTGATGTCGGAGTCGTTGATTCTTAGCATGATGAATAAGGCATCGTGATGAGGGAACATTATCCCATCACAGTCATCATCGTCGAACACAATCTCTTTACCCGAGCCGCCAATTCGGGTTCTCTTTTCCATGGTGATCGATAATTTGGCAAATTTCTTGGCTGCTGCGAAATTCACACCGTTCACCTTTGATCCCCCGGTGATGACATTCACAACTCTCTCCGGGGGTGGAGCCCGAGGTGGTTGCCCATCACCTCGGTTCTTGGAGAAATTGTCCTTTCCCTTGTCGGTAAGGAAATCAACCAATACTCCTTTTTTTAATAAGTGAGCCACAGGCACATGGCTTTACAATCCTCGGTTTGGTGGCCGTAATTCGCATGGAACTCGCAATACAAATTATGGTCTCTCTTGTCTGCTGGAGTCCTCATGTCTTTGGGCAGCCTCACCTCGGCAGTCCCTTTGACTACATTGACCAACTCCGAGGTCGATATGTTGAAATTGTAGTCAGGGATCCGAGGCAGATCCTTCTTCGGGGCCGAAGCTGGGCCTGAGGGGTTTCTCTGGTTCGTGTTGGGTTGAACCTTCCCTCCGAGCCGTTGGCTTATGTGTGGACTTGTGTATGAATTTCCGAAGGAATTTCCCAGCCTTTGGCTAACAGGCTGCCTTGTGGAGGTGTATGGTTCGTACCTCCCCTTTGGATTCCCTCGCGACGCCTCGGCACGGTGCGTGGATTCGCCTCGGTTTTTATAATTGTAACCTCGGCTTTTGAACTCAGATTCTTCCAATCTGATTTTGGAGTAAGTTCGCTTGTGTAGATCCTCCCATATCAGAACTTGGTATTGTTGGAGCTCCTTCCGCAATTCAGCAGCAGCGTCAGAATTGCGAATATTGATACCCTTTTCAAATGCCATGATGGCCAGGGTATCATCCATCCGAGGTAGTTCCATGCGCTCGGCGTGAAAGCGCTCAAGGAACTCCTTAAGTAGCTCACTGGGCTTTTGTTTAACTTCACATATGTCCTCCTTCCTTTGGAGGATCTTTTGGGCCCCGATGTGTGCCTTAACGAAGGTGCTGGACATTTCTTTGAAGGTAGAAATCGACCCCGCTGGTAAGCACATGTACCAACCGCAGAGCTCCTTTCTCCAAGGACTCGCCAAACTTTTTTAAGAACGTCGACTCGAGCTCTATCGCTGTGAAGTCGTTGCTCTTTACTATTGTCATGTATTCTCTTACATGCTCTCTGGGATCGGTTGTCCCATCATACTTTTTCAAAAATATGAGTTTGAAGTTCTTGGGAGTTGGGGCTGGAGCCGCTTCGGGCTTGAAGGGTAGCTCCCTGTATTGATCTCTATCAAGATCGTCTTCAACCTTTGTTAGCCCCGGCGCGCTCTCGAGGCATTTTTCCTCGCGTGCCTCGATGCGAGCCTCAACGCGTATTTCAATCTCCCTGGTCAATCTTTCAACATCGACCGAGGACGTTGTTTCAGCCACGGTGGGAACCGTCCCGAAGTGTGGCGTTGCAGCTGGTGCGTTTCCCGAATCCCCAGACGTGGCTCCGTTAAGAGGTCCCCCTATTATCGCGCCCGTAGGAACGAAAGTCGGGATGCCTCCGTTTGGAACCGAAGGCTGGTTGTCGTTCGGTGCTGCGCTATTCCTCGCTTACAACGAGGCGCGAAACTCAGCATTGATGTTGACTTGCTCATCCTGTTGATCTTGGAGAGCTCTTAGTGCGTTGACAACGTAAGCTTGGAACTCTTCGGTTGTCATTAGTGATGTGGGCTGTTGGTTCGACGGAACTCCAGCCCGTTCATTAAGATTATCGCTGTTGTCAGCCATAACGTCGTTGAACTGTAAGCTTTGACGAAAAAGGGCGTATAACTTTGGAACAAAGCGTTTCTGCTTATATCCCTATAGACGGCGCCAATTTGTATTGGCCTAAACCAGTTTTAGGTTCACAAATCGAATCTGGGTTTGGATATAAGCAAAACTTCGTATCAAAGCTAAATAAATACAAGAAATAGGCGTAAATGCGAAAGAATAACTTGATTTCAATATATTGTGATGAGTACAAATTTGAGCAAAGTTTCAGTATGTATTTCTGGATGCCCGTTAAACAAAATGAAATACTATTTATAGGCCTAAGAGCCTTGCCCATGTTCTCCACTATCAGTTGTGCTTTGACCCACGATCTTGGCATTAATGGAAAGAGTTAGTGGGCTGAAGTAGTGGGATGCAAAGCCGCTGGAACCGAGGCTATTCACCGAGGTGCATATATGTGACCTCGGTGGGAGGCCTTGCTGTTCGATCGAGGCGGACATCACCGAAGCTCAGCTTACGGCTCGCCTTCGGTGGCGACCTTGATGTGTGACTTCGGCGACCCACTTACTTGCTTCGGTCTTCGGCTTGTTGTTATGTGCTCGGTCGTTGTCAACTTGCATGACCGGGGCGAATCATCGTGAGCCGATTTTTACCCAATACAAGTATCCTCAGAGAAAACATCAGCTGTATTAGCAACAGCAATACCACGGCGTCGACACTCAGGAAGATGGCGAAGTATATTGCTAGTAATAGGGCTCTTGCCATAGCAGATGCCAGCTTTAGTGAACTGTGCATGAGTTTGTAAAAAGTGTTCAGTGGAAAGTGGAGATTCGTAAGCTTTGAGGAGTTTGAATTAATTGTGAGAATTCATGTTGATGGACTATGAATACTGGAGGTGGATTAATGACTAAAAGCTCATGAAGCTTCTCCATCGAAATTATTTGTTGTATCTTTTTGTGTTAGAAACTATGATGAACTTGACAAGAAGTCGATTATAGGTTGGTACGTACAAGGAATATTTCTGATGTTTTCGCGAGTATCCAATGATGATATATCATTTGGAATCATTGACCCCATAGGAAATTGGAAAGATAGAAGTGACATGTTTCATGCGTACTCTTTTTTGGCGGTACTGTCCTAAGAAAAATTAAACAAGTTAAGTTACTCCATAAAATTAGCACTTTTTTTAGGTTGCAAGCAAATAATTTACTCGGAATTTATTCTTTTACTACACAAAAATGACCAATTTTGCCCTTGGTTATATTTTTGGTTAAAAAATACTCTTAATATTACCCAACTGGTCTAAATATACCCGTCCACCATCAGATTTAACTCAATGATTCAACAATAATCATTGTACTAGTTGTTTATAAATAAAATGAATGTGAGTGAAGGTGGAGATAGTGAAAAATTAAAATGGCGGTATAAGACTTAAGAGGAGATGCTGGTGGTGGAAGTAGAGGTGGAAGGCACTTTGTAAAATGCATTGGAGAAATTAGGTGGTATACCCATGTGGCATCTATCTCACCAAGTGGTAAAATGGGTTGGGGAAAATGTTAATTATTTAGTGTATAATAATAACAAATAATAAATAATAATAATACAACAATAACTGTCTCAACCTCAAATAATTTGGGATCGGTTATATACGGATGGTGTTTCCATTTAAAATTTACCTCATGCGAAGTACGTAGTTGCCTGCATATCAGCTGCAATGAGGGGAAAATATGCAAAAATATGTATACTATCTATCTCCGATTGAAAAACTTTTAAAGAACCACGTTCCAGTTGGTAAACACTATTAGAAAATACTATATGAAGGAAGGTTCTTTTGTTACAAACCAATTCAGCTGCAATGAGGGGAAAATATGCAAGAATATGTATATTATCTATCTCCGATTGAAAAACTTTTAAAAAACCACGTTCCAGTTGGTAAATACTATTAGAAAATACTATATGAAGGAAGGTTCTTTTGTTACAAACCAATTCAACTGCTTGTCTAAGGATAAAGAACCAACACTTAAAAAGTCACTTCATTGTAAGATAATTACTCCAACAGTAAACTTAAACTCCATACCTTATTCTTTCTTTGGAGAAGGATAAAAATTTCCCCTAAGCTTACAAAATAATTTTGTCCATAGTTCCAATTTGGGTACGAAAATACTATCACCATTAGTCAACTAGCTCAATAATGCCCTCCCATCCCATCCACCCAAGTGGCTAAATAATGTCCTCCCTGCTAACGGTATAATTAACGACTTCCCATTTTAAAAATAGACGGCGACATCTATTTTCTTTTCTCCTATGGATTCCTTAAGCATCATGTGAGTCATTCTTTCGGGATATGAAATCATGTACATTTTTCTTAAATAAACATCATGAACTCGTGAACGTTTTCTTACATAAATATTTAAAAAAATCATTTTCATGTAGTTATAATAATTAATTTATCTTTACTAACCATTAGAATAATAGGATAAATTCCACAATTGCTAAGCTTTATCGTAACGTTGTGTACTTTAGGTCAACCTAGATTCGGTCAAAGGCATGTAGCTTCGAATGCAAATTGTAGAATTAATGATCAAATAATAAAATTATTATGATAACTAAAGTCTAAACTATGCATTTAAAAATTGGTAGTGTACCAAATTATCATATAAAATATTTCAAGTGATATCATAATATCCTATTTACGTTTTTTCTCAAATCCTTACAATTAAGAGTACCTATTTCAAACTTAAAAACAAAGAGCAAAATTTACCTATTTCAAATATCTCAAGGGCATAATCGGCCCTTATTCCTTGTTATAGAGTAACTGTCACTGGGAGGGTGTTTTTTTAGCCTTTTAGGTAGATGAGAGGGTATTTTTTAGCTAGTTGACTAATAACGAGGACATAGTTGCACCAAAAATGGAACTCAGGGCAAAATTGTTTCATATAGTTCAGTGGTAATTTTTAGCCCTTCTCTGTTCTTTCTTTTAGCTCACATTTATGTTCTGCATTGCGCGTTTAGAGATATCTTTTCTTCTTTTAGTCTTTAAAATTGATTACATATTCATCTTTTTGTTGTTTGATATGGCAATTTGCTCTTCCAGTGACTCGAACCCGTCAACGTTTACATATTAAGGTCACCAAAATAATATTATACATAAAAAGTAAAATTTTAATCTTAATAAAAAGTAAAGTTACCTGTCAACAAAAGGTCAAAATGATTGAATACAATAAAAGATATTCAACGACGATTATATTTGAAGCGATGTCAAAAACCTTGATACATCTCAAGTTTGAAAGCATATTATTCCGTATAACATTGGACGTAATATAAAACTGTGTGTTCATTTTAGACTTGCCTTTTTTCTTTAATGACATCCTATTAAATTATTATGACTTGTGTAAGACTACAAGGTTTAAATAAATTTAGCTCATGTACTTTTCAAAATTCGTGCACTTTTAGTTGTCATATTTTACTTGCACATTAAGAAAATATTAACTAAAAAGAACAATGGGAGGGAGTAAATAATCTTGTTATGGTAAAGGGAAGATGAAAGGTACATACCTGAGAACCCAAATAAGGAAAGTGATCAAGGTCAGTAGGCCAATTTCCCGACCGAACAAATCGATCACCTGAGCTGATTTTCCTCAGCACATCAATCAACAAACCAACAGCAATATCAGCAGTATCCTCAGACAAAACATCAGCTGTATTAGCAACAGCAATACCTCGGCGTCTACACGCAGGGAGATCAATATGGTTGAAACCAGCGGTAGCAGTAACAACAATCTGTAGAGAAGGAAGATGGCGAAGTATGTCTGAAGTTATGGGACTCTTGGGGTAGCAGATGATGGCTTTAGTGGACTGTGCATGGGTTTGTAAAAAGAGTTCAGTGGAAAGTGGAGATTCGTAAGCTTTGAGGAGTTTGAATTTTTGTGAGAATTGTTGTTGGTGGACTATGAATACTGGGGGTGGATTAATGACTAAAAGTTCAGGTAGCTCATGATCCATTTCTTTGTATATTTGTGTTAGAAATTATGATGAATGATTAACAAGAAGTCAATTATAGGTTGTGCATACGTAATATTTCGGATGTTTGGTGAGTGAATATCTAGAGAAGATTGGGCGAAAAGACCCTCTCAAGTCTTTATTTAACAAAAAGGGACGCACTTGGAACATAAAAAAGCAGGCGTGTTTAACTTTAAAACAGGGGCCAGATTAGAAACAATAAAACTTCTGGACCTTCATTAAAAACTTTTGGGACTGAATTAACAATCCCCAAAGCTTTTAATCAAAAGGTGGGAAACTGATCAGATCAGTCATCATTTCAATCATCAAGTCTTTATTTAACAAAAAGGGACGCGCTTGGAACATAAAAAAGCACACTCATTTAACTTTAAAACAGGGGCCAGATTAGAAACAATAAAACTTCTGGGCCTTCATTAAAAATTTTTTGGACTGAATTAACAATCCCCAAAGCTTTTAATCAAAGGTGGGAAACTGATCAGATCAGTCATCATTTCAATCATCGAACCCCAAAAATCTTCTTACACACTTCTCAAGTTATCTTCTAAAGTCTTCTACGCAACCTTCTGAACATCATCGTTGCCGACCATCTACATTTGTCCGGTAAAATCTAAAGGTAAATTTTGAACTATATTGATGTTTTTCAACTGAATCGGGGTTTATTTTTTGCTATTTTGCTATTTTGAAAAGGCTATGGTTTTAACGCCTTTTTACTAGTACTGGAGTGAAGTTCTCGTGAAAATCTTTGTTTTTGTTGATTTTTTCGTCAAATAGTGCTATGTTCTTTTACAAATAGTGAAACTTTTGCATGTTTATGTTATATTACCATGTTAAGACCATACTCATTCGCACTGTCAAACATCGTGAGACAATGTTCTAAACGTGTGATAGGATGTTTGAAGTTGCTGATGCATTTTAGATGATTTTTGTTAAAATAAATTAGGATTTTATAAAATAAATATCCTAAAGATTGAAAAAATGTGTATTAATAGTCAAGATTTTGCATGTTTATGTTTGTGCTTGCATGTTTAAAGTTCTGGAACATTTGAGACAGTGCTCTGAACGTGTGAGAGGATGATAATGTTCAATGATGACTTTTCTTGAATTAAATTTTCTTTTAAAAAATTAGGGTTTGATAAAACATATGTATATTGTGTTTCACACATCCATATTGCATGTTTGAACATCTTTAATTGATGAATATACTTGTGATTTGCATCTACAATGGTGTCTACGCGTGGAATGATTTCCTGTTCTCCAATTAAGAGGAAGGAGACTACTCCGCCTCCTAGTAAACAACCTCCTACGAAGAGGAGAATTATATTGGAGGGCGAAGAGGAGGAGTTAGACTATGATGTAAATGTAGGGCCACAAGAAGATGTCAAGGCGCGGGATGATGGTAATTTATCAGAGGAAATAGAAGCACTATTTCGTGATGATGAGTGGGAAGAAAATGGAAATAAAAAAGAGAGCCTTTTAAATATGGAAGAAGAAGAGGATGTGGGAAGGCTTGTAAATAATCTTGCCGGAGAATTTGCAGGAGTTGCAAATGTTCAAGAAGAAGTAGTAGATAATAGGGAGTGTGATGGTGGAGAATTTGTAGGTGGTGTAGAAGAAGTTATAGAGGTTGTAGATGTTCAAGCTGGTGAAGGAGGTAGGAATGGTAGGGAAGACGAAGAGGCTGTATTTGGATTTGAGAGAAGTGAAGGAGAACGTCGGAGCAAGTTCGTAGACGACGTGGGAGCTGATTCTGCAGAGCCACCAAGAAAGGTAAAGTTGTTGTCTAGAACATACATGAAGTTGTTCTTCACATTACTTTATGATGTTCAATATTTTGTTATGTGATATGAGAATATTCACTTACATGATCCGAACATCTTTAAAAATGTTCAAAGTATTTTTTTGTAGTTCCTTGGAATATCTTGAGGGATGTTTTATGTATCTGATATTATGTTCTTGCTACTGTGGTGATTTCTTAAACTAACAAATTTCAAAATATTGTGTAGTCTGAGTACGTTACTAGTGTCATTCCACCAATGGTGCTGAAGACTTACTTGGATGATCATGAGCATTTTTAATCCAAGATACCTATCTGTTCGTCGCTTATTGGACGAACGTGTGATTTCAGGATTGTGCTGCGTACTTGTGGTTTGTATGACAAGTTCAAAAAGAGTATCTTTGGCCATTTATTGGACTTGCCGGAGGAGGCATCGTTTCCAACCAGGTTGGTGCACAATCTTATATTAAGAAGAGTTTTGTGCAATAAAGAAAAAGAAGTTTGGTTCAATTTCAATGGAGTGCCTGTTCATTTTGGCCTCCAAGAGTTTTCTTTGAAAAAAGCTGAGATGCCAAGCCTATCCTAGTGTCCAATGGGAGGCTACGATGAAAGAGAGGGGCAGGGAGATGTGGGAGTATATTTCAACGACATGGGAGGATGGGAAAGCAAGGGCAGTTACTAGTTACCGATTGCTGTGTTTGATAGAAAATGAGGAAGTTCCTGAACGGCACAAGTTTGGGCTTGCCATGGCTTGGTTTGTTCACTCAATATTGTGTGCCAAGGAAAAAAAAGCTGGTATTGAGGAATTAGTGGTCTGCCTTGCATATCTTCCAAATGAATCTATAAAGTATTCTTAGGGGCGGAAAAGCTTCGAGGTAACCATTGAGTACCTGACGAAGCCCATAGGTGATCGTGCAGTTAGCAAGGCTAAAGACGGGCCAAATTACAATCTCTATAGGTTTCCTTGGACATTTGTGGGTTGGGTATTTGAAGCAATACCTGTGCTTCATCCCTGAGATTTTCCCAAGGAGAGGACCATGCCCAGGGTGCACATATGGATCACTGAAAAGAATGAAATAGACTCACGAAGGCTGTTTGAGAATGTTGCATAGCCGGTAAGTACTTGACCTACAATTTTCTAAATTTTGGAACATCTGCAATGTGGTGAAAATCATTGCTACTAATGGTAAGAACATCATTTAAGATGTTCGATCACGTCAGATATAATGTTCCATTTTTTTTACTGATGTTAAAAGTCGAACAGTAATAAGGATGTTCTAATCGCTCTTTGTGAGGTGAAGGTTTATTTCTCTTCAACAATGTATTCTTAACAAATATTTATGGTATGTAGGTGGTGCACCTTTTCATTGGCCCTATCGATGCAGAGCTAGAAGATTATATCTTTTAGAATATTGAGCCGTTTGTTGATGTAGGCGATGAGGTAATTGATGAGCTTGTTGTGATGTTGGAGGGGGCTAGCTCGATAGTTGGTGGTGATCGAGTGACAGTTTTTAAGAATTTCCCTAGGACCCCTCCAAGAGAGGTAATTGATGGTCCCAGAGAAGGACAAGTTGGTGAAGAATTTGGTAGTGCAGGAGTTGGTAGATGTGGAACACAAGTTGGTGATGACATTGGTGGTAGGGCTGGTCGTTTTACTGGTGGACTTTTTAGTGGTAGGGGATTGTTTTAAGTTTGAGAAAGCTCGAGGAGGAGAGAACCTGAGAATGTGCAGCCTAGTGTCTGCAGCTGCAAGTGCCATGACTGCCTTCAATGGCGACACGGAGTGGATCAGAAGCTTGATACAATCCAACTGTCCCTTGCTAATTTTGTAGCGTTGTCGTCAAAGAAGGAGAAGCGGAAACATCGACCAAAGAGGCATATATTGTTGTCCAGTTAGCTCCAGGCAAAGAAGAACCGAGGAAAGAAGAAAATGACTGCAACCAGAATTACAAAGTTAGTTAAACATCCAATTAGGTGTGTTAAACATCAGTGTGACGTTCTTCTATTAAATTTAGAGTTTTCTTAATTTTTTTTTTTTTTTTGGGAAATTTAGAGAGAGAACTCAAGCCAGGCTCCAAGAGAGATTGCCAGTGACACTGTACAAGGCACTAGACATTCACAAGAAAGATGGATTTGACGCTTTCTTGGAGGAGAAGAAGGAAGCAAAGACCTTGTTCCTGTGTTATGAGTTTAATTACTCTGATTTTCTGGACTTGATGTGACACGACCCGAAATCCGGTCAGGCCGTACGGGCACCCGACATCCTCCTCTAGACCCGTCGGGCGAACCCTTACAAATTAAATTAGGAAAATAAATATAACAATTCATAAATAAGGACAAGACTTTAAAAAAAATACAGACATACCGATACCTCTAAGCTGTACAAAAGAAATTACAGCTGACTACCCAACATACTAGGTTTAGGGCTATCTAAACTAGACATCTAAGAGTACAAAAGAAGACAGATACCTCCTGAAGGGGGCAAAATGCAACTGAAATAATAAACAATAAACTGGTGGCCATCCGGAATAAAAGCTGGCTCACCCTGACAGCTGAAGTCGTCTTTGCTCCTTCACAACGTGGTGAATTCAATCCTAGGGAGAACCTGTCGGAACGAAATAGATAGACAAAAACAAACAACAAACAAGGGTGAGTCAAAAGGACTCAATAAGTGGGACAGACTAGCCACCTCAAAGAATAGGATGGCTAGCCAGGGAGAAGAAAAACAGATAAACCAAATTCCTCTTGTTTAAATTATAAAAAGGCAGAGCCAAATAACAATTGGAAACACGTATGGGATTATATAGGTTTTTAAGTAGCCCGAACATATTAACAATCAGAAATACATATAGTTGCGGCGTGCAACCCGATCCATATATTTATACCGTTGCGGCGTGCAACCCGATCCATATATTTATACTGTCGCGGCGTACAACCCAGGATACGTGCTAGAAATATATAGGCAAACTGAGATATGTCCACAACATAGTATACATACCGCACACAAAAAACACAATACAATACACACAATAGTTAGTATGCAGTGCAATGAGATGAGATGAATGCGGTACGATGCAATGCAATCACATGTGCCTGATACCTTCACCGAATCAGGACTCTCATCGATTACCGGGAAGTATATGCAATAATGACCCTTCACCAGCGCGGAACTCTCGTTGCCAACCGGGAAGTATATGACTTAATGACCCTTCACCGGCGCAGGACTCTCATCGCCAACCAGAAAGTATATGCAATAATGACCCTTTATCGGCTCGGAACTCTCATTGATTACCGGGAAGTATATGCAATAATGACCCTTCACCGGCTCGGGACTCTCATCGATTACCGGGAAGTATATGCAATAATGATCCTTCACCGGCTCGGGACTCTCATCGATTACCGGGAAGTATATGCAATGATCAAAACCAGAGTGAATTGCTCATATGCTCAATGTAATTACCAACGACAGGCCATAACATATAATATACAATGTAAATTCAAAACTAAGGCGTAATGAGTACGCCTATCGACAGCTACACACGTAAAGAACACGTGGTAGAAAATCCACGAGGCCAAATACCTCCAAAGAAATGGATATAATCACTTACCTCATACCAAAGCTAATACTGCTACCCAACAACAGCTTTATCCTTTTGGATTCGCTGCCCAAACGATCCTGTTTATTCAATAAGCAGAAAATATATCAAATTAGGCTAAAGGCTTCATTCCCTACGTCTTAGGGCAATCCGGTTAGGAAGCTGATACCCTATTCACATACGCAATATGCAGGACAGGCCTATGTACAGGGTTTAAGGTCACATAACCAAACCCTAAATAAATTACATTTATATGTTGCCCATAACTCACTGAGTACGAATATATAATCAATTCCATTATCGGGGTTCATTTAACCCTTTAGTCACAAATAATCATACAAACCTAACGGCACTTTCGGATTTTGAATTGGAGCTCGTTCGCCAAAACCGAGCTCAAAAATTCCTTTTTAATATTTATCGACAATAAAAACTGAAATCTTCTTCCGATGCCTACCAAACGAGGTCTGATTTAACTCAAATATTACAGACATGTCCTAATGGACCTTACAAATATTTTAAAATTATCAGCACGCCAATCGGAGTCCTAACTCCCGAAACGACTACCTAAGGTCGTTTCATGATGGACATGAAATAGTGGATGCGGGATAGTGTAAGTGCACCTCTTTACTTCTATTGTTTTGTTATTGTTTGGTTTTTATCGCAGAAAGAACATTTTTTGCGACGTTCTGAACATGAGAGTCGTATGTTCGTTGGACATATGTATGTTTGTTGAACATACGACTGGCAGGTCCAAACATCAAATAGGATGTTTCGCTATGGTTTTATTCACAACTTCTAATTTGTTTTATTCTGCAGTTTATGGATGAGTACTTGGCCTTGATGCGTCTGAGGCATAAGGCTCACCCCGGCATTATCATAGCTCTGATCTTATCCTTGATCTTTCATTCTTGAACAACTTGTGCCAACGATACAATGCGGTTGAAGAGGAAGCGAAGGGTTTTGATATCAGCCTTGACAAATGGTTAGCACAATATAAATTTGAGGATTTATTCCTTGATTATGCCAGAGGTAAGTTGCCATATCCGGGTGGAAGGAAGTGAGATGGTGTAAAAAGACTCTTTGCCGTGTTTAACATTGAAAGTACGCATTATGTTATGTGTCTTCCTTTTAGAGGAGGCAAGGATCGATTTCTACGACTGCAACATTGGGGTGTATAATGGAGACCACTTTTATTCAATAATGGGGCCAGTAATGTACATGTTCCCATTATACATTCGGCAATCGGGAAAATTCAACCACCTCCCTCCTGAAATCCTCAATTTGGAAATGTGGCCATATGAGCTCATCTAAAGCCTTCCAAGAAATTTGACCGGCACTGCATGTGGAGGGTATGCCATCATGTTCCTCGAGCATTTGTTGACCAACACCCCAATGGATTACCTGTGTGACAATGTGATAGAAGATTGTCTAGTTCAATTTGCTGTGGAAATATTCCATGGCAAATTAGTCCCTTAGTATGGATTGTAATATTTAGATAATTATATTTTTGTCCTTGATGGGTGTAATATTTGGATCATTGCCCTTTTGTTTTGTTTTTCTTTTTCTTTTTTTGATGATATCTATGGAAAATTATGAATATTGTTTTACATTTCACTGAACATCACGTTTACATTATTATAACATCTTTATGATGATCAATTTGACTTATAAACATAAAAAATAATAGACTCTTGGAACATCATTAGTTGTTTTCGGAATATTAAGTTGCACGTTCCAATATTTTTTTAAAGATATTTATTATTTAACTTGATGGATATTTGATGTCCAATAACTAGTAAATAACAACACATGTTCTAAATACTAAAGTTTATTTATTGATAATCAAGAACCAGACAAAAATATTGATTGTTCAAAGATTCAGCGCTTTACAAAAGTATGCTAATTATATTAGCATTTAAACAAAGACATTACTTAATAAACAGTCATATTAACATCCAACAGAAATCCAAAATAAGCATTTACACTTCAATGTGATGCAGTCCCTTCTTGTTTCAAGGTTGCTATCTGGTGCATGGTCTTTATCCTCTTTATTTCTTTGTTCATCTTTTTTACGTCCTTTTTGTAGTCATCGAAGAATTCCTCAAATTTGAACTTCCAACCCCAAACTTCAGCCTGAAGTTGTTCCAAAATATCATTTGCCCGTTCTTGTTGTGGTGCATCTGATGCTGCAAAAGTGTTTTGGCTTGATGGTCGACTTGTTCTTCCTCCTCTTTTAGTGGCTTCTCCTCTTGTCGTTCTTCTTCCTCATTGCTTGGCTGCTCGTCTTCCCGTTCTTCCTCCTCTTGGCTTGGCTGCTCCTCTTCCCGTGATTGCTCCTCTTGGCATGGATGCTCATTTTGCCGTGGTTGCTCTTGTATTGGTTGCTCCTATTCTTGCAGTGGTAGCAACTATTGAGGAGGAAGGTCGGTGAGCCATTTTGTTATATAATTATTTTTGATTGAAGATTACAGTTGTTGTATAGTTTTTTGAGTGGTTTGATCGAGTATTTATAGGAGTAAAAAGAGGTAACCGACTTAAGTGTATTGTAGCCACTTGCCGACACTAGCCGTTATATATATTTTTCATTTTTTGAGGTGACATTTTCGTTGTTTGCTTCAGATTTGAATCGTAGGGGCTAGCCGTTAACTGTATTATGACGATCAGTTTGAAAAACAATAGACTATTGGAACGGCATAAGTAATTTTCAAACATTAATGCTAGAACATCTGTATGATGGTCAATTTGAATTATGAACGTCAAAAATCCATAGATTAATGGAATGAGTTTGCGATGATTTTTATCGCCATGAAGATGTTCTCACTTCCCCGTCAAGGATTAGGCCTCTTCTGTAATCATCACAATTAAAACACATGTACTAACCCCAACTATTCAATATGAATAGGCACCTCCTCAAATCATCACATATGCAACCGAAAAGGCACCAAGCCTTTATAATAACATTTGTACAATAACAACTGGGACAAGAACAACAACAAGGCAAAACAACAACAATGCCTTGCAGAGTAAGGAAACGAAGAGCACCAGAACATGATAGTGGAGTGCCAAGTGATAGTAGGTTCACTGAAATCGATCATGTCCGTGAAGATATTGCATCCTTGACCTCAGATGTTGATCAGTTTGCAGTATATATTGGAAATGTGGAGAATCAAGTGACGCAATTAAGGACTAGATTCGATGAATTCCGTGAGGATATGAAACTTATCAAGCGTATGCTCCGTGGTATTCAAGCTGAACTCAAGATTGACCCCCAGAACTACCCTTCACCACCATGTCCTCCAGCGGCACACATGTGAAATGAAGAAATGATGTTGTTTGAATGTCCTTTTAAGTCTAGTCATTTAATTTTCTCTTTGTTTTGAATGTCGTGTTTTGAAGTCTTGCCCTTTAATTTTCAGTACAATTTATGCATGTTGTGAATATTTATGAATATTGTTTTGCATTACACTGAACATCACGTTTACATTATTAGAACATCTGTATGATGATCAATTTGAATTATATACTACAAAAATAATAGACTTTTGGAACACCATTAGTAAATGCTCGAAAAATTAAGCTAAACGTTCAAATATATAAATCTTAGCTACTATGAACAACAATTGATCAAATAAACCTAGCTACTATGAAACCAAAAAAAAAAAAACTGCCCAAGACAATAAGAAATACATCTTCCAACGTTGTAATTTAGCCTCTAACTTACTAATCTTCAATAAATTTGTAGTATTATAAGCCCCTAATTTGTCCACTTCCTTCACCAAATTGGCGTTTTCTTCACAAACTTCATCCTGTGAAATTTTTAACTTATTTATAGCCAATGTAGTAGGTTGGGGATACTCCTCATAACACCATTCCCAAAATCCACAATTGCTAATACCCTTGCGGGGACATTTGAAAAATTTTCGTCTAGCATTCGACTGTGTACGCACCGTGAATTGAATCGCAGGTAAGCCACACCAACATCGACGTTGTTGAGAGGAGCTGCAAGAACAAGTTGATCCTTGAGACATGGTCTGGTACTTTGCTGGTTAAGTTGAGTTAAAAAGAAGAAGAGGTAGAGATGGTAGAAGACCTAATTTATATTTGAGAGATGGGTAAAAAGACCTAATTTATTTAATGGTTGGGGTTAGTCCACGTGTTTTAAGGTAATTTAATTCTGTCCAAAGCGGGTTAATGGAATGGACCGGATTAAGGTAAGTTGTGGAGCGGGTCGCTCCACGTATTTTAAATGGGTTGCTCCACGTATTTTAGCATTAGAAAACCATGTTTGGCACGTACAAGAGATCGTTCTAATATCTCTTAAAAAATATATCCGATGTATTACAGCCAATGCATCCATAACAAACACCAAAAGACATGCTTGAAACATGTAAGATTGAATTGTTTAATATTGTGTGTATGTATTTCTAACAAAAATGTATGTATTTATAGATAAGTTTTGAAAACGTCAGTTTTTTTAAAAAAATTTCCTAATATTAATGCAAAAAACCATCTAATTTACGTAATGAACATGAGTTTGTATGTTCAGTTCATAATATGTGCCTAATTTAATATGTATTGTTTTAATCTTGAATATGATTGTAAAAAGAAACTATAGAACATGACTAAATTAATAAGGCTTTTATATTTATGGTTAAATCATCATAATATAGATTATTCACTTAGTTAAAACAACATATAATGAAATCCTCAATAACTGAGTAATCACTTTCATTAGATATAAATAAGTAATCACTTTCAATAGATATAAATGTGTATTCATTCTAATAGACATAAATGAGTAAACACTTTCAATAGACATACTATTGAGTAATCACTTTGAATACACATAAATGATGTATCACAATCAATACTTGTATGATTTAAAGTCTTAGTTGTGGTAGATACACGCAGAATGTCTGTAATTTGTGAATGAAATTGTACATTTGTTCAAATCGATTAGTAATGTGTCTAACTAGTGGATAGAACGTCCAATCTATGCTACAATTTGTTAGAATATACTTCTTAATGATTAAAAGTGTTAATTGAAGTAGAATCAACCCTAAACTCTTAATCGAAATAACATAATAATTACATTTTGGTATAATTAACAACATATATTTGGTTTCATTTACACATAGCATATTTTGGAATCTTAATAAACTACTAAGTCATTGTTTAAGCAGTTCAAATGATCCTTATATTAGTATTTCTCAACTAATCCTTAATGAGACAGAAAGAACATCGTTATGGTGATACAGAACGGAATAAAGACGTTCAAAAACTTGTCGAAGTTGGTTCAGAACGGGAGATTGGATGTTCTTAAAATGTTCAGAATTTTTGCGGTTTGGGGTTTGGGGTTAGTGTTAGGGTTGGTAAACCCTTTTCAATGTTCCGACCGTCTAAAAAATACTTATTTTTTTAGAGGAAACGCGTTTCATTTTGAACGAACGACTTAATAGATAACTATGTTTAGCACGTATAAAAGCACGTTCTAATATATCAAAAAAATGTATCCGCTCTATTTTATACAAAAAGGGACGCACGTGGAACAAATAAAAAGGTAGGGCTTTAATCACAACCCCAAAAGTTAAGTTTTAATTAAAAAGGCGGCTGATCAGTCTTATCAATTCTATCATTTCAATCATCGAACACCCGCTCCATTCTTCTCTTACACTCTTCTCAAGTCTTCTTCTCGAGTCTTCTATTTCTTCGCCAACCATTTACATTTCTCCGATAACATCTAAAGTAAATTTTGAACTATATTGATGTTTTTCAAGTGAATCGGGGTTTATTTTTTGATCTTTTGCTATTTCAATAAAGCTAGGGTTTTTACGCCTTCTTACTAGTTCTGGACTGAAATTCTCATGAAAATCTCTATTTTTGTTGATTTTTTCATCAAATAGTGCTGTGTTGCTGCACAAATAGTGAATTTTTTGCATGTTTATATTAATAACGATGTTAAGACCATCCTCCTTTTGCTATGTCAAACATCTTCATACAGTGCTCTGAACGTGTGTTAGGATATTTCAAGTTACTGAGCATTTTTGATGATTTTTGTTAAAATAAATTAGGATTTTATAAAATAAATATGCTAAAGGTTGAAGCTTTTACATGTTTATGTTAATAATGATGTTAAGACCATACTATTTCTGTTATGTCAAACATCTTCATACGGTGCTCTGAACGTGTGTTAGGATGTTTCAAGTTGTCGATGAAGTTTAGTTGTATTTTGTTAAAAGAAATTAGGTATTCACTAATAATATGTAGTTGAAGTATGATCAACTTAACACATAATCTGATAGTTTTTATTCATAATTAAGGAAACAAAATACATATACAAAAGTACTAGATATAATGCTTAAACAAAAGTACTACATATGATGCTCCATAGTATGTAATAGAACAAGATATATAACTAATTGTCAGCATTGAGAGAATTTGAAGGAGTATCAAACTGCTCCGGATTCATTACTTGTTGGAGAAAGAGTGTCAAAAGCATTCTTTCAATACGCTCCGTGCGCTGAATTGACACTTGCCTTATACTCCATATATCAGTAGACAAGCGGTCCATACTATGGTTGATTGCAGAGATATCAGTTTGTATATCGGCAATATCCAGGCTATATTTCCATAATATTCGTTATGGTCAGGTTGCGCTGGGGCATAGTGGCCACTAGTAACAACTTTGTTTTGGTGGTTTTCCATTTGCGTTTGTTGTTTATGAAGAAATTTTTATATTTCAAGGAAGAGGATAATTGTCCGTATGGCGGAACAAGAAAATGTTTGTATTTATAGATGAATTTTGCACCCGTCCGAAATTTACAATTTTTTTAACATTAAAAACACCAAAAGACGTGCTTGGAACAAGACTCCCTCTATAAATAGGTTATATATTTCACAGGTTTTAAATCTCATAGAACTCTAACAAAAAAAAATCAAAATCAACATGGCGCGCAAACCACACTACAAGACTAAGGATCTGCAGGGTGACATTGACGAGATAAGAGAGCGCCTCCGTGAAGCACGCATGTGTCAATTAACTGATATCTACAAAATAGCTAGGGTTCTGCGCGTCCTTTTGGAGGTGTATGGAAAGAACCTAGATGAGTACATAACCCCCTCCCCCCCCCCCCCAATTCACCACCACCACCACCACCCGTTGCCCCTGAAATGTAATATTTTTATTTTTATCTTTATGAATTTTAATGAAAGGCCATTATTTTAACAGCATATCGTAGCATATTTCTAATAGCTTAAAAAATAGGGCTTCAAATAATAAGATTTTACATGATAAAAAATTTTAAATTGTTCAAGATTAAAATTCAAAATGCAACACTTTGAGTTTGGGAGGATTGTCCACTATCCACTTGAAACGACCTTAAATAGTCGTTTCGGAAATTAGGACCCCGATTGACGTGCCGTCAATTTTAAAAACTTCGTAAGGACAATCCCGACTTGTCTGAAAAATTTGAGCTAAATTAGCCCTCGTTTGGTAGGCATCGGAAGAAGGTTTCAGTTTTCGTTAACGATAAATCGTAAAAAAGAGGTTTTCGAGCACAATTTTGGTGAATGAGCTCCAATTTGAAATCTGAAAGCGTCGCTAGGTTCGTATGGTCATTTATGACATAAGTAAATTTATGAAGTGAGTTTTGAGGTTGTTCGGTTGATTTCGGCTAAAGTTACAAAAGAATTAATAATTTGGTCCTTTTTCCTTTTAATTCGTATATAGAGTTTCGAGAGTCCGATTTAAGATTTGCCTTGGCGAGTATGTTACATATATTTTGTATGAATTACTTGAAAAATTTGGGATCATTTCGACTTTTCTAGGGTTCTATTTTAATTTTAATCGTCGTAGCGAATTTTTTTTAAAAAAATTATAAGGTTGGTTAGCTAAGGGATTAAATCCCTTAGCAGCAGCAGCAAGTCAATATAGAAACAGAAACATTCGAACAAAACAGAGAAAAGAAAGGTTAGAAAAGAAAGAGGAAAAAAGGAAAAAAGAGGCGGAAAAATAGTGGAATTTCTACCCCAAATCTTCAAGTGATGTTAACTCATTATCTTAGCTTATTACGTGTGTTTGAATATATTTTTACAGTAAAAATAGGGATATTAGATATCGCCCTAATGACTTAAATTGATAGTTTAAAGGGTCAATTGGACCCCGAAGATGGAAATGATTATATATTGTACTCAGTGAGTTATGGGCAACATATAAATGTAATTTATTTAGGTTTGGTTATGGGACTTTGAACCCTGTACATAGGTCTGGCCTGCGTATTGCGTATGCGAATAGGGTATCAGGTTCCTAACTGGATTGACCTAAAACATAAGGAATGAAGCCTTTAGCTTTATTTGATATAATTTTTCTGCTTATTGAATAGAGCGGGATCGTTTGGCAGTTAATCCAAAGAAAAAAGCAGTTGTTGAGTAGCAGGGCTAGCTTTGGAATACGGTAAGTGTTTATATCCATTTCTTTGGAGGCACTTGGCATCGTGGATTTTCTACCACGTGTTCCTTACGTGTGTAGCTGCCGATAGGCGTACTCATTACGCCTCAGCTTTGGATTTACATTCTATATTATATGTTGTGTCCTGTTATTGGTATTGCATTGAGAATTTGAGTATTGTACTTTGGCTTTGAGTTGACATCAACTTCCCGGCTGTTGATGAGAGTCCCGTGCCGGTGAAGGGTTATTATTGCATCACGTTGCATTCATATGCATTATATTGCATATTATACTGAGTGCAGGAGTATTCCGCCTCAGCTTTACATTTTATGGGATGCAGGAGTATTCCGCCCCAGGAGAGTGCAGGAGTATTCCGCCTCTGATTTACATTCTATCGGGTGCAGGAGTATTCTGTCTTGGTTAGCAGATTGGATTACCCTCGAATGCAGGAGTATTCCGCTTCGGGATGGGATTACGGGCACATGTGACCCTTTGCATCTCATTTCATTTCATCTCATTTCATTTCATCTCATTCCATTTCATTTCATACTATTGTGTAGATTTTATGTACATGACTACTGTTCTGCTTATTTATTGATTGTTGTCTGGTTCCGTTTCCCTGACTCGCGTATCTATTTTTCGAGGTTGCTAGTTTGTTCACACTTATTGAGTCCTTATGACTCACCCCCTATTTGCTCTTGTGTTTTTTTTTTCCGACAGATTCTGCTCCAGGACCCAGCCAGCCGCGTCGTGATTGGGGAGTAGTACGTTTTCAGCTATCTACGGTGAGCCATCTTGTTCATTGCGGCCACCAACTTCAGATATTATAGTTTTCCTTACTTTTGCTCCCTTCGGGAGGTGTGTATATCTTTTGGCCTTCTTAGATGTCAGATCTGGAAACCTTTAAAATTGTGTATTCTAGGTAATTAGTTGTATTACTTAGTCAGCTTGTATGTTTTTCTATCCCTTGAGAGTTATCTTAGGTTCTTAAAGTTTGGTTCATTATCATTTCAAGGTATTTCTTCACAATTTATATTGATTCAGTCAATAGGGTTCGCCCGACAGGTTTAGGGGAGCTAGTCGAGTGCCCGCACGGCCTAACCGAGAATTCGGGTCGTGTCAGTTGATATCAGAGCCCAGTTTAGAGTATTTCCAGATCATGACAGTGTCTAATAGAGTCTCGCTGATCGGGCGGAGACGTCCGTACCTATCTACGAGAGGCTATGATGGCATTTAGGCAGTTTCTTTTTTTTCATTCCTCGTCGTGCGTGAGTCTTCTTATCTGAAGTTAAATATTTTTTTTATTTTCCACAGTAAATGGTGAGAACGCGCGCGAATGTCCAGCGAGAGGCTGAGGAGCCAGTGGTCGCTTCTGTGCCTGCTGCTCCGCGGGTTGGCGTTGTTGGCCGCGGTAGAAGTCGTGGTCGAGGCAGAAGTGGAGTTGCCCAGGCCGCGAGGATGGTGGATCATGTTGATCCTGCTGTAGAGGTTCCGGTAGTGCCACCTCTTGCTGAGCAGGGGGAGCAGGGCTTATTCATTCCCCCTGCACTTCATGATGCTTTTATGAGATTCTTAGCGACGCAGATGCCCCAGGGACCTCCTATTCCTCAGGCTGCCATAGATGCTCCTATTCCTCATGCTGCTGTAGATGCTCCTATTCCTCAGGCTGTCGTAGATGCTCCTATCCCTCAAGCAGCTCCTCAGGCTGCGGTAGATATTGGTTCTCAGGTTCAGGAAGTCCCCATTCCAGCTCCACATGTAGCCCCAGCAGTTCATGTTCCAGGTGGTCATGTTCCAGAGGTAGTTGATGTTATATCTCCGGTTGTTCAGGCTGGTCAGCCAGTCCAGGTAGCAGGCCAAGTTGATGATCCGGCAAGGCTGCATTATTTTACCCGACTTAGTCCTCCGAAATTCTCTGGTCAGAAATCAGATAAGCTTAAGCCTCGTGAGTTTCTTGATCAATATCAGCGTATCTTAGAGGCCCTTGGATATCTTGAGTAGTATGGAGTTGATTATACTGCCTTCCAGTTTGAGGGTTCGACTTTAGCTTGGTGGACCGCACTCCAATCAGCTAGGCATGGCTTACCTAAGCTGACCTGGAGTGATTTCTTCCATCGATACATGGAGAAGCTTTTCCTTCGTAGTCAGTAGGATGAGAAGAGGAGACAGTTTGAGAGGATTGGACAGGGTAACCCGTGAGTCACGGAGTACGAGCTTTTGTTTTCAAAGATGTCCAGCTATGCTCCAGATCTAGTGCAGGAGCCCTCTGAGAGGGTCAGACGTTTTATTGATGGGCTTTTTCCTTATTTGCGGTCCCAGATGGCTCGTGAGATTGCGGCTGCTACTGTATTTGATGTCGCTGTCGATATTGCCAGGAGGTATGAGGCCTATCATAGATTGGAGATAGAGGAGTTAGAGCGGGAGAGTAAGAGATCTCGTGGTCCAGGGCATTCTAGTACCTCGTATGGAGGTAGGAGTTATCAGCAGCAGAGTAGGGCTCCTGTCAGACCAGCTCAGTTTCCAGCGCGTGGTTCTCAGAACGCGCATACTTCTTCTCAGGGTCAGTTTTGGTTTCGCCCGCGAGATCAGTCTTAGTTTGATCAGCGTAGATTTGCTCCACGGTGCTTTATCTGTCAGGATCCAGGGCGTCATAAGAAGGATTGCCCTTATCTCCATCAGTAGGGTAGTAGCCGCCCTTTCTCTTGCCTTCCAGCGCCTATGCAGCAGCAGCCTCAGGGTACCCCTCCAGGGTCTCAGCCAGTTAGAGGTGAACCACCACCCGGTAGAGGTCGTAGACGTGGACGTGGTCCTAGTAGTCCCTCTAGAGGTGGTCGTCAGGGTAGAGGCTCAGCTCAGTCGCAGAGACAGATATATGTACTGCCGGCCAGGAAGGATGCCGAGGCATCCCCAGCTGTTGTTACAGGTATTTTATCTGTCTGTGGTCGAGAAGCATATTCTTTAGTGGATCCAGGATCTACATATTCATATGTATCTCCTTAATTTTCTTCGGGTTTTCATGTTGATTATATGCATCTTCGTGATCCATTCTGTGTTTCTACTCCTATTAGAGACATTATCATTGTGAATCGAGTTTATCCAGCTTGTACCATATCTTTTGGGGGTCGTGAGACACTGGTAGATCTTCTAATCCTAGATATGGTTGATTTTGATGTTATTATTGGCATGGATTGGTTGGCGTCGTGTCATGCCACGTTAGATTGTCATGCCAAGTCTCTTCAGTTGTCTCTTCCTTGTTCAGCACCGGTGGTGTGGCAGGGCTCTTATTTGCCACCCAGGGCGCATGTTATTTCTTTCCTGAAGGCAAAGCGGATGATGGATAAAGGGTGTTCAGTGTATCTTGCCATGGTTCGAGATACCACTGTGGAGATTCCATCTCTTGATTCTGTTCCTGTAGTTAGGGAATTCCCTGACGTGTTTCCAGATGATTTGCCAGGATTCCTCCTAATGAAGAGATCGAGTTTGGCATTGATATAGTACCAGGGACTCAGCCTATTTCTATCCCTTCTTATCCCATGGCCTCATCAGAGTTGAAGGAGCTGAAGGAGTAGTTGCAAGATTTGCTTGATAAGGGGTTCATTAGGCCGAGTATTTCTCCGTGGGGTGCTCCTGTTCTATTCGTGAAAAGGAAAGATGGGACTATGCGGATGTGTATTTATTATCGTCAGCTAAATAAGGTCACCATAAAGAACAAGTACCCTTTGCCTCGCATTGATGATTTGTTTGATCAGTTGAAGGGTGCCAAATTCTTTTCTAAGATCGATCTGCGATCTGGTTATCACCAGCTAAAGATTCGTGAGTCAGATATCTTGAAGACTGCTTTTAGGACTCGTTACGGCCATTATGAGTTCCTAGTTATGTCTTTTGGGCTGACTAATGCCCCTTCAGCCTTTATGGATCTCATGAACTGGCTGTTTAAGCCATTCCTTGATTCTTTTGTCATTGTCTTTATTGATGATATTCTTATTTATTCTCGTAGCCGCGAGGAACATGATTATCATCTGAGGGTGGTTCTTCAAACCCTCCGTGATCGTAAGTTGTATGCCAAGTTCTCGAAATGTGAGTTTTGGCTTGATTCTGTGGCATTTTTGGGTCACGTGGTATCTAGTGAGGGTATCAAGGTTAATCCAAAGAAGATTAAAGCAGTGCAGAAATGGCCTCGTCCTACTACTCTGACAGAGATTCGCAGCTTCCTTGGATTGGCAGGTTATTATCGGAGGTTTGTGGAGAAGTTCTCCACTATTGCAGCTCCCCTGACTCGCCTGACGCAGAAGGCAGTTAAGTGTTGATGGTCCGATGAGTGTGAGGCAAGCTTCCAGAAGCTTAAGGCCTTATTGACTTCAGCTTCAGTGTTATCCCTTCCTTGGGGCACCGGTGGATTTGTAGTCTATTGTGATGCATCTCGTGTGGGCCTTGGTTGTGTTCTTATGCAGCACGGGAAGGTAATTGCTTATGCTTCCAGACAGTTGAAGCCGAATGAGAAGAATTATCCGACTCACGATTTAGAATTGGCAGTTGTGGTCTTTGCTTTGAAGATATGGAGGCATTATCTTTATGGCGAGCATTGTGAGGTGTATATGGATTACAAGAGTCTGCAGTATCTTCTCTCTCGGAAGGATCTTAATGGCCGACAGTGGAGGTGGCTTGAATTGATTAAAGATTATGATCTCACTATCCGCTATCATCCTGGGAAGGCGAACGTGGTAGCAGATGCTTTGAGCAGGAAGTCCATGGGCAGCATGGCTTTTCTTTATGCTAATATGAGACCATTGGCCCGAGAATTGCAGTCCCTTGGCGACTCTGGCGTGAGATTTCTTCTCCCAGACTCCAGTCGAGTCTTAGCATGTATTGCAGCTCAGTCTTCCTTTATCAATCAGATTAAGGGAAGACAGTTCAAGGATCCTCATCTGCAGGAGTTGCGTGATCGTGTCGTAAGTGGAGGAGTTCCCTCCTTCGAGCTTGATTCAGATGTAATTATTCGGTTTAATGGTCGACTCTGTGTTCCTGATGTTGGGAATTTGAGGCCGTCAGTGCTCGTGAGGCTTATAGCTTGTGTTATTCCATTCATCTTGGTATTACAAAAATGTATCAGGACCTCCGAGAGCTATACTGGTGGAAGGGGATGAAGAGAGATGTATTTGATTATGTATCTCGTTGCTTGAACTGTTAGCAGATTAAGTTCGAGCACCGGAGACCAACAAAGTTAGCCTAGGCATTGCCCATTCCCGAGTGGAAGTGGGAGCACATCACAATAGATTTTATAGTTGGTCTGCCAAAGACCCTGCGGCACCACGATTTAGTCTGGGTCATTGTCGACAGACTAACTAAATCAGCTCACTTTATCCATGTAAAGACTTCTGATTCAGCTCAGAGATTGGCTCGGATTTTCATTGAGCATGTGGTTAGGCTGCATGGTACTCTTGTATCCATTATCTCAGATCGTGACTCCCAGTTTACTTCTCAGTTGTGGCAGTCTTTTCAGAGAGAGTTGGGGACCTAGGTGCAGTTTAGCGCAGCATTCCATCCTCAGACTGATGGTCAGTCCGAGCGGGTTATTCAAATTCTGGAGGACATGTTGAGAGCTTGTGCACTGGACTTTGGGGGTTACTGGAATGATCAGATGGCGTTAGCAGAGTTCTCTTATAATAATAGCTACCAGTCTTCCATTCAGATGGCTCCACTTGAGGCCTTATATGGTCGTCGATGTCGTTCTCCTATTCGCTGGTTTGAGTCTCGAGATGTTGAGGTGATGAGTTCAGATATGGTTCGTCAGACTCTTGATGTTGTTCGTGCTATTCAGGATCGTTTACGGACCGCCCAGAGTAGGTATATTTCATACTAGAACCGGAGGAGCCGAGAGTTAGAGTTCGAGGTCGGGGACATGGTATTTCTGAAAGTGTCACCGATGCGAGGTGTAAAGAGATTTGGTAGGAAAGGAAAGCTTAGTCCCAAGTTCATTGGCCCTTTCCGTATCGAGAAGCGTATTGGTAAGTTAGCTTATCGGCTTGACTTGCCAGCTTCTATGCCAGTTCACTCAGTTTTCCATGTATCGATGCTCCCAAAGTGTATCCGAGATCCTTCAGAAGTGATCGAATTAGACCCTGCTCAGCTAGATGTGAATCTGGCTTACGAGGAGTTCCCAGTTTCTATAGTTGCGCGTGATGTCCGGAAGCTTCGTTCGAAGCAGATTCCGATGGTTCGAGTGCGATGGAATAATCATCCTCGTGAGGAGGACACTTGGGAGCTTGTGTCCAGTATGCGTGAGATGTATCCTTACCTCTTCGACAATTCAGGTTCGATCTCGGTTTCTAAAGCCTAAAAGCTCTTATCATTGCATATGATTTTGGTTTCTTAGTAAATATCATTGAAAATTGGTGTAAGCATTCTCATTAGAGGTGTGAAAACTATTTTAGACTCTTGCTCGTTCGAGGACGAATGAGAGTCTAAGTGGAGGAGAATGAAACGACCTTAAGTAGTCGTTTCGGGAATTAGGACCCCGATTGACGTGCCGTCAATTTTAAAAACTTCGTAAGGACCATCCCGACTTGTCTGAAAATTTTGAGCTAAATTAGACCTCGTTTGGTAGGCATCGGAAGAAGATTTCAGTTTTCGTTAACGATAAATCGTAAAAAAGAGGTTTTCGAGCACAATTTTGGCGAATGAGCTCCAATACGAAATTTAAAAGCGTCGCTAGGTTCGTATGGTCACTTATGACATATGTGAATTTTTGAAGTGAGTTTCGAGATTGTTCGGTTGATTTCTGCTAAAGTTCAGAAAGAATTTATAATTTGGTCCTTTTTCCTTTTAATTCGTATTTGGAGTTTCGAGAGTCCGATTTGAGATTGCCTTGGCGAGTATGTTGCATATATTTTTTATAACTTACTTGAAAAATTTGGGATCATTTCGACTTCTCTAGGGTTCCATTTAATTTTAATCGCCGTACCAAATTTTTTAAAAAAAAAAAAATTATAAGGTTGGTTAGCTAAGGGATTAAATCCCTTAGCAGCAGCAGCAAGTCAATATAGACACGGAAACATTCGAACAAAACAGAGAATAGAAAGGTTAGAAAAGAAAGAGGAAAAAAGGGAAAAAGAGGTAGAAAAATAGTGGAATTTCTAGCCCAAATCTTCAGGTAATGATGTTAACTCATTATTTTAGCTTATTACGTATGTTTGAATATATTTTTATGGTAAAAATAGGAATATTAGACATCGCCCTAACGACTTAAATTGATAGATTAAAGGGTCAAGTGGACCCCGATGATGGAAATGATTATATATTCGTATTCAGTGAGTTATGGGCAACATATAAATGTAATTTATTTAGGTTTGGTTATGAGACTTTGAACCCTGTACATAGGCCTGGCATATCAAAGGATGTTTAAGAATACAAGCATACCAATGTGGAACATCTATACATTGGTTCCGACCATCTATAAAATGTTCCAACATTATGAATAGCATTTACTGAACATGTTGTAAGATGTTTCGGGCAACTAATATTATGTTCTATAACTCTGACTAGCACAATAGGAACATCAAAATGATTGTCCTGAGCATCTAACACAATGTTCCATAATTGTGACTACATCGTACGAGCATTTGTAGAATAATCTATAGGATGTTGTGATCGTCACGGTAAGATATTTCAAAACAACAACATACTGTTTAAAAACTTGGGTTTTTACAAAAATTAGGATAGTAGAGATTAGGAAGACGGAGGTTTACACTTACAAGAGATATGAGACTTGTCAAGCTTTTCAGTTTGAAGTAATGCTCAACCACTAAACATTATTCAAAGAATTTCAACGTCAAGCTTTCCAATTTGAAGTAATGCCCAACCAGTAAACATTATTCAAAGAATTTCAATGTCAAGCAACCCAAAAAGAAGTAATGCCAACCAAAAATTGTTATTCAAAGAATTGCAACGTATTTTACCCCAAATTATTTTTTAATTAGAGTAAATTACCTAATTAACTGAAAAGGATTTAGATCTGACAATATTTTATATTTGGGAGAGTTGGAATGTAAGAATAATAGCAAAAATAAAGAGGGATTGAAGAAAAAAGATGCGCAGCAGCTATGGTTTTTTCATGTCGCGAGGGAGAAGAAAGAAGAGAGGAGAGAGAAATGAGGGATTAAACGGAGGGAAAAATCTTTTCCTACTTTGGAAAATTCTTTTTTTTATACGTGAGGACCAAAGTGTAAAAACTAAAACTTTAGAGTGAAGGAGAGTGAAGAAAAGTTGTGTTTAAGTGCCTTAATTAATTGTGTTCCTTCTACCACATTATTTAAGACTTTGTTCCTTTTACTAACTTACACTCTTGAGTGTCTCTAAAGCACCTGAGTATCTAATGGTAGCCAATGATGAAATATTATTGGAAAAGATTGAAGTGAGTCATTGTTTTCACTTTGGCGGTAGTGCTCTATTCTATATAAAAATCGGTAATAACATATTTACAAACTGTATTTAATTATAAAATTTAATTTTATTATTTAATGATATGCTTGTGTGGTCATACAACATGTCATATTTAAAATCACATTTTCCAAACGAAGTTAAAATATTAATTGACTGTAACACCCCACCAAATTTTGATTATTCTCAAACTATATTATGTTATGGTTGTCTTGACGCGTCTTGACGCAGCTTGCTTTCCTGCGGGTTATTATATTATGATGATAGCAATAATGCTAATAGCACTCAAGCCTGTGATCTAATAGTCATAGAGTTGATGAAAAATGATAAAGTCTCAGGTTTAAATCAAGGTAAAAATATGTAGGTGATATCTTCCTACCTATAAAAAATTGTGGACATAATTACTTGATATGGACAATACAATTTACAATACTATGATATAAAATAAGGTAAAAGTGTGGACTGCTCATTGTTCGGTATTCGTCACAGTTTAAGCTTCGAGATGAAAGTTCCTCATGAGTCCCCTACAAAGCCTCATTCTACAAATGTAGGACTTCATTATTATAAAAGTTCCTCAGATGAGTCCATTAAAAAGACTCCTTTCCCCCAAAAAGCTTGTGTCCCCTAATAAAAAGCTTGTGTCCCCTAGACATCTCCCTTCCCCAGAGAGATTTGAGAGACTTCAATATGAAAGAACATCAAATGTGTCCCCTAAAAAGCTTGTGTCCCCTAAACAGCTCCCTTCCTCGAAGAAACTTGAGAGAGTCCAACATGAAAGAACCTCAAATGTGTCTCCTAAACAGCTCCCTTCCTCAAATAAACTTGAGAGAGTCCAACATGAAAGAACCTCAAATGTATCCCCTAAATAGCTCCCTTCCTCAAAGAAACTTGAGAGAGTCCAACATGAAAGAACCTCAAATGTATCCCCTAAACAGCCTCCTTCTGCAAAAAGACTTCGAGATGAAAGTATCTCAAATGCCCTCCCTAAACTGCCTTCTACAGTTGAAGCAAGTATAGTTACAAAAAAATAAAGATGTGAACCTGTAGTAGTGAAACCCCCTCAAGTAACCCCCTCCCCCCTCCCCCAGTAGTAGTTCCCCAAGTGGTAGTTCCCTAAGTAGTAGTTCAACCTCCCCAAATAGTGGAACCCCCTCAAGTAGTGTCCCCCCTAGTGGTAGTTCCCCGAGTAGTAGTTGTTGAACCCTCCCAAAAAAATGCACACAAGTATGCATCGGGATATATTTTCAACAAAATGGAGACTCCAAAGGGCTTTCTTTGGAGTCGCCACCTAATTAAAGGATTATTAGGAACCTAAGGTTAACTAATGAGTGCAATTTATTCTTTATTTAAAAGAAATTAGATTAAAATCAGAGATTCTGAGTAAGTGGTTCTATTAAATTCGAAAGAAGGTCCCTTGCGGGAGCATTTTCGAAAATCCGCTAAATGCGGTTAATCCGGCGGTTTTCACAAATTTGTTAAGGATAATAGAATTAATTTTAACTAAGGATAATATAAATAAGATAAGGTTTTGGTTATGCCAATACTTAGATAAATAGATAATCAAATTTAAAATTAATTAAATGGATAATTACAATATGATTGATTCATTTATTAATTAAATGAATAAAGGGTAAATAGAATAAAATAGAATACGTTAAATAAATAATTAGATAAATAATAATAATTGATTAATTGATTGCTTGAGTAAATAGGTAAATAAATAAATAACTTAACTAAGTAAACTAATATTTATATTAATTCAATTAAATAAAAAGAATAAAAGAATAATAATTGATTAAATAAATAAATAAATATATAGTTATTATTATTAATTAAATAAATAAACGATTAATTAAATTAAATAAATAAATAAGATTAATTAAATAAATAAATTAATAAATAAATATCGCATAATTAATCCGATTAATGAATAGATGAGTAGATAAATAAATAAATATTTGATGAATGGATAAATAAATATAAATAATAGATGGAGATGTGTAATTTAATTAAATTTAATTTCTTTCGCACTCGATAATTAACCAAAGATTACTATTATCTTAAACTAATTGGCGCGACCCAAAGAAACGGGATAAGCAATTATATAATCAATTCTAAATATGCGATAAGATAACAGTTTAATAAAAGCGGCTATCCCACCAATCTTCTAACATGCAAATCCTAGTCCGGTTTCAGGGCTTCCTAAAACATGCTTTCTAAAGGGGACGAGAAAGAAGGAGTTTTAGAAGGTAGAACCCGGAAGCGCAACTCAATCTCTGAGCCTTGAATTTAGAGGTTTTCGTTTTCTTTTTCTCTTTTTAACATTTTCGAGGATATCAAGTCCCAAAAATGCGGAGCGGGTCAAATGACTTCCAAATGCACGCTATCCCAATTGTGAGTTTTATTTCAACTCGTCCCCCGAAGATGTACATGACAAAGAAAAATAAGAGAACAAAAGATTAGCATTCGTTCCAAGACAACCATAACAAATACAATAACATGCATAAATCATAACACGTTCTATTAAGGACTTCCCACACTATCCTATCCCATCGCCTAAAGTGAATGAAACAACCCGGGACTAACTCTCACGCCAAGACAATTCTCCACACCTTTACCAACTCCAACTACTCCAAACCAACTCCCAATTATTTCACCATACCCAGGGATGAACTTTCAATTATCTATCGACACCAGACTGCAAATTATGAAAGACGCCAATTGGCCTTTCAAAATGAAACCTCATTGGTCCTCGGCTTTAGTCAAGCCTCTCAGTTTCCTCGATTTTGCAAAGCTCACAGACCTTGCTCATAGGGCTCCTCACTGGTCCTCGGCTTTAATCAAAACCTCGCAGTTTCCTAGGTAGCCAAGACCACACTGGTCTTCAAGGAGGGGCCCCACTAGTCATTTAAGACGCAGGGCTTCACTCTCCTAGTATGCGACAAGCATACTTCATTCCATAAGAAGTTTGCAGCTGGTTAGTCAATATCGGCCTGCACACACGCAAAGCCATTCCCTAGTGGGACTCCACTGATCTTTTAAAGATACCAGGGGCTTCACCTCTTAGCACGCAACTTGCACACTCAATTCACATCCCATTCATCAACCCACATCCTACACCATCTCCAAGCAATTCCAAATTATTGGACAAACTACCTACGCCAACCTAATGCACCCCAAACAATGCCCCTGAACAAAACTACTATTTCATATGATTTACCCGAATCCTGAAGCACATCCACAAACCATCTACTGACGCTTAACAACAGCCTACATCAATTACAGGCCATGCAGCTATCAAAATAGGCCTCTCCAGACCCTTCACAAGCCACCTGAAACCACCTGACTACTCCTACATTCACAGGCCAGCCTGAACTCCTCCACCTGCAACATACACCTATATGCAGACTTTCCCACACAAGCGTACAATCACACATGCTCAAGATACCTACACATGCATACAAGCAGGCAAAAACACACACAAATGCTCACTAATACATTCAAACAGGCACACGCACATACTAAAAACTACATCATATTTTACTTGAAACAGGTCCCTGCACAAGTTCTGGGATTGCCTGAACAAATACCAGGCTGCTGCAAGAAATCAGAGAGGTAAGAACCACTCTTCTCAAACACCCCTAACACCTCTAACTCTCTATAAGCTCCAGGACACAACTACAGCCACCACAGCTTACCAGGACCCTAAAACAATTAGCAGCATCCCTCTCAAGCTCCTATACTAACTAACTGAACTAATATACTCCTTTACACACACAACTGAACAACCTTCAGAACCTTTGAACCAAACCTGCACCAACAGGACCCCTTTACTGCCATAACAACCATCAGAACTTACCTGAAACTTCCTCAATCCGACCCCCTGGACAAACTAGAGCAAAACAGGAACAGAGATATGCCCTGCACATACACCATAGACCTGCAGCATTCTCTCAAAACTCACTGCCTCTCCTGATCACCATGCCCTCCCGCACTCACTCAAACAGAACCTGCACCCCAAACATCCACCTGAACAACTCCACTTACTCCTTACAAACCCTCCTAAACTGTCTAAAACAGCTTCTAAAACAGCTCCTGCTAAAAACCAGACCCATGCACCCCTTTTGAACTCACAACAAGAAACAGAGCTCCCTCACTCACAGAGCACACTGCTCCAGACCTTCTACACTTGCTAGAATACACTCAAACTGAAACATGGCTCACCCTGAGATAAAACAGCATGGCATACACCTCCTTAAACTTCTTCCAACAACCAGGAACAACCATCACATCCCCTGAACAGAGCTTGCACACATACACACACTAACAAACTAACCAGACCAGCCTGAAACCTCTAGCACCATCTGAACAAAACGAGGACCTGCAGCATCTCATTCCCTCTCTCTTTAACTGCCTGAACAAAAAAAACTGCACCACTTCTACTCCCTCATGAACTTCCTACACCAAACCTCTAACAACCAGCCCTGAAATCTCCTCATACTACCAAACATTACCAGAAACAAAGCTATACCATCTCCCTGAAACAATCCTTAGACCCCTGAACTTCTCCTACAAACTCCCTGCCTAAACCCCACCAATCAAAACACCACTCACAGCCCCTGCTAACCTCCATAACTACTGCAGCACCACTACATACCTCACCTCGACTGATAGAACACCAAGATACTCCTTCAAACTCCAGAGCTGCTCTAAAACAGAAGCCAGTCATACTATGTTTTTTATACACAGTTTCAATAGCTTAAACAGGAAACCTTTACATACTTTTAGATGAATTAATATATACAAACTATCAATTTCCTCATTAACTTAATGATTCATCTTAATTTAACTTTATGTGGACACTGATCTACATTTAATAGCTATGAAATGCTACTAATATTAATCACTAGTTATTATTAAGCTAACCAAAGACATCACTTACAAGGAATAAAAAAGAAAAACTAACTTTAGGTTGTTTCATGCTGACACACCATGTCAATATCATCTACAAACCAGCTTCACAATAGCAGCAAAACACAAATATATACAGCCAGTACATAGGAAATTTAAAAGGGTTCAAATCTGACCTGGTTTTGCGTAATGAACTAAGGCGATGGATCAAATGCATCGACTCGAACAAAGCGACCACGATTAAAATACTATGACACTGCTAAAACCAGAATTCCCTTTCACAATAGTTGAATTTAATAATTTTATAGAAGAAAATCAGTAAATATTTTTTGTTTTTGATGCTGCCGTTTTAATGATCTCCAAAATTTTCAGAACCTCTATGAACTGAACTTAAGTATATATTTATAGGGAAACTTATCTAGGGTTTTCTACCTAGAATGAAAAGACTAGTATGACCTTTACATATCTTTTACAACGTTCTGATTTCAACTTTTTATAAGCATTTGAAAAGAAAAAATCAAAAAATCAAAAGGAATCCGAATCAAATCGAATATTCCCTTTCGATTCTGATTTTTTGAATTCAAAGCCTATTTTGCCTTCGATCCGCGCCCTTGATGATGAAAAGGAGTAGAAACATACGGTGTGGATTGGATTTTAACACTGTGGGGTCTCGATTTTGGGGGGAATCGAAAGGGTCGCGGCTTAGGGGGACCATTACCTTATCGGGGATGACAGGGAAGGTGGGGACGAGGGGATGGTATGGCCGGAAATGGCAATAGAGAGGGTGACGGAGATTTTGGGGAGAGGAGATTAGGGATTAGGGCTGATCGTGGGTCGGGTAAAAGAACTGATGAAATGGGAAAATGAATGTGGGCTTCGGGTATGGCGAAATTGGGGAAATGAGTGTGGGCTTAGGGAATAGGTACTTATGTATTGTATGTATCATATATAGGACTTGCAGAAATAGGTTAGTAGTTTAAGCTAGAAACGATTTTAGCCTTTACGTTTAAATTTCAAAGAAAGGGTTACGCGGGGGACAAGATTGAGGAAATTTTGCAATTTTAGTATTTTCCTTCAAAACTTATTAATTAATCTTATTTAAATAACTAGTTAAATTTTTCGGGACAAAATTGGGTGTCAAGACTAGTTCAACCTCCCCAGGTAGTGGAAGGCTCAGTAGTTGAAAAAAGGGTTGTTTTAGTAGATGACAGTATAGGCCTTGCAGTTATAAAGCCTGTAAGGGAGAGGGAAGAGCCTGAAAGGGAGAAGGAGAGGGAAGAGCCTGAAAGGGAGAGGGAGATGGAGAGGGATAGGGAAGAGCCTCAGATGGAGATGGAAGATCTGGAAGGGAGAGGGAAGATACTGAGGAGCTATTTGCTGAAATATATGCTTTTGCAGATGCTGCAGTTCGTGGTAATAAGGTCAAGTAACCTCAGGTGGATTACATGGGTGACTTCTTTTAATAAATGGAGTGATGGTGATCTTGAAGTTCATGTGGAAGGTGAGTTGGGTACTTGTGTTGTTGGTGAAGGTGGTGTTGATGATACTTGTGTTGTTGGTGAAGGTGATGAAGAAGTGAATGCTCATTGTCTTGAATGTGGAGAAGAGGATGCTAGTAATGAAGAAGAGGATGTTGCTTGTGAAAAGGAGGAGGGTCATTGTCTTGAAGATGGAGAAGAGGATGCTAGTAATGAAGAAGATGAGGAGGGTGGTTATGTTGAAGGTGAAGAAGTTGATGAAGATGCTGAAAAGAGTATGGAGGATGTTGTTGCTGACGTAGGTGCTGATAAGGATCGCTTGTCGATTGAGGAGCTCATAATTGAGATGGATGGTCAAACGTATGGTTTATCGACTTGGCTCGATAGGATTCCAGCGTTTCCTTCAAAAATATCAGTCTGTTGCAGTATTAATCATTTTTCTAAGTTCAAATTGTTGTTGGAAGAGTTGGACTTGAAGAAACCATTCAAGGAGTCTGTGTTTGGTTACTTGTTGAAAATCCCTTAGGGTTGGACATTTAATTCAACCCTTGTGCACTCGCTGCTTATGCATCGTGTGTTTTGTAAGAAGAAATATGAGTAGTGGTTTCTTATCGATGGTATGCTCTTGTGTTTTAGGCTTAAAGAGTTTGCTTTGGTTACAAGGTTAAATTGTGGTGCTTATCTGTCGAAGTAGAGAGAGAGAGCACTGTTTTGAAGGCAGGTGAAAGTTCTTTAAGAAGGTTACAGTCAAGAAAAAGTGTGACGTCCTTTAGGATGATTAGGATGATGAAACAAGACCGGTTTAGTGCGATGAATAAGTTAAAGTTGTGTTGCTTGTGGTTTGTGAATTCTATGTTGATGGCTAAAGACAATGCCACCCGAGTCTCCCCTAAATGGATTAAAATGGTAGATGATCTTTATTTTTTCATGGATTATGCATGGGGGAAAGAATACTTTAGCCTCACTGTGGACTCCCTGATCAAGCCAGACATGACAAAGCTTTGCCAAACGTACCTCAAATCTATGGGAAAAAAGGGAAGTACGTTGGATATGCTTTCTATGGCTTTCTGTGGGCATTCCTGGTAAGTATTGAAGCATCAGTTTGTTCATTTTATTTTGAATCGTGGGACTGACTTGAATTTTTTATAGGTTTGGGTGTACGAAGCTATTCCGGCTGTTGGTGATCGCGCTGGCAAGTCAACTAAATCCCCACTGCCAATTCCTCAAATCCTAAGCTGGCACAGGAAGCAGGTGGCCACACATTCATTTGACGCGTTGCATTCACGAGTTGGACTGATCGAGGTAAATATGGTTAATATACTAATATTTTAGCTAGTTACCTAATTTTTTCACGTATCTAAGTTTAATTTGGTCAGATTGTGCACCCTTACCTCATCCCTACAATACAAGAAATGAAAGCCGGGTGCTTCACAGATTTTTTCCCATTGCCAAGAGATGTGAGGAATAAGGCTGTGGATGTAATGAAGGAGGAATTGGTAGGGGTTAATGCAGTAAGGAGAAGCAGTTCTTATGGAAAAGGGAAAAAAGTTGTTGAAGAGAGCAGTTGTGGAAGTGAGGAAGAGCAGGATGGACATTCAGCAAGTCCATCAAGGGTCGACGCACCTTGCGCTCATTGTGGTGAAAATGGCACATCAATGATCCATGTGATGGATAGGTTGGCATCATTTGAGCTGAAACTTGAGGAGGTTATAAGGCCGTGAAGAGAAACCCAAAGGTCCTCAAGATTTTCAAGAGGAAACCAACAATGATGCTAAAGAAGCCAAACAAGGGTAACTTAAATTACTGTGTATTTGTATCTACTGATTTTTTATATTTTTATATTGTATGTATGTGCTTATTTGTAGTCGGGTGATCACAAGTTCTGAAAGTCCTACCTTTTGATGTATTGTTCTAATGCAGAATTATGTGGAATAACTATGGAGGGTGCACCTGTCCATAAGGATCTTGACGATGATGAAGTTGATGTGGATGCTGTTGTCAATTCAGTTATTGCAAGTCTGGATGGAGAGAACTAATGTTGGTTCTGTATTTTCTGTTTGTGGGAAAGACAATATTTTAGAAGACTGTTATGTATGGATGATTGATACTATTTTTTGGATGTTCCCCATATTTCATAGGGTTTTTAGTTATTTTTTGTCATTCTAGATGCTGATGGTATGTTTATTGGACAAATATTAGCTTTTTCTAATTATAATAGGGAATGTCCCCGATTGTCCAAGTGTGGACCGCTATTAACTTTTTAGTTGTTTTCATATGAATGCCCAGCTATCCTTTTTTGTCTAATAGTTAAATATGTACAATTTGAAATCATGCAAATGAAGAAACTTTTGATGCATTTAAGGTTGACCAACAATGACGATAAAGTGCAAAAATAGCAAGTATTACAGCACATTAATAAAGTACTAATAGTTAAATACATTAGTTGATAGTTTTCTAAACAACAATTAATGCCTTGTCAAATACCAAAATGTTAAACTGGTCGAATCACCTATTACATTGCATATTTCAGACCAAAAATCACCAACGTTAACCCAAACAAGGCCTTCTTTATTAAATTCTTGAAATGATCCCTCAGTTCTTCAAGTTTTTGCAACTTAATCTTCAGCTGCTCCTTGTCTTTTTCAGCTTCTTCCAACTTCATCTTCAGCTGGTGCTTCCCCATTTCACCTTCTTTCACCATCTCTTTCCAATAATCCCTCTGTTCTTCAAATTCCTTCAACAACATTCTAAAACTGACCCTACAAAGTAAACTTTTGGTGTGCACTGTGTTCACTACTTAACATTGGAGGACTGCTCACTCGGCTTATTAAGTCTGACGATGCAAAGTCAAGCCACAGGAAGAAATCATAGCCACCATTTCCCAGCACAGCTTAAAAAAAATTATTCAACTTTGAGCTGACAAAATTAGTTAACATAAAAAAAATATGCCTAATAAATCTTTACTCACTTTACCAACTTTGCAACAATAAAATCATCGATTTGGGTTCTTTACTGTCCTTGATGTCTTTGTGTACTCGCTACAATGGCATATTGGGAGCTCGATTGAACCAGAAAGTGGTGAACTTTGAGATGATTGTGATATTATAACGTGGGTGAGAACCAAAATTGGGGGAAAAGAGCTTTTATTCAGCATAATTTAGGATTTTTAGTTTGAACCGTTGGATCTGAAGAGTTAGTTAATTTAGACCGTAGAATTTATGGCATGATATAGTGCCACGTCAAAGAACACGTGTGAGGGGATTTTGATATTGTTGATAATTACCTTCACATTGTTGACGATCAACTTAATTTGAAAGGAGACAAAAACGAGCGGGAAGGCCCGCGCAAGGGAATTCAATTTTGGACCATTCAATTTAAAGACGTCTGTAAGGATTATGATTGAATTTTGCTGGAGTTGATAATTAACTTAACACTTGTTGAGTCTCGACTTAATTTGGAGGGAGAACAAAAATTTGCGAGAAGGTCCGCTTTAGTCCTTTAATTTTGGACCGTTTGATTTCGAGGCACGCGTAGGCAACACCGTTGGATTTAAAGTTGATGCTCAACAATGATGCGGTTTATTATAGACCGAGCTAGATCAATATTAAAAATACATAATTAAGCATAATTAGTGACTTTTTAACATTCCAATCATGTAATTAACGGCTTATATACATAAAATGATTATATAACATAAAAGTGATCAAACAACGTTGTAATCAATGTTTAAAGTATCAAGTTGTGTTTTGACCAAAGACACTGGTGACTTGAGTATGACTTATAAGAACAAATATGTATATTGTAAGAACAAATGGATGAACACGTTATTAATTGAGATTTAGGGGTTCAAATCTTGTTAATATGATGTCACTCCATAACTTTAAAGTTATACTGGTGTTAATTAATCAATTTAATTTAATATTCTCAATAATTTAATTTTTGTCCTAATCCCTTAAAAATGTATAATTAATAATAATTAACCACTACTAAATATTAAAAAAATAATTAATGATCTATATACAATATAAAATGGTTATACAATATAATTCTGACCAAACAACCTCATAATCAGTATTTAGAGTATTAAATGATATTAGGATTTAGGGTTAGGGTTAGGATTTGGGGTTTGCGGGATAATCATCAACGAATCTGCGTTGATAATCAACTATCCTGTCCAACACGGAGACGCTAGCAGATCTGCAACAAATTTTTATGTTATTTATTTATTATATTCCTTATTTATTACTTTATGTCAAATAATGATTTTCAATTTTAAAATTCTATTTTATATTTGAACATTTATTAATTTTTTCATTCACTTTTTATCTATTAATAATAATTAATTTTATTACTGTTATTATTTGTTATTATCATTGAGTTTTTCATTGATTTAATATAATTATTATTTTATCATTGATTTTTTATTATAGTACTTTTCATAATCGAATTAGTCCATTAGTTCCTCTCTTCTTTTTTTATAAACGCTTTAGTCCCTTCCTCCCTCAAAACATATTTCTTATTAAGTCCTTCCCTCCAATTCCGTTTCTATTTTCAGTTTTCTTCCTTTCATTTTCATTTTCTGAGTTCTTCCTCCCTTTTCATCACTTGTTCTCAACAATTCCTTTTCTTTTGTAATTATTTTTAAGCGATTACTACATTAAATGTTTGCAACAAATAGATAGATGAAAAGAAATAGAGCTTGAACAATAAACAAATTTTTTTTAGACATTACTTTTAAAAAACTTAAATTTCAATTGATAGATAATTGGAGGAGTTTCATAACTGGAAGCCCCTCTTTACATCATTTAAAAAAATCATGAAATAAAATTAGGCAGGGTCTCTTGGAAGAGAATTTGGAGGGCTGACGTAGTCACCCTCGTTCAACCCTGCGGCACCGAGTAGTGCCCTAAGCATAGGCAATCCTCCTAATGTTCATCTCCTGCCGGACCCTGTCATTATTCAAAGTCAAAGTGAGACGGTCGACTCTACCATAGATAAAGAGAGCATCTTGAGAGGTTCTGGCCCTGTCTCTTTCATTGTTCCTTCCTGCCATGTCTCTTCCATTGTTCCTTCCTGCCATTTGTTCTACAAGTTCTGATTTCATTTGAGTTTGGATGTGGAGAGCTTTTGGGGTGAAGGCTGATATTTATAGTAGTATCAATATAAAGAGGCACTGTCCTTTGGCATTCAAAGCATCGATTAGTGGAAGGGTTGGTAGTGGGAATGTGAGTTTGATTGGTAAATACAGTGCACACGGTTCCCTGAAGCAATTACTACAGCAGTTGATAAACTACATGTGGTTGATAGAATTGATAAAAAAGTTAACTAGGCGTTTAAATTCTAGCTTTTATTAGTTGGGCAAATTAGTTGGACAAACGGTCAAACTATTTAATTTGTTAACTGAAATTTGAATTGATGTAACTAATAATTTTTCAAACTGGCAACACAAAGAGAAATCAAAGTTAACAACATAAGCTGAAACTAAAATCTGCTTAAAGGTTCCAACCAAACCACACACAAAATAATTGTCTAACATTATAAACCAAATTTAATTCAAACATCAGTTTTGCATGAAAGAAATTTCACAACATATTTCGTGACGTAGCATGTGGGAAAGTAGTTCGCTTGTGGCCATATTTTTTGCAAACACTACACATTTTCCTCCTCTTCTTGGATGTAAAAACTGCCCCAATTGAAGGAATACAATTAAACCTGCGTTTACCCCTTTTGGTGTCTATTGTGGGTGGCAGAATGCTTCTCTTATGCAACTCTTTTGGCACAATCCAGTCTTGTTCATCAGCCACTGGATATATTTTGCCTGAATATGCATGCGTGCAGGTTTCTCTCATGTAATAACGGGAAGTGTACGCATAAAGACTCCTACCATAATCATCACCAAACCTCAGCCTCAATACTGCAATTGCCTGCTTGCACGGATATCTGTCCATGTTCCACCTTCTACAAGAACAACTTCTTCGATCTAAAAACACTATTTTTTCCCATAACCTGCAATTCTATACTCATTGTCATCTATTGACTGTGTTACCAAGGCATTGGCTGCTGCCATGTTATCCTTGATAGCCTTCTCAATTGACGGGACACAGATTCGCATATCATTTCTCAACTCATTACATCTCTCGTTAAATTTCTGGGAAAACCTCGTATTAATTGCATCAAATAGGGAAATCAATGGGTATTCTCTTTAGTCCTTAAACATTGCATTGAGAGACTCCGATATGTTCATAGTCATTACATCGAATCTGAGTCCTGGGCAGAAGGCTCTACTCCACCTTCGTGACAAATTTCGTTTTCAAGACAATCAGCAACCTGCTCACTTTTCTCACGCAGTTGAACAAAGTGCTCTTCAAACTCCTTCATAGTATACGAATGCGTCATAGTAATGCTTAATAAATTCTCCACATCTGAACCTTGTACGCAGATTTTCAGCAAGGTGCCTACTGCAAAATCCATGGTGTGATCCAGTATAAATATTGGCAATGGCCTTGATTATGCTTGGATGCCTATCAGATATGATGCACAAGCCAGGATCATTAGGCACAATCCCCAGCAACTGAACAAAAAAGTAGGTCCAGGAGTCATCACAATCCTTATTACACAGGATGCCAGTGGATATATGTGGTTCTTAGCGTCTTGTGCCACAGCTGCTAACAAAATACCACCGTGAGTGCCGGATAAATGTGTTCCATCAACTGAAACCACCTTACGCATATGCTGATATCCGCTTATGCAGGCTTCAAAAGCTATAAAACAGTACTTGAGCCTCCATTGACAATCAACCTACAATGCAGTCTTGTTCCCAGGATTTTCCCTTTCAAGCTCATGGCGATATACATCGATAACATCATAACTGTGCTCTATAGCACCCCGTACGAGAGCCTATGCTAAAACCCTGCTTTTCCAACATTTCCAATAACTAACTTTACTGTTCAACTCAAACTCAACAACCTTATTGACGTCTTTCGTTGATGGAGCTTTACCTTCAATAAATCTGGTCTTCATATTATTAGCAATGACATCAGCAGAAGCATGCCGATGATGGATGCTCATATGTTCTACCCCGCATGAGTGCATGCCAAAGTACTTGGTGATATAAAACTTATCACATTTTGCATATCTAATAGCGCACAACCTCCACTTGCAAATATTGTCAACGCATGCCACAAATACAGTGTTTCTGAACTCTTCTTCACATAAAAATTAAAAGTCTTCTTCAAGGAAACTAGCTTCAGTTCATAAATCAACTCCTGTTTGTTGGTGAAAGTTTTCCTAACAGAAAGACTTGTGTTATCCACATAATCGTTGGTGGATTGTGTAGCAGCTGATGGGCCTATATTGTTTGAGTTGACAGCGGGATCCATTCCTTCTTCTTCAATATCTATTGGCATTTGTCCAATATTAACATCATTTTCACCTATAACTGCTGATGGATATGGTGGGGTTTTTGGTGGAGGTGGTGCAGCACTATTAGAAGGTGATGGTGGTGGTGGTAGTGCAGCACTATTAGAAAGAGGTGGTGGTGGCTGCGGCGGAGGCGGTGATGAACTATTACAAGGTGGTGTTGGTGGTGCAGAACAATTAGATTCTTTCTGACAGCTTTTTGGCATGAATATGTTTAAAATAGGTCTGGAATCATCAACTGCAACGTCAAGAAGATAAAGATGAACATAATCATCGCTCTTGATGAACGCAGGAGCTACTTTCCCCCCTAGAAGGAGCATAACTAAGCATATAAGTAATTGTGATTTTCGTTGGGTCACAACGCAGTTTACAACTTCCAATGATGGATTCAACTAGTTCATCATAGGTAGAGTCCCTCCTCACAGCAATAGGCACTGTGGGCCTAGTCTTCGAAACCCAAGTCCAGCATTTGGGGGTTTCCACTCATTCACCCAAATAATCACAACCTACTATCATAAATTTCCTCATTATAAGCCTATACCAACAATGTGTGATAAAAATAGAGTTTATACCACTTACCTGCTGAATTACAAGCCAATGTGCTGACAAATCAGCCAGAAATTGAGAAATTGAATTCTCCTCGACAATATCAAATGTGAACTAAATTGAGGATATCAGATGAAATCGAAGGTGAAACTAATCTTTAGGAGAGATTTTCAATCTCAGACACCGATTTGGAGAAATTTTCCGGCAATGGCGAGGATGGGGAAGTCGACGAGCGGGAACGGGAGCGAGAAAGAGGGGATTGTGAGTGGCGGGATAATTTTTGTATTTTGATTTGTATAAATATTGGGAAAATAATATACACTTATAGACTAATTTTTATTTTCAAGAAGTTTGGGGTATGGGGTTGTAAACTATCCTAAATGTTAGTTAAGTATGGTTAACCATTAATTATGCCTAATTCTAAAAGGAGGTCATATACCCATTAAAAAAATTTGGGGTCAGTTGCTCAATTACACTCTTTTCGGAGGTCTTTTACCCAAAGATACCAAGCATGTTGTAGTTGTTTTTGTTGTGTAAAATTTTTGCGTAGGGGCCTGTTTTGCGCGCGCTAGTTGATTTGTAGCTGTCAAAAACAAATTCGCTGAGAAATAGCCACCTCCGGACAAGTCCTAGTATAAAATAATGGGGCTTTGAACAAGTTAAAATACTGGAGCTTTGAACAAAAAGCCCCATTATTTTGTTATGAGACTTTGTATAAAGCTTCAGTCCCACAACAAAATGTTGGGGCTTTGAACAAATTGTTCAGTCCCATAACAATATGTTGGGGCTTTGAACAATATTGTTATGGGACTGAAGCTTTATATATAAAGTCCCATAACAAAATAATGGGACCTTTGAACATGTTAGTTCAAGGTCTCATTATTTTGTTATGAGATTTTTTTGTTATGAGATTATTTTGTTATGAGACTTTTTCAGTCCCATAACAAAATACTTGGGCTTTGAACAAGTCTCAGTATTTTGTTGTAGGACTAGTCTGAGGTGTTTTTCCAACGCTAATAGAACGTAAGTGTGCACGCGAATTTTTGGCTATTTCTCAATGAATTTTGAAATGATAGATAAAACTCTTTGAGTGCGTCTAAAAAGGCTACGCATCAAAGTTTCCCTTTTGTTGTTGATTACAAATATTTTGGACCAAAAATATTTAGTAATTATGACAACTAAAATGGACCGGATAGAGTAGTAAATAATTTTAAAATATCCAAAAAAAACTACTAGAAGAGAGCAAGTATCAAAATCATCAATGGCAGAACCGAAGAACGAACTGCCGGCGGTAATAGTATTTGGACAGCCATCACTTGTAAAATTCTGTAACGAACAATTATCCTCTAAATTCAAACTCCTAAAACCATGGGAATCTTCACTTCCACTACACCAATTCATTTCCACACATGCACAATCCGTACAAGCTATGCTCTGCTCCGGGGGGTTCCGGGTCACTCCATCGGTGCTCCGGTTACTCCCTTGTCTTCGCTTAATCGTTACCACCAGTGCTGGACTTAACCATATGGACCTCGATGAGTGTCGCCGCCTTGGAATCTCCGTAGCTAATGCGGGTACTATATTCTCAGTGGATGTAGCTGACTTTGCTGTTGGGTTGTTAATTGATGTGCTTAGAAAGATTTATAGTTCTAATCGGTTTGTTAAAAATGGTCTTTGGCCTGTTCAGGGTGACTTCCCCCTTGGTTCCAAGGTAGTTATGATGGTTGTTACCCGTCGTATCATATCGTACTGTTATTATAGAACAATGTTTTTTTTATTGTTACTTTTAAATTTTATTTTATAGTATTGTTAACCTGTCTTATGTACTGATGAAAAGCCTCATTTTATGTAACACTGATTTGGTGTGACCGCGTCGTTATCATATATTTTTATATTACCATTTACCCTACCAAAACAATACGGTATAATAGAATACGATATGATACATTATGAAGCGATGTACTCCCTCCGTCCCAAATTAGTTGTCGCTTTTAGCTTCTTCATGCCTATTAAGAAAATCATTAAATAGAGTGTGTAGTTTACTATGTTACCCCTATTTAATGTTTGACTATTAAATTTTGTTGAGAATTTTTTAAATTATTAAGGGTATAGTTGGAAAAGACTAACAATTTTTGTCTTGAAATCCTAAAGTGTCAACTAATTTGGGACACACCATTTTTCCTAAAACGACAACTAATTTGGGACGGAGGGAGTATAATAACCATCCTAATAAGCTGTTAATTACCCTGAAGCTTTTGTGAAAAATAGGAAGGGAGCGAGTTTGTTGTATATTGAAGCATAATTTTTGTTTTGCTTATATGTGTAGCAACCCTCCCGGCTAGTGGTATTGTCCGCCGCTCTGGGACTAGGCCGGTGCAGATTTTAAAGGCGTCATTAGTCCCCAAGACATGCTTCCGTAAATACCCAACGTTTCTATCATGTTTTGCCGATATGAAATTTGCCTAGGATGTCATAATGTGTTTGTATTTAGATCTGATGGCAATGTGCCTAATATCCTTCTCAAAAATACTTCCTAAATTGTTTTTTTCTTTTTTTTTTTTTTGGGTTTAAATTTGAGACCTACACCTTCGAATATAAAGATTAGAGTCAACTTAATCAATTGAATTATTAATTTGTTTAATAGTTCAAAACTTCAAATTTTGGGTGCCCATTGGAGAGTGGTAAGAGCACAATTACATCTGCACGGTGTAAGATCATGATTTTTGAAACTGTAGTTGTCTATCTGTAATGTTTATTGAAGCTAAGATTGGTTCTTGCTGCATAATTTACTATGGTTTGGTCATGCCTTTTTCTTCTGTGAAGCAATTACTCAGTTGAGGGCTACAAGGCTGTATAAGATGTTTTCAATTTTCATTCATGCATTTGAGTAAAGTTCAGCTTCCTAATGTTATCAGTCAGCCTGTCAGGACTAATGTGCTTACGCCTTTTGTATCCTGAAACAAGTTCCACATAGTGGAGAATGTAAGGTGACATGCATTAATTGTCCTGGTTCGAGCGCTGACATGTGTCGACCTAACCTGCATAATGATAAGGTTGGAATCTTGAGGGGTAGACCTGATATCTAAGTTGGTAACTATCAGAACAAAATTCAAATGTTAGCAAAAGAGTGGTGTCCATACTTGATATCAGGCAAGCTGCAATTAAATGTTTTTATGGTCGGAATGAGTTGTTTGGCAGTGATGGAGGAATTTTGGGTTTAGCTCATGCCCTATCACTGGATTTCAATTGGTTAAGTTTGGATCAATACCTGTTGCAATAGGCTAATACCAGCTAACCATGGTTTAATCCTTCATCAACTGGTTGAATTGAATTTTCATCATCCTTAAGAATTCTGGTCTAGTAAATTTTCTTGTATGGATTACATCTGCATTACTAATTGCAAAATCCTGATGATGTTTGATGATGGCAGGTGGGAGGCAGGAAAGTTGGAATTGTTGGTCTAGGAAGCATAGGCCTAGAAGTTGCAAAAAGGCTTGAAGCATTTGGCTGCCTTATATCATACCAGTCGAGGAAGAAAAAGCCAGTTCCCTACCCTTTCCATCCTGACTTGCATGAACTAGCAACCAAATGTGATGTGCTTGTCATTTGTTGTGCCTTGACAGACCAAACTCATCACCTGATCAATAGGGAGGTTCTTCTGGCACTTGGAAAAGAAGGTATAATCATTAATATTGCACGAGGAGCCATAATCAATGAGATGGAGTTGGTACAATGTTTGGTGAAAGGAGAGATTGCAGGTGCTGGCTTGGATGTTTTCGAGAATGAACCTAATGTTCCTGAAGAGCTCTTTTCATTGGATAATGTTGTATTGTCACCGCATGCTGCTTTTTTGACCGAGGATTCTTTTCGCGATTTATATGAACTCATGTCAGGGAATTTGGAAGCTTTCTTCATGAATAAACCTTTGCTTTCTCCAGTTTTGGATGGTTGAGATACTCTTTTCAACGAGGAGATCGATGTTCTATATTCTGATCTGTTTTCATATTTATCAACGTCTCCTTCTGGATAGTCTCTGCAAAAGTTGTTACTAACCTGCCTTTTGTCCCACTTGACGAACAGCATTCTCCACATCAAATGCAAAATGACTGTGCTACAACCAGAAAAGAAGCAATTTGGTTCATCTGCTACAACTCTACAGAAAGGAAACCGTCTGTTTTATGCCATTGTACATGTGTGCACTGGAATATTGTTGTATCTTAAATTTATAGTCAAAAGAGCTTTTCCTTAGGATGATTGTGATACTCTTTTCAGATGGGAGATCTATGTTCTCTTATTCTGATGTGTCTTCATATTTATCAACGTCTCCTTCTGGATACTCTCTGAAAAGTCGTAACTAACCTGCCTTTTTTCCTGCTTGACAAGAAATATCCTTAACCTGCTGGTATGTTACTGGAAGCAAGTCATATAGGGTCATGGAACAGCATGATTATTCTAGTCAATGTTCATAACTTCATGCCTAACATCTTTCCTTTGTCGACATTATATTTAAACTGCATGGCAGCCATTTGGTGTTAGACGATCCGTGTTAGAATTCCAACTTTCAGTTTTTTATTTCAGTGGTTTTAGACGTAGAAATTTCTCCGTTTGAGTTTTCATTTTCAGCCTGTGGTTTCTCTATGATCTGATTTTAAGGTGTTCTACTTGTTGTGCAAAGAATTTTCAATTGATTGTCAATGGTACATGTACTAGTGTCTCTTTAATGTCACAAGTGAAGCAACAGATTTAACACTCCTTATTAACTTTTCCTATTCAATAGGGGCAGATTAAAGACTTTTTTGTCTGTTTCTGGGTAGCCCGACAACCAATATTTTATTGATAAAATCATGAAAAAGGAATAAAAAGAATTGGTTGGGTACAACAAAAGAGATGTTCCAAACTCACTTAGCTAGTCTCAAACTAGATCAATGGCAGAACCCAAGAGTGAGTTGCCTGAGGTAATAGTTCTGGGCCGTCCGATGATTTTCCAATTCCAAGAGTATGACCAACAACTATCTCAAAAATTCCGACTCCTTAAACCAATAGAATCATCTTTACCATTGGAACAATTCATTTCCACACATGCTCAATCCGTACAAGCCATCCTTTGTTCTCCTGTAGGTATCGTGAACCAGATTTCTTCCTCGCTACTAAATCTCTTGCCTTCTCTTCGTCTTATCGTTTCTACAAGCACTGGCCTTAACCATATTGATCTTGTTGAGTGTCGTCGCCGTGGAATCTCCGTAGCTAACGCGAGTACAATATTCTCGGAGGATGTAGCTGATTTCGCTGTTGGGTTGTTAATTGATGTACTTAGGAAGATTTCTAGTTCTCATCGGTTTGTTAAGAATGGTCTTTGGCCTGCTCATGGAGAATTCCCCCTTGGTTCCAAGGTAATCTGTCACTCTGTATAAATTGATACTTTGCCTGTTCCACTTTCCTGTTTCGAAAATAATGACGTCTTTCTATATTTAAAATTTAGATTTCTCATTATATCCTTAATGAAAAGCTTTTATAGCACCCAAGGGTGTGGTTGGATGAGAACCATGGGGTCTCAAGTTTTAATCTAAAAAAATACTAGGTCTTTCTTCCCAACTATCCAAGCCTTGTTGGGTAGAGTTACCTGGTACATATTGCTGGTGGGAGGTGTCAAGTATGCGGTGGAATTAGTCAAGGTGAAGAATACGAGCTTAAGGTAGGTTAGTTGCCCCGCTACAAAAAAGTTTATAGTTATATAATAACATAAATCGTCATCCTAAGAGGTGGCCTAGCAGTTGAAGAGTTTCCATCTCAGTAGAGGTGACACTTGGTGAATTCTTCCCATTTGCTTATGCCTTGGTGGTGGCTAGAGTTGTGTCGTATTTCTGCCTTTGTGATATATATAGCAAGGACCTAGTGAGTCAATTGAGCTATGTGCAGCCTGTCTTGACACTCCCGTGTATAAAAAATAAGGATTGTCTAAATATTAATTTTGTTCTGATGCATTCTTCTAGACATGGGCTACGTTGGCATTCGGTGGTATCATATTAAATAGATCACATTTTAGGAATCAAACGGCTCAAATAGGGGATTGGATATAGAGTATTTGTAGAGTTATGAGCTAATAACAATAAGGAGATTGAGGCATAGTTGATCGATCAATATAACAACGAATAGTAAGAGATTGATATATAAAATGGATATTGTCATCTTTTTTCCTTTTTATGTATAGCATGCAATTTATTCTTCTTATTTTTGTTATAAGTGTTAAACTCATATTTACAGTTAGACGTCTTAGTAATCTGCATCCTTGAAATTAAGCATATACAGTTAAAATCTGTTTTCCAATTTGTGGTAGAGTGTGGGCTCCTCATTCTGTGATCTCTGTCATATGATGGCTTAGTAGCTCAATGGACATCCATAGATTCTTTGTTGCTGTATTGGTCGATTTTCGTTCTTCAAACGAAGATGGTGTGTTCGGTTTTTGTTATTGTTTCCGAGGACATTTGCCGATTGATTCGCTTCAAGAACTTGATCAGAAGACCACGAAGGCGCTGGCTTTAGCGGATAAGCTTTAATGAACTTATCCCACTTTTATCGGAACCGACTTAGCGTATTTGAAGGGACGTGGGCAGTTGTGGAGAAAGAGACGTGGGAAAGAAAGAATCCTTCTAGGGTTGGAAAAGGCTCATTGTCAGACTATAAATACTGTCTTCATCTTCTATTTTGAGGCACGTTCATCTGAGCAAATATTACTTTATTCTTCAAAACCACTACTCTCTTGTCAAGAAAATATTCAACAGTGTCGTTTACCTTTGTCAATTTGTTACGTCAAAGATCATCATTGTATTTAAAGCTTCGATCGTGATTTGGTTCAAACGTGGAGGGAGACCTGTTCTTTCCATTGAAGCAACATCCATCGATCCATCAAATACAATAAGCCTTTACTGCTTTGATTATTTACTTGTTGCTTGCTTCGTTTAGATCTGCATTTATCTTGATCGTAACATCTTTTGCCTGTTAACCTGTGTTTAATTTGAACAATCTGTTATCGTCACTCATTTGGCAACTAATCGATTTGTTCATCGGATCCATTGTTCGATTACATTTGTTCGTTAGCCATTGTTTTACGTTTATTCATTTCACTTGGTTGTCATCGTATTGCTGTTATTTTCATCGATTCGAGTATCATAACCGTGTTCGGATAATTGCGCATCTTGATAAAACGAAGTCATCTCATCGTATATCACTATCCTTTCACTTAGTTCGAACTTGTTTGATAGCATTTATATCCTTGCTTGACATCGGATTTAATTGACATCGAATTTACTTGATACCGAATCTACTTGACATCGATTTTGGAATTACTTCTGCATCAAACTCTTGAGGTCGATTAACTCGTTCACGTAAACTATCTATCAAACGATCAAATTGAGATATAAAACGGTCGCCTTAGACTCAACTAAATATAAATTTAATTGTAAAACCTGATATATTTTTTGGGAAATACAGTTTGGCGCCCACCGTGGGGTCTAGGCAATCGATTTATTCCGAAATTTGAACCGCTTGATACTACTTACGTTTGCTTTCTTGTCTTGAAATGGCAGATGAACGTAACATTGACGCTTTGAACGGTCAACAGCAGCTCAATCCCAATGACGGGGTTCATGTTCCGGCCCGTGCTGAAGCGGTCGATGAATCTACCAACAACGAGCAGGATCCAACTCACGACAACATTCCTACTGGTTCACAGTTGAACGCACGCCAAGCGCGGCGTTCAGGCGAAGAGCCCGCAGTCGAAACTGATTCAGGAAGCGCAAACGCGGCACTGTTTGCGTATCTGAAGCGGCATGATGCTCAGTTCGAAATGATACAAGAGCAGTTGAAGGCATTATCTAATTCTATCGGAAGTAAAGCACCTACCTCTCCGATCACACCCCCAGCAAGCATTCCGACTTCGGTTCCTCAGGGCGCCGTAACAGGGGGACTTGCAGCGGGGGTCGGATCAGGGGGATCGGGTACAGCCGCCGAAGCCATGGGAGCTCCGGCCTCGGTCACAGCAGAAGTAAGAATGATGGCAACGATGCAGACCATGTTGAATGATAATATCGATAAGAAGTTCAACGAAATCAAGTCATTTATGGAGAAATTGCCAGGCGTTCCGAAATTGGCTGACAAAGGCATTACAAAATCGATCTCAAAACGTCCTTTTCCAGCAAGTGCAGCCCCACTACCTATACCAAAGACTTTCAAATTACCGGAAAGCTTGAGATACGATGGAACCACAGATCCAAGGGATCACATTGATATGTTTTCGGTTGCGGTTCAGGCAAACGACTTGACCTCGGAGGAGATCAATTCGGTCAGCCTTAAGAAGTTTTGTGAGACATTGAAGGGGGCAGCGCTGAAATGGTATTTACAGCTGCCCGAAAACGAAATATTGAGTTTCGATGACATGTCGGCGAAATTCATTCGTTCACATACGGGAGCAAAAAAGATAGCACCAAGGGTCGAAGACATCTTGAACGTAAGGCAGCGACCCGGGGAAACCATCAAGCAGTTTCTAAAAAGATTTAACGATGAGAAAATTCATATACCAAATCTCGAAGAAAGGTGGGCATGTTTGACCTTTGCTAACAACTTGCGCACTGATTCAATTGAGGCATGGAAACTGAAAGATCGTCTTAGGGAGATTGATGCATGGACTTTCGATGTATTGTACCTCGAGTGCGAGACAAGGATCAGGGCCGAAGAGGAAGAATTGCAGCTAGCCCGAAATAATTATCATTATGATCGGCCGGCAAGAAGAGTTGATAATGACAGAAGAGACTACAGGGACCAACGATGGGGGCCCTACAGTTTCCATCGGATGGGGAGCAACAACCACGAAGCTGGTAGCTCCAAAAATCAATCAAAGAAAGCCCAGCCAAACACATCCTCGGCTCCAAAAGATCGACCACTGCCTCCAAAAGTAACGGAATACAATTTTTGCATATCAACACCAAATCTGGTGAATCACTTGAAAGGGATGGGTGACAAAGTTGTAAAATTCCCAGGTCGCATAAAGTCAAATCCAAATACTAGGGACGAAGCTCTGTGGTGTGCATTTCACCATGATTTCGGCCATACAACGGAAGAATGTAAGGCGCTGAGGTATGAAGTGGCCAGCCTGCTGGAAAAGGGTCACTTGGTCGAATTTTTGACTGAGAGAGGACGAAACAATTTCAATAGGAAGAAAGATGATGAACCACCAAAACCTCCTGCTCCCAGGAAAACAGTGAATGTCATTACCGGAGGAGATGGTGTTTGTGGGGTAACCTACACTACGAAGAAATATGCAAAAGTCTCTTTCACACGAGACAAACGAACACGCGACGACATGACCGATGAGATCGTGTTCGGGGATTCCGATTTCGATGGAAGGATTCATCCCCATCATGATGCACTTGTAGTAACAACAAGGATCGATGACGCCGATGTGAAAAGGGTGCTAATCGATGCTGGCAGTTCGGTTAACATCATACATGCAAGGGTGGTTGAACAATTGCAGTTGAGCGATAAGATTGTGCCTCGCTCAACGGTCCTGTCAGGTTTCAACAATTCAAGTGAGGTGACCGTTGGGGAAATTACAATCAAAACCTATGCAGAAGGAGTGGAGAGTGAGACGTCGTTTCAGGTGATGAAGGGCGAAATGGCATATAACGTGATTTTGGGTCGACCATGGATCCATGCTATGGGAGCAGTTCCATCGACTTTACATCAAGTTGTGAAGTTCCCTACCCCATGGGGAATTCGCGAAATCAGAGGCGAGCAACAGGCTTCACGAGACTGTTACTCAGTAGCTGTCAAGGAAGGCTTCCGATTGTAGCAATCACAGCTAGTGGAACCTGTGGTCGGAAGCTTCACTTCGGTTCCGTCGTGCGATCAAACGCAGCTACCGGAATCCGAAGTCGAAGGCGACTTCGCACAGGTTTCACCATGTAAGCTAGTGGGACCCGTGAACGAAAGCTTCACTTCGGTTCTGTTGTGCGATCAAACGCAGCTACCGGAATCCGAAGTCGAAGGCGACTTCGCACAGGTTCCACCATGTGTAAGAGAACCGCATAAACAAGAAGCTGGAGACTCTACGATAGAAGAACTTGAGGAAGTAACATTGTTCGATGATAATCCTGATCGGAAAGTTTATGTTGGAGCTGAACTGGACATCGACGTAAAAGCAAAAATCATATCCTTCCTCAAGGACAACTCTGATTGTTTTGCCTGGTCCCATGCAGATATGGTGGGAATCGATCCAAAGGTCGCCACGCACAAGTTAAATGTCGACCCGAAACATCGACCGGTGAAGCAAAAGAAACGGCCAAATGGAGGATTCCGAAGGAAGGTGATCAATGATGAGGTGGAAAGGCTGTTAGCAAATGGGTTCATTAAAGAAGTAAAATATCCAGAATGGCTTGCGAACACGGTCGTAGTACCTAAGAAAAATGGCAAATGGAGGGTATGCGTCGACTATACCGATCTCAACAAAGCTTGCCCAAAAGATTCGTTCCCACTGCCTCACATCGATAGATTGATCGATTCGACGGCAGGTCACGAGATGCTAAGTTTTTTGGATGCCTATTCAGGTTATAATCAAATATCGATGGATCCATCAGATCAGGAGAAGACATCGTTTATTACAGACATGGGGACTTATTGCTACACGGTCATGCCTTTTGGTCTAAAGAATGCCGGCGCTACTTATCAGCGTCTGGTCACTACTATGTTCAAAAATTTGATCGGGAAAACTATGGAAGTCTATATCGATGACATGTTGGTCAAATCTCTTGAGAAGGGAAATCATCTGAGTCATTTGGAAGAAACTTTTACAATACTAAGGCAATTCAACATGAGATTGAATCCAGAGAAATGTGCGTTCGGGGTTGGATCCGGTAAGTTCTTGGGGTTCATCGTATCGCAAAGAGGAATCGAAGCAAATCCAGACAAGATCAAGGCGATCGAAAACATCCCTGAGAACCTGACAACGGAGAAAGAAGTTCAACAGCTGACCGGTCGAGTAGCCTATCTCAGCAGGTTCATCTCGAGGTCATCTGAACGGTGTCACAAGTTCTTTTCAGTATTGAGAAAGAGCAAAGGTTTCGAATGGACACCAGAATGCAAAAGAGCTCTTCGAGAACTGAAGCAGTACCTTTCCAATCCACCGCTTCTGTCAAAACCAATTGAAGGAGAAATGCTGCTGGTCTATTTGGCTGTTTCCGATGTCGCTGTAAGTGCTGTCCTCGTTCGCGAAGATGGAGGTAACCAATTTCCTATCTACTATGTTAGTAAAACACTGTTAGATGCCGAAACAAGGTACCCACATCTAGAAAAACTAGCACTTGCACTAGTCACTGCTGCACGCAAATTAAGGCCTTATTTCCAATGTCATTCAATATCTGTGATAACTACGTTCCCATTGCGAAATATTTTACATCGGCCAGATCTCTCTGGTCGATTAATGAAATGGGCGGTCGAGCTGAGTGAGTACGATATCACTTACCAGCCTCGTACCGCCATAAAATCTCAAGTTTTAGCTGATTTTGTAGCGGACTTCAGCGCTAATATTTTACCGGAGGCAAAGAAGGAAGAGTTGATGATGAGAGATCCAGACCCCGGAATCTGGGTAATGTACACCGATGGAGCTTCCAACGTCAAAGGAACTGGCCTCGGAATTCTATTGATTGCTCCTTCGGGTGAAAAGCTCAGGTATGCGATCAAATTACACGCAAAAACTAACAACGAGGCCGAATATGAGGCCCTCGCTGCAGGCTTAAAGATCGCAAAGGATTTGAAAATCGAACGAATAGATATCAAAAGTGATTCCCAACTGGTGGTAAATCAAATCCAAGGCGATTTCTGTGTTCGAGATCCAAGGATGCAACAACTGCTCGAAAAGGTACAAAATTTTCTAACTTCTTTTCAGGAGTGGAAAATAGCCCAGATACCAAGGGAGGAGAACATCGAAGCAGACGCTTTAGCAAACCTTGCATCGGCAGCAGCCATCGATGAAAAACTCGATGAGACTGTGGTTCACTTGTTCGAATCTCCATTATGTCGAAGCATTAAAGAGGTAAACAATGTTAATCGAACTTGGGATTGGAGAAGCAAATATTTGTCCTACTTGCAGGCAGGTACTGTTCCCGATGATAAGAAGTCTGCCCGATCACTTAAAGCCAAAGCAGCAAGATATTGCCTCCTTGAAAATCAGCTCTACAGGAGAATGTTTGGCGGCCCTTTGGCGAAATGTGTTGGGCCAGATGGAACAAATTATGTGCTGAAAGAGGTTCACGAAGGCGAATGCGGCAATCATTCCGGCAGCAAGTCATTGGTTCGAAAGATCATAAGAGCTGGGTACTATTGGCCAACGATCGCAGATGATGCCAAGGAATTCGTCCGCAAATGTGACAAGTGCCAACGATTTGGAAATCTCATACATCAACAGGCAGAACCACTTCATTCGGTCACGTCACCGTGGCCATTCATGAAGTGGGGAATGGACTTGGTCGGGCCGCTTCCAACAGCGCCCGGTGGGGTAAAATTTATCTTAATTCTCACAGATTATTTTTCTAAATGGGTGGAAGCTATTGCCTTGGCTAAAATTCGTGAGCAGGAAATTATCAAATTCATTCATCAGAATATCATTTGTCGTTTTGGGATCCCGAAAGAGATCACATGCGACAATGGTAAGCAGTTCGTGGGGAGACGAATCACAGCCTTCTTCGAAAAGTGGGGGATCAAGCGAATTGCATCAACACCTTATCACCCCAGCGCAAATGGACAGGCTGAATCTTCCAACAAAACAATACTCGAGTACTTGAAGAAAAGAATGGATGATTCAAAGGGCAACTGGCCGAACGAACTCCCCGGAGCACTGTGGGCTCATCGGACAACGATAAAACACAGTACCGGGGAGACACCGTTCTCACTTGTCTATGGAACAGAAGCGCTGATACCGGTGGAAGTGGGAGAACCCAGCCTTCGGTTCGCCCACTCCACCGAAGAAGCTAACACAGAGGCCATGCTGGTAGATCTGAACCTGGTCGAAGCAAAAAGGGATATGGCATTTGTTCGGATACAAGCACAAAAGCAAAGGGCAGAAAACTACGTCAACAAAAAACTCAGGTATCGATCTTTTAATGTAGGTGATTATGTGCTAAAAATCAAAAGACCAAAGAAGGACGAACCCAACGAAGGGAAGCTAGGAGCAAATTGGGAGGGACCTTTCCGCGTCAAGGCAGTGATCGGAAAAGGTTCATACCAACTCGAAACAATGGACTCCAAACCGGTGGACTTCAATTGGAATGTCACACAACTGAAGAAATACTATTTTTGAGGTTCTGTGGTATCAATCTTCACCCTTTACTTCCACTTCGCAATTTTTATTATTCCTCCATCGGAAGATGCTTTTTTATTTGGTACTAACATTTTTAGATGATAGGCATAGTTGGAGTCGAATGATGACAAACATCACCCGCGAACACTCGAGCTCAAAACGCTCCAATCGGGGTCGATAAATCTGACGAACACTCTAACGTGGTCTTCATCTATAACGAGTTTCTTGGTTTTGGTCTCCCAATGATTCTGTTTCAGGTAACGAAGTCGAAGAACCAGTGTTCGCCTACTCATTCTTCGCACCCAAACACTGGGGGGGATGAAGGTAGCATGAGGGTCATCGGCAGATACTGGGGACTCGTTCAAAATTCGACAGAAGTTCCAACGTTCACTCGAACTGGGGACTCGTTCAAAGTTCGACAGAAGTTCCAACGTTCACTCGAACTGGGGACTCGTTCAATATTCGACAGAAGTTCCAACGTTCATTCAAACTAGTGACTCGTTCGAAATTCGGTAGAAGTCATAACGCCCACTCGATAATATTGTCCGAGTGCAAATGTTATCGACTTTTAACTCATGTAAATGACCCGATAGCGGTTGAACGTCTATGCCCTACGGCTGTATCTTGTAATCGGTCAAACCATACGATCTGAAATGTATCAAAGGCCCATTAGCGGCTTATTTCAATAATATACAACACTTTGGTATACCTTTACGTTTTGTTCAGTTTAATCGATCGTTTTTACATTTTGTTCACCAAAGGTTAAGTTTCATTCCGAACTCATGAAAATGTTCGAAGAGTGCATTACGTAAGAATGAGACGTCATTCCTTGCTACGCGCTAAAGACATTGGGCCCCAATCATTTCATTTGACGAATATCGTTATAACTTCAAAATTTTCGAACAGATACATCAAACTATCTTCGGAAAGCAATACAACGATAAAAGCAACGAACTTTCCATTGATAGAAATATGTACATGACTTCATTACAATATGTCAAAAACAAAAAGTTGAAAACGAGTTCACTCATCTCCATCTGATCCCTCATCGGAAGAATCTGGAGAGAGGCCAAGTGCCTCACGAGTCATCCTCACAACTTGTATTGCCTCTTCAAGCTCCTTAGCCACATCGACTTCACGCTCAGTCATCTCCCTCAACAAGTCCCGCCTCGACTCCGCTAAAATGAGCTCCCTCCTGTCTTCGAAGTCACTCTCCATCGAATGCCTTTGAGTAATCAACTCCTTCTGAAGAAGCGAGTTTCTCTCCGACCAAGCATTGTTCTGAGCCGTCAGATCGTCGTAAGAACCTCTTAGAGTACGAAGCTCTTCGTTCAAACGAATTATTTCCGACTCTTTGGTCTTCGACTCAGCTTCCAGTTTGGCACACTTGTCACCCATGCTACTCTCAAGCTGACCGAGCTGGTCGTTCAAAGCTCGAACTTGGGACTCCAGCTCTGATTCTCGAAGAGCATGGGCGGTGGCCTTTTTAGCCGATTCAGCTTCAAGCTCAGAATACTTTACTTTCAAGATCTTCAAGTTGTTATGCCACCCATCACCGGCAGAGGCAAGGAGAGCAACTCTCTCGTTCAGATGAGCTATTTCAGCTTCGAGCTGGCGAATCCGATCGGCTGACTCGATGGCCATGATTGTGTTCTGAAAATAAGAAACAAAACGATCCCATAAGGTAAAAAGTAGAAAAGGTTCAAACTAACAGAAACTGGAAGGAAACGTTACCCGAAAAGCACTAAAAGCGATTTGGGAGGACAAGCTCACATCGCTGTAACAATTCAATCGAGCCTTTTCCATCGGCCCCATCACATCAAAAAAGTAGTTGGCAAGATGCTTTGGGCATCTGAGCAGATCAACTTCTCCGGGGACGATTATAGCCAGTGATCGGGTGTTAGCCTCCCCCGCAGCCTTGGCTCTTTTGTAAGCTGCAAACGCAGCAGCTTCCTCGTATCGAGGAAGGCGAACGATAGGCTCTTCATGGTCCGATGCGTAGAAAGACGAGCCAGAGCTTTCCGTGTGCCTCGACCTCGTCGTTGTCGTAGGACGATCAAGGGGGAGCTTACCCTTCCTGGGATCCCTTTCCCTCGGTATATCGCTCGAAGGGGCACCATCGACGCCCCCGGCAGACAACATCCCAAGGGTTGGGGCAGTGATCATCTCTTTCCCCCCCGAACCAGAAGTAACGTCGATCAAGTCCTCCTCCGCTATCGGAGGAAGGATGGGCTGCCCATCACCACTGAAATCGCCAACATTAACCCGGTCGTACTCCTCGGCCGCCTTGAGCTGCTCAGCCACTTCAAGCATTCTCTCTTTCATTGGCCTTTTCGGCCGTTCCAACGGTTGCTCAGACCCAGATTCCTCATCTTCCCCGGAGGGAATCCGAACAAGAGTTCCCCCTTCGGCGGCTTTTGCCGCTTCGACCGCTGAAACGGCCCCCTTAACGATCTGCTCGATCGGCTTGGGATCAGCCGACGAGCCAGCTCCCTGCGGAGCGCTCTTAACAAGCAGCCTTGCCCTAAGGTCTTGATAAGAGGTTTTCTTTTTCTTTTTTGGAGGAGTTCCACTTACGTTCTCCTCCCTAACCTCCTCCTCCTCCTCGACGATCACATCTTCAACCGGCCCAGCACCAGCACCAGTGATACCTGTCGATGGCGATCCGTTAAAATATAACAAAAGGCACGGTATGATCAAAGGCAAAACTAAACTTACCATGATTTTTTGCCTTCACTTGCAAAAGAGCCGCGATCGGCTTCCACGCCCTTTGATCGTTGGTGGTCTCCTTCAAAACCTTCTTTAGCCAGTCAACGATGTCGGGAACCAGTTCGAACAAAACTTTGCTGGCTGCACATACAAGAGAGTAAGAACGTGGAAGAACATAAAGCCAATCGAAATTACAAACTTACGTGTTCGGTTCCACCCAACCGGAAGGCGTTCAGCCCCTGGGGCCACAAGCTGCTCCGTGGGGATGTAAACGAAGCGTTGATCCCACGCCCTAAGATCATCATCGTTGTCGGAAATTAAGGCTCGACTACCTCGCTTTTGCACGGTAATGATGCCCGCCTTATAAACTCGAGGGGAATACAAGTGAAGGATATGCCTGAGTGTCACCTCCACCCCCACTTTCTTGCCAATCCATCGATACATGGCGACCAAGCGCCATACCATCGGGGAAATCTGCGCCAAACACACCTTGTACATGCGACAGAATTCCTCGATCATCGGGTCGATCGGCAAAGTAAACCCGATCGTAAAGGGGTATGTCAAAACGGCAGAATGACCCCCGTAAAAGGTGGTCAGAGTCGATCTCCTTGGAGGGCACACTACGTCGATCTCACCCTCTTTCCAACCACAATCTTCCCTAATCCGTGGTATTGACTCCTCGGTAACGGCACAAAAAACTGAGTCTACGGGAATATTTTTCTTTTTGGCCAGTTGGACGTCGTTTTGAGTACTAACCTTGCAATCATCGTCGTAAGTAAACTTCTTCGGGAGAATATCGGTGTAGAGTTTTTCTGGCCCAAAATCTTTGGGCTTCCTCTCCCTTTTCTTCCCTTTTTTGTCTGTAACTGCCATGGCCTGCGGTGGCGCCATGGCGGGTGCCGTGGCGGCAACGGCGGCGGAGGGAGCATTTTCAACATCAGTCGTGTTGTGAGAAGACATTGATAAATTAAGATGAGTGAACAAAATAAAGTGGGTAACCAAGGTTGATCAACGCAAGGTACTAAATATGTTTTGAAGGGTTTTTTGAAGAAAGTTTGAGAGATTAAAAGTTGCAAGAGATGTAAAAATCGTGAAATCAAAATGGAGCTGGTATTTATAGAGGGAAAGTCATCATGATCTTGGGAATTGGCAAAAACCGCCGTCCGCACGATCTCTGACACGCGCAGTGATTTGAAGTTGAAGCGACAGTTTGGCGTTTCAAAATGAAGGGACACGAGCGAGCCACGTGTTTTCCCGCTTTAACTTTCAAGCCACTTGCGAAGTGTTACGATCACAGGACTTCACAAGTGGGGGGACTATCTGTATTGGTCGATTTTCGTTCTTCAAACGAAGATGGTGTGTTCGGTTTTTGTTATTGTTTCCGAGGACATTTGCCGATTGATTCGCTTCAAGAACTTGATCAGAAGACCACGAAGGCGCTGGCTTTAGCGGATAAGCTTTAATGAACTTATCCCACTTTTATCGGAACCGACTTAGCGTATTTGAAGGGACGTGGGCAGTTGTGGAGAAAGAGACGTGGGAAAGAAAGAATCCTTCTAGGGTTGGAAAAGGCTCATTGTCAGCCTATAAATACTGTCTTCATCTTCTATTTTGAGGCACGTTCATCTGAGCAAATATTACTTTATTCTTCAAAACCACTACTCTCTTGTCAAGAAAATATTCAACAGTGTCGTTTACCTTTGTCAATTTGTTACGTCAAAGATCATCATTGTATTTAAAGCTTCGATCGTGATTTGGTTCAAACGTGGAGGGAGACCTGTTCTTTCCATTGAAGCAACATCCATCGATCCATCAAATACAATAAGCCTTTACTGCTTTGATTATTTACTTGTTGCTTGCTTCGTTTAGATCTGCATTTATCTTGATCGTAACATCTTTTGCCTGTTAACCTGTGTTTAATTTGAACAATCTGTTATCGTCACTCATTTGGCAACTAATCGATTTGTTCATCGGATCCATTGTTCGATTACATTTGTTCGTTAGCCATTGTTTTACGTTTATTCATTTCACTTGGTTGTCATCGTATTGCTGTTATTTTCATCGATTCGAGTATCATAACCGTGTTCGGATAATTGCGCATCTTGATAAAACGAAGTCATCTCATCGTATATCACTATCCTTTCACTTAGTTCGGACTTGTTTGATAGCATTTATATCCTTGCTTGACATCGGATTTAATTGACATCGAATTTACTTGATACCGAATCTACTTGACATCGATTTTGGAATTACTTCTGCATCAAACTCTTGAGGTCGATTAACTCGTTCACGTAAACTATCTATCAAACGATCAAATTGAGATATAAAACGGTCGCCTTAGACTCAACTAAATATAAATTTAATTGTAAAACCTGATATATTTTTTGGGAAATACAGTTGCAAATATAAGAATGGGTACTGTGAGGTGAACTACTAAATTTAAATGAATGCAATTGGTGTCCTTCATGATAACTAAATTCCTTGCCTCCTCGGCAATCCAAAAATCAATTATCTTCCATCGTAACAGGAACTCAGTATATGAAGTAGGAAGGTTTAGATATCGAAGGGCTGCTGCATGCCAAAAGGTGCATGGAAAGTTTTGAGATACATATGAGTCAATGTCCTTCTCAGAATCATTTCCTAAAACCTTTTCAATAATTTAATTAATAAATTGAATTGTTTCTTAAGAATTCTGTGTCCAAAATTTGGGTGCCCATTTTGGAGAGTGAGAGTAGGACAATTACATTTATACTGTGTAAGATGGTTTTCTGATTTTAAGTGTTTTCTATTGGGAAAGTGTCAGCAGAACTTCCTAGGGAATCAGAGTAAGGGAGAAGATCGTTGAAATTTCTTTAACTATAGTTGTCTTTCAATAATGCCTGTTGAATAAGGTTGGCTTGAGTACTACAAGGATGTAAAAGTTCAACATACTTGGGTCATCTCAGGCTGCCAGGATTAATTTGCTTAGACCTTTCCTCATCCTGAATAGAACGAAAGGTGATGCCCATGAGCTGTACCTGGTTTAGAGCCTAGCCTCATGATGCTCATGAGTTGTACCTGGTTTGGAGCCTAGCCTTATGTTTGCGGTGCTGTCAAGAGAGTACCTAACCTGCTAAGAGGATAAGGTTGCGCTTTTGCGCTAGACTTCGATGCTAAGCCGACAGCTCTCTGGAAGAAATCCAAATGGTAGCAAAGGAGTGTTGTCTATAGTTGATATTAATGGGGCTGCTTATAAAGATATTGATGCTGGGATTGGTGGACAATAGTGGGGGAATTTTTGGTTGATTTCATGCCCCTTGGCTGGGCTTTAAATTTGGAATAACATCTTCAATAGGCTAGTATCAGTGGACCATAGTTTAATCCTTCATCGTTTCATTCAATTCTTCATTATGGTTAAGTCAGGTCTAGTATGTGTGTAGTAACTTTTAAATTACTAATTGCCTATTCTTTCTGTTGATTGACGATGGCAGGTTGGGGGCAGGAAAGTTGGAATTGTTGGGCTAGGAAGCATAGGCCTAAAAGTTGCAAAAAGGCTTGAAGCATTTGGCTGCATTATGTCATACCAGTCGAGGATGAAAAAACCTGTTTCCTACCCTTTCTATCCCGATGTTAATGAACTAGCGACCAAATGTGATGTCCTTGTAATTTGTTGTCCATTGACAGACCAAACTCGCCACTTGATCAACAAGAAGGTTCTACTGGCACTTGGAAAAGAAGGAATAATCATTAATATTGCCCGTGGAGCTATAATCAATGAGATGGAGTTGGTACAGTGTTTGGTGCATGGGGAGATTGCAGGTGCTGGCTTGGATGTTTTCGAGAATGAACCTAATGTTCCGGAAGAGCTCCTTTCATTGGATAATATTGTATTGGCACGGCATGTGGCTTGTTTTACTGAAGATTCTTTTAGTGATTTATATGAGCTCATATCAGGGAATCTGGAAGCTTTCTTCTTGAACAAACCTCTGCTTTCTCCAGTTTTGGATGACTAAAGAATATTATTTCAACTTTGAAATCAATACTATATCCTGTTCAGCCTTGATATTTATCAATGTCTCATTCTGGATACTCTCTGCAAAAGGTGGAGTGCAGGTCTGCCTTTTGTCCTGCTTGAGAATAAATTTCTTTAACCTATAATTCGTATATTACTGGAATCGAAGTGGTTTATATTTTCGGATGGGGAAGCGTGGTCCATTACAAGTGGAAAATTGTTGTGCTATAACCAGAAAAGAAAGCAATTTGATTTCATCCACTACAACTCCAATAGAAAGGAAGCTATTTGGTATATTCCATGTTTATGTGGACGTGTAAAAGAGTTTTTCCTGGGGCGGAAAATGCTAAACGTTAGAGTCAAAAAACTACTTGTTACGTTTGCCAATCTATTTCTTACAAAGAATGCAAGATTAAGTAAGTTCTGTCTCCATATTTTCCATAACTCTTTCAGGGATTTGCTTTGCACGAGGTAGCTGTTTCATACCTGTCCTTGAGCTAATGTTCTTTTTGCAGAAGTTGTTATATATGTTTAGTTAAAGAAAATTTGACAAGTCTACCTTTAGGGTCATCAGATGCATGATTATTCTGGTCAATGCTCGCAATTTTCATGACTGCTCTTTTATTTATGTTAAATATGAAGAACATAGCTGGTATTTGGTTTTTGGAGTTGATTGCCTCTATAGTCACTCAACTTTGGGTAATAAGTCATCATGGTCACTTAGCTTTGTTTTGTCTTTCTATGGTCACTCAACTTTGGGTAATAGATCACCATGGTCACTTATCTTTATTTTGTCTTTCTATTATCACTCAACTTTACCCCGTTAACTCTCATGGTCATCCAACACAAAACTCTACAAACTTATGTTAAGTATATGCTGACGTGGCAATTAATTTTTTATGCAAATTACAGAAAATAAAAAAAACTAAACCAACCCACTTTAGACCCCACCCAACTCCAATTCGAGTTAAACTTGGTCGTCTGACCTTGACGAGTTAGCTGCATTAATGTATTTTATAAGCAGAAATTTTTATTTAAGTGGCATAAATTTTTAATTAATTATAAAGATATTTTACGGTTTGTTTAAGTAGTACTGCTTTTATTTATATACATGTTTTTTATAGTTGATATTGATTTCAATTTAGCATATATGATAATAGCTTCAAGTTAATGTTAAATGAACTGACTAAAGCATATCGTTTTGCTTGTCAAAATAGTTATGCTCTCTTGGAAGAAAGAAGTCATAGACAACAGTTTGATAGGATATGTTGTAAAGAAGTTAATAATATAGTTAAAATTGTTATGTTTTCTGTTGAAAAATTTAAATAAGTGTACAACGGTTTGATATCTTCATTTTACTTTGGATAATATATGCTCTCTTTTTGTTTGATGCTTTATTGTATTCCTTTCACTTTGTAATGGTACGATAACTGTTACATATAATTTGTTGGATGAAATATGGAAAAGATAAAAGAAATAGAAAAAATAAAAGCAAGTTTTTTTGCAGTAAAGAAGTTCTGCTAAATTTAATTCTTGGGACGGGTGGGGTCTAAAGTGGGCTGGTTTAGTTTTTATTTTTATTTTGTGTAATTTGCATAAAATATTAATTGCCACGTCAGCATATACTTAACGGAAGTTTGTAGAGTTTTGTGTTGGATGACCATGACAGCTAACTGGATAAAGTTGAGTGACCATAGAAAGACAAAACAAAGATAAGTGACCATGATGGTCTATTACCCAAAGTTGAGTGACCATAGAAAGACAAAACAAAGATAAGTGACCATAGTGACCTATTACCCAAAGTTGAGTGACCATAGAGGCAATCAACTCTCTGTTTTTAGCCTTTACTGTACATGACCACATTTTGAAGGTAGGTATGCCTTATGCAATGCTTGCGTAACTTTTATAAAAAAGTTCATAGACACTTTATCGACTAGGACAAAAAAGTGACCAGTTGTAGGGGGCATTGCTATTAAAATGTTGGTTGACGTATGGTATGGTTTTGGTGTTGCTAAAATAATCATCACCTTACCATATGGGCTAAATATCATTTGTTAATGAAGGATTATACACAATCCAAGAACACAAAGTTCGCCCAAGGTCTACCGTATTTGTTTCACTAGTCCGGGATGCAATCACATGTCAATAAAACAAGAACTACATCAAAAGTTCACAGTCTATGACGTACCTGTTACAGAAGACTGTTCCAATTAGTAGAAGACACCTACGTTCTTCTTGGGAATCTTCCATTAAAGTTCTTCACTTGAGAAGAAGAGAGTTCTTTCTTTCTTGATGGAGAGGGAAGGAAGTAAGCGCTGGTTTTATTTTACAGGGAGTAGTAACGTTCCTTTCTGCCTAGCATAAACTTTCTTTTATACTCTTAAATGGATACAACTGTTCAGGAAATAATCCTAACAGTTGTGTCTCTTCCTTTCCCTTTTTACTTTAATAATCTAATTATATATATGACACATTATATATATTCGTTATTAGACACGGCTCGGGTTGACCCACATGGGTGCCCCGAATCCAATTTCCAACATCTCCCACTCACACATAGCGGGTCAACTCTCATTCCCAATCTGTAACATCCATACATAACGACTAGACCGTGTGACCAGTGCATACTTCGAGAGCTTAGTTGCTATACATCTGTTAGGAATATATAACATCTCGATTAACGGAACCTTGGAGTAGATTGTAGTATGCAGTACCCTAGATCATTTATCACATTCACATCTCTCAATCTCTTTGTATTATTTTGAGTTCATCATTATGTTCTTGTCGCAAAGACAAACATAATGGGTTAAACAATGAACACAATTAATGTGATAATACTCATTGATGATCTTCCTCATCTCAAGAATCTCTTAATCTCAATCTGACTTGCTTTTCTAGAAATGTCCCGCCGAACCGAATCATCCATGATCTCTTGGCAACACCCTAAGATAGCAAACACCAAATTGAATATCGAGAAACTAGTCTAAGTCATGAGGGTACGAAGAAAGAAAATTACTTATAATTTTCAGGGCTTCACATGATAAACAAGAAGAGATTTAAACGTGTATCGCCCATAGGTCACTTTATGCATACATGGTATGAATCGCGTACCACAGTATTGAATCCTTTTCCGTGGAGCATATGTCTTTCACAAATAAAAAATACTGTGCAGATGATAGTTCAAACAACTCATGTCTAACTTTGAGTTCACAAATCTACTCATACATTTTATCCTTCAGAACTCACATCTGGCATTAAGATAGACTCACATTTAATCAAATATGATTAACAAAAAAAAAAAAAAAAACCAAGCGACATTCTTATTATAAACTTCAAGCTCTCTATTATTATCACGTCTGATAACAATAAGTTTATAATTGTCTCATCCCTATTAGTCACCTAGACAATAGAGGCGGTTGCCTGTGTGAATAGGCCAATCTTTTCGTCTGTCCGACATACTTTAAATTTATGTACTAAACATAAAATCATTCTATGTATATTAACCAACAATAAGCAATTTAGACTTCAACTACATTAAGTCCAATAATGCAGTTTATGTGAATATGTTTGGGAAAAATTAAAGTACAAATACATCTACATCTACGCAAACTCAATGCCTTCATATATCACTCATAAGCACCAAATGCTATGAATTTTATTATCGGATCTAATATCATACAATGCATAGAGATGTATTTCATGTTCACTTTTCTATGTACAACTATGTCTCTAACGAAATTATCTTTTATATCAATATGTTATCTTTCAATGATACTTGGGACCTTTTTGTGTAAGCTATTGAGACTTGACTATCACACTTGATTGTCACTAATTCAATAACTCTATCTAACACACCCAATTTTATCATAAAGATGTAAAGCCTAACAACTTTTTGCACAGTTGATAAAACCGCTACAAATTCAGCTTTCATTGTGTCAAGGCTGATGATTATTTCTTGTTATTCAACAATATGCACAACGCCATTGTTTAGCAAGGAGGACATACTCATATTTAGATTTTCTCTCATCTAAATTTCCTTCTCAATCATCATACGCATAGCCTATGAATTGTAGATCCTTTCCTTAACAATACAAGGATAATCGACTGTGCGTTTGAGATACCTCAGTTTCCTTTAACTGCTTTCCAGTATTCCTTTTCTAAGTCAGATTTATATCCGTTAACTAAAATAATAGATATCAGGCATCATGAGCCAATTCACATTCTTATAGGTTCACAAGGACACATCCTCCAACTTAACCTTTCGGCTCTAGAAATAGGAGTATATATGGATTTGCACTATTGCATATTAAATCGTTCAAGAAAATTTCTTATTATAAGATTTTTCTGAAAGAGATAACAATCTCTTTGAACGATCTCTTGAAGTCTGAACTTCAAGAATTCACCATATTTTTCGATACTACATTAAGTCTTTCATGTATTTTGAGAACCCATTTGTTCCCAATGACAGTATGACCCATAAGTAGATCAACCAATTCCAACTCTTGATTTGGTTTTACTAACTCCATTTTATATTCCATTGTTCTAGGTACTTATAATTAGCAAGGTATATAAGAGCATCATTTATCTTTCATTGCTCTTACTCATCTTCTGGAGTAACTATATATGCTTCCTCTTCGATCTCAAATCGATAATGGAGAATATGTAGACGACTCATTCGTTGAAGTTGAGATTGACAAAATTGATTTATCAATTGATAGTTACTTCTACTGGGACCAACGATATTAAATGGATTATTTTTCTCATCTTGGTTCTAATTTGAACAAATCCATTGTCACCAAAGTGAATCTCACTCAAATCCATTTGACTGTCATTAGCGGAAGCAATTTGGTCTACAGTTTCATACTGAGATTAGTCCTGACCAATCTCCCCCTACTTGGATATAACATTAGCTAGGAATGTAACATCGTGATCCAATTTAAGTTACTATGCCGCTGTTGTCTTGTTCACTTATGAACATAGAAAGATACACATTCTTCCCCTTGGAACTAGTTTTCTATGTGGGGAAAATTTATGTACAAATAGCAGCACAACCCCAATTGGAAAAAAATGGGTTTTTATCTATCCATAATTTATACGGAATATAAGTAACCGACTTAGAACAATTTCATAATTGAGATCACAGATGTCATGATGTACCAACTACAATGGAATGTAATGTCACTTTCATGAGACATCATAGACATCTCTAGAGTCTCAAGAGCCTCTTGCTCTTTTAGGACATACTGGATTTTATTGTCACCTTTAACTTTACACGTTTGTTAAAAGGTCGGAACAATAATCTTGTAGCAGTTAACATATTGATATAGACTAGTGATGAAGCACATAGATTAGGAAACAATTCAGGCCCAACTTTCATGCAAATTTCATTCTAGCAGTGATGAAGCACATAGATTAGGAAACAAATAACTCATGGCTCTGATACCAATGAATGATTATACACAATCCAAGAACACAAAGTTCGCCCAAGGTCTACCGTATTTGTTTCACTAGTCCGGGATGCAATCACATGTCAATAAAATAAGAACTACATCAAAAGTTCACAGTCTATGACGTACCTGTTACAGAAGACTGTTCCAATTAGTAGAAGACACCTACGTTCTTCTTGGGAATCTTCCATTAAAGTTCTTCACTTTAGAAGAAGAGAGTTCTTTCTTTCTTGATGGAGAGGGAAGGAAGTAAGCGCTGGTTTTATTTTACAGGGAGTAGTAACGTTCCTTTCTGCCTAGCATAAACTTTCTTTTATACTCTTAAATGGATACAACTGTTCAGGAAATAATCCTAACAGTTGTGTCTCTTCGTTTCCCTTTTTACTTTAATAATCTAATTATATATATGACGCATTATATATATTTGTTATTAGACATGACTCGGGTTGACCCACATGGGTGCCCCGAATCCAATTTCCAATAGTTAAGATCAAGTAGATTGTACTTATCCAGGACAGAACAAAGAAAAAAGAAACATGTAGACTGTAGTCCCTCATACCAACTTTTTTCCATTTTGGTCTGCTTCAAAAAGACTCTTTTTCTGTAACAGGAGATTATTCAATTTTAATATTTTGTTCTTAATACCGCGCTCTTACTAACACGGTGTTTCGTTTATATACCACAAGATAGTACTAAAGAAACATTGAATGTATGTATAACTGATGTGCTGCCTCATGCCCTTGCTTATTAGGATTTCTAAAAAGGAAATATAAACATTAATCATGGAAAAATCCATAATTTAAAAGTAGTAGCCAGTAGGGGTGGCTATATATATATAGACACTCCTACTGGCTATATATATACTAGAAATTTGGAGATGGAATTCCCTCTCTAAAAGGAGTTTTGAGACGGAATTCCGTCTCTGCGCATCCTTCGCCAAAAGGCGCGTCGTTGGCCAACCTGGAGATGGAATTCCGTCTCCAATTCAAAAGTAACTGCCACTCCTGATTGTGTCAGTGAGTGCTTGGAGAGGGAATTCCGTCTCCAACATGAAGTGTATATATTATTTTTATTGTTTAGAGACGGAATTCCCTCTCCAGGCATATAATTAAAAATTATTTTTATTGCTTAGAGACGGAATTCCCTCTCCAGTAAAATAATTAAAAATTATTTTTATTGTTTAGAGACGGAATTCCCTCTCCAGGAAAATAATTAAAATCTATTTTTATTGTTTAGAGACGGAATTTCCTCTATAACTATATTAACCCTGCTAACTAAAAATATTAGAAACTCGCTACAAAGCAACCAAAAACCAGAAACTAGGGGGTGAACATAGGTCGGGTTGGTCCGGTTATTTAATTTATCAAACCAAACCAATTATGTCGGATTTTTAAATCAATAAACCAAATCAAACCAAATAAAGTCGGTTTTTCTATCTCGGGTTTTGTCGGATTTTTTCGGGTTATACGGTTTTTTCGGTTTTTTATTGGTAAGCAACAATTTCATGGTGCTTTTTCAAGAAAAGAATACAATAAAAAAATTAGTGGTAAAAAAATATTGGCGTAACAAAATTAAGATAGTATATGTGACATATTCTAATTGTACACATAGATTTTATTAAAAATAAATTATCTAAATAATAATATATATTGATTATACTATAGGTATACAATACATAATTATACTCGGTGTCCTTTGTGGTATTTGAAATATTTTTTTTAGGATGACTTGTAGATTGTTGACTAGGATATCTATTTTTAGAGAGATAGAAGAAGATGATTTTAAAAGATAGGGATATCTAATACACATTGATTTAGGAGATTAATCGAGATTATGAAAGTAGCAAAATAAACTACAGAAATATAGTATTAAATTCTCAAAAATTGTATTAATGAGAATATTTTAAAGTGTCGGGTACATAATAAATAGAATTACTTTGAAGATGATGTTTTATATTAATTTCAATATTTTTTTTATGTATAAAAAGTTTAAAATAATATATATGTAATGTCAGTTTGGTTTGGTGTAGGTTCGGGTTTTTCTTTGTTAACATCAAACCAAACCTAATATGTCGGTTTATTTTCTTCCAACACCAAACCAAACCATTAGTCGGGTTTTTTTTTTCGGTTTGGTTTGGTTTGGTTTATCGGTTTGGTGCGGTTTGCCGGTTTGGTTTGTACACCCCTACCAGAAACCACCACTAAAACAGTTATATACAACCTGTTTAACATAAAACAAAGCCACCACGGCCAATTAAACAATTCTACATACATGTTTCATCATTAAGAATTCAACACAAATAAAAACTAAAGTATTTAATTAGTAACATGTTCGACAAACTAAACAAACCATGAGACTAATCCGCCCTTTGGGAGGAGCCACTGCCTTGCTCCTTATCCCTCCAAATCTTTGCCACAATTTCTTGTAATTTCTTTACATTCTCACGGTCTTCCAACCATTGCCTTTCACTATCTAGTAGCCTTTGCTCCATTTTCCCCAATTTAGAGCACAACTCATCATCCACAGCTTGTGGTGCAGGTGAAGAAGAAGAAGAGCAATTAGCATTGACAATACCTACACGAGAAGGCTTCTTGTACCTCGAAGGACCAAGGCCATAGGCTCGATTTTTGCTAGTATAGCCACCACCCGCCTGAACGAACATTGCATTTTCTTCTTCCTGGGTGGGTTTAGGAGAGCCTTCAACGACCTGTGACCCTTGGCTCTCAAGTCATTCTTGGTGTAGAGCTTTGTAGTTTTCCTAAAACACAAGACACGATTAGAATAATTAATTAAAGAATAATTTAAAATAAAATAAAATTATTTATGATATCTCACCTCTAGTTGTCGTGCACGTCGCTCGAACCATCCCACCTCATTTCCTTGTTCGTCATATAAATAATGGAACAAACAGAAAAATTCAAAATCACTAACTTTTCCATGTACCGCTTCCTACACAATGCAAATGTGTTAATGCTAAATCAAAATGGTGTTAAGTTTTTAATTTAAATAAAAATTAGATTGACTTACATATCGTGCCCGATGGGTGGCCAAACTAACTGAACCACAAGTGTGCTTCGATCCTCCCTTTGCGGATGCCTTGTTTTTCTTACCCTGCTCGCTCTGGGCTAAAAATTCAGGTGTTTCCCAATAAATTTTGAGTTTATCCCAATTCTGTTGATAAATCCATTTGGGAACTTTACCCTTTTGCCTGTATTTTGATAAGGAATCACTTAGCCTTTTAGCCGTCTTTTTTTCAAAAACTGCTCGGATTTCATCATCATATATAGCATCCTACGAACACTTGTGCTGAAACAATAACAATATAATATGTGAAAACTAATAAAACACATTGAATAATCAAATGACAAAAGCTTCATAAGTATAGTTAATACTGTAAAAGCTTCAAACATGCGGTTTCTAACAGGTACTGGCACCTTTCCCCACGACGGCCAACCATCAGTAAAGTGTGGTGTCATAGAATCAACAACAAGTTTCACTACCTTGTCCAATGGAATAAACCTGCATTAAATTTAACATACAAAATTATGTTGATAAATGTATATTGCATTCAATTCAAAAGTTTATAATTTAAGGGTTAATGAATAAATCTTACCCTTCTTTGCTGCCAGGCATGATAAGCAATCTACCAGACTCATCAGAGATCTAATACCACCAGGTAACTGAACTGTAGCACTAGTACGCTTTTTCTTACCCTTTCGCGCTGTAATGGTGACAGATGGAGAGGACTCTGGCTGAGTCTCTGGTACGGGTGTACTCAAACTGGGGCATGCCGATGATGATGCAGATGGAACAGTACTCGAAATGGAAGGTGTAGCAGATGGAAAACTATGTGGATGCATACTAGGTGTAGGTATCATCATCAGCTGTGAAGGGCCTGGTGCACCGAATGACTGAAATGTAGGGGCCCGTACATGCATAGACTGAGAGGATGTGCCTACTATAGGCATGGAATGGAAAGAGGGACCAGCAGGCTGGCCAAACTGATAGTGTGGCTCTGTATGTGGCATGGTCTGTCTAGATATACTAGGGGCCTGTGGCTGATGGAATAGTGGGGGTACTAGAGAGACCAGCGAAAAATGTACTCGGATAATTACCTAACTGTGAGAGCAAGGCAGATGTAGGGGTCAATGCCGGAAGTGGAGAAGTAGTATGACCTGTGGAAGTATGGCCACCACGGGTCCTAGGTCCTTTCCTACCTTGAGATGCCATATCTGCAAAGTAATATTAAATTCAATAGAATTAGATATTTAATAAAGTGTATCATCGTTAATAAAAAAAATATTACGCAAAATATTAGTCACAAATACCACAAACAACCAATATAATGCACAAATATTCAACTACTAACATCAATCATCATCGCTTCCTTCTAGTTCATCAAGAAATTCATCCTCAGTTGATTCATTTTCATCTATGTACTCCCCTTCTTCATTTCCCAAAGACATTTTCATGGTTTGTTTGAGCACCGACATATCAAATTCTTCAAACTAATCTACACCCTGATGCAACTCGTCAGGTAATTCTTCATGTCATTTTGGTATGCTTCATCTAATGCATAATCCACCTCAATTCTTCCAACCGGTTTGGCTTTTAAAACAACCCACCAATTTGCTTTTACCTTGTTCTTCAGTTTATTTTTGCACTTTGGATAAGGAACGTAGTACACTTGTTTCACATTTTGAGCAATGATAAATGGATCATAATGTGCATACGTTCTGTTGTGATTGATATCAACTATTTTATATACTGGATGCACCTTTGTACCCCGAAGTGGTGTTGGATCAAACCACTTACACCGAAAGAGCACCTACTTTTTCCTTGGATGACAATTAAACTCTAGCTCTAATATTTCATGTATTACACCATAATAGTCTAACTCTCCATCACCAGTGCCTGCATTCACCCACACTCTGCAGTTATATGTTTTTTTCCCCATGGACCATTCTTCAGTATGAAACTTAAAGCCATTGATGAAGTACTTAGACATTTGTCTGTACTTATAAACAGGGCCCAATGATAACTCACAAAACCGTGGATGATTGACGCCGTTTTCAGGATTGTGCACCTAACATGCATACAATTAAATTTATAAGTTAAAACATACTTGCGTATAGTATTCACCAACGGGATATGTGTCACTAAATAAATACTTACGTATTCTCTAAACCACTCTGAAAATTTGTCCGTCTTACTGCCCAAAGTTACTGACAAATAAACTGTTATGCACAAAACAATAATCCGGATGTAAAAATTAATATATGTATAACCTTTTTTGTTATTTGTAGAAAGTGACAAATACCTATAAAAAGGTTGCACTTCTGGCAATTCAGCAGTACATGTGTCGTAGCAACTTGTCTATCGATGTCGCTGAATGGTTTTGTGCAACCTTTTTCTGATCCTCGACCGGGATGATTGAATATGGAAAAATAAGGATATAGTGCATTGCCGCTCCCACCATCATCATGTCGGTTAGGCCTGCGACTTAGAGAAGGTACCTCGGCCCCAAAATAACAAGAACAGAAATGCGACGTTTCCCTAACAAGATAAGCCTCACATATCGACCCCTCAATTCTATTCCTATTTTTTGCAGTCCGCTTACATTTGCCAATAGTCCTGTATAACATAGATAGCCATATAATTTAATAATGAATTAAAAAATATTAAATATAGGAGGAAATCTTTGATATGTATTACCTTTTAGCAGGATACATCCACCTTCCCTGAACCGGGCCTCCAAGTCTTGGTTCTTGAATAAGGTGCATAGGCAGATGTTCCATAATATTGAAGAAACCAGGGGGAAATATCTTGGTCAATTTAGTAGAGGTCATAGGAATATTACTTTTCATCGATTGTAGATTTTCTTCCCTCAATGTACTAGAACACAAGTCCTTGAAAAACACACTCATTTCAGTGAGTGGTTTCCAAATTGTATCAGGCAAGCCATTGAACGCAGTTGGCAACAAATTTTCCATGAAAATATGACAGTCATGGCTTTTCATTGCCGTAAGCTTACCTTCTGTCATGTCGACACATTTGGATATATTCGATACGCAACCATCAGGAAACTTAATATTCTGTATCCACTCACAAATCATTCTTCTCTCCTCCAAGTCAAAAGTGTAGTTCGCTGATGGCTTGCGCGCCTTAACCCCATCTGATTGTAGGTGCAATTCAGGTCGCCGACAGTATGCCTGAACCTCTAACCTTGCCTTCAAGTTGTCCTTTGTTTTGTTAATGACATCCATCACAGTGTTAAAGACAGCATCGAAAAAGTTTTTTTCAATATGCATTGGATCCAGATTACGCCTAAGAAGATTGTCCTTCCAATAAGGAAGTTCCCAAAACATGCTCTGCTTTGTCCAATTATGTGTAACACCAAAACCTGCTAATCTAGGCAATGGTTGCTGCTCCGTTGCTTTGGGATACCCCCTGAACCAGGGACCAAACTTCATGGCCCGTCAACCTCTGTGGAGGATCGTCAAAATCCTCCTTGTTCTTCATGAATGCACTAGTGTTTCTCCTAAGTGGATGGTCACCTGGCAGAAACTGGCGCTGACAGTAGAACCATGTGTGCTTACGCCCATGTTTCAAATAAAATACTTTTGTATCTTCCATACAAATAAGACAAGATAGCTTACCAGCAGTGGACCAACCAGACAACATGCCATATGCAGGGAAATCATTAATTGTCCACATCAAGCAAGCATGCAATCTAAAGTTTTGTTTCAAGGAACAATCGTATGTTACAACACCATCAGGCCACAATATTTGTAACTCATCAATCAAAGGCTGCAAGAATATATCAATAGAGCTTTTTGGGTTACTAGGACCAGGGATAATACAAGTCAGGAAAATATATGGACTTGTTATACACATTTCTGGGGGTAGATTACACGGTGTGACGAATACAGGCCAGCAAGAATATGGTGCAGCAGAGATAGCAAACGGAGTGAACCCATCAGAACTTAAACCCAGCCTGATGTTTCTAGGTTCACTTGCAAATTCAGGATACACTCTGTCAAAATGCTTCCATGCTTCTCCATCAGACGGATGACATAGAATACCACATTGTCGTGTACGTTCATGATGCCATCTCATATGAGGAGCAGAACTCATTGATGCATACAACCTCTTTAACATTGGTATAAGAGGTAAGTAATGCATCGCTTTAACTGGGACCTGTTTCTGTTTAGCATTTTTGACTGGCTTGTAGCGAGCCTCACCGCAAAACGTACAAAATTCCTTATTTTTGTTTTCTTTGTAGTATAACATACAACCTTTTTTACAACAGTGAATTCTTTCTGAAAATAGCCCTAAAAACGAAACCAACTTTTTTGCATCGTAGTACGAGGAAGGCAATCCCAATTTACTTATATTTAGTTCATTCAAAAGTCCAATGATCTCATCCATGCCTCCTTGAGATATGTTATAATCTGATTTAATACTAAGCAACCTAACTGCCACCGACAACTTTGAATGACTTGCCCCCTCGTAAAATGGGCGACTTGCTTCTTCCAACTGTTCATAGAAGAGCTTTGCCTCATTATTGGGAATCTCCTCAACATTCGGTTGAGAGGGTTCCCCTTGGTACATTCCAAATACATCATTCAACATCTCATTCATAGGATAGTTATACCCGACATAGTCATTTTGGAAGTTCTCTCTATGGACACTAGGGTTATACTCTCCATGTGCAGTCCACACAAAATAATTTCGCATAAATCCTTTTCTATAAAGGTGCAACACGACATTTTCAACTGGTTGCATGTGGCTACACTTGCATTTCACACAAGGACATTTGATTGAACCCCACCCCCCCCTCCCGCATATAGATTCAGGAAGTAATTTAGCTTTAGCAATAAACTCGTCAATCCCATCTACATAATTTTTCCTCAAACCTATATTTTCATAGAACATATTGTACATCCAACTACGATTTTCATCATGTTCCATCTACAAAAGTTACAAACAAATAAATATAAATCAATGCAACAGAATATAGCAATTTTTCTAGCAAACTATAGGTGTATAATATTTTTGTTAAATTATGTTGCATATTAACTTTTTAATTAACTAACTAAATCAAACTCCCTACATTTATTTTATTTGCTATAGAGCTGGCAATCACACCAAAAATTCACTAAGTTTTCAAGAACATCCTCCAAACCAAATCCTAATTTCCCACCCGCAACATCATATACTACTTCCTACATTACCAAAAATCCCAATACTATCATCATCATCATCATTTCCACCAAAAGCCAAACAAACTTGAGAAGAACCATTTATTCAAGATTCAATTCAAACCCCTATTTATATCAAGATTCAATATTGCCATATGCAACTTTTCTATTAAGTAGCAAATACACCATTTTTTAAGCTAGAAACGGATATGCATACAAATATTTCAATACAATTTATTTCAAAAAAAATGGGGTGGGGAAAATGGGGAGGGGAAAATAATGGGGGATACGAAAGGAAAAAATAATGGGGAAGACGAAGGGGGAACTTACTTGAATATGGTGGCCAGAGAAAATGGGGGTGCCGAGCTGTGGAGATTTTTGGCCGTGGAGGATTTTGGGAGTTTTGAAAATTTGGAGTGTCTGAAAATATTGGGAGCCCGCTGTATAGATTGGGAATTGTTTAGGGTTGGAGACGGAATATCGTCTCCAATCAAAAAGAAAAAGCTGTCAGGAGATTGGAGACGGAATTCCGTCTCTAACAACTGACACCTTTTTTACTTTTTGGTTGGAGATGGAATTCCGTCTCCAACTTTTCTAATTTAATTAATTTTACACGCAATACACTGATTGGAGACGGAATTCACTCACTAACTGATTGGAGAGGGAATTCCGTCTCCAACCATTCTGTAGCTTTTTACTCTTTTTCTAGTAGTGTGTGTGTATATATATATAGAGAGAGAGTAACGACGTTAGACTGAAATGAATGACTCAATTCCTCTAGAAGAAAGGTGTGAGAAAGAACAACCAATTCAATGAAAAAATATCTTATTTACTAGAATCGGTTGCTACTAGCTAGTCCGGGTTACCTCAGAAATAGAGCCATTAGGGGAGAAAAAACAACCTGGCTAGTTAGTGCACGAAATATCCTGCTAACATAGGAGCACTCCTACTAAGAAATGGAAGAACAAATTTCTTTTTTTGGGATCAAAGGGCTATTCTATTACAAAAAAGTTATGGACTTTGATATGATATGATCCTTCTAATGAGAGTTCCTTAGGGATATATGAATTAGTGGACATATACAAGAACGACTCATTTTCTTACACAAGCATTTATGTACTCAGATCGGTAGGTATCGAGGTCTTTACTAACCTCTTCAGTTAGACAATCAGTTATATACGGACATTTAACAAGATAACCCCGAAAGGAGGCAACTCCGTTCACTCCGACAAGAAAGGTGTCAAGTCTGAAAGCCAAGCCCTCGTACCAGAGTGCTCTCATAAGTCAAATAAAGTTTTTGTTCCTTCATTTGTCCATATATTAAACATCCCGTCTTTGAAGCTTCTTGCAAAAAGTCGTTCGACGACACAATGCCTCACCTGCCCTCTGCTAGAGGATGACATGGTCGAACGGGTGTATGACATGGTCGAAGATAGTGGGGCACGTGTATGGATGCTACCTTTGGCAATTTTTAGTCGTCACTATTCATCAAACTATAAGATGCTTAAAATATTTTTTAATCAAACTAGCTCAAAAAAGAAGGATTGTCAAAGCCTTACAAAGGATAAATTATCCAACACTCCTGTACGTTCAGATCCAGACCTATTATGGGTGGAGCATGGGCAATATCGTATGGTGTTGGGGCTCGTCCGCACGTCCGAATCCAACTCGGGTTAATTGGACAATATATGCGTGGAGGGACTATCGACCCGGAGCCATTCCGGGTTTGCTATCATAATCAATTGGGCACACTTGAATTTGGGTCTAACTCCACCCCAAAGCTAACTCAAATAGAGAAGAATTGTTAAAGCTTTAGTAAGGAACTAATTACTCCATCCGATGTTGGATTTTCATTCAACAGACTTGTCTTCAAGCCTATTGAAAGTAGTATTAAACAATCAGATGCTTCATCTTTGTTCTATCCCATGTCCAGTTACCCAAAATTAACTTCATGAAATTGCCCACTATATTAAGGTTATGTGCTGTTTACTTTGTCTTTTTTGCTAGATTATTGCATATGTCCGACTGTTAATAATGTCAAAACATACATCATTTTCGTGCTATATGTCACCATGATCATCAAAAAACTCTCTTTAGCCTGGCTCCTCCGATCCTTTGTTGCTGCTGTGAATTTGTTCACTAAATCTTTAGGCCTTAATTTGTCCGAGTCGTTTACCCAAAAATGTTTTTTACTTTTTCTTGGTTAGCCAACAGAAACACAAACAAAAGTTGGGACAAATGTTTCACTTTTTGCATGTCAAGCTTTTCTTGTGAATTGCTCCAAGACTTTATCCTACTTTCTACCTAATGTTTCTCCTTGAACAAGAACTTCTGATGGAACTTCTTATTAATTGTGCATATCTTATACGTAATGTTTTTTTTTTCCTAATCCAGACCATTCATGAGCTTTATTGGTATATATTCACTTTCAAGAACTGCAGTTCGCATTTATGTTGTCAACAATCACATTTGCCTCATAGTATTTTAGAAAAGTAAAAAGTCGCAGCCCCATTGATTTAATCATTGATAAGTCGTACCAAAAAATTACGGAAGTATTTTGGAAAAGTAAAAAGTAAAGCTAACTTCTTCGATACCATAAGAAGTTGCATATGATTTGGAGTGGGTAGTTATCAAATAGTCTCCAAAAGCGAGCAATTCATCTCATACTGAAAGATCCATATCAAGTACATCTTGTTACGGTTGACACTATTTACAAGGATGGTCATTAATATTTGAGGTTAATTTCATCGGTGGTCACTGAACTATTGTTTTATTACCATAAAGCCACTTTTGTTTCATTTATTACCCTAAAGTCACTCAACTTTGCTCTGGTCTACAACAAAGTCACTCAAGCTGGATTTTATTTAAAACTTGCCGGAAAAATGATGTGGCATCATTAATTAAAAATAATTTTCTTAATTAATTTTTCATCTATTAATCTAATTCCTTAACCCATTATTCTTATTCTACCAAACCCAAATCCATTTCACTACTTCTTTTTTGCCACATTATGTCAGGGCTACTTCTTTTGTGCCACATTATGCCAGGGAGCCACATTAGAAATATATTTTAACTAACTGAAAATTAACAAGACAATCTAATTTAACAGGACATTTCAAAAGAGTAATTTTCGGTTAGTTTCCAACTGAGACCTACTGAATTGTTATTGTTATTGTATTATCATCAGACACGTCATTTTTTAAGGCTTTATATCTGTATGTCAATTATTTTTTAATGTAATAATCAAAAGTAAGGACAGACCTATAAATTAGAGTGTCATATCTTACATGAAGATATACAAATAATTATTTTATTAGTGAAAATTTTGAAATTTGATAAATATTATCTACCATATAATCGTTGGGGTATCAAGCCAAAATCAAAAAAAAAAAAAAAAAAAAAAAAAAAAGAGAAAAACCAAAAACAAAAATTCAACTTTATTTGGTATCAACTTGTTTGGATGGATGTTATCGTACTGTTACTGTACTGTTACTATAAAATAATATTTGTGTTAATTGTTACTTTAAAATTTTATTGTATCGTATCGTTGGTCCGTCGTTATATAACGATGAAGAGCCCATTTTATGTAACGATCGATTTTGTGTGATCGCGTCGTTACCGTGTCTTTTTTCTCTCTTCTTCCTCTTAATATATTATCATTTATCTTATCTTTTTTTAGTAACTCTATCTCGTATCTTATTATTTTCTTGGCAATATTGTAAATTCATTCTTCATTTACAATCTTATTATTTTCTTGGCAATATTGTAAATTCATTCTTCATTTACTAGTATGTTATAGCATGAAACGACTACAAACAATATAATCTATCAAAATGTTGAACTCAATAAAACATAAAGTACAATACAATAGGTATATTATGAAATCATATACATAACAACAGTCGAAACGAGCTGTTGTTTTGGTTTTAAAATTTTAAAAAATCGCATAACTAGTTTGATTTCATAAATGAAAAACCGAACCGATCTAAGCTTGTTCATTTTTATTCATTCCATGTTCCTCATTTCCCCTTTTTGCATAACCAATTTGCCTAACATTAGTCAATTTGATTAATTAATTAACTCAATATGAAACAAAAGCAAAGAGAAATGACATCGGTATGAAATGGTTATGCAAGACGATGACGTAGTGAAATGTGTTTGGGTCGGGTAGAATAAGAATAATGGGTTAAGGAATTAGATTAATAGATGAAAAATTAATTAAGAAAATTATGTTTAATTAATGATGCCACATCATTTTTCCGGCAAGTTTTAAACAAAATCCGGCTTGAGTGACTTTGTTGTAGACCGGAGCAAAATTGAATGATTTTTGGGTAATAAATGAAACAAAAGTTACTTTGTGGTAATGAAAAAATAGTTCAGTGACCACCGGTGAAATTAACCCTTAATATTTGTGGAATAATTTCTTATTTGCCCACATAACTACTCGAATAAATTTGAATTGTTCAAATTTTTATACTTATTCTCTGCTTTAACTTGACGGTCATCAAGCGTTTATATATTGAAAAACACTTCAGAACTCGTAACATGCATGTATATTATTATTTTCAATTTGACTCAACTTCGGCTTAAACTGGAACTCATGTTTGGGGTTCAACCATTTTGATATCGTGGATGTCAGAATTCGATCACTGTAAAAATCATAAAACAGTGAAATACTACTGTAATTTAACGTTATTAGAAAAAGTTCTAGTTTCACAAACAAACATATATTTTCTTAGTGTGACAGTAAGACGTAAATTTAAGAAACTCTCAGACAAGACGTGCTATTCTTGAATGAAAGAGCACCCTTAGGCATTTTGTAAAGTTCCTTGCTTGTACATACTTTTTGCATTAGTTTTTGTTAACATACTTTTGTATTTGTCAGTCATTCTACTTCCAAGCTATTGGCGGCAAATTCCTTACTACAATGGAGACAATATATACTGTATAAAGTGGGAGACATTTAGATTTTGTTCCTAAAATTTACAAAGTGATAAGAATAATTTGGTTATTTAAAAAACGGAAAAGGGTCAAAAATACCCCTAAACTATTCAAAATGGAGCAACTTTGCCCTCCGTTTCATTTTGGGTGCAAATTTACCCTCGCCGTTAGCAAAGTGGAGCACTTATACCCTTACTCACTAACAGAGTCCAGCTGTAATATAACTCACTTTTAAAAATTATTTTTCTGCTGAGGTGGAGCTCCACTTGGACAAGAAAAACCACTGACTACATTGACTAAAAATCTCAACCTGTCCATTCCTTTCTTCCCTGTAAACTCCATCAACCGAAAAAACCACTATTGTGCTTTTTTTTTTCTTCGTATATCTAGATAGCGACTCAAGAGCACAGCCTCACGTTTTAATTTTCATTTATGCTTCCTCTGTAAATCAATTATTTGGTGAACCTTTGACAAGGAACCATAACTTTGCAAGAATGAAAAGCTACTACAATATACCCCACTTTTACAACTTCAAAGAACTCGTTCAATCATTCAAAACCATTTCGATTTACTGGTTGTTTGTGAATGGCGAATTAATGGGGTGGGGGAAGGTAGGAAAATGAAAAAACAAGAATGGATAATCTCTAATTCATTATATATTATTTATTTACGACATTCAGTTAGATTATTCTTTTTACATATAAGAAATGTTGCCTCTGATCAAATTATACAGCTTAGTTTGATTAGGATGTGTTGTATTAGTTGAAATTATTTGGCAGATTACCTTTTCCATTTTATTTTTTGGAATTTATAAAAGAAATACATTGTGGAGAAATGTGAAGAATTAAAAGGTAGCAGCACCAAAACTGTCAAAGACTGAAAACTTTGCCTAAGATAAAAATACACTTTGTTAATTATTTTTCATTTGGCAGATTACCTTTGACTCCTCCATTTTAATCTTGTTAAAGGGCGAAGTTGGTAGAATTATTTTAATGGTGGCAGAGATGGAGGAAAGGATGTTTGAGACAGTCTTCTGTTGTTTAATACATGACTGAGATGTGGTGGTGGAGTCCTGTTAGTTGGTGGAATGGAGAAGCACAAGGGTGGTTTTGGTTGATGAACGTTACTGGGAAGAAGGGGATGCAAGGGTTAAATTTTTAGTGAATGGTTTTTTTTCCAAGTGGAGCTCCACCTCAGTAAAAAAAGAAGAAGTAAAAGTGTGTTATATTACAGCTGGAATCTGTTAGTGAGTAAGGGTATAAGTGCACCACTTTGCTAACGGCGAGGATAAATTTGCACCCAAAATGAGACGAAGGGCAAAGTTGCTCCATTTTGAATAGTTTAGGGGTATTTTTGACCCTTTAATCCTTTCAAAATTCTTGGTGTCGAATACAAGCAGACAATATTATAGCTGTTTCTGGAAAAGTTTTCCACTTCAAACCTTCCATAACATCTTTCAATTTTTTCACATATAAAGGTGACTTGGGTTAATGCCAATTACTGGAAAGCACTGCTTGGAGGCAGCACTTTATTAGGGTTGTACTTGTTGTGGCACCACTTATATGATAATGAATAGCAAGCAGTTTGTCCATTTTTAATAGCACTCATTTTTCCTCAACACATGCACATAACATGTCTCCTTGGCTATTTAGGATTTTGCTTTCCATTAATTATTTCTTGATGTTTTTCTTTTAGCCATTTGGTATATGAAATCTAATGGTTCGGCTAATTCGTATTCGTGCAACGCAGGCCTACTAAGGAGGTAAAGTGCTCGTTAATTACCAAGAATTTTTTTTAATTCATTCCCATAGGGTCTAACACGAGACCTCTAGTTAACAGTAAAAATACTAATAGAATTCACACGTTTGCCGAGGGAGACCGGTGAGGGATTTCCCTCTCCAAACGCGCGATGGAGAGGTAAGTCCCTAGCAACACGCGCCTCGAAATTCGGCTCGTCATTGAGCAATTTTGGCGAGGGAAAGGCTTAGCCAACTGTTGTGTAGGCTCATTTTTATATATTGTGTCAGTTTTACTCTGCTAAGGATGTCCCTCACCAAAACAAGGAGAGAGAAATATTTTTAGTATACTTTGGCTAGGGAATTCTCTTGCCAAGTACAAAAAATATATTTTTTTTATACACTGTTGGCTAGGAAATTTCCTCTCCAAGTATAAAAATTATATATTTTTAATTCACTTTGGCTAGGGAATTCCCTCTCCAAGTAGTTACACTTGGCTAGGGAGTTCCCTCGCCAAGCGTAGTATACCTGAAACACAAAAATCAGTAACACGATACAAAGCAGCACAACAACAACAACATCATAACAAAGCAATTACAGCAGCACCAAAACACCAAAATGATTCACAGCATAAATAGCACAGAATTACACAGCACCACCATTACAGTGTCATCACAACCTGTCTAACATACTAATAAAGCTATATCCGGACAATTAAACAAGTGTACACACTTATTTTATATCAACTAACACAAAAAAATAAAACACTAAAATAATTCATAAAAGTACTAAACACGTCCCACTTTCAAGTTTAATTCGACACAAAAATAACAAACTACCGAGAATCATTAATAGTGGTATGGAAGAAATATGTCCAACATATTTTGTACTGATTTATTTTTTTCTTCAACTTCTTCATCCAAGTCCAATTTCGGCAAATCAACATCTTCATCCAAGTCCAACTCCAGCAAATCAACATCTTCATCCAAGTCCGATTCGAGCAAATCAACATAGTGAGGAAGAAAAATACGTAGCATTGTGTCCGGAACTTTTTGTTTTGATTTCTTTCCTTTTTCAACTTCTTCATCCAAATCCAATTCCGGTAAATCAGCATCATCATCCAAGTCTGATTCCGGTACCATATCAATTGAATCTTCAATCGTATCTTGGACGATTTCAATTGAGTCTTCGATTGACTCTTGAGCAATGTCAATTGAGTCTTTGAGGTTGATATCCATGATAGATCTTGACGGAGGGGCTGTAAATTTTGGAAAAAAAATTAAACCCGTTTATGTTTAAATTTTACCGAGAAAAAGTGAAAAAAAGACAGAAAAAACTTACCAAATAAATTAATTTTATATTACTAACTAATTTGTTCTCTAAAATTATTATTTAGTAATTAATAACACTTCTTAAGAATCAAATGAAATAGAATCAAAGAATAAAAAATGAATTTTTAGAAATAATTTATTTCATTCAATCAATTATATGAGAATAATTAAGATATTTTCTAATTACAATAATTTCCTAATTATATTTCTCTCTCACATCAAAGTAAGGTTAAACAATTTCCAAGCATTATACAATAAAATTTTATGATTATATATTAAACCTGATTTATTTGAGGGATAGTAATAATAAAAATCATAAGGTATAAGAGAAAGTTTAATGGAGATGGTTACCTTAATGGGGAGAACCTTGCGATGGGTTGCCGGAGAAATAAAAATGGAGTCGCCGGAGTAAGTGGCGTCGACGGTGTAGCAGTGAAGGAGACGGATGAGGCAGTGAGGGAGAAAGTTTTTGTTTTGTTTGGTGTGGAGTGTGCGATTGTTTTGTGGCTTACACTGAAGGAGTATAAGTTTTTATTTTCTGAATGGCTAAGGAAGTTCCTCTCCAAATGCCTGACAGATCTACATCGTTTAATTGGCGAGGGAATTCCAAACCAATCAAAAAATAGAATATTTATTGTTTTTGCTTGGCGAGGGAACTCCCAAGCTGTTTTTTATTTTATTTTTTTTATTTTGGCAAGGGAATTCCCAAACCGTGTAGGAGAGAGAAATTTTAAATTTCTTGGACTGGCGAGAAACTTCCCAAGCCAATGTCGATTTATTTTTTATATGTTTTTTAACTTTTGGCGAGAGAAAGCACTTGTTTGGCGAGGGAAATTGACACGACCCGGAATCCGGTTAGGCCGTGCGGGCACCCGACATCCTCCCATAGACCCGTCGGGCGAACCCTTACCAATTAAATTAGGAAAATAAATATAATAATTCATAAATAAGGACAAGACTTAAAACAAAAACACAGACATACTGATACCTCTAAGCTGTACAAAAGAAATTACAGCTGACTACCCAACATACTAGGTTAGGGCCATTCAGACTAGACATCTAAGAGTACAAAAGAAGATAAATACCTCCTGAAGGGAGCAAAATGCAACTGAAATAATAACCAATAAATTGGTGGCCATCCGGAATAAAAGTTGGCTCACCCTGACAGTTGAAGTCGTCTTCGCTCCTTCACAACGTGGCGAACTCAATCCTGGAGTGAACCTGCCGAAACGAAATAGATAGACAAGAAACAAACAACAAACAAGGGTGAGTCAAAAGGACTCAATAAGTGGGGCAGACTAGCCACCTCAAAGGATAGGATAGCTAGCCAGGGAGAAAAGAAACAGATACCAAATTCCTCTTATTTAAATTATAAAAAGGCAGAGCCAGATAATAACTAGAAACACGTAGGGAATGACAAACTCATCAACAACCAGGAACGTAGGATAACCAAAACATATAGGTATCCCGAACACATCAACAATCAGAAATACATAATGTTGCAGCGTGCAACCCGATCCACATATTCATCCTGTTGCGGTGTGCAACCCGATCCATATATTTATACCGTTGCGGCGTGCAACCCGATCCATATATTTATACCGTTGCGCCGTGTAACCTGATCCATATATTTATACCATTGCGGCGTTCAACCCGATCCATATATTTATACCGTTTCAGCCGATAGGTACGTATATATGATCAGGTTGCCAGCTTATCTCTAGCATTAATAGATTATTAGTGGGTTTAGCAGTGATCGACACTCATTGTAGGTTTCTGTCGTGGCCCTAGGTTGGGTCGTGAGAAAAGTGGTATCAACACCTCAGAGATTTTGTAGTACCATTTAGTATTTGGAGGAAGACTCCTCCACTTAAAGCACACACTCATGCAGCTATTTGAATAGGAATAACCATCCTCGCACAATCTGCTGGACTAAAGAAGATTTTGCTAAAAGCTGAACGTAGGCAGACCTAAGCTACCAACTACCCTTTCGAGTTGCCAAACAGCTGCAACTCTCAAGTTCACAACTCCATACCTTTGCCAAAAACACCACCGCCTGATGGATGGTACTTCTATTACCCTTAGAGCCTTGAAAAATAATAATATGCTTACCCGGCTACAATAAAACGTACTCTGGCTCAACACAGAGAACATCACAAGCGGCTACCAATCGCCCAAGCTCACTAGTGTCAGACGAAGAAGAAATGGAAATGGATCGAGGATAGAAATAATTAGAGCTTCAGGAAGTTCATCTTCTTATTTGCTTGGCTACCAAAGCTAGAGTACTTCGGAGTCAGGCTAGCCAAAGAATCGCAATTGAAGAGATAGACATTAAATAAGCTTTATGGAAAAACATCCATACCAATTTAACCTCCCAATAAGAATGAAACTCTGACAATTTACCAGAATACCCTTTTATAACTAAGACAAGCTCATAGAATAACATGACTCTACTAGAATCTCGAACCAAGAGGAGACACATAGATCGAGCATTACTTACTAACCACTTTACACCGGAAGAAACAATGACACTTCCTGATGGTGACGAATAAGAATCACATCATCCTACCAACACTGATTTTCGAGGAGAGAGGTAAAATGACTTGACATAATAACACAAGGTGGCATAACAGGATGCCAAGTAGGCAATAGCAATACTCACCGTCAAATCTCTCATATTTAGATCAGATAAACTAGTAGGGTTTCATAAATGCCAGGAATAAATCGTATCAGAAACTCACCCCTCTACCGCAATCGATTCTTAATTACGACAATATCCAAGGAAACCGTCGAAACATTATAAGACAGACCATTTCCAGATCAATCGGGAAGATAAATCTTACTTACAGATAAGGGAAGAAGAAATACACAGGGCTACTACATCGGTGAAACGACCTCGATCAGTCGTTTTGGAAGTTAGGACTCCGATTGGCGTGCCGGTAATTTTAAAATATTCGTAATATCCATTAGGACCTGTCTATAGAATTTGAGCTAAATCAGAGCTCGTTTGGTAGGCATCGGAAGAAGGTTTCAGTTTTTATTGGCGATAAATATTAAAAAGAGATTTTCGAGCTCGGTTTTTGCCGAATGAGCTCCGATTCGAAATCCGAAAGCGCCATTAGGTTCGTATGATTATTTGTGATTTTTTTAAACTTTCGAAAGTGAATTTCGATGTTGTTCGGCTAGTTTCCGCTAAAATGCCGAAAGTTAAATAATTTGACTTTTTTTCTATTTAAATTCGCATCTTGAGTTTCAGGAGTCCAATTTGAGATCCGCCTTCGCGAGTATGTTACATATATTTTGTATAACTTGTATGCAAAAGTTGGAATTATTTCGAATATTATAGGGTACCGTTTTATTTTTCATCGCGAAAAGAAAAGAAAATAAAATAAAAGAAAATGAAAAAAAAAAAAAAAAGGAAAGGGCAAAAGAGAGAGACCATGGGCGGTGGCCCTTGGTCAAGATATGTATTTAGAACAGAAACAGAGAATATGAACAAAAAGGGAGACGTGAAATTTTAACAGGGAAAATAAGAGAGAAAATGTCAGAAAATGAGAAAAGGGGTCGGAGAAAAGTAGAATTTTCACTCTGAGATATTCAGGTAATGATCCTAATATATTATTTGAGTTTATTACGTGTGTTTTAATATATTTTAACGGTAAAACTTGAAATATTAGACATCGTATTAATAAGTTCAATTAATAGTTTAAAGGGTCAAATGGACCCCGATAATGAAATTAATTATATATTTGTACTCAGTGGGTTACGGGCAACATATAGATGTAATTTATTTGGGGTTTGGTTATGTGACCTTAAACCCCGTATATAGGCCTGGCCTGCGTATTGCGTATGCGAATAGGGTATCAGGTTCCTACCAGAATTTTCCTAAGAAGTGAGGAATGAAGCCTTTAGTCTAATGTGATATATTTTTCTGCTTATTGAACACAGTGGGATCATTTGGCAATGGAACCAAAGGACAAGCGGTTATTGAGTGGATGTACTAACTTTGTAACAAGGTAAGTGTTTATATCCATTTCTTTGGAGGCACCTGGCCTCGTGGATTTTCTACCACGTATTCCTTACGTGTGTAGCTGCCGATAGGCGTACTCATTACGCCTTAGCTTTGAATTTATATTATATATTATATGTTATGTCCTATTGTTGGTATTGCATTGAGGATCTGAGCATTGTACCCTGGCTGTGAGTTGATATATACTTCCCAGCTGTCGATGAGAGTCCCACGCTGGTGAAGGGTTATTATTGCATCATACCGTATTCGTATGTATTACATTTCTGGTTATGCATTGCATCATATCGAGGGTAGGAGGATTCCGCCCTCGGAGCAGGAGGATTCCGCTCCATTGCATCATATTGAGGGTAGGAGGATTCCGCCCTCGGAGCAGGAGGATTCTGCTCCATTGCATCATATTGAGGGTAGGAGGATTCCGCCCTCGGAGCAGGAGGATTCCGCTCCATTGCATCATATTGAGGGTAGGAGGATTCCGCCCTCGGAGCAGGAGGATTCCGCTCCATTCATTTGGCACATGTGACCCTTTGCATCAGATTTCATTTTATCTCATCTCATTTCATTTCATTTCATTTCATTTCATACCATTTTGTAGACTTGTGGTACATAACTACTGTTCTGCTTCTACGTGCATTGCTTATTTGCCTATATATTTCTGGCTCGTATTCTGGGTTGCGGGGATCGGGTTGCACGTCACAACAGGATGAATTTATGGATCGGGTTGCACGCCGCAACAGGATGAATATATGGATCGGGTTGCACGCCGCAACATTATGTATTTCTGATTGTTGATGTGTTCGGGATACCTATATGTTTTGGTTATCCTACGTTCCTGGTTGTTGATTAGTTTGTCATTCCCTACGTGTTTCTAGTTATTATCTGGCTCTGCTTTTTTATAATTTAAATAAGAGGAATTTGGTATCTGTTTCTTTTCTCCCTGGCTAGCTATCCTATCCTTTGAGGTGGCTAGTCTGCCCCACTTATTGAGTCCTTTTGACTCACCCTTGTTTGTTGTTTGTTTCTTTTCTATCTATTTCGTTTCAGCAGGTTCGCTCCAGGATTGAGTTCGCCACGTTGTGAAGGAGCGAAGACGACTTCAGCTGTCAGGGTGAGCCAACTTTTATTCCGAATGGCCGCCAATTTATTGGTTATTATTTCAGTTGCATTTTGCTCCCTTCAGGAGGTATTTATCTTCGTTTGTACTCTTAGATGTCTAGTCTGAATAGCCCTAACCTAGTATGTTGGGTAGTCAGCTGTAATTTCTTTTGTACAGCTTAGAGGTATCTGTATGTCTGTGTTTTGGTTTTAAGTCTTGTCCTTATTTACGAATTGTTATATTTATTTTCCTAATTTAATTTATAAGGGTTCGCCCGACGGGTCTAGAGAAGGATGTCGGGTGCCCGCACGGCCTAACCGGATTCCGGGTCGTGTCAATCGGATACCTCAGCATCCTGCCAGAGTGGCAGTTCATAGAACTGCATTTGCAGCTGAGCTGAAGCACTACCCTGATAATCACCTTCTAAAGAACCACTGCTACCACGCTCTCAACCTCTACTGGATGGTGGCATTTGTCCGGCTGATTGATATCTAAATGAAATCACCTGCGACTGTGCAGGTGCCAGATGACGAGAGAAAGGACGACTGCCTACTTTCCGGAGTAATGGAAAACTCCTTAAAGGATAACCAGACTCATGACAATGATAACACCTTTTCGCCAAAAATGTAAACTGGACAGATTATTGATAGCTACAAAAAGAAAACTGATCCTATCTTGATGAACTATTAGCGCACTTTGAGAATTACGCTCCACAAGCTGAGATAACCTGGCAGGTGACCTCCCAAAATAATCAGAACTCTTACCTCCAAATGAGGTACCATGGTTGCCCACTAGGGCTACGGGATCTCTTGCTCTCCTGCTCTAACTCTTCCCGCTCTAACTTATGGTATGCCTCATACCTCCGAGCAATATCAACAACAACATTAAATGAAATCCCGACCTCAATCTCTCGAGCCATTTGGGATTTCAAGGAAAAATAAAGGTCATCAATAAATCTTTGAATCTCTCGAAAGGCTCATGAACTAGTTCTAATGCATATCCAGTTATTCTATAGAATTCAATCTCATATTCTGAAACACCAATAGGCTAACCGACAGGCTACCCTGTCCAATCCACCCAAACTGGTAACACTTTTCATCTTGCTCGCTACTCGAAAGGAACTTTTATTTTTCCACGAATCTAGAAGAAAAACCGAACCAAGTCAGCTAATAAGAGAACGGCCCACCAATTCAAGGCTGGACCCCTGAAACTGGAAAGAAGAATAATCAACGCCATATCGCTCGATAAAATCAAGAGCCTGAAGGATACGTTGACATCATTTTATTTTTAAAAAGAATCACGAGGGTTATCTAATGCATTACTTAAGAATATCGGAAGGTTCAACCGTAAAATAATGCAACCTCTTTGGACACTCGGACCGAGCCATTATTCAGGCTAACTAACCAGCAAGAATAACTAGAGGCACAACACATGCTGTCTCCGGAACATAATTTACTGCAGCAATATTAAAAACTGGAATAGGAGCTCCCTGAGACAGAAAGTCTCCATTTACGGCAACCTGATAAGCCGCCTAGCGAATAATAGGTTCTTGTGGTATCTGCGTCACCAAGATTCTCGTAAAAGCATCGTAGAGAGCCAAGGGAACCATAAGGCCATGCTCCTTTGCCCATCGCGAGCTCGTACGGCTGGGACCTCCGTAACTAGATCGTCAGCACGATAAAACTCTCGGGGCTTCGTCAGCGCTAGCTCCAGGCTAGACTGCTTCGTCTTGAACTCATACCGTTTGCTGATTTGTCGCACGAGGGTTCCCAATTACCACGAACAAATTAACGAAAATACTTTTGCATCCTAAACCGACGCACGATCAGAAATGAAGGAAGTGAAACTTCCTAAATGCCATCATAGCCTCTCGTAGATAAGTACGGACGTCTACGTACCCATCAGCGAGACTCTACTAGACACTGTCTTAGTCTGGATAGACTCTAAACTGTGCTCTGATACCAACTTATACGACCCGGAATCCGGTTAGGCCGTGCGGGCACCCGACATCCTCCCCTAGACCCGTCGGGCGAACCCTTACCAATTAAATTAGGAAAATAAATATAATAATTCATAAATAAGGACAAGACTTAAAACAAAAACACAGACATAATGATACCTCTGAGCTGTACAAAATAAATTACAGCTGACTACCCAACATACTAGGTTTAGGGCTATCCAGACTAGACATCTAAGAGTACAAAAGAAGACAAATACCTCCTGAAGGGAGCAAAATGCAACTGAAATAATAACCAATAAATTGGTGGCCATCCGGAATAAAAGTTGGCTCACCCTGATAGCTGAAGTCATCTTCGCTCCTTCACAACGTGGCGGACTCAATCCTGGATCGAACCTGCCGAAATGAAATAGATAGACAAGAAACAAACAACAAACAAGGGTGAGTCAAAAGGACTCAATAAGTGGGGCAGACTAGCCACCTCAAAGGATAGGATAGCTAGCCAGGGAGAAAAGAAACAGATAAATCAAATTCCTCTTATTTAAATTATAAAAAGGCAGAGCCAGATAATAACTAGAAACACGTATGGAATGATAAACTCATCAACAACCAGGAACGTAGGATAACCAAAACATATAGGTATCCCAAACACATCAACAATCAGAAATACATCATGTTGCGGCGTGCAACCCGATCCATATATTCATCCTGTTGCGTCATGCAACCCGATCCATATATTTATACCGTTGCGACGTGCAACCCGATTCATAAATTTATACCATTGCGGCGTGCAACCCGGTCCATATATTTATACCGTTGCGGCGTGCAACCCGATCCCCGCAACCCAGAATACGAGCCAGGAATATATAAGCAAACTAAGATATGTCCAAGACATAGTATACATACCGCATACATAAAACACAACACAATACGCACAATAGTCAGTATGCGGTGCAATGAGATGGGATGAATGCGGTACGATGCAATGCAGTCACATATGCCTGATACCTATCTCCGGCTCGGGGCTCTCATCGATTACCGGGAAGTATATGCAATGATGACCCTTCACCGGCTCGGGACTCTCATCGATTACCGGGAAGTATATGCAATAATGACCCTTCACCGGTGCGGGACTCTCATCGCAAACCGGGAAGTATATGCAATAATGACCCTTCAGCGGTGCGGGACTCTCATCGCCAACCGGGAAGTATATGCAATGCTCAAAATCAGAGTGCAATGCTCATATACAAAATACAATACCAACAACAGGGCATAACATATAATATACAATGTAAATTCAAAGCTAAGGCGTAATGAGTACGCCTATCGGCAGCTACACACGTAAGGAACACGTGGTAGAATATCCACAAGGCCAAGGGCCTCCAAAGAAATGGATATAAACACTTACCTCATTCCAAAGTTAACACTGCTACCCAACAACCGCTTTATTCTTTTGGATTCATTGCCAAACGATCCCATTGTGTTCAATGAGCAAAAAAATATATCAAATAGGGATAAAAGCTTCATTCCTCACATCTTAGGGCAATCCGGTTAGGAGCCTGATACCCTATTCGCATACGCAATACGTAGGCCAAGCCTATGTACGGGGTTTATGGTCACATAACTAAACCCTAAATAAATTACATTTATAAGTTGCCCATAACTCACTGAGTATGAATATATATTCAATTCCATTATCGGGGTCCATTTGACCCTTTAACCTATTAATTGAACTTATTAAAACGATGTCTAATATTCTAAATTTTACTGTTAAAACATATTCAAATACATGTAATAAGCTCAAATAATATATTAGGATCATTACCTGAATGTTTCAGGGTGAAAATTCTACTTTTCTCCGGTCCCTTTTCTCAGTTTCTGGCATTTTTCCTGATAATTTTCTCTACTTCTCCTCCTTGCTCATGTTTCTGTTCATTTTAAGCGTTCAAATGATTCTGCACGTCCTTAGCTTGACCACCGCCTAACATTTTTATGTTTTTGTCATTTTCCCTTTTTTTTTTCTTTTCGCGATGAAAATTAAAACGGAACCCTAGATATTCGAAATAATTCCAACTTTTGCATACCAATTATACAAAATATATATAGCATACTCGCGAATTTAAATGGAAAAAGGTCAAATTATTTAACTTTCGGCATTTTAGCGGAAACTAGCCGAACAAAATCGAAATTCACTTTCGAAAGTTTACAAAAGTCATAAATAATCATACGAACCTAACGACGCTTTCAGATTTCGAATCGGAGTTTATTCGCCAAAACCGAGCTCGAAAATCTCTTTTTAATATTTATCGATAATAAAAACTGAAACCTTCTTCCGATGCCTACCAAACGAGGTCTGATTTAGCTCAAATTTTACAGACAGGTCCTAATGGACCTTACGAATATTTTAAAATTATCGGCACGCCAATCGGAGCCCTAAATTCTGAAACGACTGACCGAGGTCGTTTCAGAAATCCTTCTCCATTTTTTGGCTTGGGAATTCCCTCGCTCGGAATTTGCCCAATTTCTAGTAGTGAAAGCCATCCATCCCTGCATATTCTTTGATGGTGGTGGTTATCCGTTCTCATTGTAAAGTATAACATTCATAATGACAATCGTCTAAATTTCCTTATGTTGGTCTAACATGTATTTGACTTTCGTGCTTGCGAGGTTTTTATTTATAAGAATCTTGAAAGTGAATAATTAATCTTAAGATTCATTTTCAACCCGTAACTAAAAAAATTATCTTCGATTTATTATTAAAAAAGACATTACACAACATATTATAGTAATATTTATTGTATTGAATAAGCATTGTAGTATTTTTGAAGGATAGGTGTTCCCTCGTCCTTTTACTCAGGGGCAGAGCTAGGTGAAGAGAAGGATGGTCAGGCGAAAACCTTCGTCGGAAAGATCAAATATCAATTGAAACTGGTAAATAGATTATGTTGAACAACCATATCAGCTATGTTGTAAGCAGCCCAGTTGTCACGAAATGTCATGCTGAATCAGAGGACACTGGTTCGAATCCCTCGTCAATCGATTCTGTATGTTTTTTTCCAAAACCAAAGCAAGATCAATCATTTTCTTTCAGATGTGCGTTAGCTTTTAGCTTTCGTTTTATTTCCTTTTTAGCTTTCTTTTACTAATTCATTCTAATACTGATTACTTTTACTAGTATTAGTGCGATATTTTTCTTAACTTTAGTTTTGTTTATAAGTTCTAATAAAAAGTTGGTCATTGAATTTTAAATAGCTTACAAGAAACTTATAGAAAAAAGGACAATAATATAAATAAATTTTAAATTTGTTAAAATATAGTGTTTACTGTTGATTGATTTTTCTTAAAGTAGGTACAAAAAAACATGGGTTTCTATCTTGATATGAGCGTTTTGTATGGACTCTAAAGCTTCCACAAAGAAATATTTTCATAAACGACAAAAAACAAGTCAGGCATCTAAAAAACTAGCCTAACCAAGAAAAATATGTCATCGAGCCAAAATGTCACTACCCAACCTAGGGTCGCGACGGATGACCAACACTAAGTGTCGATCATCACTAATCCTGCTGATAATCTGCTAACCATGAATATAACTGATAAACGGAATAAACAAAAACCTAACTGATAAGAATTATGCAATGCAAAAAGCTGACAAGACTAACATAAGCTGACATACATAACATACTGATTGCACCATACAGGGACATATCTACAGGCCTCTAAGAGTGCTGATATGAATATACAAAGGATGAGACAAGGCCCTGCCATACCCAAACTGGCCGACTGTACACATACCAAAAGATAAGTAACTCCGGGAGTAAGCGGAGTGACTCCAATAGCTGATAGATGGCCTAGTAACGTGGTCCAAGCATTGATCTATCTGTACATTCGCGGCATGAAACGCAGCGCCCCAGAAAAGGGCGTAAGTACGATATGTACCAAGTATGTAAGGCATGAGTATATAATATATCATAGCTGAATGAAACTGTAAGGCTGGAATATAAATATGTAAATATGAGCCGGAGCATAGCAATATAACTGGAAATCTGAAGAACGTACTAAACGTGATTTGAATATAAACTGAAGTCTAGCTGAATCTGAAACTGAAGACTGAGCTGAACTTTACTGATAAATAACTGTAATATGACTGATAACTGGTGACTAGAAACTGGAATTGATAACTGTCAACTGATCCTGACGCTAAGAACTGGTGGCTGATAATTGAGAACTGATAACTGGTACTGAGCTAAAACTGAACTGTTATCTGAACTGGTACATGTCTGGTGTTATGGGCTATATTCCCCCAAATCAGGTAACTGAACATCTGAACTAGTACCTATCTGGTGTTATGGGTTGTATTCCCCCAAATCAGGTAACTGAACATCTGAACTAGTACCTATCTGGTGTTATGGGATGTATCCCCCAAAATCAGGTAACTGAAAAACTGAACTAGTACCTGTCTGGTGTTATGGGTTGTATCCCCCAAAATCAGGTAACTGAAAAACTGAACTAGTACCTGTCTGGTGTTATGGGTTGTATCCCCCCAAATCAGGTAACTGAAAAACTGAACTACCCTCATGTATAATCATGCAGTGCATACTGTGGCTATATACGCGTATATAACAAACCTGGCGGGTGTTATGGGCTATATCCCCCCCATCCAGCCAGTAATATCTAGTCTCTCTGGTCAGAGTGTGTGAATGACACCCGGTCACACTAGGTGTTTCAACTCTCGCCTGAACCAGAGGGGCTGTATCCCCCAGGGTAGTATCACACGCGACCAGACTGTGTGTCCAATGTCTAGCCTCTATGGGAGATTCCAAATCACACATAACATGATCAAAATATAAACATAAACATGTATGAGGCATAACACATGTGGAAACAATATATATATGGACTCGAAGGAATGATAAGAAAACTCTGGATGGAATTATAGATACAACCTGAAACTTAGAATTTGTCTAACTCTTTGACTTTTATAAAAATTTCGGCAGAGTTTCCTCTGAAACTGGATGATCCGCAAAAACATAACCAGTACTATACTATACACGAGAATGGATACCCGGATAAACTGATAACATAAGCATGTTATACGGATAACAAGATGAGACAACTGGATGACATAACAAATCCGCAAATAGAATATCTGGACAGCACCACTGTCCTGACTTTCAACCTAATTTTCAGAGTGTAGATCAAAGATATAAACTTCATGGTCTGCATGAAAGTTGTAGATATATGTCTTAGAATTCTGGAGATTCATAAAGCATCTAAATATCAATTTTGTACAAGGAGTTATGAGCAATATACTAACAGCTGTCCAAAGATCAAAATGATTTTTCTAATTTTGAAACATTTTGTCTTGCTGATTCGGACGTCTTTCACCTTGGATTTTAGTACCAAATTAAGTATATAAAAGGTTTCCTTGATACCATACAAGTTTCTAAGAAGAAATACTAAGTTTAGAACTAAGAAAAGCTTCAAAAGCTAAAAGATACATGCCTTGCCAAAAGAAAGGTTTATTCTTACATACCTTTGATGTTTCTTGCTTCTAAACCTTGTTTCCCTTGAATTCCACACCTTCTAAAACTTAAACAAGCTATAACATAGAATTTGGGTACTTTACTTAGATATTAAGTAATTCTAAAACTCAAACTATAGACGAAATTGAAGGTAGCATAACATTGCCGTAATCGCGTAGAGCTTTTTGACGCAATCCATCTTCAATTTCGAGTTAAGATTGAAGTTCTTCCTTCAAACACTTGAAAATTGCTTCACTATTGATTAGACCACTGTTTCTATCTTGAATGTTCTTGAAAATGACGAGTTAAGGGATGAAATTTTCTTTTATAATCGAAATATTTCATTTCTAGCCCTCTTTTGCGCTTATGTCCCTTTTTATGATCTGACTTCTGATGCTCATATATTTTTATCTATATGTTGTATGAATAAATCGTTAAAAGTGTTGAAAACTACACTTCAAGACCTTCAATTTGGTATATGATATGTCTCCAAAAGACTTCATATAACACACGAAATTAATTGCTGAAAAAGCTTCGTTACAAGGCAATTCCTTAGTCGGTTTTTCCGCAACTTAAATCCGATTTTTCCCAAACTTTATATTCAACATATAAACATCATATATGGTCATTTTATGACTTTAAACTCACTTAAATCATTCTTAATATGTCATTAGAATGATATACGTCACTTTAGACATACGGGGTGTAACAATCTTCCCACGTTAGGAACATTCGTCCTCGAATGTTAAATGAAGCATATAGAAGCATAAAGCAACAATCTGTTACATACTTGAAGTAACGAAGAGATGTGTATATTTGGCTCTCATGTCATTTTCAGCTTCCCAAGTTATTTCTTCTATATTATTGCTTTGCTATAGCATCTTAACTAAAGGAATGTTTTTCGTCCTTAGTCGACGAATCTTTCTATCTACAATTGCAACTGGCATCTCTTCATAAGTCAATTGCTCTGTGATCTATATACCATCTACCGATATAACTCTAAAAGGATCTCCGACACATTTTCTGAGCATAGAAACATGGAATACTGGATGTACCTCCTGAAGGTTTGCTGGAAGGTCTAACACGTAGGCTACATGCCCAACTCGCCTGATAACCTGATATGGACCAATAAATCTAGGGCTAAGATTCCCCTTCTTTCCATATCTCATAACTCCTTTCATAGGTGATACTTTCAGGAATACCCAATCGCCAATCTGAAATTCTAAATCTCGACGTCGATTATCTACATAGGACTTCTGTCTGCTCTGCGTTGCTAATAATCTTTCCCTGATCAACTTGACTTTATCAACTGCTTGTTGGATTAAATCTGGACATATCAATTGAGACTCTCCAACCTCAAACCATCCTATATGAGACCTGCATTTGCGTCCATACAAAGTTTCATATGGCGCCATCTGTATGCTAGAATGATAGCTATTATTATATGCAAACTCTATCAACGGTAGATGATCACTCCAGCTGCCTCCAAAATCTATTACACAGGCTCTAAGCATATCTTCTAACGTCTGAATGGTCTGGTCAGCCTGTCCATCTGTCTGGGGATGAAATTTTGTGCTCGGATTCACCTGTGTCCCTAAACCTGTCTGGAACGATCGCTAGAAAATAGCTGTAAACTGGTGCGCCCCTGTCTGAAATAATAGATACTGGAATACCATGTAGGCGCACTATCTCTCTTATATAAAGTCTGGCATAATCTTCTGTTGTATATGTAGTTCTAACGGGCAAAAAAATGAGCTGATTTAGTAAGCCTGTCAACTATAACCTAAATAGAGTCTTACCTGCTCCACGTACGGGGCAAGCTTGTAATGAAGTCCATATTTATTGCTTCCCATTTCCATAATGGAATCTCGATTTCCTGTAACAAGCCACTAGGTTTTTTTATGCTCGACTTTAACCTACTGGCAGTTAGGATACTGAGCCACAAACTCTGTTATGTCACGCTTCATTCCGTCCCAACAATAAATCTGCTTAAGATCATCGTACATCTTAGTCGAACCTGGATGAATAGTGTATCTGGAATAATATGCCTCAGACATAATCTATCCTCGTAAATCTACAACATCAGGAACACAAACTCTATCTTTATACATGAGAACCCCGTCACTGGTAACCTATATGGTAATTTCAGTTTTCTTCTGGCTATCTGTTTGTATTCAACTAGAACAAGAACCTCATACTGGTGCTGTTTTACTTCTGTTACTTGGCAAGTAGTGGTTGCATTCTGAATTGTAACTCTCTGTGTCCTCTGAATCTATTAATCTGACTCCCATGCTGGACAACTGGTGGAGTGTATGAGCTAACTCTATTTTCTGTGGCTGTAAATAAGATAGACTACCCATAGACTTGCGACTAAGGGCATCAGCAACAATATTCGCTTTACCCGGATGATAAAGAATATTCACGTCGTAGTCCTTCAGCAACTCTAGCCACCGCCTCTGTCGTAAATTTAGCTTCTTCTGCTTAAATATGTACTGGAGGCTCTTGTGATCTGTATAAATATCAACATGAACATCGTATAATTAATGTCTCCAAATCTTCAATGCATGGATGACTGCTGCAAGCTCTAAATCATGAGTAGGTTAGTTCTGCTCATGTTTTTTCAGCTGCCTGGAAGTATAGGCAATTACTCTTTCGTGCTGCATCAAAACACAACCAAGACCAATTCGACAGTAAATGAAATAGCCCTCAGATCCTTTTGGAAATGTAAGTACTGGAGCTGTTATCAACATGTTCTATAGTTCTTAGAAGCTGTGGTCGCAAGAATCAAACCACTGAAATTTGGTTGTTTTCTGTGTCAATTTGGTCAGTAGAGCTGCAAAGGAGGAAAAAACCCTCTATAAACCTTCTTTAATAACCTGCCAACCCCAGAAAAATACGTACTTCAGCTGGCGTCGTAGGTCTGAGCCAATTCTTCATAGCCTCGATCTTCTGGCCATTTACTTTAATTCCTTCTGCTAAAACATATGGTCAAGAAATGCTACTGAATCTAACCAGAATTCACACTTTGAGAACTTTGCATATATTGTTGGTCCCGAAGAGTACCCAATATTGTGTGTAGGTGCTCTGCATGCTCTGATTCAAACTTTGAATAGACGAGAATATCATCAATAAATACAATCACAAATAAACCCAAGTAAGCCCTGAGTACGCTCTTCATCAGATCCATAAATACTGCAGGGGCCTTAGTGAGTCCAACGACATCACTAAAAACTCATAATTGTCATACCTAGTCCTGAATGCAGTCTTAGGTATATCCGATTATCTGACTCTAACCTGATGGTAGCCTGATCGCAAATCTATCTTCGAGATGCACTTGGCAGCCTGGAGCTGGTCGAACAAGTCATCAATCTTGGGCGGGGGGTATTTATTCCATATTATGACTTTATTTAGCTGTCTATAATCTATGCACATGCGTAGAGAGCCATCTTTCTTTTTCACAAATAATACTGAGGCTCTCCACGAGGAAATGCTAGGTCTGATGAGGCTTTTATCTAACAAATCGTTCAGTTGCTCCTTAAATTCTTTCTGTTCTACCGGTGCCATTTTGAAGAACTTGCCCCTAAGGACGTGCTGGTGCTGAGGAAGCTAATGTTGATCTAGCTGGCTGGGCTGCACCACTACCACTCCTAGTCGGGAAATCTCTCTCATGAGATGTCCTACCTTTTGAGAAATATAACATGTATCAACTCCTAACTTACATGGTCCTAAGTGGCGTCTACCACAATCTGGACATCTGGAATATGTCAGACCGGCTTGCACAGAAGTACCACGATGCTGAAATCCTGAAGTTCGTGATGCGTGACTAGCTCTAGACTGAGGAGGTCTATCAGATCTCGGGCCACGAGACTATAGAGATATACTAGCTGGTGGCTTTCTAACACTCTGCTATCTACTCGCTCCAGACGTCTCTCCAAACAAACCAGAATATCTGCCCCTCTTGTCTAGCACTCTATCCCTGCCGGCTCTCTATTTCCTCTTCCTCTCCTCAAGTAACAAAGTAAATGCCTGAATGTGTGATATGTTCATACATGACTGCATAGCAACCATCAAACACTCGTTCACCAGGTATGGACCAAGTCCCACTACATACCTGTGAATTCTATCCTCCATACCAGCTACTACAGTAGTGTCAAACCTTGCTAAGAAGTTAAACCGACAATTATACTCTTCTACACTCAAACTTCCCTATCTCAAGGTCAAGAACTGATTAGCATGGGCTCTCTATATTTCTATAGGCATATACTGATGAAGGAAGGCATCTGAGAATTCCTTCCAAGTCGCGGGAGTAGAATCTGGCCCTCTGGTAGCTCCCACGTCTGATACCACCCTGCTGCTAGGTCATGCAATCTAAATGCAGCTAACTCTATTGACTCTTTGTCTGACACGTGCATGACCCTCAACACTCTGGCTATCCTCACTAGAAAATCATGAGGGTCCTCTCTAGTACGGGATCCAGTAAAGATTGGAGGCTCTAGTCGGATAAAATCCCTGATCTTGGAGCCAGTATCTCCCGGGGCATTGCACTATGTTGTCTAGTTTGAGCAAATACAACACTGGTCAATAATCTGATGGCATCCCTCACTTCCTGTCCCTGACTATCAGGTTGAGGAGCTGGAGGTATGGTAGCTGCAGTACCTCTAATATCACCCTGAACTGATGGAATTTGTGAGGCCTCAGATAGAGCCTCAGGTCTGAACTCATTTCTCATCCACCTCAGGTGGCATTCTGCTAGTACCCTAGCTGGCACTAGCCTTGCCCTTCTGGGTAGCTGTTAGTTTCTTCGGCAGCATCGCTTTGCTGAAAACACTATTGTTAGAGGGTTGAATTCTATAATCATGGCTCTATCGCACGATCTAGAGAAGAAAGAAAGACAACTGTCCTGAAGCGCCTTATAGCCTCCTGTTCAAAAGTATGGCGCGCAACATACTCCTGAACAAGACTCTACTAGACACGGCCTGTAGACACCCTAGGACTGAACTGCTCTGATACCACTTTTGTCACGACCCAACCTAGGGTCGCGACGGATGACCAAAACTAAGTGTCGATCATCACTAATCCTGCTGATAATCTGCTAACCATGAATATAACTGATAAACAGAATAAACATAAACCTAACTGATAAGAATTATGCAATGCAAAAAACTGACAAGACTAACATAAGCTGACATACATAACATACTGACTGCACCACACAGGGACATATCTATAGGCCTCTAAGAGTGCTAATCCGAATATACAAAGGACGAGACAAGGTCCTGCCATACCCAAACTGGCCGACTGTACACGTACCAAAAGATAAGTAACTCCGGGAGTAAGCGGAGTGACTCCAATAGCTGATAGACGGCCTACTAACGTGGTCCAAGCATTGATCTATCTGTACCTGCGCGGCAAGAAACGCAGCGCCCCAAAAAAGGGTGTGAGTACGATATGTACCAAGTATGTAAGGCATGAGTATATAATACATCATAGCTGAATGAAAATGTAAGGCTGGAATATAAATATGTAAATATGAGCTGGAGCATAGCAATATAGCTGGAAATCTGAAGAACGTACTAAACGTGATTTGACTATAAACTAAAGTCTAGCTGAATCTGAAACTGAATAATGAGCTGAACTATACTGATAAAAAACTGTAATATGACTGATAACTGGTGACTAGAAACTGGAATTGATAACTGTCAACTGATCCTGACGCTAAGAACTGGTGGCTAATATAATTGAGAACTGATAACTGGTACTGAGCTAAAACTGAACTGTTATCTGAACTGGTACCTGTCTGGTGTTATGGGCTATATCCCCCCAAATCAGGTAACTGAACATCTGAACTAGTACCTGTCTGGTGTTATGGGCTGTATCCCCCAAATCATGTAACTGAAAAACTGAAATAGTACCTGTCTGGTGTTATGAATTGTATCCCCCCAAATCATGTAACTGAAAAACTGAACTAGTACCTGTCTGGTGTTATGAATTGTATCCCCCCAAATCATGTAACTGAAAAACTGAACTAGCCTTATGTATAATCATGCAGTGCATACTGTGGCTATATACGCGTATATAACAAACCTGGCGAGTGTTATGGGCTATATCCCCCCCAGCCAGTAATATCTAGTCTCTCTGGTCAGAGTGTGTTAATGACACCCGGTCACACTAGGTGTTTCAACTCCCGCCTGAACCAGAGCGGCTGTATCCCCCAGACGGGTAGTATCACACGCGACCGGATTGTGTGTCCAATGTCCAGCCTCTATGGGGGATTCCAAATCACACATAACATGATCACAATATAAACATAAACATGTATGAGGAATAACACATGTGGCAACAATATATATGGACTCGAAGGAATGATAAGAAAACTCTGGATGGAATTATAGATACAACCCGAAACTTAGAATTTTTCTAACTCTTTGACTTTTATAAAAATTTCGGCAGAGTTTCCTCTGAAACTGGATGATCCGCAAAAATAGAACCAGTACTATACTATACACGTGAATGGATACCCGGATAAACTGATAACATAAGCATGTTAAATGGATAACAAGATGAGACAACTGGATGACATAACAAATCCGCAGATAGAATGTCTGGACAGCACCATTGTCCTGATTTTCAACCTAATTTTCAGACTCTAGATAAAAGATATAGACTTCATGGTCATCATGAAAGTTGTAGATATATGTCTTAGAATTCTGTAGATTCTTAAATCATCTAAATATAAATTTTGTACAAGGAGTTATGAGCAATATACTAACAGCTGTCCAAAGATCAAAATGATTTTCCTGATTTTGAAACATTTTGTCTTGCTGATTCAGACGTCTTTCACCTTAGATTTTAGTACCAAATTAAGTATATTCAAGGTTACCTTGATACCATACAAGTTTCTCAGAAGAAATACTAAGTTTAGAACTAAGAAAAGCTTCAAAAGCTAAAAGATACATGCCTTGCCAAAAGAAAGGTTTAGTCTTACATACCTTTGATGTTTCTTGCTTCTAAACTTTATTTCCCTTGAATTCCACACCTTCTAAAGCTTAAACAAGCTATAACATTGAATTTAGGTATTTTACTTAGCTATTAAGTAATTCTAAAACTCAAACTATAGACGAAATTGAAGGTAGCATAACGTTACCGTAATCGCGTAGAGCGTTTTAACGCAATCCGTCTTCAATTTCGAGTTAAGATTGAAGTTCTTCCTTCAAAAACTTGAAAATTGCTTCACTATTGATTAGACCACTGTTTCTATCTTGAATTCTCTTGAAAATGACGAGTTAAGGGATGAAATTATCTTTTATAATTGAAATATTTCATTTATAGCGCTCTTTTGAGCTTATGTCACTTTTTATGACCTGACTTCTGATGCTCATATCTTTTTATTTATACATTGTATGAATAAACCGTCAAAAGTGTTGAAAACTACACTCCAAGACCTTCAATTTGGTATATGATATGTCTCCAACATACTTCATATAACACACGAAATTAATTGCTGAAAAAGCTTCGTTACAAGGCAATTCCTTAGTGGGTTTTTCCGCAACTTAAATCCGATTTTTTCCAAACTTTATATTCAACATATAAACATCATATATGGTCATTTTATGACTTTAAACTCACTTAAATCATTCTTAACATGTCATTAGAATGATATACGTCACTTTAGACATACGGGGTGTAACACAAAAGTACATCATATAAAAAAATTTAGGTACATCCATTCATCGAGAAAAATTTCTTTATTTCTTCAAATTTCGAACACTGTTACTGAAATTTCTGGCTAAGTCACTGCTTTTACTGTTTTGTAATATATGGAGGTCTTGGTTTGGTCCCCTCTTTTGTACGGCTATTCTATGAATAAATACAACCCCATAATGGGTGTTATTAAAAAAAAAAAAAAAAAAATTGTAGTAGGATATGAAATGCTAAAAAAGACTTTACTGACTTAAAGCTCCAATCTAACATTGATAAATGTCGCTTTAAAGCTTCTTCTTTAGGATAGGATAGCTTTTGCATATGCATATTTCACTAATGGGGAATTATTCATAGTCGAAATTCGTTGAACGGATAAGACAATCAAGGGAACAAAGAGAGAGCACTTAAAAAAAGGATAAAAAAGTGTTAGTAAGACATAAAGAGGACATGGTCTAACATCAAAATTAAAGAGGAATATCGAATCATTATGTTATCACAAGGTACCTACATGAAGGACGATATGCATATTGTCTTTACGGTAACTTCCCACATACATTTGTTATAATTCGAACTTGTCGAGTTTCACATAAACCTTAGCCAAAAACAACGTCAAAGGCGCAAACCATAAAATTCAGTACGTTGATAAAATAATAAGATAAATCTTTCCCTATCATAAACTTGCAAGGCTATTTACTATTTTCCATGTAGAGCAAATAGTAAAAGTTATAGTCACTAAACCTTATTCTATCTAATACGAAAGTAACAAAACTATATTTTTTAACAAAAAAGTCATTGAACTTTATCCTATGTAACGTTAAAGTCAATTTTTTTTTTTAACAAAGAAGTCACTAAATTTTAGTGTATGTAAAATCAGTAAACTATTTTTGATAACAACAAAGTCATTAAACTATGTGTTAGTTGCAAAAGAAATACAAGTAACCAGAAAAGTTAAATTCTCAATGCCGAAAAATGACATATCATCATTTTGCGGCGGTGTACATGGCACGTAATTTTTTTTAAAATCCACATTCTTGTCATATATTTAAATGACAAGTAAATTGATATAAATTTTACATAAACTTTTAATAACTGCTTTAACACAAAAAATTTAATGTTAGACATTTAAACATAAATTTAACACAAAAACATTTATCAATTTAAATTTTTTTTTATAAGTTAAAAATATATGGCAAAAAAAATTATGTGTCATGATGACAAAATGATGATATGGCAAAGAAACATCATTTTCGTATCGGAGGTTTGACTTTCTGAATGATTTTATTTTTTGTACAACTAATGCATATTTTAGTGAATTTCTTGATACAATGATAGTTTTATGGCTTTAGTATTACATAGGGTAAAGTTTAATGATTTTCTTATAACAAAAAACCTTTTGTGACTTTAGGGTTATATGGAATAAAGTTTAGTGACTTTCGTGAAATTAAACAAAAAGTACGTAGCAATGAAAACTTTTTCTTTCTTTTTTCGTTTTTAAGTAACCAGTGAAACACTTGAAATTAAGGAAGCATTTATATGTTATTTTATTGGAGATTGAAGATTGGAGAATGTGTCACACGAAGCATTAACTTAGTAAATGCCCCTCTTGCGCAGAACTTTAGTTACGTTGTTTGATTGTAGTCAAATTTAGATGATGGAACTTTAATCTTCTTCTTTTTTCTCGAAAATTCTTGTCAATATTTTCTTATTGGCCCTTAAGATGCTGCACTCTCCAAGATGCTTTCACCACAAACCTCAGCTTTTTAATAAAAAGTTAGTCATTTCACTTCAACTTATTTCGTTATGGTTGCGCAGTTGGAATAATGAAGTTCCCACTTGATAGGCAACTTAATTAAAGCATGGTTATGTCACACAAATGGGTCCTTTTTGGCATTTATAAAAATTTAAAAATAAATAGAAACGTAATCCTGTTTAAGTTAGTAAGGTAGATCAGAAATAGAAATAAAGATAGATTTAATTTACTTGATCTAATTCATGATTTATCAAATTTTCCAAGATTTATGTTGTATTTGATTTTTTATTTTTTTGCATAACCATCTGATAACGGTAATGTATTGGTCCGACTAACTCAAATTCCTATCATGTACGCTTATCACAGAAGAAGCACTTTCTATGTTTCTCTACGATATACACCAAGTCTCGAACCTTTTGATCCAAATCAGAGATGAAGAAGAGAAGGTGATTATTTGAGAGAGAAAGTAATGAGGAAGGAGAAGTTGTTTCTATATTGAATCAACTGATCGAGTGAATAAAAATGTACAGATATGGAGCTTTTTATAGAACTAATTAGGCTCCCTTATCTAACTTCTTAACCAACTAATCTAACAGCTACTTTAACTAACTAACTAACTCTAATTCGAAAATGATGGAAAAGACTGCTCTGCCCTTTTATTACATTTAAACCTGCTTTACTCAACACTCCCCCTCAAGCTAGGTGGTGCAAACAAATCAAGCACTCCTAGCTTAGAAAGCATGTAGATGTGTTGCAGTTTGTTTAACCCTTTAGCTAACATGTCATTGGAATGTATTCAATCTTGACCAAGCCTAGTTGATTTTTTTCCTTTGAGAAGTGACAATCAATTTCTATGTGTTTTGTCCTCTCATGATAAACTGGATTTGCAGCTATTTGAATAGCATATTTGCTATCTGCATGAATTTTTACTGGAAGATTAATTTGCACACCAACTTCTTTGATCAACCTTACTAACCATGTTAGCTCAGCAACCACATAAACAAGACTTCTGTATTCTGCCTCAGCAGAACTCCTAGATACTTTAGTCTACTTCTTAGATTTCCAGAATACCAGTGAACTTCCAATTTGAACTAGGAAACATGTAACTGACCTTCTTGAAAAACAACAGTATGCCAAGTCAGCATCACAATAGGCTTCAACAGTGTCAATGTTTTTGTTGGACAGGAGTATTCCTTGACCTGGATGATTCTTTATATACTTAACAATTCTTAAGGTAGCTTCCATGTAAGATTTCTTTGGTTGCTGAAGGAATTGACTGAGTGTTTGCACACTGTAAGCTATGTCTGGTCTGGTAACTGTAAGGTATAGCAGTTTGCCTATCAACTTTTGATAAGAACTAACATCAGGAAGTAATTCATCAGTAGCTTTATCAGCTCCAAGAACATGAACATCATATTCTCTAGTGGTGAACTTAGTATTTAGATTTATTGGGGTTGCAACAGGCTTAGCAACACTTAGTCCAATCTCAGAGATTAGTTGTAGTGCATACTTTCTTTGGTGTATTAGAATTTCTTGTTTGGATCTAGCAAATTCTATGCCAAAAAGTACTTCAAATCACCTAGGTCCTTCATTTTGAAAGCTTACTGCAGAGCTGCCTTGGTTTCCTTAATCAACTGAAGACTGCTCCCAGTAATTAACATGTCATAAACATATACTAAGATGGCTACAGTTCCTCTAGTTGTTTTCTTGGTGAAAAATGAGTGATCAAACTGATTCTGAATAAAGTCAAGCCTAAGTAGTGCTTCAGACAATTTTTTGCATTCCACTATCTTTGTGTCTGCTTTAACCCATACAAGGATTTAATGGGTCTATATGTTTTATTCTCCCCTGGCTCTTAAATCCTTGTGGAAGCTCCATGTATATTTCACTAAATAGATCTCCTTTAAAAAAGGCATTGAAGACATCCATTTGATGAATGTGCCAGTGTTATGATGCAGAAATAGCTAAGAATGTTCTTACTATAACCATATTCACTACAAGAGAAAAGGTTTCTGGTAATCAATACCTTCTTTTTGGCTGTAACTTTTTGCCACCAACCTGGATTTGTTCCTTTCTATTTCACTTGAAGCCTTATACTTGATTTTATAAACTCACTTGTATCGTATTATTTTTTTCCCCTGTGGAAGTGTAACAACCTCCATGTATGGTTATTTTCAAGTGCTTCAATTTCAGATTTCATGGCTTCTATCCAATTAGGATCCTTTGCAGCTTCACTGTATGAAGTAGGTTCTATAGTTGATGAGAATGCAACTATATAAGCTTGATACTTTGGGGTTAGATGGTCATAGGTAAGGTACTTTTTCAGAGCATATGGTACAGCATCATCATGTATGCCTAAAGAAACAAAGTCTTTCATCCAGATAGGTGCATGTCTCTCCTTAGTAAACTTTCTAACTTCAGTGTTATTATTAGCTTTAGGCATATGAGCCTCTGGTAGTGAAACGTGTATATGTAGGTCTTCATCTGGTAGTGCAGCTAGTATATGAGGTTCTTCAAGTGGTTCTTGATCAGGTTCTATATAAGGTATTTGGCCATAGTCACCTAGAGCCTGCTCCTCTTGTATATGAGGCTCATGAACAGATGTTGAGACACCAGTGGTAGGAATAAATTCATAAGGTATTTTCCCTAAAGTGGGATCTTAAAAAATAGAGTTTGAGGGAGTTTCTCATAAATGGAAAGATATCTTCTCTAAAGATAATATCTCTGCTAACTTGAAATAATTTGTTAGTTATGTCATATAACACATATCTCTTTTGTACTTTAGAATATCCCATGTGTAAAGTCATCCTGCTCTTAGACATTAACTTGTCTGTCTGTTGAATCGCTTTTTAATAATATAGACAACCAAGTACCTTAAGATGATCAAGACCTGGTTTCTTTTCATACAACCTTTGATAAGGTGACTGATTTTTCAGAACACAAAGGGCATTTTGTTTATTAAGTAAAATGCAGCTAGGACACAATGGCCCAAAAAATCTAATAGGAATATTGACCTGAAATCTAATAGCTCTTGTAACTTCTAGAATGTGACTATGCTTCTATCAGCTACTCCATTTTGTTGAGGAGTGTAGGCACAGGTCCTTTGGTGAATGATGCCCAATTGCTTAAAGATATCAGCACACATTGTGTTTAGAAATTATGCTCCATCATTAGTTTTGATAATTTTGACATCTTTGTCATACTGAGTCTTAACAAACTTAAAGAAATACTGCATAATTACACAGACATCAGACTTATGCTTCAAAAGAAAAATCCAACTCATTTTGGACAAATCATCTACAATGGTAACAAAGTACTTATTTTCATCAAATGTTGCATGTTTATAAGGACCCCAAACATCTACATGAATCAATTCAAAACATCTTCTACTCTTGATACTACTAGCTGGAAAAGATTTTCTTGTCTGTTTTGCATATGGACAAACATTGCACTTGTCTAATATACTATTAACACATTCATTCAACAGAAAATAACTTATTCAAGACAGTTGAATATATATTACCAAGCCTCATGTGCCATAGGGCAATATCCACATTTTCTTTAGTTTTGTAGAAAGGCTGACTGCTTCTATTTCTTTCACAACATTAGTCAGCAACCTATACAATTCATTTTTCTCTTTACCAATCTGCTTCACCTTTTTACTAGAATACACAAAAATATGGATAAAAGGTGACTGAGCAGCCTAAATCCTTTGTTACTTATGAAATAGAAAGCAGATTATACTTAAACTCTGGGAGATGAAAAATATTGCTTAATGTGTTTTGGTCTGAAATAGTACTTCCACCAGTGTGTGTTACATAAGAGATATCACCATTAAGCAAAAACACTTTCTTAGGACTAATAAGTTGTACTGACCCTTTGTCTAAAAATGCAACATCTGAGGCCATGTAATTAGTGGCCCCAATATCAATAATCCACTCTTGAGAGCTATTAGAGACTAGTAGTGTGGTGCCAATACCTGTAATGTTAGCTGCTGATTCAGATGCAGAGTTGTTATTGCCAAGCAACTGCAAGATTTGTGCATACTGTTCTTGAGTAAAAGTACAGCCTCCAGCTTGATTCATCCTTCCAGTTTGTGAGAATTGAGTGGCTATATCCTCATTTTCTAACTGAACATTATAGGTAGATGGTCCAGTTTTCCTTTTCTTGTAGTATTAAGGATTCTTGTAATCTTGAAGGTATCCATTCAATTTCCAGCAGCCTTCTCTAGTATGATTAGTTAACTTGCAGAAGTAACAATAAATATTCTTAGACTGTTTCTTGTACCTCTGATTCCCTTGATTACCTCTAGCCTTAGTATACATTGCAACTTGATCAAGATTGCCTAGAACTGGTACAACACCAAGTATGCCAGTAGAACCATCAACACTTTTTTACTTTCATCAATCATGATCATATTATAGGCTTGATTCATAGAAGGCAAAGGGCTCATAAGCCAAATTTGACTTTTTGCTTGCAGATATGAATCATTTAGCCCCATTAAGAACTGATATAACTTTTCTGTTTGTAAATAAACCAAGAAATCCTTAGATTTTTCACAGTCACACCCAGGTGAAGGAACAAGTGCTTCAAATTCATCCCATAAGTCTTTCAGTTTAGAGTAGTACACAGAAACAGTAGCAGTCCCTTGGGTTAATGTAGCAATTTCTTTATGAAGATTAAAAGCTCTTTAGTCGTTTATCTTATCAAATACTTCCTGAAGATCTTCCCAGACCCTTTGAGCATTAGAAGCATACACTACACCCCCAAGTAAATTTCTAGCGATAGAATTCATTAACCAAGAAAGTACAATGGCATTACATCTTTTCTATTGAGTCGACAGCTCTTCTGGGAATTTATCTTTCTTACAAGATCCATCAACCAACACTAGTTTATTTCTACCGAACAAGGCAATTCTCGTAGATCTACTCCAAAGAGAGTAGTTCTCAGTACCAGTTAACTGAAGTAAAATCAAGAAAATACCACTTACATCATTCGAGGGAAGAAAAAGGGATGGTTGTGGTCACAAGTTGTGCCACGAGTTGTTGGTGCTTGTTAACATTTTTTGGAATATCAGTCATTTTTCATATCAGAAGACAGGAAAACACAGTTTCTTATAAAGCAAGAAAATAGAATCGATCTCAACACAGCACTTAGTGTTGCTGCTCTGATATCATGATCCAAATCAGAGATGAAGAAGAGGAGGTGATTATTTGAGAGAAAAAGTAATGACGAAGAAGAAGTTGTTGCTATATTGAATCAACTGAGTGAATGAGAATACACAGATAGGAAACTTTTTATAGAACTGATTAGGCTCCCTTAACAAACATTTTAACCAACTAATCCAACAGCTACTATAACTAACTAACTAATTGTAATTCAGAAATGATGGAAAAGACTACTCTGCTCTTTTACACTTAAACATGCTTTACTTAACACCTTTGACCACCATAAAGGATGAATTAATCATGTTCATTCTACCACACCTTTGATGAAAGCATGTTTCATCAATTATGTCAATATTTTTAAAGGGATTATCTAAGTCCTGAATTACTCTATCCATTTTGACTTTGGATTTCAGGGCTCCCAGCACACTCCTTAGTATGTCGAGTATTCTTTCCCTATTTTAAGCTCATTGCTTAACTTGTTGAATCTACTCTTATGCTCCAAAAATGGATTTTTAGCTTGTCGGGAACACTTAAGTTTTCTGTAAGAAGAAATTTCGCCTGAGTAAACCTTAACACGACACTGGTTACAAGCAAGTACTAAAAATTTGACGTATCGTCCATAATTTCAGAGAAACTTTGACATGTTTGTCAGAACTTGTTGAAATCACCCATTCTCTAATAGTAATGCCTTCAACGTGTAAGCCCTAGAATATGGTATATATGTGGATGAAGGGTGTTAGAAAAACTTTTTTTCAATTATTTGCATAGGTACAAAAAAGGCTAACGTTTCAAAATGTGCATCAATACGATGATTCTTCCGAAAAGTTTTTCGATAGTGATTCTTCCAACGTAAGTAATAGTTTCCGTCGGGAAACGTTGGAAAAGCCAATTTTCCGACTGACTTTTGGTTTTTTTATCAGCCAAAAGGGACTATTTTCTAGTAGTGTACTCCAATGTATCAGTGTCAGGATGAATTGTGTTGCATATATTGAGACAGAGGGAGTATTTTCTATGTCCTAATTGCATATTTCTTTTATATCTTTTACATACAGTGTAATAGTTACGCAAACTTTGTATTATTTTCAATTTATCATTTGAATGCAGTGACCTATTTATTTAAGTTATATATATTTTTGGACCAAATCAGTAACTCAAATCTGGAAGAACTCATTTTTATTCAAATGAAAAATATTTTAGCAAAAATAATAAAGTTCTTAGTCTGTAATTCTTCTTTAAATGCAATATACCTATTTATTTCAATAGAATTTTTCGGGTAAATTCTAAAAACAACTTTATAAAGCTCCACTCATTTAACCCAAATACTACTCCTTATGTCCCAATTATGTCACGCTTCGCTTCTCGAGAGTCAAACGAATTCTTCTATTATGTTATTTTCTCGTATGCTTTTTAAGTATTCAAAATTATTAATTATTTTTACTAATATCACTATTTATGTAGTTTCTAAGTATGTAAATTTTATTTTCAAAAATAAATAAATCCATATCTGAATTTACTGTAAAAAAGTTAAGAAGTTTGACTCTCGAAATCCGAACGGTATCACATACGAATAGAGTATAATTTTTTAATTGAGTAATTCTTTTCTTTCTTCTATAGATGCAATTGAATAGTTATTTTGATAGTATATATCAGATCTAACTGTATAAAGCTTAAACTCCATTATTTTTAGCAAAAATAAAAAATAAAAAAATAGCATAGTAAATGAAGTTCGAGTTAAATTTCTTATAAATTTATCCTGTAGAAATAATCTAGAATATAATGAATTTTAAAAAGTAAAATGTATATTTTATCTTAAAATATTATGTCATATTGGACAAAAAAGTCCGTATGGGAGAGAGTGGTTCTCACTTCCTTGGATAATTAACATTGTCTATGGGGTAAATGTTATGAAATAGCAAAGTTTAGAAGGGTAATTAAGATGAATAATTTAAATATGCAATTGATAAAACTGACAAGTTCAAAGAAGTAATGATGTATTCTGCCATTTATTCTTCCTAACTACAAACTGTGTTTTTCTAAAATTTCAGAGAAAAGTAGGGGTGGAAATATACCGTTGGGGAGAAGATGAGTGTTTGTCCGCCTCCACACCCGAACGGCAAAATAACTAATTTGCAAAGGAACTGACTTAGAAAACTTTTTCTCCTTATAGATGGGAGGCAGGGACGGAGCCAGAAATTAACGGAAGGGGTTTAAAAAAGTTAAAATATCATACTTGAGATTTGAACTTGCGATATAGAGAAATTCTGGAACCCTCTTTACCACAACACTAGCATATTTCTTTGTGTTAGCATATTTCCTTGTGTCAAGGAGTTCAATGGTATGTATATCATCAAGATCACTCATTTTTACTTAATTTGTGCAGTGTAACACATAGCTCCGCCACTGATGGGAGGGTGTTGCAGGTGAGTTCAAAATTTAAACTTGTTAGGTTTGCGGTGATAAATTTACTGTACTAAAAAAATTAGGCTAAATTATACAAATATACAAACATAATAGCAGGTTTACAATAAAATAGCAATATTATGTCACTTTTCAAGAATAGCAATACTTTCTTAACATTATATATACAAGTTATTAAAAAAAAATTATTCAATAAAATTGAAGATACTGTTGACACCCAATTTTGTCCCGGATTTTAATTAAAAGTATAATAATTTTAAAATTAAGTTTAATTTTGAAGATTGCAAATAAATAGCTTATTTTAAAGGAAAATGGCCAAAATCGCAAGTCGTCACTTTATTTGCAGCGTGTTATATAATTATTTGTTTAATTTAATAAAAGGCTAAATATGTTCTTAAATTGCAATTTAAAATTATTTTTGCAAAACTCATATACACAAAAGCCCCATTCAACATTATTTCCTATCTCCCTCAATATATTCATTTTCCTACTCACCAAAAAAACCCTACACACACACCTCACAAGGATCAGCCGCAACACCCTCTCACTTATCTCCCTCACAAGCCGTGCCCTTTTTTTTTTTTGGGGTTTTCCATTCACAACACCTATACACATTCATCACCATTACCACTACTCACACACCCACACACAGAACACCCCTTTTTCTTTTATCTTCTTCAAACACACATACGGCATCATCAACACCACCACTGGCGTGAATGAGATCTGAAAATGGGAACGGGGAAGGAGATCGTAAATGCTTAAACTGAAAAGGGCATGGTTGTGTTCAGCTAGTGCTTTCTATTGTTGTTGGTGCCCCGTCGCCGGTGACATATTCCCCTGCTTCCGATTTGGTCTGTTATTGAACGGAAAAGGGTTTGGGGTTGTAGTGATGCCGCTATCGGCGTTGCTCCTCCTCCCTGTTCGAATCTGCTCTGTTTGCTTATTTCCACCGGAAAAACCATCATCTCCGGCGATATATTAGCGGCAGTGATGCCGTCGGAGTTGCAGCGACGCCACCGGGGAATAGGTGTCGCTCCTCTCTTCGCTTTATTGCTGTTGCGTCGCCTAAGGATCTGAAGCTATTTGCCTTCACCCTGTCGTTTCGCCGGAGACCTGTGTTCCGATGCAAACGTTCCTTTATTTTTCTTGTGATTGTGTGTTCTTGCCTGGTGAACCACTGTTGACCCATTCACATTTTGGGTTTAATTCTTATGTCTTGCAGCTTGTTTCGCCGGCTCTAGTGTCTGACGCTAATATTGGGTTTCTGCAATTGCCTTGACTCGTTTGCTTTTTGACACTCATTGTTGAATTATTTTCTGATAAGTTTATGCCTGTTTGTAATTGACTCCCTTTGAAGATTTTGCTTTCTCTGCCGGGGCTTTGACCATTCGTGGATTGAGTATGCTAAGACTTCTTGGATTACTGTTGAGTTATTAAACTGATGTGGACGGATATCATACTGTGTTGCCTGCCTATAAAAAAATAACTTTTGAGGCTCATGGACTGATTGTGAATAGATACTACACATAGGCCTATGAAAATATTTTAATTTGAGGCCGACACAAGGAATTGACGGATTTTGAACATGATACTACACTTGAACCGTCCCGTTCCCGTGTCCCTAAAGCAAAAGGCGATGATGAATGCATTTTAACGCTAAGCAAGTTGAATAGAGTAGTGGGTTTGCTGCTTTGGCACGGCAACACGGCCCGGGCTCCGTGTTTGCAACCGTACCAAATCTCGATCCTCTATTCGACGCACTATGCAAACCTGAGCCTAAATTTTGCAAAAACAACCCCCTCTATTATTATTATTATTATTATTATTATTATTATTATTATTATTATTATTATTATTATTATTATATATTCTATTTATTATTATTATTATATATTTTATTATTATTACTTTATTATTGTTATTTTTTTTTATTATTATTATTATTATTATTATTATTATTATTGTTATTTTATTTTATTAATTATTACACTTTATTATCGTACTAATTTAGTTTAAATTCCCATGTTATTGCGAGGTATATCTTGGCACGAGCAATTCGAGAACGCTTTTTGGCTAACTTCCGTTGCATTGGAGTCGTTTGGATTGAAGTCGGACTCGAGCATTCAGAAATAAGACTTAGAAATTTAGAAAAATCAAGGCTCCCGCGAGTTGATCAATATCACGGGTTCTATCTTTAACTTCGCATTCCTTTCCTTAGACATTTATGTAAATAAAATGTATGAATTATTCTATTTGTCAATAATATTTGATTGCTTGGTATATCGCTTTACTTTATGTGCATTATCCTTTTATTTTTTGAAGTCGTTATTTAATTTATTGCAAACTGGGGCAAATTAGCAAAATGCGTGCAAATTAAAATAGTTTTTATAAACAAGTTTTATTTCAATTAATTATTTTAGATAATTTTTTAGAAAAGCATATTTTGCAAATATTTGGAAACCTGTCGGATTAACCGTATTTTACGGAATTTCGGAAGTGCCTTAAAAACCTTCTCCCGAAATTAATAAAACCTCTTACCTTTAAAATCTCTGAAAGAAAGACCGTCTTTTTTATAAAAACGGAGTTTTTGCACGCATTTGCTAATTTGGTTCCCTGTTTTCCTTAAATTGGGTGGCGACTCCAAAAACTCCAAAAGAGTTAGCCCATCCTGTCGATATTCCGGAATTTATCCTTTTCGAAGGGTAATTTTTGGGGTTCAACAGCATGGCGACTCCGCTGGGGAGCAATAAAGGTTTTGACCATAAAGGTTTCCAATTGTTTGCAACTAGCATGCCTAATTTATTTGCTTTATTATATCTGTTTGTTTGGTTTGCCTTATAAAGCATGCATTGTATTATTTTGTGCATAATCTGCGTTCCGTTCATATTTCCTCCCTCATGGAGCCTGTCAATTCTCTTTCACCTCCTCGATTTCATCACGGGGTACCCGCTTGACGGGTAGTTATGCAGGAAGGGCATTGCCCTTACCTCACTCTTTCAAACTTCTTTCGTGTCACCAAAAGTTAGTTCGGGATATTGAGATTGCCTGGTTTTGTCATGGCCAGTTCTACTGCGTTGTGAGGCCAGGTCTATCCCGCATAGGTCGATTCAGCCTCAACCGTTAGCCCACTCTTAGAAGGAGATTAGGTCATGCATGCATATACACCTTAGTTTGGGGGAAAGTTCGGCAGATTTGGTTGGTTTGTGTTTTGGAGATGGCTTGGTGTAGTGAGATCTAAGAGGCGAAGCCCCTGGTGTCTTTAAAAGGATCAGTGGGGTCCCTCTCCTGAATGGCTTTGCGTGTGTGCAGGCCTATGTTGATTATCCAGCTGCAACGTTGTAAAATTGAAGTATGCTTGTCGCATACTAGGAGAGCGAAGCCCCTGTGTCTTTGAATGACCAGTGAGGTCCCTCCTTGAAGACCAGTGCGGTCTTGGCTGCCTAGGAAACTGAGAGGCTTGATTAAAGCCGAGGACCAGTGAGGAGCCCTATGAACAAGGTCTGTGCGCCTTGCAAAATCTAGGAAACTGAGAGGCTGGATCAAAGCCGAAGACCAGTGAGGTTTTATTTTGAAAGGCCAATTGGCGCATTTCGTGATTTGCAGTCTGATATTGTGGAGGCGGTTGGAAATTTCTCCCTGGATGTTGTAAAGCAATTGGGGGTTGTACTTGGAGTAGTGTGGATGTTTGCAAAAGCTATGGAGGATTGTTTCGGGTTTTAGGCATTTGGGTTTATAATTTTGTGCATATTCTGTGGAGAGCATGAGCTGTGTTAAATACTTGTGATTGTCGCATGTTAATTGTTTGCTTTGCCTTATTTGCTCAAAATGCGTTAAATACTAGGTGTTGCTTGCTTGTATGCAATCCTATGAATGACATGCAAACCATCAGTTACCCTTTGTGAGGTTTCTTTGTTTTGTTTATTTCTCTAGCAAATGTTGGATTTGTGAAGTGGCAGACCATCCACCATGCAAAGGTTTCGAGATATGATTGACGGTAGACGCTTTAGCTTGTGAACGGTGCAGTACCAGAAGCTAATGGCATTGCTTGAAAGAACTTGGCGATTGAACTTAATAGCATTGTTTTCAATTTTAATTCAGATTGAGGCCCTGAATTGCATTGTATTTTAAAGCTTATGTTAATCTGAATCAACTCATTTTGAATTTATGAAAATTGAAGTAAAATGCATCTCATTCTTATTATATTATTTACGCTTGCATTTGTTTCCATTTTAAAATCAAAATTGATAAACTTGACAAAGCTTTGCTTGTAATGTATGGCAAAACAACTGAACAATTTGAAAACGATGCACTGAAAGTTATTGTCTGCGCTCTTTGGATATCGCCCTATCTGTTAGAACTTCAACTGGGCAGCTTTTGTTTGTTGGTATATGGCGTTGAAGCAGTGGTGCAGAACTACGCACGGTCTGATTCCCAAGGAGGGATACGTAGGCTCCCTCATCGGGCTCGACCCTTTAGTATCTAAATTATTATTTTCCCCCAAGAAGGACAACTAGGGCAATTTTTGCAAAAAAAATGAGTTAGGAATGCGGAAGATAATAACTGGGGCAGAATTTTGCAAGAAGCGGCGTTGGTTATTAAAGATGAGTTGGCAAGAATTTTGAAATCGGTTAAGCAAACAGTGCAAAGTCTAAGACAAAGGACGTTCAGTTTGTTTTAAAATATGTTACAAGTTTAAGTCAAGACAAAAATTTTCAAAATGCATCTTTGACTTCATTTGCATGCTTATTTCACTCGCTATATTGCATTAAAATATTTTATCTTGCCTCTATCTTTCAAATTCTATGCTATTTGAGTTCATGAGCCAAGTTTCTGAAAACAATTCGCAAATCCAAGTCCAATGAAGACGAGGAAGCAGCAGAAGCAGCAAGATCAGGATGAAGTCTGCACAAATCAAACGTTTCCCCTTCCCTCCTCAGAACTAACAATTTTCTTTGAGAGCAGGAACATAAAAGTTTGCGTTGAAAAGATCATTCGCACTATGGATGAACAGTTTATGGAACGCGCATTCAAAGTTGCCTTGCAAATTGCGTCGCATTGCCCTTTTCATGACTTAAAGCATTATGCTTTGTCATGAGTTATTGCCGAACAGGCGGCATTTCTACCTCTATGACTTTCATTCCTAATAGGCGATAAAGCCGAGGCTTGTTTTTGTGTTTTCAAAACTAAGCCAAATAGGGCATCGCTTTGTTTCAGGCTATAATCCGCACAAGGCCATCCTTGCCGGATTGTCTCGCCAATTGATTTATCAATGGCTTTCGCACTGACTACTTTTCCGCACTACTTTGCTTTGCACTTATCTTGAATTACGCCTTCACACTTGCTTTAAAATTAACGCCTTGCTTCACTCTTTCAGGTTGACCATCGGCTACGAGGATCCCCTTTGTTGGACTATATCGCCCATTGATTCGCCAAATGGCTCTTGCATTGCTTTACATTCCCGAACTGCTTTTCTTTGCACTTGCTTTGAATTATGTCGTCGCACTTGCTTTAAAATTGATGCCTTACTTTACATTTTTCAGATTGACCACCAGGCGGGACTTCTCTCTTGTTGGACTTTCACGCCTGTTGATTTGCTAAATCGCTTTAGCATTGCTTTACATTTCACGCTAAATTACCTTGCACTTGCTTTCAATTATGCCTTTGCACTTGCTTTATATTATGAACAGTTTTACTTTTAGCTTAGCAGGTTAACAGGTCAGCCCCGAGACCCTCCTTGCTTCGTGCCGGACCGGCTCGCCAGCTGATTTGTTTGACAATCAACCCCAAGACCCTCCTTGCTGCGTGCCCGACCGGCTTGCCAGTTGATTCGTCAAGATGTTTGAATTGCCTTGCACTTGCTTTCAATTATGCCTTTGCACTTGCTTTATATTATGAACCGCTTTACTTTTAGCTTAGCAGGTTAACAGGCCAGCCCCGAGACCCTCCTTGCTTCGTGCCGGACCGGCTCGCCAGCTGATTTGTTTGACAATCAACCCCAAGACCCTCCTTGCTGCGTGCCCGACCGGCTTGCCAGTTGATTCGTCAAGATGTTTAAATTACCTTGCACTTGCTTTCAATTATGCCTTTGCACTTGCTTTATATTATGAACTGCTTTACTTTTAGCTTAGCAGGTTAACAGGTCAGCCCCGAGACCCTCCTTGCTTCGTGCCGGACCGGCTCGCCAGCTGATTTGTTTGACAATCAACCCCAAGACCCTCCTTGCTGCGTGCCCGACCGGCTTGCCAGTTGATTCGTCAAGATGTTTAAATTGCCTTGCACTTGCTTTCAATTATGCCTTTGCACTTGCTTTATATTATGAACCGCTTTACTTTTAGCTTAGCAGGTTAACAGGTCAGCCCCGAGACCCTCCTTGCTTCGTGCCGGACCGGCTCGCCAGCTGATTTGTTTGACAATCAACCCCAAGACCCTCCTTGCTGCGTGCCCGACCGGCTTGCCAGTTGATTTGTCAAGATTGTTGAAAATGCCTTGCACTATGCCTTCACATTTGCTTTATTGCTTCGCCAGTGGATGGGAAGACAATTTATCAAAGATATTGCAGCTTTCACTTACAAATTGCGTCATGCCTACCATAAGCAATTGGAGGCCTTATTTTGAAGCCTATCATAAGCAATTGAAGGCTCTTTTATCATTGATCCTACCGTAAGCAATCGGGGATCTTATTATCAAGTCTATCGTGAGCAAGCGAAGACTTCATTAGCATTGGAGCCTACCATAAGCAATTGGAGGCCTTATTTTGAAGCCTATCATAAGCAATTGAAGGCTCTTTTATCATTGATCCTACCGTAAGCAATCGGGGGATCTTATTATTATTAAGTCTATCGTGAGCAAGCGAAGACTTCATTAGCATTCATGCCTACCATAAGCAATTGGAGGCCTTATTTTGAAGCCTATCATAAGCAATTGAAGGCTCTTTTATCATTGATCCTACCATAAGCAATCGGGGGATCTTATTATTAAGTCTATCGTGAGCAAGCGAAGACTTCATTAGCATTCATGCCTACCATAAGCAATTGGAGGCCTTATTTTGAAGCCTATCATAAGCAATTGGAGGCTCTTTTATCATTGATCCTACCGTAAGCAATCGGGGGATCTTATTATCAAGTCTATCGTGAGCAAGCGAAGACTTCATTAGCATTGAAGCCTACCATAAGCAATTGGAGGCCTTATTTTGAAGCCTATCATAAGCAATTGAAGGCTCTTTTGTTATTTATCCTACCATAAGCAATTGGAGGCCTTATTTTGAAGCCTATCATAGACAATTGAAGGCGCTTTTGTTATTGATCCTACCAATAAGGAGCAACCTAGAGGTTCTCCGGGCGGAGTACTTTGTCAGTTGATCGAAGGAAGAACTTATCGATGATACCGCAGCCCGCATTTACAATTTTATCACTTTATCTATTTCTTATTCCAATTATTATAGTTTATTAGCAGTTGCACGCTTACCGCTTGTTGAGATTATTGCAGGATTTTAGCAACACCGCAGCAGCATCTGGAGCATGGAGCTTTTCTTAGCAATAAACCGGGCAATCGTTGATATGAGCTAGACTCGTCAACAAAGACCTGAAGAATCGCACCCGCATAAGTCATCCACCCTAGAGGTAAGTCTCTTGTTAACCCTAAGTCCGAGGTTTGAAATCGAAGACAAGATGGCTCGGTTATCGAGGTGCAGTGGAAGCTATGTCCGTGTAAATCCCTCTTTATGGGTGTGTCGTCGACCACATTTTCATAACTTGGGTAATTACAAGCCTCTTTTCCCGCGCCTGAGTAGTCGTTACTATCTCGTCTTTGATTTTCAAATCGCATCGAACTACATATGGCCTGATTCTCTTTCATCCCGAGATATGTAGGCAACTCGGAAATCGAAGTTCGGCCATGTCCATAAGCCTCGCATTTTGATCCCAGAAATCGAAGTCTTGGCTTTACCGTGACAAAATTAGATTTCACGTCAACTTTCTTTACCCTGAAAACTCTTTCATCCTTTTCGGGTAAAGAGGGGCAGCTGTTGACACCCAATTTTGTCCCGGATTTTAATTAAAAGTATAATAATTTTAAAATTAAGTTTAATTTTGAAGATTGCAAATAAATAGCTTATTTTAAAGGAAAATGGCCAAAATCGCAAGTCGTCACTTTATTTGCAGCGTGTTATATAATTATTTGTTTAATTTAATAAAAGGCTAAATATGTTCTTAAATTGCAATTTAAAATTATTTTTGCAAAACTCATATACACAAAAGCCCCATTCAACATTATTTCCTATCTCCCTCAATATATTCATTTTCCTACTCACCAAAAAAACCCTACACACACACCTCACAAGGATCAGCCGCAACACCCTCTCACTTATCTCCCTCACAAGCCGTGCCCCTTTTTTTTTTTGGGGTTTTCCATTCACAACACCTATACACATTCATCACCATTACCACTACTCACACACCCACACACAGAACACCCCTTTTTCTTTTATCTTCTTCAAACACACATACGGCATCATCAACACCACCACTGGCGTGAATGAGATCTGAAAATGGGAACGGGGAAGGAGATCGTAAATGCTTAAACTGAAAAGGGCATGGTTGTGTTCAGCTAGTGCTTTCTATTGTTGTTGGTGCCCCGTCGCCGGTGACATATTCCCCTGCTTCCGATTTGGTCTGTTATTGAACGGAAAAGGGTTTGGGGTTGTAGTGATGCCGCTATCGGCGTTGCTCCTCCTCCCTGTTCGAATCTGCTCTGTTTGATTATTTCCACCGGAAAAACCATCATCTCCGGCGATATATTAGCGGCAGTGATGCCGTCGGAGTTGCAGCGACGCCACCGGGGAATAGGTGTCGCTCCTCTCTTCGCTTTATTGATGTTGCGTCGCCTAAGGATCTGAAGCTATTTGCCTTCACCCTGTCGTTTCGCCGGAGACCTGTGTTCCGATGCAAACGTTCCTTTATTTTTCTTGTGATTGTGTGTTCTTGCCTGGTGAACCACTGTTGACCCATTCACATTTTGGGTTTAATTCTTATGTCTTGCAGCTTGTTTCGCCGGCTCTAGTGTCTGACGCTAATATTGGGTTTCTGCAATTGCCTTGACTCGTTTGCTTTTTGACACTCATTGTTGAATTATTTTCTGATAAGTTTATGCCTGTTTGTAATTGACTCCCTTTGAAGATTTTGCTTTCTCTGCCGGGGCTTTGACCATTCGTGGATTGAGTATGCTAAGACTTCTTGGATTACTGTTGAGTTATTAAACTGATGTGGACGGATATCATACTGTGTTGCCTGCCTATAAAAAAATAACTTTTGAGGCTCATGGACTGATTGTGAATAGATACTACACATAGGCCTATGAAAATATTTTAATTTGAGGCCGACACAAGGAATTGACGGATTTTGAACATGATACTACACTTGAACCGTCCCGTTCCCGTGTCCCTAAAGCAAAAGGCGATGATGAATGCATTTTAACGCTAAGCAAGTTGAATAGAGTAGTGGGTTTGCTGCTTTGGCACGGCAACACGGCCCGGGCTCCGTGTTTGCAACCGTACCAAATCTCGATCCTCTATTCGACGCACTATGCAAACCTGAGCCTAAATTTTGCAAAAACAACCCCCTCTATTATTATTATTATTATTATTATTATTATTATATATTCTATTTATTATTATTATTATATATTTTATTATTATTACTTTATTATTGTTATTTTTTATTATTATTATTATTATTATTATTATTATTGTTGTTATTTTATTTTATTAATTATTACACTTTATTATCGTACTAATTTAGTTTAAATTCCCATGTTATTGCGAGGTATATCTTGGCACGAGCAATTCGGGAACGCTTTTTGGCTAACTTCCGTTGCATTGGAGTCGTTTGGATTGAAGTCGGACTCGAGCATTCAGAAATAAGACTTAGAAATTTAGAAAAATCAAGGCTCCCGCGAGTTGATCAATATCACGGGTTCTATCTTTAACTTCGCATTCCTTTCCTTAGACATTTATGTAAATAAAATGTATGAATTATTCTATTTGTCAATAATATTTGATTGCTTGGTATATCGCTTTACTTTATGTGCATTATCCTTTTATTTTTTGAAGTCGTTATTTAATTTATTGCAAACTGGGGCAAATTAGCAAAATGCGTGCAAATTAAAATAGTTTTTATAAACAAGTTTTATTTCAATTAATTATTTTAGATAATTTTTTAGAAAAGCATATTTTGCAAATATTTGGAAACCTGTCGGATTAACCGTATTTTACGGAATTTCGGAAGTGCCTTAAAAACCTTCTCCCGAAATTAATAAAACCTCTTACCTTTAAAATATCTGAAAGAAAGACCGTCTTTTTTATAAAAACGGAGTTTTTGCACGCATTTGCTAATTTGGTTCCCTGTTTTCCTTAAATTGGGTGGCGACTCCAAAAACTCCAAAAGAGTTAGCCCATCCTGTCGATATTCCGGAATTTATCCTTTTCGAAGGGTAATTTTTGGGGTTCAACAGATACATCATGCACCATAATCACCCATAATTATAGGCATGTCTATTCATCTATTCCTACTTTTTTGGGATTACATGTTGCTCCCAAACGCACACGCAAGTATACGCGGTCGCCAAGTAATAAAGTGACAAAGTCGAGTATCGTTCCCACGAGGACTATGCAGACTAGTGCTTAATAAACAATTCCTGAACAAACTATCCAGGGATCTTTTTCCAATGGTTGTAAGAGTTTTTATACTAAAGTGCAGTAATTAAAGTGCTGGAATGTAATCAAGCAATGGGGCAAAACTTTGGTTGTTAACAATATCAAGGGAGCGATCCAGGGTTAGAATTACGAACAATCCAGTTGATGTATTCAATTGATTTCACTTCTTAAATCCCGGGTTACTAACTGACAGGTTGATTGTAATTATGAAAACCTTTCAGTTCTTCACAATCTATGCAAGCTACTCTGATCCCTGTATGTCTACGGGTTAAATCACATGCACGCATTAACGATCCTGTAATTAGTTAAACTAGGCAAGCAAGTATATGTCTATCCTACCCGCGAATTGATTCCCCGATGCCCGGGTTCACAAACTAGTTCTATTCTTCCTTATTACGTAATTAGGTTCCCTCTTTCAAGTTCAACCCAAAAATCATAGATGATGTATAACTATCGAGCTCTAACAATTATACAAGTTAAATCAAGGAAAAATAAGTAACCCGTTATGGGATTCAATCAATGGAAATCAATCTTCAACAATCAACTTTCATGTAAACTCTAACCCCAGAACGTTAGGAAATTAGCCACACATATTCATAATCACAAGGCAAAGATTTGGTGTAATAATGAAATAAATGATGTAATAGATGAAAGAATTGGGAATAACCCTTGTTCAATGAAGTGTGTAGCTCTCAATATTGCTCCAAAGTCAAGAACTCCTTACAAAAACTAAGTAATAAACTATTTATATTGTTTCCAAACCCTTGTAAATAAGTTAAACCCAAAACTAGAAGGAATAGGAAGTAAAATCGCGCATAAGGGGCGCTATAACGGGCGCCCCGCGCCCCGAAAAACGTGCAAACGACCAGAACACGCCTCCAGGCTTCGTGCCTTAAGCCTGCGATGCGCCCTTAAACGCGCAGCCCTCCTCGCGCTATGGCTGGCGCGGCGCGGAGGCTGCAGCGCTAGGCCAGAATTTGCTCTTTTCCGCTCCAAACTCGGCTCGTGTCGTGCCTTTGTGTGCTCGATCCAATCTTCAATCATCATCCAATCAATTCATGCTCAATCAAGCTTCGAAACGCTCCAAATGTATCGCGTAACGACCTACACACGAACAACACAACATCAGCGTAAAATCATATTCACAAGCCACCAAACAAGTGCAAAACAAGCTCAAATGTGCGGAAATATTAAGGAAAAGTAGGCATAAAATGCCGAACATCACCACCCCACACTTGAACCTTTGCTCGCCCTCGAGCAAGTCAAAAGTAACTCCCCAACCTAGGTAAAACAGGTCTGCCTATGACTATGGTTGATACCGACCATTGAACCAATGCGCACATGACTACCATGGATCCACAACATGCCAACAATTTACCAAACTCAAAAATATGAGAACAACCACCCCAAAATAGCTCAAATGCACAAACTCAACTCAATGCAACCATGCTCCCACAAAATTACACCTATCTACTCAATCAAAAGCCATCAACTTCACCGAATTCATGCAAACCACGTGCCCTCACCAATATGAAAGAGAGTGCCCCCCATAGATCACACACAAAAACAAATATCATGAATAGAACGGGGCAATAACAAATGAATTCTCTCACTCTCATGAAAGGCTCACATGTCACACACAACGTACCATAGGCTTGCCCGTAGTGTAGGACTCCACTAATGTAGGCTCACTCCAATCGGGATTAACAAGGACTTTAGAAAGGTCGTAATGTAGGCTAAAGGGCGGGTAGGATACATATGGTAATAGTGACTACCTCCCTAGGCACTTTAATACATCACATTTATTCCAAACACAAGTCTCAACAAACCACCCAATCACAAGTACCACACATACACCTTCTCAACAAGTAGCATATTTCTTTTCAATCACACACTAGCAAGGACGGGATATCTTTCTCTCTTTTTTTTTTCTTTTCTTTTCCACAATTTTTCAATTTTGCTATTTTTTTTTCATTTTTGCATATAGTAAAGCAAGAAATAAATCAAAACAAAGTCAAGTGACAAAATAAAAAGACCTAAGGTACATGCATCCTAACCCTCAAAAATAAAAACTAGATAAAGGGCAGTACCACGCCAAAAACTTGTTGCTCCCAAACGCACACGCAAGTATACGCGGTCGCCAAGTAATAAAGTGACAAAGTCGAGTATCGTTCCCACGAGGACTATGCAGACTAGTGCTTAATAAACAATTCCTGAACAAACTATCCAGGGATCTTTTTCCAATGGTTGTAAGAGTTTTTATACTAAAGTGCAGTAATTAAAGTGCTGGAATGTAATCAAGCAATGGGGCAAAACTTTTGTTGTTAACAATATCAAGGGAGCGATCCAGGGTTAGAATTACGAACAATCCAGTTGATGTATTCAATTGATTTCACTTCTTAAATCCCGGGTTACTAACTGATAGGTTGATTGTAATTATGAAAACCTTTCAGTTCTTCACAATCTATGCAAGCTACTCTGATCCCTGTATGTCTACGGGTTAAATCACATGCACGCATTAACGATCCTGTAATTAGTTAAACTAGGCAAACAAGTATATGTCTATCCTACCCGCGAATTGATTCCCCGATGCCCGGGTTCACAAACTAGTTCTATTCTTCCTTATTACGTAATTAGGTTCTCTCTTTCAAGTTCAACCCAAAAACCATAGATGATGTATAACTATCGAGCTCTAACAATTATACAAGTTAAATCAAGGAAAAATAAGTAACCCGTTATGGGATTCAATCAATGGAAATCAATCTTCAACAATCAACTTTCATGTAAACTCTAACCCCAGAACGTTAGGAAATTAGCCACACATATTCATAATCACAAGGCAAAGATTTGGTGTAATAATGAAATAAATGATGTAATAGATGAAAGAATTGGGAATAACCCTTGTTCAATGAAGTGTGTAGCTCTCAATATTGCTCCAAAGTCAAGAACTCCTTACAAAAACTAAGTAATAAACTATTTATATTGTTTCCAAACCCTTGTAAATAAGTTAAACCCAAAACTAGAAGGAATAGGAAGTAAAATCGCGCATAAGGGGCGCTATAACGGGCGCCCCGCGCCCCGAAAAGCGTGCAAACGACCAGAACACGCCTCCAGGCTTCGTGCCTTAAGCCTGCGACGCGCCCTTAAACGCGCAGCCCTCCTCGCGCTATGGCTGGCGCGGCGCGGAGGCTGCAGCGCTAGGCCAGAATTTGCTCTTTTCCGCTCCAAACTCGGCTCGTGTCGTGCCTTTGTGTGCTCGATCCAATCTTCAATCATCATCCAATCAATTCATGCTCAATCAAGCTTCGAAACGCTCCAAATGTATCGCGTAACGACCTACACACGAACAACACAACATCAGCGTAAAACCATATTCACAAGCCACCAAACAAGTGCAAAACAAGCTCAAATGTGCGGAAATATTAAGGAAAAGTAGGCATAAAATGCCGAACATCATTACAACTACCCAATTACTAATTCTATTGTATGTAATTTGTATGTCTATCGTATGGTATATGTGTATTGTATGGCTATTGTATGGCTATTGTATGGCTATTGTTAGTCTTTTGTATGTCTATCGCATGGCTATTATCTGTGTATTGTATGGCTATTGTTTTTTACGTATGCCTATTGTCAATTTTTAATAGATGGTTTTGAGGGGAGAGAGAAAATTGGTCTTAAATATAAAAAGATTTAACCTATCTAAACATGATTTGGGTGCATAAATATAGGATTAGATTTATCTTTTTTAAAAATTATATTTCTTTTCTTTTTAAATACATTCTGCTATTTTTTGTAGCAAACACCAAAAATAAGTTTTGAAAATATTTATATATTTTGTAACAAAAGTAGATAAAGTTATATTCTGTGTAATTATGATGAATTGAGAATTTAATATTTACAAAAAAAATGTACTTAAAATTATGAATTCAGAGTTTAATATTTATAAAAATTTGATAATTTTCATGAGCTTGTCTATATTACGTGTAGAAAATACTAGATTCAACTAAACCTATCTAATATATATTCAATCTCCCTCTGTTTTTTCTGCTCAGAACTGTTTTAGATCAGCAACCATGTAACATTGTCCAAGGTAGCACATTGACATAAATAGTATAGAGCAATTAGCAAAGATATACATTTTGTGATCTAATGTATAACACCAAAATGATCAACTGTCCTGGCTTTCAATATCATAGAAAAATTGAATGTTTTGACACCAAATATGGCATACTCAACCAAGAGACAAAGAAAAAGATGAAAAGCCGTATATAAGCTGATAATCTTATAGTAGTAATCACTAGAAGCTGCAGTTCTAGGTATGTTACAGCAAGATTCTCTTTGGACAGCTATTTGCTCTTTCTTTTGGCTCCTTTCTCCTTAGATTTAAGACCTTAGTACTACGACATAATTAAAACATCAATTAAAAGAAAAAAGATAAATGACATGATATGTAGTTGTAATCATCTCAGCAGCCTTCGTGAGTAAGCCAATGCACAAAGGCATCAAGAGTTCTCTTGTCAGCCCTGTAATGTTTCTGAGTGAATTCAAGAAAAACTTGCCATGTGAAATCAGGGAACCTCCTTGGTGGATTCCTAGTAATCAACTCTTTTGGTGGGCTTACTATCTTGTCCTTCTTTGGACAAAGGAAAAATGCCAATGACTTCCTTGGTCTTCTACAGTTTACAACTGCTCTATGCAAGCAACTCTTGTATGTCCCATTTGACAATGCCTGACATAACATTAATAATCCAATCAAACTCCATCAATTAGTTCTATACTTCTATATAAATATTAACTTCTTGAAAGTATAAGTACGGCATTTTATATCACATTGCATGTTATGAACTAGCGGGTCGTTTAGTTGAGATAGACTTTACGCGGGTATTAGCAATGCAGGTATTAGCTATGCAGGTATTATTAATATAGGTATTAGTTATGCAGGTATTAGTTATGTATGTATTAGTTATGCAGGTATTATATCTTGGTTAATGAATGATTTGTTATATTAAAAAATTATTATACATTTCATAATTTAAATTGTGTTTTAATATATAATCTACAATAGATTTAGCTTGAATGATATAAAACGTATAATGTAAAGAGAGGTGAGGGCACATTTGTCCTTTTAATATTTTAATCCATGCATAATTAATACCCGCATTATTATTCCACCTCCTATCCCGCACAAATAATACATAGATTCCCTCATTAATTTATGCGGGTATTATTAGTGCAGGTTTCTAATCCAAACCAAACGCTGCATTATTAATGCAGATTTTTATACCTTCTTGCAAAACAAATCAAACACTGCATAAATTTTGTGAGAAATTTAGTGCAGGTATTAACTTTTAACGCGGCGTACCAAATGACTCCTAGGAGTATTATCTAATGTTAGGACCAAATTTCTGTAGTGGACAAAAAGAGGAGTCGCATTCCTATCCCTTTAGTCTCCCGGCCATGTTTGTCTTTTGGAACAATTAGTTATATGTACTTTCATGCTTGTTTTATTAAGGTTTTTGAGCAAAAGATCGTATTGTGTGGTCGTGAAAACACGTGCAATTCATCGGGTCCATATTATCACTTAGAGCTTATGGCCAACTTATTTCTAAGTGTTCCAAAGGACGTGAAGTATAATCTGAGGGTAATCTCAAAACAAATCTCATAGCAGATGGGTAATTTGGTGCTTAATGTTATTTTTACTTGATTATTTTTTGTAGTTATAAAAGAATTAGACTTACCATGAATGTATCGCCTATGTTGACGACAAAAGCATTAGTATAGGGAGGAACGGAGTGCCATTTTTCATCCACAAAAACTTCAAGTCCACCAACGTCATCCTGATGAAGGATGGTTAAGGATGTCGGATCACAGTGAGGCCCCGTCCCTAGAGTCAGATCAGGCTTTTGACAAGGAGGGTAATAGTTCAATCTCATTATTGAATCATTCCCTTCAAAGAATTCTCTGAAATATGCTCTTCCCACTCCAAGGCTCTCCCCTAAAAGCTCCATCACCTTAAGGGAAAGGTTGCTCATTGCTTCACAGTATTTTTGGTACACATTCCTACAAGTATAACAAACATGTAGTAAGCAAAGACTAGTTCATCCAAATTAAGGAACCAAAAATGCATTTCACTAAAAGTTGAAGGAAGTGACATATTTATTATGCCACGTTTAAATTTAACCCAACATGAAATGTGACACAACAATAATTAGACAATTTTGTCCTATTCCTTGACTATTGGACGAGTTTGTATCGCGCCATACACATGACATGCATAATATAGTGATCTACTAAAAATCAAAAGTGCAAAAAAATTGATTTGATTTTGAGAAGCTACGTCTTAAGTTATAAAACTGCATAATAAATAAAACCATTTAATTTCACAAATTATCTTACCCAAAACGACTATACTCTTCCCCCATGACATTCAAGACGTAGTTTTGTACTATACAATCTGAAGATGGAACTTCAGCAGAATACTGAAAAGAAAGTGTTTCTTTCCATGGAAGCTTACAGGAAAACCTACTAGTAAAGCTACTAGCATAACCACAATAATCACCAAGTTTTCTCTTGGCTCTTTCCTTCTCAACAAGAGGTTTTCTAAAGAAAATATCCATATTTTTGTGAGCTTCATCGATGAGTTGCGAATCGATACCATGGTTAACAACTAGAAAGAAACCATGTTTTCGACATGCTTGATTGACAAGGCGAGTGGCATTGGAGACACCGTGGGTGTCACCGGAGAGAAAGTCATTTAAGTCTATTGGAGGGACATGTAATGGAGGTGGTGGCTGATCATGGCATCGCCTTTCACCATCGGGCCATATAAATTGTTGAGGAATGTTTGAATTGTTTTGAAGGAAATGTGCATCAAACATAACTTCATGTTGTGCTTCATCGTGCATTGTTGATGTTGCATATGATGAAGAAATCATTGAAAATGTTTGCTGAAATGGACTGTATCTTATAGCTATATATATAGATGAGGGGGTTCTGACAGTTGGTCTTGGGTGAGAGAGTAGGACGACAATCTTGTTAGTATTAGGTGCAAGTTTAGTATGTAATTATCATAATAAAATTGATTTTTATAACCTAACAACGTAAAAGAACGAACTTATACATAGTCAACTAAAGATAACAAAATTATATAGGTAACTATGCAAAAAGTGGACCAATAATTTTAATGTAATATATAAAATATTTTACATTACCTATAATATGTTAAAATACATAAACGCTTTTTAAAAAGTGTTTGCAATATTGATGTAAGTATATATTTAGTCTACTCATCTTTGTATGGAGTATATACTTTGTTTTGACCAAAAAAAAAAAAGAAGTTACTCTACTTTGTTCCAAAACAATTATGTAGTAAGTACTTCTTTTAATGCCAAAAAAGCGCTTTGTAACTTTTTCCTTCATTTCTCGAATGGTAACCTTGGCTCTAACTGAAAGTGTTAGGTGAAAGGGATTAAGAAAAAACCCACTCGACTTTCATTGGAGAAGTCGGCAAAATGAAAAGTTGGAATCTTCATGTATGCTACTGTTGCGTCGTTCTCACTAATTAACTTGAATCTTGAGTTGTCCACTCCTTCGCTTTTTAAGATACCGTTGCCTTTTTGCCTTATTGGGTTTCATAACTTTGTCTAATACAAAATCTACCTGTTTCATAATCTTTCCATAACTTGGTTCTTTCAATAGAAAGTTGGCCGTGTTAGCATTTACCTTCCGAAGAACATGCACAAACGATCGAGGCCACTTTTTTCTTTTCCAGTTGAGTTAAGATTTTATTGCCACCATAAGTGAATAACATTTGAGGGAGGGGTAGGCTTGGCCTTCTTGATGCAGCTGATAGCTTGGAACCACCCATGTAATGAAATGTGAACAATACATGTCCTAAAAGGCAAAAGCAAAAAAAAAAAAAGGCTTTTTACATAAATATACCATCTTAATTACAAAAAATACCAACATTAATATACCAACATTTTTTTACATATTATATACAAATGCCAACAAAACTAACAAGCTACTACCCCAGTCGCCGGTGTCAACCATTTTTTTTTTTTTTTTTTTGGATTTAAAAAATGAAATACACAAAAATACACATATACATATTGATTTAAAAAAAATTACAGTTGTAAAATACATTTAAACAAAAAATACATGTACATACATAAATATATATATATATTTATATATATATAAATACTAGTTTTTCGACACGTGCGTTGTACGTGTAGGCCAAATCATGTGATACACGATTTTGTGAAACATCATCAAGATTATTAAATTACTTATGCATGGAAAACAAAGAGCTTGAAATAAAAAATTCAAAGAAGCAACATAATCATCAATTAATAATTAAAGAAACACATACATTAAAGATTATTCAGAATGTGCTTTAGAGAACTCCAATATCAATCTGGAAGAGGCAATTTCTGCTTCAGGCGTGGTCATGTGTCCTATACTATGTACATCTCTTCTATTCTTTTCTTTTTTTAATTATCAAATGTACAATTTCAGAGTCCAAGAGATACAGAGACTGTTCATTGTAGCAGATTTACTCTCAAGCACCTTCATATCAGTTGGTGCATGAGATCATATAAAGTGTCATAATAAATATTCGGAAGCATGTTGTCTTTGATATATTACATTTCTATTAAGGACCATAGACCCTTGAAATCATTCTTAAGATGCACTTCTAAGATGCCACAATGAAGTAATCTTAACTCAAAACTCTGACATGTATGTAGTTCTGGTCCATTGTTCATTGTTGGTGTTAGTTTCAAGCTAAAAAATTTGTAAGTAACAATATATAGTTTCAGAGTTCAAGACAAGGTATAGTTTCAATTCGGTCCGCAATGCTATACTCTATTAAACTTGATAAAAATTTAGCAATAAGTAACAATCATCATCATGCTAGAAGATAGAGAATTTACCTATTTGAGTTTCCGTAAGAACAATGAGGTAGATGACCTCTCACAATTGAACAAAAGAAGAGAGTGATTGAATTGGTAATGAGAAACTTTTTGAAGGCATAAATATAAATCCATAATTTGGAACTATTTATAAAGATCAACATCCCTTCATTTTAATGAGTTCCAGTAGTTATTTAGTGTTGCCGAGCGTTGCACGTCTAGTTGTTTTATTATCCGTCTTTACAGTAGGTTATGGAAATTTGAAAAGTTAGATATTGATGAATAGAAACTGCATTACATCAATTGAATAATGTGTGTACGTGCATATAATATAGTAATAAATTCAATAAACCAAATGCAAGTATTAAGATAGAAACAAAACTTTTTGTATCATTCAGAATTTTTATTTTGATTGAAGGGCAAAATGGGTATTCACTATATTTTAAGGGGTTTTTAGTAATTAGACTTTACTTTTAGTGGTAAAAAATTGGCTCATTATGAGTCGCCTCGGCAACATGATTTGATAGCAACCGAGCACGTGATGACAAGCCAGAAACCGAAGCAAATGAGTGGATTGCCGAAGTGAGGCACCGAGGTCATCACCGAAGGCGAGCCGCAAGCTGAGCTTCGGTGACATTCACCTCGGTCAAGCAGCAAGGCCCTACCATCGAGGTCATATGCTTGAACCTCGGTGAAACACCTCAAATCAAGCTGCTTTGCAGCCAACTACTTCAGCCCACTACTTTGCCCATTAACTTCATCCATAAATGCTCCAGACGTGGGTTTGGCCATAAACAGGTCGTGGAGAACGTGGATGAACTCTTGTGCCTATAAATAGCACTTCATTTTACATTGTACTCATTCAGAAATATATACAAAAACTCTGCCAAAATTTGTACTCATTACAATATATTGAAATCAAGTTATTTTCTCGCATTTTAAGCTTGTTCTTAGCATTTTCTTGACTTTGATACGAAGATTTGCTTATATTCCAACCCAAATTCGATTTGTGATCCTAAACTGATTTAGGCACATACAAATTGGCGCCGTCTGTAGGGATATAAGCAGAAACGCTTTGTTCCAAAGTTAGACGTCCTTTTTCGTTGAAGTTCATAATCTTACCACGACGATATGGCTGACAGCACTAGAAATCTCGATGAACAGACTACCAACGGTCTTCATCTCCAATGACAACTGAAGCCTTTCAAGCTTTTGTTATTGCTTCACTAAAAGCTCTTCAAGAGCGACAGGATGAGCAAGCTCACATCAGCGCTGAATTTCACGCCTCGCTAGAAGTGAGGAATAGCTCGACACCGAATGGCGCTCAGCCTTTGGCTCCAAGTGAAGGAATTCCGCTCTTCGTTTCTACGGGCGCGATAACAGGGGGACCTCAAAATGGTGCCACATCTGGGGGTTCGTGTAACATACCGAGTACAACGCCACACTTCGGGACGATTCCCACCATGGCTGAAACTTCACCTTCAGTTGATCTTGAGAGATTGACCGGGGAAATTGAAGCCCGCGTCGAGGATCGCGTCGAGGCGCGCGTAGAAAAGCGTCTCGAGAGCCTCCCCGAGGTGGCTAAGACCGAAGACAAGCTTGACATAGACCAATACAGGGAGTTGCCATTCAAGCCCGAAGCAGCACCAGCTCCGACTCCCAAAAATTTTAAGCTTCTCTTCCTAAAGAAGTATGATGGGACCACTGATCCCAAAGAACATGTAACTGAGTTCATGGCGATGCTAAAGAGCAATGACTTAACGGCAATAGAGCTCGAGTCTAAGTTCTTGAAAAAGTTTGGCGATCCTTGGAGAAAGGAGCCATGCATTGGTACATGCGCTTACCAGCGGGGTCAATTTCCACCTTCAAGGAAATGGTTAAAGCCTTTGTAAAGGCCCACACCGGGGCACAAAAGATTCTCCAAAGGAAGGAGGATATCTGCGAGGTCAAGCAACGGCCCGGTGAGCCACTTAAAGAGTTCCTTGAGCGCTTTCATGCTGAGAGCATGGAGCTACCTCGAATGGATGATACTCTAGCCATCATGGCATTTGACAAGGGTATCAATATTCGCAACTCCGACGCTGCCGCTGAGTTGCAAAAAGAGCTTCAGCAATACAAAGTTCTGAAGTGGGAAGATTTACACAAACGAGCTTACTCCAAGATAAGGCTGGAGGAAGCTGAGTTTAAAAGCCGAGGTTATAATTACAAGAACCAAGGCGAATCCTCGTATCGCGCCGAGGCGTCGCGAGGAAATTCGAAGGGGAGGTACGAACCATATACCTCCACGAAGCAGCCTGTCAGCCAAAGGTTGGGAAATTCCTTTGGAAATTCGTTTGTAAGCTCGTATATAAGCCAACGGCTCGGAGGAAAGGTTCACTCTAACACGAACCAAAGAAATTCCCCAGGCCCAGCTTCAGCTTCAAAGAAAGAATTACCTCGGATCCCTGGCTACTATTTTAATATATCGACCTCGGAGCTGGTCAACGTAGTCAAGGGAACTGTCGGGGTAAGAGTACCCAAAGACATGAGAACTCCAGCGGACAAAAGAGATCAAAATTTGCACTGTGAGTTCCATGCGGATTATGGCCATCGAACAGAGGACTGCAAAGCATTGCACCTCGAGGTGGCACATTTGTTGAAGAAGGGTGTGTTGGCCGAATTCCTTATTGACAGGGAAAAGACAACTACACCAAGAACCAAAATGATGGACAGCCACCTCGGGCTCTACCCCCCTGAGAGAGTTGTAAATGTTATCACCGGGGGGTCAGAGGTGAACTGGGTGAATTTTGCAGCTGTAAAGAAATTCGACAAGCTGTCGATCACAATGGAAAAGAGAACTCGAGTGGGAGGCTCGGGTAAAGAAATTGTATTTGATGATGACGATTGTGATGGGATGATCTTCCCTCATCACGATGCCTTAGTCATCATGTTGAGAATCAATGACTCTGATATTAAGCGAGTCCTGATTGACCCCGGTAGCTCGGTCAACATAATCAGCTACGGGGTCATTAAGAAGATATGGCTCAAAGGGGAAGTCATCCCCAAGGCAACAGTGTTGACTGGCTTTAACAACTCCACGGAGAAAACTTTGGATGAAATCACACTCAAAACATTTGCTAAAGGAGTTAGCAAGGAAACACTATTTCAAGTGTTTCCCGAGGACATAGCATACAATGTGATCCTCGGCAGACCATGGATCCATTCCATGGAGATTGTTCCCTCTACGCTTCATCAAGTGATCAAGTTCCCTACACCTTGGGGCTTTCGATCAATAAAGGGAGAGAAACGAGTAGCTAGAGAATGCTATTCGGTTGCGTTGAGAAGTGGAGTTGCCCCGACTGGGCCAAAACAATAGCAACTAACGCAACCGACGCAACCGGGGTCAAGCGAGGAGGACCTCAGAGGAGAAGTTGATAAGATCCTGGTGTGCATTCAAGAGCCTCGGAAACAAAAGACTGAGGAATCAACTATTGAGGAGTTGGAATCTTCCACCTTGTTGAAAGAATTTCCTGAAATAAATGTATTTGTCGGCTCGGAGTTGGACCCAGAGTCGAAAAAAGCAATCATTGAAGTTTTAAAGTCCAACAACGATTGCTTCGCTTGGTCCCATTCGGACATGATTGGTATCGATCTGGAGATCATGACCCACAAGCTGAATGTAGATCCAAAATTCACCCCGGTGAAGTAGAAGAAAAGACATCACGCCAGAGTTAAAAAGAAAGCGATCGAAGATGAAACCACAAAGTTGCAAGAAAATGGTTTTATAAGGGAAGTAAAGTATCCCGAATGGCTGGCTAATGTGGTCGTCGTACCCAAGAAAAATTGCAAGTGGAGGATGTGCGTAGACTATACTGATTTGAACAAGGCTTGCCCCAAAGACTCCTACCTATTGCCACAAATATACAGGTTAATAGACTCCACGGCTGGACACAAACTATAAACCTTCTTGGATGCTTATTCAGGCTACAACCAGATCCTCATGGATCCGAAGGACGAAGAGAAAACCTCGTTCATCACTGATCGAGGTACCTTTTGCTATAAAGTGATGCCCTTCGGTTTGAAAAATACTGGGACGACGTACCAGAGGTTGATGAGTCGCATGTTCAAGGAGTATATTGGAAAATCTATGGAAGTCTACATAGATGATATGCTCATCAAGTCGATTCGAATGGAGGATCATCTGAATCATTTGAGGGAAGCTTTTGCTGTTCTGAGGCAATATGGCATGAAATTAAACCCTGAGAAGTATGCCTTCGGCGTAGGGTCGGGCAAATTCTTAGGATTTATTGTCTCTGAACGAGGAATCGCAGCCAACCCAGATAAGATCAAAGCTATCGAAGAGATTCCCAAAGAGTTGACCGAGGTGAAAGAAGTTAAGCGCTTAGCTGGCCGAATCGCTACCTTGAGTCGGTTCATCTCAAGGTCCTCCGAGCGATGCCACAAATTCTTCTCTGTCTTGAAGAAGAATTGCCACTTCGAATGGATACCGGAGTGTAAAGAAGCGCTGAGAGACTTGAAACGCTATCTGGCTAACGCGTCGTTGCTCGCCAAGCCGAAAGATGGTCAAACATTGCTGGTCTACTTGCCGGTATCCGAGGTGTCAGTCAGTGCTGTGCTGGTTCGGGAGGAAGATGGCAAGCAGCATCACATTATGTGAGCAAGACACTCCTCGACGCTGAGACCATGTATCCTCACTTGGAAAAACAAGCACTTGCTTTAATTGTTACTGCTCGAAAACTACGACCTTATTTCCAATGTCACCCAATAGCGGTAGTGTCAACTTTCCCCTTAAGAAGTATATTGCACAAACCTGAGTTATCGGGGAGGTTATCAAAATAGGCAATAGAAATTGAGCGAGTATGACATCACTTACCTACCCCGAACAGCCATCAAATCCCAACTCTTGGCTGACTTCGTAGCAGATTTTAGTGTTGGGATCCTACTCGAAGCCGAAAAGGAGAACTCAATATCGAAAGGAATGGCCTCGAGACTATGGATACTCCACACCGATGGGGAAACTAATTCCAAGGGTTCGAGATTAGGCATAGTGTTAAAAGCACCCACCGGGGAGAAAATCAGGCACTCCGTTCGGTTCAAAAAGGTAACCAATAACGAAGCCGAATACGAAGCGGCTTGAGCAGGAGTGAAATTAGCTAAGGAAATGGGGGTGGAAAGAATTGAGTTAAGATGCGACTCACAGCTTGTAGTAAACCAAGTGCTTGGTGAATACACGGTTCGGGAGCCCAGGATGCAGCTATTTTTGGACCGAGCACAGAGGATTTTTGCCCAATTCCAAGAATGGAAAATTAAACAAGTGCCTCGAGAGGAAAATACCGAGGCCGATGCCCTAGTGGAATTGGGTTCGGCGGTAGACAAAACGCACTCGGGGACTGATTCAGTAGTTCGGTTGCTCTCTGCGCAAACGAGAGAGATGTAATTGCAAGTCAATTCGATGGACCACAAGTGGGATTGGCGGAGTAAGTTTATCTCTTACTTTGACTCGGGGACTGTCCCCCAAGATAAAAATATATGCTAAAAAGTTAAGGGCCCAAGCAGCTTCATACTCCATAATCGAAGGTAATTTGTACAAAAGGTTATACTACGGGCCGATGGCCAAATGTTTGGGTCCCGATGAAGCTAGGTATGTGATGTCTGAAATTCACGAAGGCGAGTGTGGCAATCACTCGGGGGAAAATTTTTGGTGCGCAAAATACTTGGAGCTGGGTACTACTGGCCCACCATAAGCGCAGATGCAAAGGCCTTCGTGCAAAAAATGTGATAAATGCCAACGCCACGCACGAATGATTCATCAACAAGCCGAACCTCTACATTCGGTTGTGTCACCATGGCCTTTTATGAAATGGGGGATGGATGTTATTGGTCCATTGCCGAAGGGAAAAGGTGGTGTTCGATTCATCCTCGTTTTAACTAATTACTTTACAAAATCGGTGGAAGCATGAGCTCTCACCGAAGTTAAAAAGAAAGAAGTAATTGATTTCATTCGGAAGAACATCATCTACAGGTTCGGTGTCCCAAGGAAATCGCTTGCGACAATGGTAAACAGTTCATGGGAGCAGCCATCACTGATTTCTTCAAGCAATGGGGGATCAAAAGAATTGCTTCGACCCCCTATCACCCAAGTGCCAATGGCCAAGCTGAGTCTTCAAATAGGATAATAATTGAAAATCTCAAGAAAAGGCTCGATGAGAAGAAAGGTCCTTGGCCCGAGGAGTTGCCAGGTGTTTTGTGGGTCATGCGAATGACAGAAAAGAACAGCACCGGCGAGACCCCTTTTTCACTTGCTTACGGTATGGATTCCCTTATCCCCGTGGAGTGGGCGAACCAAGTCTTTGGTACGCTCACACCACCGAGGATGCGAATCAGCAAGCCATGCGTATAGAGTTGGACTTGCTCGAGGAAAAAGGAGAATTGGCCTTGGTTCGGCTAGTGGCCCAAAAAAGGTAGATCGAGGCATATCTTAATAAGAAGGCCAAACTTAGAGATTTTAAAGTTGGCGATTATGTGCTGAAGGCTACGAACCAATCAACAAAGGAGAAAAATGAGGGAAAGCTCGCCGCAAACTGGGAAGGACCTTACAGAGTCAAAGAAATTGTTGGGAAAGGATCTTATCAAATTGAAGATCTGCCGGGCACACCCGAACCTTTAAATTGGTACATCTCCAATTTAAAGCGGTACTACTTCTGATATCGAGGTAAGCATTCCTCGATGACTTAAAACTTACATTCAGCCTCGAGCCAAAAAACGCTCCTAGGGCCTCCATTGAAATGTACTAACTTGCTCCTCATTTCATTTTGCTTGACCTTTTCAGGAAGCGGATAAAACGATTTCCAGTGCTCGGATTTTCATCAATATTCGCACCCGAACACTGGGGGGAGTAAGAGGCGGGTTGCCACCGAGGTCGATACTGAGCCTCTCAACTGAAGCCTGAATATTCAACGACCGGGGACTGACACCCGCAGAATAGATTAGTACATTGTAATTACGCCTGATAGTAGCATATTGTCAATTTTGTAAGATCTATCTTGACTTGTAAAAAGCCTATTTTGGCTCGTTGATATTATCAATGAAATAAACTTGATTCTATATCTCTTTGTTTCTATGATCTTGCACTTCAAAGTTGCACTTTAAATGCATCGACTCGAGAACGAGACGTCGTTTTAAGTTTGCATCGGTTTGATTCAACTAAGTCTTGCAAACAAGTTATCTATTTTAAATGTTCGGTTCATGCAAAAACTAACATTTAAGATAAAAAGTGCAAAGTTATTTCATTAGGCCCGAAGGCCACAAGTTTATACACAAAAAAAGACCCGAAGGTCCAAAGTATGAACAAAGAAAAAGCTGAAGGCTTACATGAAACAAAAAATGTAAACAAGAATCTAAGCCTTGGGGGAATCACCTCCCTTTTCGGAATCCCCCTCGGCATCTTTTTCATTATCTTCTCCTTCATCATCACTCGAAGCTTCACTTGATGGGAGATCATCGATGATAGCTTGAGCTTGTGCTGCCTTCTCTTCAGCTTTATAAATTTCTTCTTCCAGATTGAGCTCACCAGCGCGGCACTGCTTTAGCATCTTCAGCCGAGACTTGATAACAGTCCATCGCTTATCCAGCTCCGCCCTCTTGGCCTTGATCCTAGTTTTGTCTTTGCAATCAGCGATTTCCTCTCGAAGAGCTTCGACCTCGGCCTCACGAGCTGAAAGTTTGGAGGTCTCACCCTCCAACTTCTGAATATGGAGCACATGATTTCTCAGCTGCTCGTGGTGCTTCTTGGCCATTTCTTCAAGCTTTCCCTTAGCTTGAGACAGCTCGGCACTAAGTTTTGCAACTTCAGCTTCTAGCCTCGAGCGCTCAACGCGCTCAACCTGGAAACCATCACCGAGGGCTTTAATTTTTGCTTCGAAAGAAGCTTCGGCTTCGTGCAAATCGGACTGGGACTTGGACAACTTAGCCTTCAGTTCTGCTATTTGTGCATTGAAGCTGTCCCTTTGCCTGTCCCATGCACGGGCAACGCACCGAACTTCTTCATCCCTCGAGGTCTCAACCTCGATAGCCCTCAATGACAGAACAAAGCTCTGAATAAAGATCAATCAAAAAATCACTGTCAGCAACTGACCGAAGACAGAGGTAAAATTGAAAAATGATGAAACTTACTCCGATAGCATTGGCAGCAATGGTGTTGTATAGCTGACCTCGAGAGAAAGCTTGCACAACTTTGTCTTCCTTTGGGCCAAGCAAAGGCGTAAGGCTCAAGATATCACCTCGGTTTCATGCCAGCAGGTTCGAAGAAGATGGAACTTTGAGCTTCCGATAAGACCCCACCGAGGACAAAATTCTTGCGGGCTCGGATTGTGCCCGAACCGTGCCAACTTCAATCTCCCTCTCGATGGCAGCGGAACCAACTTCCCCAACCTTGGCCTTTCCTCTGGCTTTGACAGCTGCCGCCTCGGAGTCTTGCTCCTGGCCCTCAAGGTCCACGACCTCAACTGCTCTTCGAGCCACTCATTCCTCGGTGGCAACATTATCAGGCTCATCAATTAGCCTTCGGCGCGATTTCACTACCACTTCGGTCCTAAGGGAAGTAGCCACCTCGATGCGAGGGTTTACAGAGCGAGAGGGTTTCTTGAAAACCGCCCTCTTCCTTTTTACACCTACGAAGGACAACATAAAAGAATCTTGAGCAAAGGGATGAAGAGAAGTAAGAGCCAGTGAGTTAACCAAGGATAGTGTTTACCTTTGGAGGATCCTTGACCCGGTTCCCCCTTTTGAAATCTTTGAAGACTGGGAAGCCTTCAACTCCTTCAAATCTCCAGGTAAACCTACCACTGAAGCCAGTTCGTCATCTAACTCGGTATCTTCATCATCTTTTTTCTTTCCCTTTCCTTTTTAAAACACCACAGAAAACTTACCGTGCCTCTTACACTGCCAACCAAATTCAGCAACCAACTTCATCCACGTTCGAGTTGGGCATACATGAGCCCCAATCACAGCTCTAACCCATTTGGTCAACGGGGAGGAATGACAGCGACCTTGTTGGCTGAAAAACTCAAATGAATCGGGGTTAGCAAACATGAATTATCATCGAGGAGGAAGTAAAGAGTGAAGGAGTACTTACATGTGTTATTCCACCTCTCTGGAAAACTGGGTTCGGTGGATAAAACGACGGTCTCCAAAAGGACGTAGCGATCACTCCAGCCTCGATCCTCGTGATCCTCGCTCTTATAGTGAAGCGCATACTTGTCTCGGTTGTTTAAAGCCACAACCCCGGCTTTGTGAAAATAAGGGTAATAGAGAGAGATGAGGTGCTGCAAGGTGAAATCCACCCCGGCTTTTGTGCTCAGCCAATCCATGTACTAAACAACCCTCCAGACGCCGGGGCCTAGCTGGGCCAAGCATAAGTTTTACGCTCGGCAAAAATCATCGATAATCCTATAAACGGGTAGAGTGAAACCGAGGGTACAAGAGTAAATGTATGCAAAGGACAATCCCTCCACATGCTGGAAAACTCTACTAGTTGGGTCGGGGATGATCACCTTCACCTCGGGCCAAAATCCACAATCCTTCCGAACTCGCTCTATGTGAGCTTGTGTTATGCGAGTCGGCGTCGTGTTCACTGATATATTCCTATTCTTCTCCTCCTGATCAGCAGATTGTTGTTGTAGCTTAAGATCTTTGCTATTGTCGAAGTGTGAAGGGATAATCTGATGAGGTTCGAGCTCCTGCTCGAGGGGAATCACTGGGCCCGAAGGTCCCACCTCGGTGTCATGCCCACCTTCAGTTGAGTGCAGTTCACCCCCGATTTCAGGTTCGGCCTCGGCGTCACCCTCGCCCTCGGCATCGTCGCCCTCACCATCGTCACTCTTATAGATGACATCATCAGCACCACCTACCACTAGGTCGTCATCACCGACGACGTCATCCCCCTCTATGCTGACATCTCCACTTATCGCAGCGGTGTCGCGCCTGGCCCTCTCCTTACGCCGCTTGGAGCCACTAGTGCCTGAGGTCACCTCTCCGCCACCCTCCGCTTCTATTACCTGCAACGCCGGCACTGTGGTGATAAAATCGCCACTAGCTATAGCGGCGGCGTAGCGTGAGATCCTCTCTCTCTCACCAGAGTCACTTGAATCCTGTCTAGAATGCGTCACAGACATGGTTATGGAATTAAAAAATTAAGGTCTTTTGAAGATGAGAATTGATCAGAATAAGGGAAGGAAACTTTTGTTTTTCTTTTATCATTGTTGCATGCAGATATCAAGAATGATGAAAATAATTTGTTGAGGAAGTATTTATAGGAGGGGAAAAAGCAAGTGGGGCAGCTTCCATCATTGTAACGTTGGGAAAATCAAAGAAGACGGCGCGACCGTTATGAATGACTGACACGTGTCGATGAATAGAAATCTGAAGAGACGCGAATCGTTGACAAAATTTGAAACGCTTGGATAAGATCAAGCCACGTCGCTTTCCCGCGGAATTTCACTCCACTCCTCGGTAACTTTGGTAATTGACCGAGGAGTGGGGGGACTATCTGTATTGGGTAAAAATCAGCTCACTATGAGTCGCCTCGGCAACATGATTTGATAGCAACTGAGCACGTGATTACAAGCCAAAAACTGAAGCAAATGAGTGGATCGCCGAAGTCGGGCACCGAGGTCGTCACCGAAGGTGAGCCGCAAGCTGAGCTCCGGTGACATTCACCTCGGTCAAGCAGCAAGGCCCTACCACCGAGGTCATATACTTGAACCTCGGTGAAACGCCTCGAATCAAGCGGCTTTGCAGCCCACTACTTTGCCCATTAACTTCATCCATAAATGCTCCAGACGTGGGTTTGGCCATAAACAGGTCGTGGAGAACGTGGATGAACTTTTGTGCCTATAAATAGCACTTCATTTTATATTGTACGCATTCAGAAATATATACAGAAACTCTGCCAAAATTTGTACTCATTACAATAAATTGAAATCAAGTTATTTTCTCGTATTTTACGCTTGTTCTTAGCATTTTCTTGACTTTGATACGAAGATTTACTTATATTCCAACCCAAATTCGATTTGTGATCCAAAACTGATTTAGGCCCATACAATATATACACACACACTTTCTTCCACATTCAAACAACCACTAAGACATTCACATACATAGGCATACAAATATATACGTGTATGTACACATACAAATTTTTTAAAAAAATGAGAGAGAGGAGAAGAAGAAGAAGATCGGAGCCCCGGAAACCTCCACTGAAGCATCCATGTAGCAACAACAAAAACGGACCCGCAACATAGCAGATCTGAGCAGGCGGATCGGAAGCAGCAATAAAAACGCACCCAAAACAAAACATACTGGAAAATGCAGCAACAACAGCAAAAATGGAGCAACAAAAGCAAAAACAGAGCAACAAAATGATGGTGGAGCAGCAGATTGGCACTGGGGAGGTGGTGTTCCAGCGCCGGCGGCAAGTTGGCGGAGGAAGGGGAGAGAAAGAGAGAGAAAAAAGTTAGGGTTAGGTGTTATAAAGATGGGAAAAATGTAAAAATGGTATGTTCTGTAATAAAAATACAAATGTCGTTATGTTTTTGTAATTTCTCATTAATGTCCATATATTTTATAATTTTGATGCTTAGTGCGTCAATTAGCGTAAATTTGATAATAAAGTGGATACTTCAAGATATGGCTCAAAAACCAAGCCACCAGGTTTCTCTTCTAGACTCAAAATGATGATACTTAGCATCAATCAATATTCAGTATACCTTTATCTTGTGTGTAAATTCAAACATCATCAGTGTTATGACTTAGAGATTCCAATTTATCTGCAATTTGGTTGACCTCTTTAAAGAAAAGTCTAATTATCAAAATAATTGTTGTCATTCAAGCTCTTATCTCCTTCACAATTTCCTTTATTCTCCATAGTGTCTGCAAATTCTTGTTGACGCAAATTTGTAGAAGAAATTAGTCAGTCTCTCCCATCACAAGGTTGTAATCGCTTTGACTAGGTCATACTAATAGCTTAATGTTTAATTTGAAAGTTTTTTGTACTTGACAACAATAATGATTAATTTGTGAATGTATTTTCATTAATATTTTCATGAAAGAACTAGGAGTAATTTCTTTAATGATTACTCAACTTCAGCAAATTATCTAAAAAGTCACTTGTCTTTTGTTTTGGACAATAAAATCACCTAACTTAAATAAATTATCTAGTACAATCACTTATCTTTGGTTTAGACAATGAAATTACTCATCTTGATCTGTATATTTTACGAGGTCACTCAGCTTATTTGAAATATTTTTTTTTAGAAAATAAATACACCAACTTTATCACTTTTATAAAAAAAATCAAGACATACTACTAAAATCGAATGAGAAGACATAATTTTGGGTGAAATTCTCACATTTTCTCATTAACAATACGGAATATTTATACAAGTTAATAACCTAACCCTAAAACTTGGTGGCCAAGAAAACTTGGGGCCCAAGACAAAATAAAATAAAGGAAGATCTAATCAATATCTCCCTCCCCCAAGTTGGAGCATGAGGGTTCTGAATGCCAACTTGCGAAGGAAAAAATTGAACTGTGCTTTCTCTAAAGCCATAGTAAAAATATCGGCCAACTGAGTGTCCGTGGGCACGTGTCCGAGACTTATAATTCCACCAATAATTTGATCACAGATAAAGTGATAATCAACTTCAATTTGCTTGGTTCGTTCATGAAACATGGAGTTTCACATTATATCAATCCGTTTGATTATCATAATTCAGTTGTACCGGATATTGACTTATCTCAAGGCTCCATAGTAATCATTCAATTCATTTCAATTTACATACAATCATAGTCATAGAACGAATTTCAGCTTCTGCTGATGATATACATTATATGTTGCTTCTTAGTCCACTAAGAGATATGTGTATCTTCTAGGGAAATATGCCACATGTTGAGTGAGCGGCGAGTCAGTGGGCATCCACTCCAATCGAAGTCACACCATCCTTAAATGGAGATCACAACTAGAGTTCATCACGATTTCTAGTCCGGACTACCTTTCAAATAACGCACCACTTGGAGCTGCATCCCAATGCTCAATCTGTGGTTGTTGCATAAACTGAGACTATACTTGAACACTATGAGATAAATCTGGATGCATGAAATAGATAAATCAGACGCCCAACCAATTTCCTATAACCGTATTCGTCATTCTTATAACCTAGAGACAACTTCATATAAACTTCTTCATGAAGATCACCATGAATAAACATATTGTGAACATCCACCTAATACGATTCCCATTTTTTAAATGCAACTACTATCAAGAAAATCTGGACAATCACTATCTTGGAAACCAATGCAAAATCTCAGTGTAGTCAATTTCTTCTACTTGGTGATTATCAAATATAACCAAACTCGCCTTGTACAACTCAATAGTACTATTATAATTGTACTTAATCATGTACACTAATATATACATATGGGTGTTTTCTTTCTCTGAGGCATATGTTCGATCACACACGTTCCATCAGCTACCAATGCTTGCAAGTCATGTTGCTTGACTTTTCTCCATCTTTCATTCTTTACGACTTTAGAGAAAGAGTTCGGCTCACCAACGGATGTGATAGCTACAAGAAACTTACGTGTAGGAGAAAAATTATTACAATTAACATAGTGTGATAAAGGATAGGGCATACTCGAGGTTCGTTGAGACTCGATCGAAAAATCAGATTTTTGGATATCGGCTGATACTAAGTTTTCAGACCATATTAATAACAAAATCACGCAAAAGGACATTCTCCTTCTTAGTTCACTTTCCTTTGCCTAACTCTTCCACCAATACTCATGCTCTCGAGTTTTCGAGAAGAATTTTTGTTTTCAGATTATCTTGATCAAGCATATCAATTCCTTAATTTGTTTCATCCTCCACTTGAATTTTGCCCAACCTATCCTCGAACACACATTGTGCAAAGAGAGTTTTAAAAGCCCTCTTATCTGGCCACACCAATTACTATAACGGTATCTTGATTCGGGGACTTACTCACACTGTTCTTTGATGCAAAGGAAAATTTTGTCTCATAAAAAGTAACATCTTGAGATACCAAAAACTCTTAAGTGTCCAAAACATACAACTTTCATGCCTTCTTCCCATACAGATACCAAATAAAAACACATCGACGGCTCATACTTGCATACTTATCTCACTTTCGTGCTTGCTTATGGGCATAACACAATCATTAGAACGCTCTCAAATGAATGTAACTTGGTGTCAAGGCAAACAATATATCGTAAGGGGTCTTCTCGTGCAATACCAATGAGGGAGTACGATAATTAAGGAGCAGGATATCAAGACACACTTTCCCCAGAATTCAATAAAAAAAAGTGGGCTTAAAATCTAAGTGTTCGGGCTACATTTAAGATCGGATAATATTTTCTTTTAAATCTTCCATTTTGTTGTGGTGTTCCGATACAGGATATATATTTGAAAGCTAATTCCTTGTTCAAGGAAATAAGTTTTTATACTTGTAAACTTTGTACCATTATCACTTCTAACAATCTTGACTTATTTATTAAATTGTTGTTCCACCAAAATAAAGAAGTATTTTAATGTTTGACTCACTTCTTTCTAATTAATTAGTAGAAACGCCCACACAGTCCAAGAGCAATCATAAGAAATTATCAAAAATACGAAGCACCATATGATTCAGTTCTATAAGGACCTCATAAATCATAATGTAACAACTCAAACATTTCGACAACATTTTTTTTGGCACAAAAAAAAAAAAAAAAAACTATTCAACCAATATCAGTGAATACAAGTAAACCTCATTGGACTCTGAGGTTGATCATCTCATAATATAATCTATTTCTTATCTACGATTACAGTGAAGTAAAGCTAGATAGGATAATCTCTTACTAACTCTAACATATTTTTTCATTTACAAATGTCATGTCCTCTTATATGCAGTTCCAAGCTAATTTCTTTAATAATCTACACATGAGTTCTCCTTTTGTTTTGAAACCTTCTGATGTTTGTTTCCACCCAAATGTGATATACATCAGCTGAGAATAGAAAGCCCAGAATATTAGCTCTTGCACACCATCTGTGATATCCATATAACTTCTTCATTCCATGGTTTGATTTGGCTGTTAAATCCAATCCACCTCAAACAACAGATGGTGTAAGGACTCCTCTTGCTGAGTTTCACACAACACACATTCCTAATTCGCATGAACTCCCCATTTGGCTAGTCTGTCGACAGTAGCCAATCTATTCAGAATGGCTAGCCATAGAATAAATTGGTATTTTGATAACACATTCTTCAGCATGGTAACTGTCAAAGGAACTTTTTGCATCTTTCGAATGAAGGAAATATAACATTCTTAATACTAAATACTCATTGGATGGTAAACTTCTTCAGTATTCTTTCAGGATCTCCAGACTCAAAGTCTTTCCTCACAATCCAGTAAGCCTGAGCTGGGGTTTTTAGAGTTTCCAATTCTTTATTCTTGATATAGTAACTATGTACCATCGAACCTAGAGAGTATCCTTTTTTCTGTGATAAGGCCCACAACATCTTGCTAGTAGCTATGGATTTCGGCAATGTTATTATCACTTAGAGTAAATACATTCCTTGTTTGTTTTGCCTGATGACATACATTACATGTTTTTTCATTCAAACTACTGCTACTATTCTCAACTTTTTGAACTGGAAAAGATTTTGTTATTTGGATCGAACGGTGTCCTAACCTTTGATGACATAAATTTAACACATATACTTTCAAGTGCTTCATGTATGGTGTGGTCCGAGAACAATAAAGTCTATCCTTTCATTCACCTACAGCAATAAACGTCTTCGTGTTCCGATCCTATATAGACCATAAATTATTAGTGAATTATAAATTACAATCAAATTGGTAAATTAATTGAGACATGAAAATCAAGTTGCATGTCATTTTGGTCACTTAAAGAACTCCTCGGAGGGTCAAATCCTCATTTAGTTTGATTCATACTTCTCTAGTAGCTGTAAAGCTGGTTCCATTAGGTAGATCCACGGGATACTTTGGAAGTTCTCGTGGACCTCCAAAATGTTCAACTCTCTTATCATATGGTTTGAGGCTCTCATGCCAATTATTCATGGAAAATGAGCTATCTTACCATTCAATCAGTTACTTGTGGCTGGCTTTTTTTAATTCAGCAATCCAATTAACATCTGCCATTTCTCACTACTTATCCAGGGATATAGGGTTGTCCAGATACTATACCCAGTTTGAGTGTTGTTTGAGCCACATTGCACGAGTACCACTGCGTCCGCATCTACCAAATGGCCCATTCTGCCTCGGTGATTGTCCATGATTACGAACGCCTATAGCATTCTTATTCATACCATTACCACGGCCACTTTATTTGTTCTCGTTCTAGGAAAATGGATCCATCAATTTGGAACCATATGACTTCATAACAACACTACGGATAGTGCCCAAAATGATCACAGCGCCTTTGTCTTTGTTTATAAAAAATTTCCAATGAGTGAATGCACCTTGAGAAGCAAAGGCCATAGATTTCCCTCACTCTTCGTGTCCTCATGCAACTCCGTTCACTATTTCATCTTGTCACCATTATTTGATAAGATTTATTAAGGATGACAATGGATCTTATATAAACAATTGGAACAAACTGTCGTAGTGACATTCTCATCTAATCCCACAAGGAAAAGATACACTTTTCTTCTTTCTTCTTTTTTCCAAGGCAACCCCGAAGTTACATGTACACTCTCCACACGAAACATGTATGAAGCTGCTCATAGTTTCCGACTACTTCCTATAGTAACGTCAACTTATCGTAATAATTCATAATGCTCATACTTTTCTGCTTGCATCCGGCAACCACCGCCTTCTTTTCTTGAATTCTCGATCCATTTTCGACTAGGAAACGTTCCCAGATTCTCTCCCATAAATCTTGGGCCACCTCCATATGTGAGATGTTTCTCTGAAGAGTAGGCTCAATGGACTTCTAGATCTATGATACCAACAATAAATTTATAGTCCACCTATCATCTAGATCTGGTCAACCCTCATCAGGTTTCTTGATAATGATAAGTTGCTTATAAACTTTTAGACTATTCTTTACTTTTGTTTTTGAGTTTGAAAGCATGATTTAGTGTGCATAATTGATGGAAGTTGCTTGGTTTCAAGTTTGATGGAGTAATAAAGAATAATGAGACCAAAAAGAGCAAAAACAAGCCAAAGCGTACAAGATTTGAAGAAATGCAGAAAAAGATGCTCCACACCTAAATCAGGGTGGTCCCCCAATGAAGGCAGCCTAGTCTGATGGCTAAGAAGGACGACCCACAATATATTAAAGATGACCCGCCCTTGACAAGATAGGCGGCAGCGTCATACAAAGCATGGCCGCCAATTTTTGAATCCCACAGTTAGGCAGACGGCTTCTCAAGAGGCGGACCACCCAATTATGGAAAAAAAAAAAAAAAGAACAGGTGACCGCCCAAATTGAAGATGCGCTCCACCTTACCTGCAGAACAAAGAATGAAGTCAACTCACGTCATGAAGGGCGACCGCACCATGAAATTGGGCAGGCGTCCTGCACAAAAAGGGCAGTTTTGGCATTAAAAGGCCAGTCGTATAAACAGTTTAAGGTTAGTGTTTTATTATTATCTTATTCCTAGCCTGCTTTTGTAAGGCTTGTAAGGCAAGAAACAAGGGCTTAACCTATTTGCAAGCCATCTTTCCTTGTTTTCAATATCGAAACATGATTAGTTTAATTTGGACTAGCTTAACTTTAATTTCAAGCCTAGTATGAGCAGCTAAACTCATAACAAGGGGTTTAAACATGCTATAGTTGTTGAAGTTTACTAGGTACTTGCTAGTTTCATTCATATTATCTTGAATTTGATTATCTAATCTCTATTACTTTCATTTCATAACTTTGGTGATTGCAAAATTAGTGTTTTATACTTAGTTAATTACTTATCACTTTGGCGAAGTTAGCTAGCTTATGATTATGGAGATTAGCAAAGATTTGGATTTTGTTGGCTAAAATAGCCCTAACCAATCTAAAAAAGTGCATTAGAGACAAATTCTATTTCCTTGGGTCAAGGAGCTAGAAATCTATATGCCTTGCTATGTTCTTGGCAAGATTAGCGAGATAGATTGGTGGTTCTTAGAGGATACACATAATTAGCTCGACCATAATCATGTTCATTGTATGTGAATGAAGCGATATTACTAATTGATTAGAAACCACTATAAGCAATTTGCACCCTTGGGTTTATAATCATTGTTATCACAACAACCAATTACTCTCTTTAGCCTTTACTTAATTTCCAATCTTGCTACACCTAGGATAAGGAACTACCAGCTCTTGAGTACCTATTTGTAGAAACAGTACTTGATACAAAGCTAGCTCCATGAGGAATTTGACCCAATCTTATCGGATATATTTGCTTCCACAGGTGACCCTTAAGGATTTGTTTGGTCGAGATCAAATTTTGATGCTATTATCGAGGAAATACAGTTTCGAGATTGTTGTTACCTTTGCTATCCAAGTGTGCTCGTTCTAAACCCTAGTAATCAAAATGTCTCGTCTTTTATTTGAGTTGAAAATGTTGGGAAAAGGTCATGCTGAAGAAAGACATAAGATCCTATCCTAAATTAAGCAATCTTCAAGTGGTTGGAAATCCTCGAAGTTTTCCAAAATATGAGGGTCTACCTTATAGCTAGCCTAGCAAATCTGGTTTTTCAAAAATATGAGGGGCTAGCTTATAGCTAGCCTGGCAATCTGCTACGTACCTTGTTAGCTTCCCTGGCTATAAGTGTTGGATTTTTGCCCCTTGTTTAATAGACATACATTGTACTTTATGAATGACCTCCTGTATAATCCACGACGTCCGATTATCTTTTTTCCATTTACCATTTTGAAGAGGGTAAGATACATGGTGACACATTACAGCGTCATTACCTCTCTTATTCCCTGATTTCTGAATAATGCCATTAGTTCACACATTACAGCTTTATTTCCACTATTATTACAGCAGAGAAACCAAGACTTCAACATCGTGGCTGCTCAAATAACATTCACTCATCTCCAATTAAGTGATCATATGATCAAATTGTGGACGCAATTAACCACGTTTTGACCATGTACCATAGTCATCATCAACATTTTTCTCATTTTAGTGTACGACTTACCTATCTAAGCTCTAGCCTTCCACTATCCACAATATATTAATTATGCAGTAACCTGTAGGACAGCTTGATTTTTGTCCACTCCAATTTGAGAATATATACGTGACAGACCTCTCGAGACATGATAAATTTGTATGGCCTAAAGAGAAATAAAAACAAACAATAGTAATGACAATTCTTGATTTTATTTTATTTTTTCATTTTCGTCCCATATTTTCATTTTTAGCTTTAAATAAAAAAACGAAAGACAGAAAAAACAAGTTAACATATGCACGTACTCAGGTCCTTCTTTTATGTGCGCCTACGGGTTTATGTGTTTTGTCATCTATTTTATAGGGTAGTACACATCTGCTTAGCAAGCTAGGTGCCTATATTATAATTGACCCATATTCTCAAGACTCAATGGACAAAAATATTGCCTAGTCTCCAATTTACCAACTGTTGGAGTATGTTTTTTGCGAACAAAACAAAAGGCTGCAGACTAGTCACCTTCTTTTTTTAACTCCACTTTTCCCCCCTCCCTAGCCCCTTCCAAGAGGATCAACAATGTTTTTTCCTCATTTCCCAACGTTACTTGAAATTCAATTTATCGGCTGATAATAGAGGTGCTCAACCACTATATCAAAAGCCCTTGGTCTTCTCAAACTTTATTTTAGAGTTATGTCCAGTCAATTGAATGCCCATGGTTGCAACGGCACACTTTAATCCTGCTCATGAGATAGGAAGGTCTAGCTAGCCCAAACCAGGGCGGACATGGCATTGACATATTCTTGTATAAAGGGCCGGGCTTCCCTCTCTATGTAATTGTTGAATTTTTAGCATCCACGATGATAATGGGAGTGACTAGTTTTCTATGCAAAATGCTACAATAATCGGTTCCAATGTATTCTACAGGGCGACATTAATTATTTGAAACCTGCTGCACAGCATATGGTTAAAACTTAGTAAATAGGAAACCATCCAGCTCGTCTTGAAACATCTCTATCATGAAAATATCCTGTGTCTACTCTAGCCAATGTAAGATTAAAGGGAAAAATTTATGTTAGTACTGTTCTAGTAAATCTTCATGGGGAAGATCAGTGGCTCGTATCAAACAGAAGGGAAGCAACAGCCCATGTTACCTCACATATGCTTCTTGTTTTTTCTTGTAATTAACATTTTCTACGCCATAGAAGATTTGACTCTGACGTATTTATAGACTCAGAGATTCCATAGCTTATATATATGAAGGTAAGAAAAAAAATTTACTTCTATACACGGGATAACTTTTCAGTAATGATATTCAGCTGAACCACTTTAATTTAGTAATCGTGGCTCGGCCACTAGACACATCCTCGTTTTCGTTAAATTCTAGAGTTTACTTGCCCCTTAGATTATTTGATAGCTTTCAAGAATAGACAATGTGACTCGCTTTAAAGCCAACTCCTCTCCCCAAAAGCATTTCCACACATATCTCTGAACTAAGCAACAATCAGTTCCCTAAGCATTCATGGATTTTGTTCCCACGAAAACACAAGATGTGATCAAACATTTAATTGCGTGACTTCTAAGGATGAGAAAATCCCATATCACGAGTCATGACTACAAGGACACTTAGTTGCCTATCCTCGAATTATCCCCGCATTATGATCTATACTTGGTTATCCTAATTAGGACAGTAATTATAGTTACTCGTCAGTTTTTCGCCAAACCAAGCTATCTGACCAAACTACTACACATTAAAGTGAAAATATATACACTTAATCATGATTAAGTAGTGATAAATGTATAAACAAAAGATACTGCTATGTTTGTCCGTCTTAGGGTTGCACAAGAACAAGTTTATATCCTTTTGTAGCCAACACATAGATTAAACCTGAAAAACTGTTTTGTTTGGTGGCCTTCTATGGAAGCATATGTCATATACAAGAACCTTTGGATTAAGTGGAGTAATGTTTTTTCAATTTTTCCCACTAGCTAAAAAATGTGCCATGTGTCGCAAAATGGGAGTAAAGTATTTTTAATGTCGGAAATAAGAAATGTGTCATGGAGCTAACAAGAATGAGCAATGGGTGGCAAAGTGCGTGATTATAACTCATGCAGTGTCAAGTTAAATGGTGCTTATTATAATTTCATTGGTTGCGTGAGCTTCATGGATGATCTATTTATTCCAACTTTCTAATGAGTTGATGGACAGAAGAAGAATACAGAAAGAGGAGAGGGAGAGAGAGGGATGGACTATTTCATTCTTCCGAAACTTCCAGTGCAGACGCCATATGATTGTTAATTGTTTCGTCTTCGAGAAGATCTTTACAACCTCATTTATGATGCATGAGTTAACCTTATATTTCCAAAAAGAAAACTTTTATAGTCATACAAATGCTTTAATATACTTACGAGCCCGTCTGGGTTGGCGGAAAAAAAGTATTCCCTCTACTAAATTTTACAGTACTTGTTATATTCTGACTGTGACCAAGAAAAGTTTGGAATCTCCACATGGCCAACTTTATTGTACATATTATTAGAGTGAAGTAAAACTTATAAGAAATAGTTTGAATATCTGGAACTGAAATACAATCCAAGGTTATTTTCGTAAAGAATCGTGAAGCATGGATCGAGAAACTATATTTCATTAAACCCTTTAGAAGGGAAACACTCGGTCAAGTGGTTAAACTTGGATTTAGTTCTCGAATGTTAGTCAGATGCTGTTCAAAAGAATATACTGGAGTAACTTAAATTACACTCTCTTTGTAACCCTAATTGAGCACACAGCTCCAAAGCAGAGAGAACTCGTTACTGGTGAACAAGGCATGAGACAGCAGAAACGAAACAATGAATATATTTCTCACTGGGGAAGAATAAAGAATTAGGTGACATTGCACGGAGGACACGAGAAAATGCAGTGTGAGAAGAGCTCATTGGTCACAATCAAATTATAAATGTGACCGGGCTGTTGCACAGAAGATGAGCTGAAAATAGTAGAACTGTACCGATGCTTTCGTTGACCCTTCATTCACTTAGTTTACAGCTGCGAATATATGGATGGTCAAACTTTATATATTTGGTCCAGTATGACCTGTACTTTGTCATTGCCAACTCTAGCCATGGTTTCATGTTACCATTGTAATGTACCACCGCTGCATTCTCAATTTCTGAACGATCAATGCTTGGATTGTATCCTAAACCTAGGACATGCCATGACTTCTCTAGTGGATGTGTAAGCCCATAAAATGTGATCAGCCCTGGAGGTAGAGTTCCCAGCTTCCAAAGGACCCTGTCTTCATTCTAAAGCAAAGGCAAGGAAGAACCAAAATGTTTAGTACATAACAAATTGGGTTTTAGCAGTGTCCCAACAATTACTTCTGGAAATGAAACTCTATATGCGTGTAATGACGACATTCAACGCAAACAGTTGGAAAAAAACAAATAACCAAGTAAAAGAAAGATGAATGGAAGGCACAAGATTCTCACCATGTTTTGCCACTTGTGATAAATGCCAGTTATATCTCTCTTCTTCCACTCCTTAAGATCAAACATGTTCATGCCATATGCCCACCCACAGGCATTTGGATCAAAGTTTCTAGCAATATGAGGATTAGAGAAATTTAGGTACTTGTCAAAACGGTGAAAACTCTGACCACAGGTTTCAACAGCACCATTCACTTTCCCATGAAGGTCAACTGACCACAATCCTGTCAAATCTTTCTGAACAACAATGTCATCGTCAAGAAAAAGGATTTTATCCAATTTCGGATAAACCTGAGGGAGATAAAACCTTAGGTGATTGAGCATTGAAAGATATTTGGGGTTCCGGTACTTCAAATTAGAAGAACCAGCAGATAGGGTGGTGGGATGAGCTGCCTTGAAATAATACTCCTTCATAGCAGCAGATTCTAGCTGCCGCAGAACAGGACAATATGAAGAATTAAGCCACTTGAACTCATCAACATTTTCAACATGGATTGTAGCTTTTCCAGGAGGGTTCAACAAAAACCACATATTCATAGCTCCAAAGTTCAATTTATCAGTAACTAGATGAAAAACATGTTTCTCTGGTTCCTGCAAAATATCAAATTCTATTCTTCAACTCACCAGAAAGATAGCGCTAACTTCATTAAAGCAATAAAGCAACTTTGCAGGTGATGAACTACAGAAACGTGCAAGGCAGCAAAATATATCCAAGGATACCCCAATAATAGCAAGCATTGATTCAATGTTTGGTGATTGTTATCTAAGTTACTCCGACTCGGGTGCGGGTGTCCAATACAGGTGCGGATATAGAGGTCGGATCCTTCATGATCTATATTTTAAGATTTGGGGATATATATCCAATTATGGATACGGGCGTGGGGATTTGGCTAAAAAAAATTCAATAATCTAAAAGTAGAGTTATAAAAGCTAAATTATGAGATATTATGTGGAACTTGAGGAAAAATTATTGTTCAGGACGTAGAAATTTCTATATACAATAATACAAGGTATTCTATTTACTTCAATTTCCCCTTACTTTTGTTTTGATTAAAGAAATCATTGAATCTGTCCAGAATTTTTCAGTTGATTTTGGTCAAAATACCCAAAATCAGTTGACCAAATCGGGTACGGATCCCACACCCACACGGATACGGATCTGATACAAGGCCGGCACCAAAAGTGAAGAGTAGTAGCAAGCCAGAAAATACAATAGACTAACAGAGTATCACACATCCGAAGCAATTAAAAAGCAAATGTGGATGATGGTCACCTCACCTTAGCATTCACAATAGTTGAGTTGACAACAACTGAAGCAGCCAAAACATTATCTGAAAATAGTGCATAATGGAAGAGCTCAGGGTTTTCCAGATTCTCGCTTCTAGGGAACTTTCTTTTTTCAGGAGAAAGAAGGTAATAATCAATAGTCAAACGCATGGACAAGCAGTGGATCCCATTCGGTATAGTCTTTGCAGCTAATTGGCTCAAAAAAGTGCTCTGCCTTTTCAAACTTCTGACTTGCTCATCCGCAGATTGCAGCATTGCTCTCAGTTTCGTTGTCACAAGTTTGCAGTCATAGAGCTGCTCTCTAGCTTTAGATAGCACTTGGCCTATAGCTTTCATTTTCTCATGTGCACTATTGAACAGGGGAACAAGCATGTGTTACTCTCACAATATGAAGCAGAGATAAAAGCAATGTGATCGAGCATATAAAATAGTCAACAAGAATCACCTGCGTGTTAGATCAGCATCAGACCCTGCATCACCTAGAGCACGCTGACTTTCTTTAAGCCGACTCTGTAACTCTTGGGCCAAGTCAAGCTTTTTCTTCATTGTTGCAATGCTTATGTACACCCTTGCCATAATCATTTGATCTCGCATCAAGCGTACGGTTGAATCAGTGTTGTCATTGTCATTTTCTTTCCTCCATATACTGTACTTACCCAGCACAGAAGAGTCAACTGACTTAGACCGTTCAATGGCAGCATTTTCAAGCTTCACAGTCACATCATCATCTCGTTTCAGTAAGTCAGCAGCACGCTTTTCACGTCTTTTCTCTCGCAATTGCTGCAGAGCAAGTTGAAAATAGTTATAACTAAATTATCTGTAGAAACAAGGCAAGCATGCATCTTGAGGGGGAAGTATCCTGCGTGCAGTGAAGGATGAGATTTGAAGCTATTAATTTCTCTCTCGCTCTCTCTCTGTCTAGCACAGTCTCTCTCCCCCTCTCCTTTTGCAAAATTAGCAGTAAATAAAAGTCAAACGAGATAACCATACGTACCCTTCTGGCCAACTTAGCGGGTGAATCCAGAAACTGGGAATGATCACCTGGAGAAAAAGATAGACCTTGGTTATTCATAAAGTACGCGAGGCACTAAAATTGCTGTAACAAACTATTTACCATCAACAGGATCGTCCCGTTTGCCTCTGGTAATTTTTGGTTTGGCATCTGCAGCTATCTGACTTGCCTTGTTTACCTGAAATACATCAAAAGGGAAAACCAGTCGGTATATTGCTAGTTACATGATTTTTCAGGACACATAAAACTTTTGAGTTGCAAAATTTCAAGCTTAAGCCTGACTTTCATACTGACCTCTGCATCAGCTTCACTTTTCTTGGCTACGATTTCTTGCCCGACAAATTTCCATGAGGCAGACAAGTTGTTCTTTCTAAAAGAATCAAGACTGAGAGGTCCTAAATCATCTGTACTGGCTTTGATGACATCAATCACCTAAAAGGTATGCACAGTTACTTATAGTAAGAATTATCCTGACTGAAGACCAAAAAGAGTGCTAAATTTCTTAGAAATTTTTAGAACTGAACTTGCCTCTTTCGTTAACAGAGGTTTGATTTGTTGCAGAGCAAGCCTCTCTCTCCAATCCAAATCCTGAGATGAAAATTTCTTTATTCAACATTCATCATCCTGGAAATCTAATATATGGGGAGTACATAGCAAAGCCTGTTACCTGTGTACTTGAAGTGGTTGAAAACTCATTATGATCTGCAGAGGTACAATGACTTGAGTTATAACAACTTGCCAATTGCTAGGAAAATAATATGGAAGACAACCTTGGTAGTATAGCAATTACATCGTGAGTATTTCAACCCCCAAATACAACAAATACCCACTTAGAACAGCCACTCATGCAGCTGTGACCTTAGCTTTCTCACTCATGAGATGCCAATTGATTAGAATCAAACTACTATTGAAAAGATCACGATAATCAAATTATTGTTGGATAACTCGAGCTCTCTAACAAGAATAAACCTACTTACTCCTCCTAGCAAAAATTTTAAGGAGTCCAATCAAACTGTTTTTATTCTTCATAACCCTGCTATGGGTGGGGCTTCTAATTCATTGGCTAAAGGTTAAGTAGGTTTTGATTTGGAATATGTATTATAGTTCAAGCACTCTAGTAAGACTAATTTGTTGAGTATCTTTTTTTTTTTTTTTAGTAGCCAGTCCACTTAGCTTATTATCACTTCTAACATATATCTAAATTATTTCTCCTTTTTATAACAGGTTGTTGCGAAAGTGCAAAACAGAAAGCTTTTATCAACAGACTCAAATAAACCATCAAAGAGTCGCTTACTAAATATCATCTCCATTCTTAGTTGGACCCTCAAATTGGGAAGGAAGGAGTGTTGCAACTTGCAAAGCAAATCCCACTCCAGCATGACTAATGATGGCAACAAGGAGGGGCGGGAATGGTGATGATAACAACAAGAGTATACATAACGCACTTACATTAGGTCAGTTGTTTACTACCCATGACTCTCTTTAGTTTACTTAAATGTTCTTATTGCAATGCAGCTATAACACAGAGGTCTTTTAAAAACAAATTATTGATATTTGGAACTAAACACGCCTAATAAAATAGAATATACAGTCAAACCTTTCTATAATGGAGTCGTTTGTCCGGAAAATTTTTAGCTGATATAACGAGGATAACACATAATACAACATAACATGAGAAAAACCAGTTGTTACAGAGGATGACTATTATAGAGAGGTCTGATAGCAGCTATTTTGTCAATCTATTACTACACAGTAAATAACATAAACCAACCAGAGGAAGTAGAGGTGTAGAGGCCACGGCCAACGAAGAAAATCAAAGGAGCAAGGAATGAACAAAATATGAGAATCACAATAGGGAAGCTATTAGATCTGCTGCTGCTTCTGTTCCTTTGGCTTCCTGATGATCCCCTCTTTAATGCCATTTCCTATTTACAAATTATTCAAACAATTTGTTAGAAAAAATAAACCCAGAAGATTAATAATTAATGACTCATCAAAAAAAAAAAAAAAAAAGGATTACATGGGAGTTGTAGTTCTTCTTGTTAGTACAACTTCATTACCCAACCCAAAAATAATTAAAAGAGAGAGAGGGCCTAATATTACAATGTAATTTGCAGAATTGAAAGGGGAAATATATGGGCTTTTCAAGACCCGAAAGAGAGAAGATGAGAATATGAACAAGAAAGAGATCTGAGATACTCGAATTTTTGAGAAAAATGAACCCAACTCTTTTTTTTTTTTTTTTTTCTTCTCTCTTTCAATTTTTTATGATACTTTTATTTTTTTCTTGTTGACAAATAATACTACTCCATAGTAGAAATTACTAGAAAGTTTGGAGGGAATAAACGACGTCGTTCATTCGCCGACACACAGTTGTTTTCTATAGAAGAGCCAAGTTGTTTTTTTTCTATAGAAGAGCCAAAAGAAAATGTAGTCAACGGCAAAAACGTGAGTATCAGCATTTTGGAAGTAATTGTATTAAACTTTTATTTCCTCCTAGCATTGTTGAGTTCTGAATAATACTTTTAGAAAAGTGCATGTTAACTTTTTTAAAAAATGGAGCTGGAACTAACATTGATGAATTGCCTCGATTGTGTTGTTGAGGGTTCAAAAGAACATGTACATTATTCAATAAGGAAACAAGGTGTTATAAAACTCTAATAATTTGATCACTATCTTTTGCACATAAGTCTCTACGTTATTTGTAACCTAATGATATTATGTCGTAACTGCTGAGTGAAGTGGGAAACAAACGAGCCTTTGGATTGATTTGAAACCTTCCATTAAATTGCTTTTATGCTTGCAAATACTGTACATATCTAAATGTGGGAATAAAATTGAGATCAGTTCCTATTGAGATTATTACAAAATGTTACTTATAAGTTAAACAAAGGCAAGTGCTGATCATCCTAACATTTCTTTGTAGTTGCAGAGAGAAGAGTGGAAGTTTGACTCATTTTGTGATTCTTATGATGGTTTCTAAGTTTATATTAATATGAGTTTTCAAGAATTGCAAGTGTTGATCCTTATCAGCACAGTAATAGCCCAACTAGAATGATCCTTATAGCATTTGTTATTGATCTTGCATATAGATAAGAAAATATCAAGTTGATTATTTTGAGTTTTTCAAAGTTTCTTTGTAATTAATAGTGTAGTGCAGTAGTTGGAAAAGGTTAAATTCGAGAATTGTAAGATTCTTGTGAGGTTCTTGTTTGTACTATTTTAGTAATCTACTTGATGAGATAATTGGTAGATCGTACAAGAGATACGTAAATTTATCAGGAAACAGAATCAATATGTTATCATACATGGAATTGTAAACGAGACTTATAACGTCCCATTCAGCTGCACTAAAAATTTGTGTAACAATCATTTAATCAAGTTATGTCAGTGTCAAATGTAAAGTCTTAGAATGCGAACGTGTAGATTTAAATGTCAAATAATCTAGTAAATTATAATGGTGCCAAAGGCTTTAGGTTAATCATTAACATTAATATTAAGATTATTAATAGATCAATCACCGCTCATTTAATTCATATCCTCAACATGGTTAGCCTAATAAATGTATCTTATGGACTTAATTGAAATTTACGAAATTAACAAAAGGTTATTGTCTACTCCATCAGTGTCAATTTATTTGTCATATTTGTATTTTAACGCCCCTTATAACTACACTAATAAAGACAATTATTTTTTAACTATTTTATCCTTGCTCATTTCTCTTCAATAAATATTCGTCCTAATTTTTTTCAAGATGAACTAATACTAAAGGTAAAGTGAAAATAAATTAATACTCTAAAATGACAAATATTTTGAGACAAGAAATTTTAGTAACCTTGATAAATAAAATGAGATATTACCTTTGACTTCTACTATGGATGGTAGATTTTCCAAATGCTTATTTCGTTTTCTAAAATTTCCCAATCACTGCCAAATAATAATACATACTTTAATCTAGTTACAATTTTAAGAATTTGTGGCTTTTGACAAAACAAGGACACAATACGACGAAAGTTTTCGTCATTTGATCAAGAAAATGTAATTGGAACGTATATTAGCTAAACCAAACATCACTTCTACCCTCTTAACTCTTGTAAATAACAATTCCAATTCACACGCATCATTTTCCTTTTCTCGAATGAAGATGGCGAAATTACATCCTCGCAGTCATCCATGAACAATTAGAAATTACAATCTGAAATGAATAATTAAGAGAGCAATCAATTTATAGAGTACATAAATTTTAGGCAACTTTAATTTTCAACAATAGAAGTGGTCGGACCATAGTACACACACCTTAATAAAACCTATTACCTCCCATCAACACATATCCACCAAGTTTAGTAGAATAATAACTTGGCTCAGCAAGGGCAGAAATCTTTGGCTACACCAGGAAGACCATTCCTCCTTAGGTACCTACTTAAAAGTAGCAATGAGTGAGTCAACACCCGAATGGGTTGATCAGACCAAAGATGGTTACTCTAAGCTTTATCGTAAATAGAACACAACAAAGTATAGTTGTGGGACTGATAAACACTCTGAAAGTAATCTTACTTTTACAGAAAAAGGTAGCATTAGCCAAGGATACAATGAACAATTAATGCAGAACTGGTCTTGGGCTACATATCAAGGATACAAAAGTAAAAATGGAACACAGCATACTAGAAGTCTGCACAGTTCTATTTTTAGAAGCGGTCCTGGAACGTGATAGCCACATCCAAGTAATCTCCGATCTGCAGAGGTGAAAGAACGAGTCAGAGCCCCCTATTCATGCTACCATCTAAACACACTGATTTGGTGCAGCTTAATGAAATATTTCTCCATTGCCTGTAAAGAAGAAACAAAGGAACAAAGTTTTACCTGAAACTTTAGTTCACTCAAGGTTGCCCTGCCATTATCTGCTCGCCTCGCATTTAGATAAGAGTTTGTTCTACCCACCTTCACAGCAAATAGAATAAACCGAATCAGGCCAGTATCAGCTATTTCTAGATATGATCAGGTAGGCATCAGCTTAAAAGCATTTTTTAATAAGGAAAAAGAAATTAGTGAGGAGTACGGATCACAGGCATTGTTATATAACATCCAAAACATCGTATATTTAAACAAAGATCCTTCCACCACCCTAGAACTCTATAGGATGGAACACTTCAAATACCAGCTCAGATTTTCCAAGTCTCAGAATATCCTAATTTCCCTTCATTTTGTCTCCTCAAATAAATCAAAATCGAGTGGAAAGTTTTTTAAATGCCATCATACTAAATAATTTGGACTCAAGTAAAGCAGAATGTATGAAGGACAACTAATATTAGCTGACCCCCCACTAGCTTGAGATTGATTGATTAACTACAAAATATGAAGCATTAATAAATTCTAGAAACTCTATAGACAATTCAAGAACTACTTGTGACCAAATCATTTGCAGCAATAAGGGTGATTACAACAGCAGAACTCTGAAGACGTAGAGAATCAACACAAAAGTTAGAGAATGAGCTGTTTCAACTTTCAACTTTCAATGTCATCTGCCCTAGCTTCGGTCATGATAACTACTTCGATCAAGTTCAAGCAGGACTTAAAGAGTTAATTGACATGAGTTGCATAATGGTGACACAATACAGCTTAGAGAAAGTTAGAGAAAAAAGTGGCAAATGAAAAATCTTCTGTACTCCCAGAAGAGGGGGGGAAATGTGAGAGAGCTGAGAGCAACTGTTCGTCTATCGGAAACAGCCTCTCCACCTCGGTGGGAGTAAGGTCTGTGTGCATCTCACCCTCCCCAGACCCCACTTGTGAGATTAACTGGGTATGTTGTTGTTATTGTTGTTAGCTGAGAGCAACTGTTCAAGTTGTCGCTCATTAATAATCACAGAAGGTGGCAGATGGCAAAGCCAGACTAGAAATCCGAAATAACGAAATTTTTTATAAGTAATCAGTAAAATCAAGATTGTGACAGCTCCAAATCAGCAGACAGAAACAAATAGATCGTGCAAGACAAACAAGGGAAGTTGAAATATGAGTGAACACACACAATTGCATACACTAGGTTCTAAGTCCACGGAAAAATTGAAAGACACTATCTTCACATTCAAAAAGGTATGGTGAATATTAGTTATGTTCACATTCAAAAAGGTATGGTGAATATTAGTGATAATACCCTCCTTTAGTTCTCTAGCTTCATTATTCATCATGGAAGAGGGAAAATATTAGGTCATTATCAATAACCAAATATTGCAATCTTACACTACAAATGAAAATGTCCTGCTGGCACATGGTAAGAGCACGTAATCAATTATCTAAAGAAGTGTCACACCAACAGGTCACTTCTCAATGCTTAAAAGTAGGTGCACAAAAAGGGTCGGTTGGCTAAATATGCCACTCTCGCCTGAATGGTGAGTGCTGTATGGCTATCAAGACATATGGCCGACATAATTTGTGGAATTCCATAGGGTTGGCTCGCTGGCCGTCTCTCCATTTCTAGTAATTATAAAATTTTCCAAAAAGTAGGTGCACAGACAGAATTGATGCATGCACCTGCCCACCCACCGCAAAAGTCTGCGAGGCACATTAGCACACAGTACACATATGAAGAGACAAGAGACGAACCTGTCTAACCACAAATTTCCCCCATTTATCAGGATACACAAAAGCAAATGACAACTCTGCATCTCTTCGTCTTGCTTCTGGAGCTACCTCTTTAACCTGTCAAAGTTCAATGAATGGATGAGCTATAGAGAAATTAAACATTTCGTACAACAGTGAATTGAAGGAGAGTTTTGGAGCAACATTATAGCTCACGGATTCGAACCGTGGAAACAGCCAATGATGCTTGCATCAGGGTAGGCTGCGTATGTCACACCCATTAGGGTGCGGCCCTTCCCCGGACCCTGCGTGAATGCCGGGTGCTTTTGTGCACTAGGCTGCCCTTGCCCTTTTAGAAATTGGGACGCAAAGTAATGCGGAGAAAGTTGCAGCACCACCATTAAGGAATACACTAGAAGCTATCCACAACATTACCGTTTTTGCCTGGCAATCTGACACGTCTAAGTTAACTATATATGAAGTAGCATACTGAATAACGTTGTCAAGTAAGATGACGTTCAACCTAGCTTTTTCAATTTTTACAGCAATTAAGATTGACAAGTAAACCCAATATGCTACTTTCATATTTTATTCTGATATGCCAGCTCATATTGCCAAAATACTTCTAATTTTCAATCATTTTCTGCATGTCAGCTCATTGGCTACATATATGGTTAACTCGCATTTCACAAAATTCATCCTAGATAATTTTTGAATTAGAAGTGCCTACAGTTCAAAGTCCTTGGAGGAAGATTGTGAACAACTGCAACAATGTAACATCTTGAAACACAATTTTCCAAAACAGGTATTCAGGGAATGAGCACACTAAAATAGAGAACAGAGGGCAAGAGCAGAACGTAAAGAAATCAAGAGAAAGCACATCATTATCTCTTTATACCAGATCAGTTAATTCACGCAGAGTAGCATCCATCCATGTGTAGATCTGGACCTCATCTTTGGGTTCCTTCCCTCTCACGGCAAAATCATTATCACTATGATGGCCTCCAACCTGCAAGTGACGAAACAAACCCGCTAGTTTATTTTTGACATACTATTGTACATCAAGAATTTCATATTTGTTGACAGGAAGGAAGAAACTAAAAATATGTGCACAAGTAACCCTTCTGATAACATCAAAACAGCAGACAATACAGCCAAAATGAACTGTACGATTATGTATGAATGCTTTTATAGATTTCACAAAGGACCACCACTGTAAATATAAAACTAACGAAATATAATTTGCTGCTTTGAACTTGTACCTGGACATACAATTATCTTTTGAGAAGGTAACGTAAATTTTATAAGCCGGAGGTACTGTGGTATGTACATAAGGCTGCCAAAAGGAACCAGAAGAAATCCCTTCTATACATTGGGATTCAACAATTCTAGAAGTTTTTCGACCTTTGGGTGCTAAAAAGAATAACAAAGCAATTTAGCAAGGGGTCGTGGATAGATGTACTAACAAGTTGACTCCTTGGAAAAAGCAATATTTGTTTTTGGGGGGCAGGCTCACATTAGTAAGCACTGTTTTGGATGGAATTTCAACTTATCTTATGTCAATGTTCCACTGTGCATGTAGAGAAAATTGAATACGATAAGAAGCAATTTCTTGTGGGAAGGAAAGGCAGGGAAGAGGCAGCTACATCTGGTAAAATGGCAAAAGGTTATGATTGATAAGGAGGGTGGTGGCATGGGGGTTAGAAATTTGAGACTACACTATAAGAGTCTATTCTTCAAATGGCTATGGAAATATAATGATGGGAATGAAAAAACATGGAAGAATCTGATAAATGCAAAATATTTGAGGAAAGACATATGGTGCCCTCCTTTGGCTCAAAATGCTTCAAGGGGCAGTATATGGACTAACATCAGTAACTTGTGGAATGAGTTTCAGCAGCACACAAAATTGAAGCTGGGCAATGGGGCCAAGATTAAGTTTTGGTCTGAAGTTTGGTGGGGGAGGAAAGCTTGAAGAACATATTTCCAACTTAGTACAATTGCTCCTTGAATAGAGAAGGTTGTGTTTCTGAATTTTACTCTTCTGGTGGGTGGCAATTGAACTATAGAAGAAACTTCAATGACTGGGAGGTGGCGGAAGTAGGGAAATTATTACGATTATTGGGTACAACAGTGGTAGAAGAAGGCAAGGAGGATACTATAGTATGACAGCAAGTAATGATCGGAAAGATTCTGCTAAAAGCTGCTGTAGCATTCTGCGAAAGCAGTTGAAATTTTTTGAGCCAAATTGGCCATGGAAAATGCTATGGAGGTCTAAACACCTAGCAAGGTGGCATGTTTTGGGTGGATTGTCATCAGAGAAGCATGTTTAACCCAGGATAATTTGCAGAAGAGGGGTTTCATGTTAAGTAATAGATGTTATCTTTGTGCAGAGGATTTGGAATCAGTTAATCACCTATTTATTCACTATACAGTTGCTAAGCAGTGTTGGGAGCTATTTTTGAATCTATGTGGTGTATCTTGGGCTATGCCCTCAAATGTCAGGTGCCTACTGGAATGTACAAAAGGTTGTAAGGACCCTGAAAAAGTTTTGGAGGACCGTCCCTTTGTGCATTTTCTGGACTATTTGGAGTGAGAGGAATAATTCTTGCTTTGAGAACAAGAAAATCCATATTTGTAGAGTCAAGAACCTTTGCCTACAAAATTTGTTCTTTGGTGTGAGAGGAGTTTGCTTCAGGATGTAGATCAGTATATGAAATTTCTGAATACAATTAGAATTATGTAACTTGAATTTATTATAGGGGATGTATGTTTCTTTGTAATTTCATGTACCAGCTTGGTACCTTTTCTTTAATAAAACTTAAAAGAAAAAAAAAAAAAAAAAAAAAAAATTACAAGCTCACTTTACACCAAAAAGAAAACAAAAGTATAGCACTGAATTTTTACCACCAACCAATTAAGAATTAAAATGAAACTACAAAACGATGATTTCATAAGAGAAGCAGGAAAAGGATGGAACTTCAGCAGAGTGCATACCTTGGTGAAGACACGAAGCAAGAGTGGACAAGTCTGGTGTTGGAAAAAAGAAAAGAAGATCTCTTAAGTAACTTAGAATACGCAAAGAAGATAATGTACAAACATTGAACAGCACATACAAATAAGAAATGACAATTATGCTAGCATATTAATGTAAGAAACGTATTTATTAACAGAAGCAAATATATTAATACAAGAAACATTTATCAACAGAAACGAGCGTTATTACAAGACACATGCCAGCAACGTCTAACAAGAACAAGAAAACATTCAAAGAACCCCTACAGGCAGCATGTACACAATGACGGAGAAATCTCAGTTCAACGCTCCACTTTTCATTCCTTAAAAGATTTCTATAGTTGTCTAATCACTAAGTACCGTATGCTTAAACAACCTTCAAATACAAGGAATCACAGAAGCATATACCTCATTCACCTTGGGTAAATTTTAACATACCAACTAAGAAACCATTGTTTTTTGTAATGGTGGTGTGGGGGATAGGTTGTCACCACCTCGACTATTCCACTAGGTACCTGCTAGTTCCCACTCGAAACCCTAACCTCATGATTTATATATGAATTTTTCCGTTCTATTCGAGGACATTCATATTCTAATACTCAATAACTTTTGTATTTAAAGACAAATTAAAACGTAAATTAACATAGCAAGAATTAAGTAAAAATTACAGAGAAAGTAGCCAAGAAATATATAGAGGAAAAAGGGACCTTTTCACGGTCGACGGGCTCAAGCCGAGGAGCCATTCTGAAAGGAGGAGGGCCCAATGGGCCTCTCGCCGGAGGAGGTGGCAGTGGTCTTCCCCTTCTCTGATCTTGCGCCATTGCTCTTCTTCTTCTTCTTCTTCTTCTTGGTCGTGTGTGTTACTACACTCGCACACAATGAGCTCCTACTACCACTTTTACTTGCTTTTCTTATTGGGCCATCTATTGTGTTATGTAGGCTAAATTACGGGGTAATTTACAAAACTATGACACCTTAGGCAATGATTTGCCTTATTGACCTTGCTTAAAGTGATTTTACAAGAATAGCTTCACTAATTTAAGTAAGTGCTCCCTCGGGGGAAATACTTCAAGTTTTAAACTTGACAAGTGCACCCACGGGGGTAGCACTTCAAGTATAAAATGACAAGTGCTGCAAGTGTTGCCCCCATGGCAGCACTTGACCTTTTTATTTCTGTCAACATTCTCTCCGGATAACTTGAAATGCTCCCTTGCAGTCAGCACTTGCAATTTACACTTGAAATGTTTCCCCCGAGGGAACACTTATAAATTTATAACGTGAAGTGTTCCCTACCGAGGTCATATTTCTAAACTATTCTTAAGTGGGGACAAAAAGCCATAACAAAGGATAAGGGGGTATATGTGGTGAAATTTTTTGAAATTATGTTGTGTGTCAAATTAGGGACCTTTTTTTAAAAACATAGCAACTTTTGTCACTTTACCAAACGTAGCAACATTTTTAAAAATGCTACCAAACATGTCACAATTAAAAAAAAAACCCCTAATTTTCTTTCCCACTTCTCTCTTTTCCCTCTTTCTTCTCTCTCCTCGTTACCACTTCAGCATCACCGTCACCGGACTTCCGGTGACTCCGGTCGTCGTCGTTCTTCCCCCAAACCCTTCCCCCATCGTTGTGATAGTTATATATATTATACAATTTTAGATATATAAATTATTATATATATTTATGTTTTTATATAAAATATATGATATTATATTCAAATATGTGCAAATACACAAAACAACCTTTCAGGAAAGGAAAGAATGCAAAAGCAAGGAAGATGGAAAAGAAGCCACAGATGGCATCGGTGGCTCGCATCCGTGGGACAAAAGTGAAGAAATGCCACCAATGGCATTAGTCATGACTTCACATTAGTGGCAAAAAGGAAAGAAGTGCACTAATGGCATCGGTGGCTCGCATCCGTGGGACAAAAGTGAAGAATGCACTAGTCATGACTTCACATTAGTGGCAAAAGGGAAAGAAGTGCACTAATGCCATCAATGGCTCGCATTAGTGGGAAAATGACAAAGAAATGCCATACATGGCATCGATGGTTTCGCATTAGTGGAGTTTTTGGCTGACAATTTCTCTATAAATAGTCCGACATTTTGTTGAGAAGAATCATCCTTTCTCTCTGTAAAGCAACACCAAATACTATCTATAATATTGGTTAAGATTTTTAAGTGTTAAAATTATTTTTTTTTTCCTTTCTTTAAAAATACTAAGTTCTTCCACTTTTGTAGTATTTAGTATTTTCTCCATGGAGTAATTTTCTTTAAGTTGGGATCAGTGTTGAAGCTTGGTATATTATTATAATGAAAATTTCGGTATTTTATTATTCTTGAGTGAGAATTCTACTTTGTCAAAATCTTACATCAGAGTATTAAATACTATGATATTCAACTTTATCAGGCCTATATATTTATGCTATAATATTTCTTGCTAATTTTTGTTATCGAAAGAAACAAAGATTAAATGGGAATATTGATAACTAAATATATTCTCGTGATAATTTGAAATAGTTATATTTAGTCACTCAAAATTCTTTATCTTGATATTTGAGTTTTTCATTCGAGAGAAGAAAATCATTTAGCCAAGTTTTGGAATTTAACAAAAGCTAATCGAAAGAGGTTTTTGTTCATACGATGTACTCATTCAAGATAAATAATTTTTTACTCCAATACTACAAGTTAATCATTTTATTATGCTAATCGAAAGAGGCATAGTTAGTTGAGAAACTCGCAGCAGTATTAATTGCCTTTCTTTTAAGCAATTAATATGTGGAATTGAAAATGAAATATCTAGCTTCTATTATAATTTTATATCGAGTGAATTCATGAAATCCCAACTCTTTTATTTTAGAAGAAAAATTAAAAACAAGTTTTCTTGCTTTCAAGTAGATCATAAATTCAACTCTTTTCACCCAAAAATCGACTCTCTTAAATAGTAGGATTGATAATATAAATTTGTAGGATAGATTCTCCAATCTCTGTGGACGATATCATAAACTATACTAAAATTTGACAAGAACGAGCAGGAAAATCCTATACACATTGGACTCGTCAAATTTTTGGCGTCGTTGCCGGGGATTGGCAGTTGTCTACTTCAGATTAATTATCTTCTTACTAATTTAAGAACCATTTTTTTGGTTACCTTTTGCAGGAATTTCAGTTGGTATATGACCCATTCCTCTTCAAACGAACTTGTTGAATACGATCCTGAAATTGAAAGATCATTTCGAAAAAACAGACAAGAGCAAAACTCAATCTCTCTCTCTCTCTCTCTTCATCATATACAAACATGGAACATGATCCACCACCACCACCAGACCCACCAATCATCCTACCTATTCCTGAGGACCAATTTGATGAAGTGGTCCCCAACATGATCTTAAGGGATTATTCTAGACTAGATCCCTTTGACTGTGAGTCAAGTGTTAGAAGGCCACCGGTGACCGCTAATAACTTTGAAATCCGAACTGGCTTAATTCAAGCCATAGAACAAATTTGTATATTTAATGGAGAAGCCAGTGAGGATCCTCACAGTTATTTGATTGATTTTTTAGAATTGGTGGAAACAACAAAATATAATGGCGTCTCACCAGATGCAATTAAGTTACGCATGTTTCCATTTTCTTTAAAGGGAGAAGCAAAATTATGGCTACGTAGTTTACCTAGAGGATCCATTACCACTTGGGATCAGATGACCCAAAAATTTCTCATTAAATATTTTTCCCCAGCCAAAGCCACTAAAATGAGGCAAGATATAACCAACTTTGTGCAAACTGACTCAGAGTTAGTATATCAAGCCTGGGAAAGACTGAAAGCTATGTTAAGAAAATGTCCACATCATGGCATCCCTGAGCACATGCAACTATATATGTTTTACCATGGCCTAAAACCATCGGCGAGAAATGTTATAGATGCTGCAGCTGGAGGTGCCATAATGGGAAAAACCACTGGAGAAGCTTTGCAGTTTTTGAATGAAATTTCTGAAAATGCGGTACAATGGCCATCTGAAAGAGTAATCCTTAAAAAAGCTGCAGTCGTAAACCAATCTGATGTTCTGGCTAACTTGTCAAAACAAATTGCTTCTCTAACTCAAAAGTTTGATACTTTTCAGGTAGGCTCTCAGCAGCCCGCTTCAACTGACAATTGTGATTTCTGTGCAGGAAATCATTAGAACTATGAATGCCAAGCTAGCAATCAAGTTGATGAACAGGTTAACCAAATTGGATACAGAACGTATCCATTCGGTAATTCTTTGGCCCAAAAGCATCCTGGCTTCCAGTGGAGTAATCCCAATAGAGCAGAAAATGCTCAACATTTTCAGAAACAGCCAATACAAGGACCACCTGGATTCCAAGGACAAAACAGGATGCAACAAAATTTTAGGCCATACCAACCTAGACCACAACAGCAGGCACCAACTTTGGAAGATTTGATGTACAAGTACATCAAAACTACTGATGAAAAAATGGAAAGTCAAAATGCTTCCCTCAAGAACCTGGAAACTCAAGTAAGTCAATTAGCTACTCTTGTTTCAGAAAAGATCCAAGGACCATTGCCAAGCAATACTGAAAAAAATCCAAAAGAACATGTTAAAACCATTGCTTTGCGATCAGGTAAGTATCTTGATGATCCATACCCTGACGGAGAGGGTAAGTTACATGAAGATCAAACAGAGGGTCAAATTGTTGATAATGGTAAGGAAAAATATTTTGAAACAAAGAGAAAAATTGCTCATGAAAATAAAGATAATTCCAGTTGTGAGCCAATTCCTTTTCCACAAAAACTAAAAAGAGAAAAACTTGATCAGCAGTTTTAAAAAGTTTTGGAAATTTTGAAACAATTGTATATAAATATTCCTTTCACAAATGCTTTGACCCAAATGCCATCTTATGCCAAGTTTTTAAAAGAAATTTTGTCCAGCAAAAGAAAACTTGAAGGAATTTCAGTGGTTAAGCTTACAGAAAAATGTAGTGCTATTTTACAAAATAAGCTTCCACAAAAACTTGGAGATCCTGGCAGTTTTACCATTCCATGTAGCGTGGGAGGAACTCATTTTGAAAAAGCTTTGTGTGATTATGGAGCATCCATCAATTTGATGCCATTTTCAATTTTTCAAAAATTGGAACTTGGGGATATAAAAAATACGGTTGTTTCATTGCAACTAGCTGATCAGAGTACAAAAAAGGCAAAAGGAATAATTGAAAATGTTCTTATGAGAGTTGATAAGTTTGTGTTTCCAGTAGACTTTATTGTCCTTGAAATGGAAGAAAGTACTGATGTACCTCTCATTTTGGGAAGACCTTTTCTAGCTACAGGTAGGGCAATAATAGATGTACATCAAGGACAATTGATTTTGAGAGTAGATGAGGAGAAAGTTATTTTTGATATGCAATAGATAATGAGATATCCTGATGATGACTTATCATCTCATTGTTTTACTATTGACCTCCTTAATGATATGACAGATGAGTACAAGAATGACAAGTTATTTTCAGACTCATTGGAAAGATGTTTGGTAAAATCAGACACAACTAATGATGAGGATCCAGAAATTAAAGAAGAAGCTGAAACATTAGAAAATGAGGGAGATGATGAGCCAAAAGAAACAATTCAATCAAAACTTGAACTTAAAACTCTTCCCTCAAATTTAAAGTATGCTTATCTTGAGAAAGAATCTTTTCCAGTAATTATCTCATCTTTGTTAACCAATGAACAGGAATTGCAATTGATCAAATTGCTGAGGGAGCATAAGAAAGCCTTGGGATGGACAATCGAAGATATCAAGGGAATTAGCCCAGCTATATGCACACACAGGATACTGTTGGAGGAAAACTACAAGCCGATTGTCCAGCCACAAAGAAGGCTAAATCCAGCAATGCAGGAAGTTGTGAAAAAGGAAGTGGTAAAATTATTGGCAGCCGGTATCATTTACCCAATCTCTGACAGTCCTTGGGTAAGTCCAGTACAGGTAGTACCAAAAAATGGAGGTATGACTGTTGTGAAAAATAAAAATAATGAGCTCATACCTACCCGAACTGTCACAGGATGGAGAGTCTGTATTGATTACAGACGATTAAATGATGCTACTAGAAAAGACCATTTTCCTTTACCCTTTATTGATCAAATGTTGGAAAGAGTAGCAGGTCATGCTTTTTACTGTTTTCTTGATGGTTACTCTGGGTATAACCAAATTCCGATAGCCCCCGAGGATCAGGACAAAACAACATTTACTTGTCCTCATGGTACATATGCTTACAGAAGAACGCCTTTTGGACTATGCAATGCACCATCCACTTTTCAACGGTGCATGTCTGCCATTTTTTCAGATATGACAGAAAAATTTTTGGAAATTTTTATGGATGATTTTACTTTGTTCGGAAAAACTTTTAAAAACTCTTTGCAAAATTTGACTCTTGTGCTCAAAAGGTGCGAAGAGACAAATTTGATTTTGAACTGGGAAAAATGTCATTTCATGGTTACCGAAGGAATTATTTTGGGGGCATAAAATTACTTCTAAAGGAATAGAAGTAGATAGATCAAAAATTGATTTAATTGCAGGGTTGCCCCCTCCAACAACTGTGAAAGGCATTGGAAGTTTTTTGGGACATGCTGGTTTTTATAGAAGATTCATAAAAGATTTTTCAAAAATTTCAAAACCCCTCATAAATCTTTTAATGAAGGGCGTGCTGTTTGAATTCTCTTAAAATTGCAAGAAATCTTTTGAATTGTTAAAAGAAAAACTGACAAAAGCACCAGTTGTTGTTTCTCCAGATTGGAGTAAACCATTTGAAATCATGTGTGATGCAAGTACATTGCTGTTGGAGCTGTATTAGGACAGCGAATGGACAGAATTTTTCGTCCAATTTACTATGCCAGTAGAACTTTGAATGAAGCTCAAAAAAATTATGCTACCACTGAAAAAGAGCACTGGCAGTAGTATTTACTTTTGATAAATTTCGTTCCTATCTAGTCGGAACCAAGGTCATTGTTTTCACAGATCATGCAGCATTAAAATATCTTTTGACAAAAAAGGATGCTAGGCCTAGATTGTTAAGATGGATACTCTTGTTGCAAGAATTTGACCTTGAAATAAAAGATAAGAAGGGAACGGAAAATCAAGTAGCAGATCATTTGTCTAGATTGGAAATACCACCTGTTGAGGCAGTAGAAATCATGGAAGAATTTCCAGATGAGCATATTTTCTCTATTTCTGTGATCACAAAACATGCACCCTGGTTTGCTGACATTGCCAATTATTTGGTAGGACATTGGATTCCACAGGAATTTTCTCCACAACAAAGAAGGAAGCTCAGAACTGAGGCTAGATATTATTTTTGGGAAAATCCTTACCTGTTTAAGTTTTGTGCAGATAACGTAGTGCGAAGATGTGTTCCAGAAATAGAGATGAATGATATTCTGAGTCATTGTCATGACGGAGTAGTTGGAGGACACCACAATTCTAACAGAACAGCCTCAAAGATTTTGGAAGCATGATTTTACTGGCCTACCTTGTTCAAAGATGCAAGATCATATGTTAGACATGTGACAAATGTCAGAGGGCAGGTAACATCTCAAAAAGGGATGAAATTCCTTTAAATTCTATACTCATATGTGAAATATTTGATGTTTGGGGTATAGATTTTATGGGTCCATTTCCTTCCTCACAATCCTATCAATACATTTTGGTAGCGGTAGATTATGTTTCAAAATGAGTAGAGGCAATTGCAACAACAATAAATGATGCTAAGGTTGTATGCAAATTCCTTAAGCAGAATATTTTTACCAGGTTTGGGACTCCTAGGGTGATAATCAGTGACCAAGGAACACATTTTATGAATAGGCAGTTTTCCACTTTATTGTCTAAGTATGGGGTCACTCACAAAACAGGCATACCTTATCATGCACAAATGAGTGGTCAAGTTGAGGTTTCTAACAGAGAGCTAAAAGGAATTTTGGAAAAAACTGTTAGTACTTCACGTAAGGATTGCGCCTTGAAATTAGATAATGCATTGTGGGCCTATAGAACTGCATTCAAAACACCAATCGGGACTTCACCATATAGGCTTGTTTTTGGAAAAGCTTGTCATTTACCTGTTGAAATTGAGCACAAAGCCTTCTGGGCAGTGAAAACATTGAACATGGACATAGCCCGTGCTGGTAAAAATAGATTGTACCAAATTGATGAGTTAGATGAATTTAGGTTGAACTCTTATGAAAATGCTTTATTGTATAAAGAAAAGGTGAAAAGGTGGCATGACAAGTTGATTCGCCCCAAAGAGTTTCAGACTGGTGATCAAGTGCTTTTGTATAATAGTCGATTAAGACTATTTCCTAGAAAGTTTAAATCTCGTTGGACTGGTCCATTTGTAGTAACAGATGTTACCCCATATGGAGCAATAGAAATCAAAAAGCCAGTGGAGGGGAAAAATCAAAGTTAATGGGCACAGGTTGAAGTTATATTATGGAGGACAATATGAAAAGCAAGCTTTTGCAATTGAGATTCAGTGATGATCCTTGAACCGCAATAAGTCGAGCTGACGACATTAAACTTTGAACTACTTTCAAACCCGTAGCCATTGAGGGTGAAGCATTGGAGCCTTATAAGTCCAGTATAGATTTATTTGATCAAATACTTAACCAATTGATCTGATTAATATCCAGGTTATTGTACAACCGGAACTGCAAATGACGGCCTCTACAAAAACAGTGTCACCTATACAGGAGTAACTCCATGGTGATCGGTATGCCTGAGTAACTGGTTGGTTAACTATTAAATTATATTAATCTAATATCGGCACGAATTATTTTTTTAGTTTATATTTAAACTAGGACCCATGACTGGTAAGGTCTAAAATTTTTCAGTCTATTGCACATAGAATATGTGCGGTCACAGTTTCTTTCAAGCTTTCTTCTGTGATTGTATATTTGAAAGCCAAAAATAGTAATTTTATTAATAAATTTACACATATACATATTAAATAAATTTATAATTTCTTTTAGTATGAAATATATATTAGTATATATCTATATATAGCAATACACTTTCACAAAGAAAGGAGACAAAATTGGGCAAAACTCCACTGAACGTGGACATCTTGAATAGGACATGGATCTATTTTAGCTCTCTGATGATATAAAGTTGATGTGCTTTTTGAAATTATGGATGGTCGAATGGAAAAAAAAAACTGTTGTTGTATGTTTTTTTTTTGTATTGATTATCCAGGAGGATAATTAGTAAGGTTAGGGGGAGTAGAACAAAGTCTCTATTGGTATTTAGATAACTATTGTTAGTTATATCAGTAGATGAAACACCCCTACTTCTAGATGCAGTATTAGTATTAATATAGAATCACCCTTGTTGTAAATTACTAGATGCATTATTAATATTATCTTGTAGATATTTCTCTTGTGTTTTAGTACTTTTATTTCTCTACTAACGCTTGGCTCACTAATCATTTTTTGTCTTTGATGTTGTTTGGATTGCTCATTACAAATTTTATATATATATATATATATATATATATATATATCTTATTTACATACTTGATTAATTACAACTATTTTTGTGCTTATATATATACTTTAACCTTAGTTATTGCACTTTTGTAAATACAAAAATCTACAATATAGAGTTTTCTCATTTCTTTCAAATATTTATTTCTTCGATTTTTATCATCTAACTTCTAAGCTAATGATTTTATCTTTGTGAAGGCAAAAATGGATATTTCAAAGCTCAAAGAATCATTGAAGTTGAGAAGTTTTATGATCTAAAATAGGTGAACCCAATATTTTATTGAAACTTGCTCCATATGTCTCTCTAAGGTAAAATATAGATAACTACTCTTGAAAGATATGCTTCTTTTACCTATCTAGTAAATACCACTTCAAGAAAGATAGGCTTCCTTTTTACTTTAAATATCTCTCTCTTCCAAAAAAAAAAAAAAAGAAGTAGAAGAGAAAAGAGAAGTAAAGTAAAAGGAGTCTAGATATAGCCTACGATCATGAAAATATTGTAATATAGGTGAAAAGCACACAAAGAAAAGAAAAAAAAAATTGTCAAAGTAGAGAAGTGAAAAAAAAAATATGGTGAATGAACTTTCAAAGACAATTAAGTTGAATTGTCACCATACAATTTCTTTCATACCATGTAAATCCAAGCCACTCTACTAACCAAACAAAAAATACTATAATGAGAGTCCATGTTCTTAATGAGATAGACATTTGGGGCACGTTGACGAAAAAGAATTGGTTTTGCCTAGTTTGCAGTATCATAAAATCATCAATTTTGATAAGGACATGAAGTGAGAAATATTTGTCTTTGTCCACCAAAGATGAATTCAAAGGTGAGGTAAAGATTTGATAAATATGGAAAGGTAAATAGTTTGTATTAATGGAAAATTGTATTTGTTTAGATTCTTATTTTACAGAGAAGCAATGAAAGTACTGAAGTAAATATTATTCTATTTTTCTCGAGGATGACCAAAACTTCAAGTATGGGGGTGTTTGATAGTTATATATATTATACAATTTTAGATATATAAATTATTATATATATTTATGTTTTTATATAAAATATATGATATTGTTAGAGATTGTTATATGTCTGCACTTTCGATAATGACCAAAACAGAAATAGATGAAGTAGAAAAATTCCAAGCCAACAGTATACACTGTCTGTCCTTAAGAAATCTAATCCCCTCACAGTTACCCAAGGTTTGTGGATTAATTTCTCCCAGGATAGAATGGAATTATCCTCACTGTGATAGCGGTAATTCAAATCACAGTGAACAGCGAACTCAAATAATGGTAGCAAATCACACTGACTCAGAACTTACTTTTTGTTTTGAAAACAAATGCAAAAAATAATGAGAGAGAGAGTATGAAATTTTTGGATGATCAAAATGAGGCAAAATGCCTCTCTATTTATAGCCACAAGATTTGGAGTGAAAAGGCATGAAGGTGTCTTTTGGTGAAATGGTTGTTCATGAAAGGCAGCCTTCAAGGTGGCTGTTCAATGAAAAGGCACCTTTTCATTGGTGAAGTAGCTGTTCATGAAAGGCAGCCTTCAAAGTGGCTGTTCAATGAAAGCACCCTTTCATTTGGAATAACTTTACAGCAGCCCACCTTTGGAATATTTGCATAAATAGTCCACTTTTTAATTTCGTTACGAAAACGGCTCCATATCAAATATTAATATAAAATATTAATATTTATTTCATTTCCCATTCACACCACTTTACCTTCCTTCCAAACCCAACAATCCCCCACATGAATGGGGAATGACTATATGAAGAAAACATGCAGAAAACTATGTGATTTGCAAGTAAGAATTAATTGCATCTGGATAAGTGGGTTTCCCTTTGAACTTTCCGTAGTGAACATATATCGGATATACTCGGTCAATCGGTAGATTTGATATCTTTGAACCGTCGAACTTTGGTGTATACCTAGACAACATATGTCACACAATTAATCCTTGACCATTTTTTGTTCTCATTGTTGTGTTCGTTTCAGCCATGAACATCGCCTGGTTCATGAGTGCGTAGAGAATTGGCCTTACAGAATTCTCCTTGAAGCGGCTTCCACTTCACACTCACATAGGTGATTTCTAAACGTGTAATCCCGTAGATCTACACTATTTGATAATTCCCGTATCAAACTTAGATAATCATTAAAAAATGTCTTTAACATTTTATCCTTGGTACTGAACATTGTCTTATTACGAGAATGGGTTAAGTTGTTTGACAATGTTGGAGCGGTCGTACAAAACTTTGTTTGAGCTCCTTGAACCTAGATCTTGGGATCTCCAGTCTTCTAGGTAGAGTTACCGCTATGACGACTTGTCCTCGGCCATAGTCCCATTCTCTTTGATGACCTCTACTACCTCTCTAGTTAGCCTTTTGTTAGCGGATCCGACACATTATCACTTGACCTTACAATGTCAATATTGATAATCCCCTAGAGAGTAGTAGTCAAATAGTTTTTATGTCTTCGTTGTATGTAACGATTTCCCGTTATACATATTGCTCCCAACCCTTCCTATTGGCGCTTGACTATTGCAATGTATGCAAACCGCTGTCAACGGCTAGAGCCAAAATTGAATATCTTCCAAAATTTTGGAGCCCTTCAATTTTTCCACTGTTTAATCTAGCATCACTATCAATAGCTAGAAATGGTTGCATTAGTTGTGGCCACAACCTTTTAGTATTTAATATATTTCCCAACCATTTTCGTGTTGCTATTTACTTGATGCCTAAATTTTAGAACCTTCAATCATTATATAAATCCAAATAAATATGGATTTTATAATTATCATTGGTTGGTTCACCGCATAAATCCAACTTGATATGGATTTTATCACCAATACTAATAATTGATTTACCGCTTTATAGACCAATGTATTAATACATCTGGCATGTCTATACAAATGTTATCTTTCAACCGACACATCTTTTCATGAAACAATCACAAAACTTTTAGTGACACCCTTTCATAAAAAGAAATACAACCAGCTTTCTGTAAAAGCACGTGTCCAACCTTCGAACTAGTCGCTCCAAAATAGCGTAAGTTATGAATTCACCAACTACCATATCAATATCCAATAAGAATTCGTGGGGTCTAAAAAATCATAAATTGCCCCCACATTTCAAATATTTCATGTGTCTTTTCTATTATTCATGATAGAAAATACCACCATAATTAATATTTTGATGTCAAGATGAAACATCGAACGTCAAAATACATTCGATTTTGTTTCACTTTCTTCTCAATTTATTGTTCTAATGTGCGCATTTTGGGCACCATGTTAATGGTCAAAGTCTTCACTTTCCAACCTTCGAAAGAGTTGCAATTATCCTTTGTTCACGACTTTGGTCACATCCTTTGGCCAATCAACTTCTTAATTGCCATTTCAAAGTGACCAAGTAACAAAGGGTGCGCCTGTTGCGTCTTTTCTTCCCAGCATGGAACCATCCGGATGCCAATTGATTGCAATCAAACTATTCCAATTTTCCAGTAATTGAGTAATTTCAAACAGCAGGCGCGTTTTTACGTCATTGGGAATTTGAAAATTAACACTTCTCGTAATAGCTGCCGTTGTGCAGGCCTTTTTCCATCCCAATAATGATCACTGTCTTTTGTCCATAGTATGAATCAAAAGAAGTCAAAAGTTCAAGAAATGGAAATAAAGAAAGGAAAACTATGCAAGAAACATGACTGTAATCCCACAATTATGGAGAAGCTCAAGCATTCTAGATGGACTATTTCTATCCACATCTTTGCCTCGAAGGACTCCTCCATGGAATGCAATATCTTTCATAACATATAGTAGTACTAAACCACTAAATTGTTTAGTAAAGATCATTAAAATTTTCCAAGTATTCTGGAACTATTGACATCACTCTCTTCAAACAATATAATGTTTGATTACTTTGCTACATCATTTGCCACGTTAATTAGGAGACAAAGAATGACAAAGTCACATCCTTTGTATTTCCACGATCAGAAGTTGCCACTGTAGGAAATACTTTTTAGGCCCATCAAATGTGCACTGGACAATCAGATGGCTTATTCAAATATTGGTGATACTAAAATGATATCCATATAAAATATTATTCCTTCAATATCACAACATATGATCCTACCTTTCAAGTATTATTGAACACTGCATGTTCATAAATATCTCACTCTTGAAAATAAACATGGTTTCATGAACTATGAAATAACAAATTAACATTCATATCATGATTATCACAATGAATATGAATCATCTGCCCAAAAATATTTATGAAAATAATTTCATAAAAAAGCATAGAGGGTATGTAATAATAGCAAATAAACATTAAGTTGAGTGAGATAATAGGACCCGTTTTGTTGTTGTCAAATTGTTCTAATCTCTCAAATAACGGTGTGGCATAACACAACTTTATCTTTACAAAGTTGTCACAAAGACAGTAGCCCGAACAATTGCAACTTTCGTAACGGAACGTCGCTTCATCTTTGCATTCGATTTGGAAGCAAATTTGATTACACAAGTCGTTCTCTTAATTGCTTTCCAGGAAAAGCTTCCTTGATGTCACCAACTAATTGGCTGTGACTTGTGAAGGAAGTGGTGCCAGTTATCCTTCGATGGACATTACTACTCTTCGTCTATGTCCATTTCAAATAAATAATTTCCAGAAAGAAGCAACATATAGATCATTAGTATTTAGGACCAATCCAGAAGACTATTATTGTTGGCACATAATGACAAAATCCTTGGTTTACATCAATATACTTTCTCCAGTCACAAAGACTACACTTATAATTTGAAACCACTAGTTTAACGTGTCAACATCAATTGGCGCATGGACATTGCTAAATACGCAACCTTTTAGAAACAGCACATAGCAATTTCCGTGAAATTTTCCTTTGCGCATTGACTTCATACAGCCACTTAAACATTTTTTTTTTTAATTCTAAACATTATGCACAAAGTATGTACATTCATCCATTTCACTTAAACGAATTGCAAGATACTTTTATTTGTTTTGTGGCAAACCAAAGAAGGCTTCTTATATTCCCACTAGACACCATAAATAAAAATAATAATAATTTATTTTATTTTAGTTTAGGGTACTTCATCATGAAAAATTTCATGATTTTTCCAGATCATGTCACTTTTCTGCGAAACGGTGCAACTCAATTGCGCCACTCGAACACCTCGCAGGTTGAACGTAATGACATACCCACTTCCAAGCTTTGCTTCATGCACATAATTACTGGATGACAACTTGAGTAATCACAGCACCTAATGGATGTATGTCCAATTGCCACCACTTGCACTTAAGTCCACTTTGACGTTACTTCATGAACCAATAATGCAACCTTTCTGGAATGCCAATTGATTCAATCATTCAAGCTAAATTAAATATGGCTATGTTCAATAGCTTAATTCCATGGCGGATTGTTTCTCATCGCAGCGAGAAACATCACAGTTCACTATGAACTTTTGTTTTTTTTTTCTTTGTTGGAGTATGAGACAACCATCTCTAATAAAACGGCGAAGTTTTTAATCTTCAAACCAATTTAATACAACGGTGAAGTTTTTAATCTTCAAACCAATTTAATGTACAGTGAAGTTTTTATATCTTCAAACTGCAAATAACAATATAAATAATTTCAATAATCCGGAAGTTTTTAATCTTCTGAACGGATTAAACACACAATAATTTTAATAATCCGTTGAAGTATTTAAATCTTCAAAACGGAATATTAAATTTGGAGTAGAAAATCTTTTCAGATTTTAGTCTCCACAACAGTCTATTATCGATTAGCAGACCAAAATACAAATTAGATTTCTTAAGATTGTTAGAGATTGTTATATGTCTGCACTTTCGATAATGACCAAAACAGAAATAGATGAAGTAGAAAAATTCCAAGCCAACAGTATACACTGTCTGTCCTTAAGAAATCTAATCCCCTCACAGTTACCCAAGGTTTGTGGATTAATTTCTCCCAGGATAGAATGGAATTATCTTCACTGTGATAGCGGTAATTCAAATCACAGTGAACAGCGAACTCAAATAATGGTAGCAAATCACACTGACTCAGAACTTACTTTTTGTTTTGAAAACAAATGCAAAAAAATAATGAGAGAGAGAGTATGAAATTTTTGGATGATCAAAATGAGGCAAAATGCCTCTCTATTTATAGCCACAAGATTTGGAGTGAAAAGGTATGAAGGTGTCTTTTGGTGAAATGGCTGTTCATGAAAGGCAGCCTTCAAGGTGGCTGTTCAATGAAAAGGCACCTTTTCATTGGTGAAGTAGCTGTTCATGAAAGGCAGCCTTCAAAGTGGCTGTTCAATGAAAGCACCCTTTCATTTGGAATAACTTTACAGCAGCCCACCTTTGGAATATTTGCATAAATAGTCCACTTTTTAATTTCGTTACGAAAACGGCTCCATATCAAATATTAATATAAAATATTAATATTTATTTCATTTCCCATTCACACCACTTTACCTTCCTTCCAAACCCAACAGATATTATATTCAAATATGTGCAAATACACAAAACAACCTTTCAGGAAAGGAAAGAACGCAAAAGCAAGGAAGATGGAAAAGAAGCCACAGATGGCATCGGTGGCTCACATCCGTGGGACAAAAGTGAAGAAATGCCACCAATAGCACTAGTCATGACTTCACATTAGTGGCAAAAAGGAAAGAAGTGCACTAATGGCATCGGTGGCTCGCATCCGTTGGACAAAAGTGAAGAAATGCCACCAATAGCACTAGTCATGACTTCACATTAGTGGCAAAAAGGAAAGAAGTGCACTAATGCCATCAATGGCTCGCATTAGTGGGATACATGGCATCGATGGTTTCGCATTAGTGGAGTTTTTGGCTGACAATTTTTCTATAAATAGTTCGACATTTTGTTGAGAAGAATCATCCTTTCTCTGTGTAAAGCAACACCAAATACTATCTATAATATTGGTTAAGCTTTTTAAGTGTTAAAATTATATATTTTTTTCCTTTCTTTAAAAATACTAACTTCTTCCACTTTTGTAGTATTTAGTATTTTCTCCATGTAGTAATTTTCTTTAAGTTGGGATCAGTGTTGAAGCTTGGTATATTATTATAATGAAAATTTTGGTATTTTATTATTCTTGAGTGAGAATTCTACTTTGTCAAAATCTTACATCAGAGTATTAAATACTATGCTATTCAACTTTATCAGGCCTATATATTTATGCTATAATATTTCTTGCTAATTTTTGTTATCGAAAGAAACAAAGATTAAATGGGAATATTGATAACTAAATATATTCTCGTGATAATTTGAAATAGTTATATTCAATCACTCAAAATTCTTTATCTTGATATCTGAGTTTTTCATTCGAGAGAAGAAAATCATTTAGCCAAGTTTTGGAATTTAACAAAAGCTAATCGAAAGAGGTTTTTGTTCATACGATGTACTCGTTCAAGATAAGTAATTTTTTACTCCAATACTACAAGTTAATCATTTTATTATGCTAATCGAAAGAGGCATAGTTAGTTGAGAAACTCGTAGTAGTATTAATTGCCTTTCTTTTAAGCAATTAATATGTGGAATAGAAAATGAAATATCTAACTTCTATTATAATTTTATACCGAGTGAATTCATGAAATCCCAACTCTTTTATTTTAAAAGAAAAATCAAAAACAAGTTTTCTTGTTTTCAAGTAGATCATAAATTCAACTCTTTTCACCCAAAAATTGACTCTATTAAATAGTAGGATTGATAATATAAATTTGTAGGATAGATTCTCCAATCTCTGTGGACGATATCATAAACTATACTAAAATTTGACAAGAACGAGCAGGAAAATCCTATACACATCGGACTCGTCACATTGCTCTACAGTTTTCCGATTGAGATCTGATCCATCATTGTCGTGGCCTGCAGCGTCGCGGTTGTGCATCGATTCATGGTTCTGCACCAGTCGCGGCCTGCACTGTCGCGTCTCTGCTCTGCTCCACTGCTCCCAGTCACCGAAGATCTGCTCTAGTGTAGTGCGCAACAGATCACCACCGGAGTTGCTGTTAATTTCTTTTTCTTTTTCTTTTTTTCCCTTTTTTACTTTTTCCGGTGACTACATGGTATATTGTGGCTGGTTATGTGTATATGGGCTGTATGGCGGTTGCTTTCCTGTGAGGACCAGGCGAGGCTGCTGCCTTGCTCCTTTTTTTGTTTTTATTTTTATTTTTTGAGTTTTCCGGTGGGACCACGGCGGAACCGCGTTGGTTTTGGGGTATTTGGGTGTTTATGAACTGTATGGAATGTATGTCATGTGTATTTTCATTGTATACGCGGTGTATGCACTGTATATACAGTGAATATACACCGGATATACAATATATATACACTTGTCATACAACACATATACATGTGTGTTTTTTTGTTGGTTTATCCGGCAGTGCACGGTGGTTGTTGGTGGTTGTGGAGGCAAAATACGCTGTTTTCATGTGTATATCCAATGTATGTCACCGGACATACACTAGATATACACCTCACATACAATAGGTATAAGTGTATTTTTGTGTGTATTCATTTGTATATGTTGTGTATGACTTATGTATGTAGATTCACACACTTTACATACATTGTGCATACAAAAATATACATGTGATATACACTGAAAATACACAACACATGGTTTATGTATGTAGATTCACACACTTTACATACATTATGAATACAAAAAATATACAAGTGACATACACTGAAAATACACAACACATACAGCAGCAGTACTTGGGGGTGGTGGCTATGGTTGGTAGGAGGGAAGATCTAGGGTTTTTAGCAACCTTTATATGTATTTGCTATGTTTTGAAAAAAAATATTGCTATGTTTTGAAAATGGTTAAATATTGACATTTTAGTGTAAGAAAGAGTGTTAGTTTGTATAGTTTTGTGAATTGCCCTCTAAAAATTTAGTCTCTTTTATGTATAAAAATTAGCCCACATACCACTTTTGCCACTGGTATTTGGTTTGAAGCCACTTTTTTTATTGGTTTTACATGAGAGACCATTTTTTGGAACTTCAATATTTGTGGGCTGAAGTTCAAACCTTGTGGGTTGAACTTCATGCCTAAATTATAAAGTTCAACTGCAATCCGTAAGGGCTGAACTTTTAGGCATAGATGCATAAACTTCAACCCTTGTGGGTTGAACTTGTGTGAAGTTCAACCCACAAGAATTGAAGTTCCAAAAAGTGGTCTCTCATGCAAAACCAATAAAAAAGTGGCCTCAAACCAAAAACCACTGATAAAAGTGGCCTTTCATGCACTTTTTCCCTTTTATGTTTTAGCTAATAAAGTTTTTCTTGTAAAAAATAGCCTATTTTGGGTCTTTTCCCTATTAGATTTGAAGTTGAACTTTACACCTTCAGTGGTTTGATGTTAAGAATCGAAGGCCTGAAATTAAGAATCAAAAGTTTGAAACTCACACCAGTGAGTAAAAATTAAATAATTTTAGAAACAATTCACTAACACCAAAATGGCGCGCTCAAAATAGGCTATTTATGCACTTCCTCTGTTTTTTACGGGGGATTTATAGAAGTAGGACATTTTTAGCAACCTGACGGATATTTGACCCCTATAAGAAAAGTCCTACAAATTTAGCCCTTAGCCCTCGTTAGAAAGTTCAAGGCGATCGCCAAATTTATGTAACTGTAAATACTTGACAAAATTTCTAATAGCAAATACTTGGTGATCGTCAGGAGTTTCCCTCTGATATGTTTATTTAGCACATGATCTTCATTTTTTTATCCGGGAAATGGCACGTGGTGTCCCCAAAAGTGACTAGTTTTGAAAGTTTATCCATATTTTTCATTATTTTAAGTAATTGACTTTCAACTCATGTTCTTAATATAGGAAAAAACACTTTTGTCTTTGGGAACCTAGCACCATCTTTGTGTGAATCCGCCTCAACCCATCATCATCTCCGTTTCTATTTGGGTAACGTGATTTTTTTTCTCCTCTGCATAGGTTTCTCCATCCTTCTGACAAGTATTGCCTATATACCTCGAGTTCAGGCAATTTAGTTGGAGAAGGGGGGAAGAGATTTAAGGACAAGTGTTTTCTTTCCAGGAGTTTAAGGTAATTTAGTTGGAGAGCAGAGGAAGGGTTCGAGCCCAAGTATTGTCCCGCCAAGACTTCAAAGCAATTTAGAAGAGAGTGAAGGGGTCGAGGCCTCGAGGGCTAGTGTTGTCTATCTGCAAAGATTTCAATGCAATTTAATTGGACGGGGTAATGGGTCGTCAGTGGCAAATGTTGCCCTGCCAATACTTTAAGTCAATTTAGTTGGGAGATGGGATGAATGGTGTTGAGGGAAATGTTGCCTATTTGACAAGACTTCAAGATAATTTAGTTAGAGACGGGAGGAATAGGTCAATGACAAGTGTTTCCGTAGCAAAAGTTTGAGGCAAAACTCAAATGAAATGGAAAATAGGGAGGGAGGGAGAACAAACATCAGTAATTAGGTGTTGATGGGTACTTTTGTCATGGTTTATTCATTTAATCAGCGGCCTATCATTTTTGCCAAACCTTGCTAAGTGCGGCCAAAAATGCAAACCACCCCTTAAGGTGTTCGGTCATTTACCCCTTTTCATCACGAAGTTTATAGACACTTTTAGCACTAATACAATTTTGATCCCCATATTAAAACTCTTACAAAAATAACCTAAATCAGGAAAAACTTGTTGGCAACATCCAGAGGGTACCTCCGGCGATCGCCAGGTCTTCATTCCTAGAAAGATACGGCGATCACTAGGAATTTTTTAAGGAGCCCTTTTTGTAAGACTTTCCTTTTGTAAGACTTTTCTTATAGAGTTAAATCTCTGATGGAGCTAGAAAATGTCATATTTCTATAAATCACCCTTTGATGAGTAACTCCATAAAAATTCAACTGGTGTCTCAAAATTGACTGGCTCCGGGAGCTTATCCTCGTTTAAGATGATTTTAGTAAAATGACATCCGCTTTATGCTATTGGCAACAATTCTAGTTAGCTAGGAAAATGTAAGAAGAGATCAAGGATAGGTGTTGCCTAGGCAAGACTCAAGAGGGTCGCAGGCGAGTGCTGCCTAGGATACAACAGGCAAGTGTTGTTTTAGACAATACTATATGTGGTAAATGGGTGTGTCGAGTTGAAGTTGGGCAGGTCAAAGTTGCGCTAAATAATTAAATGGGTCAACGCCCAGCACCCCAAATTTTATTTGGGCAAAGATTGGTTGGCCAAGATGGGCTAAACAGTGAGTCATATTCTAACCCGCCCAGCTTGACCTATCAATTTTAAAGTTTCAAATTTATAAATATTCTATATAGTATAAGGAGACCTATAACATAAAGAAAATGGTTAGTTAAATGTATTATTAAATAAAACTTGAGCATATATAGTAACTTAACTTAGTCAAATATATCTTGTATATAATAGGCTAATATTGAGCATTTGATTGGTTAAGAATGGGCAAGAATATGAGTCAAGTTGGGCTATTATTTTTTGAAGGGCTAATTTGGGTTATACCCAAATCAGCTCATTCTAAAAATCAATCTAACCCAAACCCGTCAAAACTTGGGCGGGTTAAATGTGTTTGTATCAATTTTGTCATTCCTAGACAATTCATCAAGGCAATTAGCTATGAGAATGTGGGAAGAGGTTGAGGCAAGCGAGGCAGTACTTACAGATAAATGGAGGGTGGGGATACAGGCGTCATTTATAAGATTTATAGGGCTATTCTTGTCAGAATACATAGATGACCCCGTCAAGTTCTACCCAATTCCCATATAGATACTTCACCTTTTCTAGTAATTAGATAGACACATCTTATTGCTACAAGTGTGTCTCTGGAATCCTTTGCGCTGACTTGGCAAAATATGGGTTTCACGCACAAAAATGAGCATGTGAATCCTCTAAAAATTTCATTTTTTGTTGTTATTCCATATGGACCCCACAAGATCACCATCCTCTCCACATTTATCTTTTCTTGTTAACTTTTTTCTCACAACAGAAAGTCCGCCGCCATTGTTTCATGAAAACAAGTTGTATGGGTTAGTGATATATAACCTTGTCTATCATCACTCGATTGTTCAAATAGTCAACATCTGAGGCAGTACAAGAAGGGAACTCACCTAGTGTATGATAACAAGAAATTCAGTAAGTACTCCCTTCGTCCCATTTTAGCTGTTGCTTTAAGCTTTTTTACGCCCATTAAGAAAGTCATTAAATATGGTGTTTATTTTACTATCTTATTCCTCTTTAATGTTTCAATATTAATTTTTTTTTGAGATTTTTTTTTAATTATTAGAGGTATAGTTGGAAAGAACTAATCAATTTAGTTTTGAAATTCTAAAATGACAACTAATTTGAGACAAACACATTTTGATAAAGTGACAATTAATTTGGGACGGAGGGAGTATAACACTAAAATAAGTCCAATGACGAGATGTCCAAGACACTCCATAAGTATAAAAATTTCGTCCTGCGGCCACTTTTAATGCCGGTATTTAGTTTGAGGCTACTATTTTTTTTGGTCTTACACTAGAGGCCATTTTTGGGCCTTTACTAAATAAGCATTGACTTAAGTTCTGATTATTGACTGAAGTTCTGTCCATAGGGCCCTGGACTGAAGTTCTATCTTTAAAGACTGAACTTCAATCCATATGGCCCTGGACTGAAGTTCTATCTTTTAGGACTGAACTTCAATCCATATGGCCCTGGACTGAAGTTCTATCTTTAAGGACTGAAATTCAGTCAACATGGCCCTAGACTGAAGTTCTATCTTTAAGGAGTGAACTTCAATCCATATGGCCCTCGATTGAAGTTCTATCTTTAAGGACTGAACTTCAATCCAGGCCCTAGACTGAAGTTATATCTTTTAAGTGAAAGTGGTCACAAACTAAATATTTTGGTATTAGTGGTCTGTGCCCAAAAACCAATAACAAAAGTGACATTTTGTGCACTTACCCCTCCATAAGTACTAATCAAATATAGTTGTAAGTCCAATGACGAGAAGTCCAAGACACTCCATAAGTACTAATCAAATTAGTTGTTTGTTAAATGCGAAAGAAAAGAACATTAATTTTACTGGTTATACTTTTTTCCTAATAAATATGAGTTATTCACTAACTAAAATACTTCTGGTACACAATTTATACCAATTATAGTTCCACCTACCTCATGTTCATAAAAGATGAACATTACTTTTGAAGACAAAGTAAATTCTATTCAGAAGATCAATATGGAGTATGAGCTATTTACTTTTGGTGTAAAACAGAGCTTTGTTTCTGATGATGAAGCAGTCAGATTTCATGGAACCTCTTTAAGAAAAGAACGGATATTCTTCTGGTACATTGTAAATAAGTTTGGGGTAGGAGTAGAAGAGGATGGGGGTGACGAGAAGATGAAGTTATTGGGTAGGAGAAGAAGGGGAGGGGAGGGGAGGGGAGGGTGACGAGAAAGATAGGCATAGTGTCCTCTCAAGTTTCAAAAAGAGAAAAGGGGACAAATAATTAATTAATTTAAGTGAGAGATGAATATACATTTAAAATTGGGTAGAAGAAAATTTTCTTAAATTTATAAAAACACTCCAAATTAAAAAAAATTCAAATATTTTGTTTTCCCTCATTTCCACCCACTTTTACTCTCTCACCTATTCAAATCATTTCAAATTTTTATTTCTCTCTCTTTCTTCTTTCTCTCATTTTTTTCTTCTTCATTCTCCTTCTTTCTTCTAGATTTCTTTTCAAATTTCATTTCATCACCATCCTTGTTATTTTTCTTACTTCTTCTTTGTCTCCATTTTCTTTTCTTCTTCGTATTAATCATTTTATTTTTTCTTCATTTTTCTCTTTTTTCTTCTTCTTCGCCAGTGTTTCATTCTTTTTCATTTTTTTTAATTCTAATCGTTTCACATATATTTTCGGATGAATAAAGATATTTTTCACATGTTTATACAATTTTGAAGATGTTTTTCACGGTTGGAAAGAAATGTGTATACATGTAATAATATCTATACACATCTCGATTGATGTGTACACATATAATAGATACGTGTACACATATAATATATGTGCAGACTGATGTGTATATATTCTTTTATTAGAATGGTGAAAGGCGGTGGGGTGGTGGTGGAGGATGGTAGAAAGTGTTGGTTGGTAGTGAAGGGTGGTGGTCGGTGGATGAGGGTGATAGGAGGTGGCGGTGAGTAGTTGATGGTGGTAGAAGGTGGTGGTGGGTGGTAGAAGGTGGCGGTGGGTGGTGGTGGAGTGGTGGATGTGCAGAGGGGTAGGAGTCCGAAGGGTGGGGGGCTGGGGTGGGGAGATGAGAAAGTGGAGGTTTTGTGCAAATAAAAAAACTTGTGGGCTTTTAAAATATTACTCCGTCCGGTCCATATTATTTGATTTTTTGACTGTTTTCACACAGACCAAGAAATTCACCTTTTAGCATTAATTAAAGATGTCATTTACTAAATTAACCTTCATCTCTTTCAAAATTTACTCATAAAAAATTGTGAACTTTATGTGTTTAATTTTTGAGCTCTTTTGATAGAAAATGTTTGTCAGTCTTTTGCTCTTTGAGAGTCAACTAAATGAATTTTGTCTAATCTTTTACTGTATATATGTTTTGTCATTTTAATTTCACTACTCTGAATGACAATGTATACACTCTTTCATGTATGTTACTCCGTATATATGTTGTGCTATTAATATCAATGTACTCTTTTTCTCGCATTCATCTTTTATTTCCACTGGCATTTCTGGAGAGCCAAGTAAACACACCTTAAGGAGATTTATTTCCTTTAGGAATTTCACTTGTATTTAGAGTTACAGTTAAATTTGCTTTTTATATTTAGTTTAAAAAGTTATAGCCAAACTTTTTTCAGTTTTACTTTATTTTGTAGGTTTAAAATGTACTACTTAACTTGAGCAATTCTTCAACAAAAGTAGTATAGTTTTTATATTTTGAAAGGATCTAAAGCAAACTAAAGTATGCATATGCATGATAAAAGCTACAACTGCTTGTGCTGCCAGTTTTTGCAAACAAAAATGCCAAACAGGAAAATATGATTTTCATATGTTTTATGTATAAATGGAGTTATGTATATATGTGCTAAGGTCCTAATCTAGACCAGCAACATGGGATTGTCCCAGGAGGATACGCATTCAAGAAACCTACTTCAACTGGTCCATATCTCAAATTCCAGTGTTTATCCTTGCAGGATATATATAGATCTAATAAACACATCACACATGCATGATGAGAGTACTATGTAAAATCTGTATCTACTCGTGATCTAAGGCATGGATGTGGAAATAACTTTACAACTGCCGATGGTTATATAAAAAAAAATTACTGCAATCAGGACATGTATATATAGACTTTTATTGTCATTTACTCATGCTTAAGTGATATGGATTTTAACTTGGATAGGTAACTCTTGAAGTTGTTCATTAATTTGTTTGGAAGACACTTCCAGCAAATTTTACGGCGATGCGTATTTGAGAATAAATGTAAGAAAGGGAATAACAAAAACCTACACTAATGAGTCAAAAACATGTGAATTGTAATGTGTCAGTAAATTTGATGAGTTGAAAAAGTTTCAATTATTTGTAAGGTTAATGCCTCAATATTATTTGCCCTAAGAGATTTCTCTGGAAAATGAAAGTACATTTTGTGCAAACTTTCCTGTACTTGCAAATGGACTAGTTAGTCTTAATCACAACCAGTTTAATATCGTACGTTAGAATGATTATGGTCCCCTTACTGTCCACATGATGAGCCTCATGGACCATGTCACCATGGAAAGCTCATGCCATAAAGGATGTTTCAAAGGTATAGCCAAATAATTCAAAACTTATGGAAGCTTCATGTATTCACAAAAGAATTGTGAAGGCTCTTTCTTCGCTGCTAGTAAACCATCTTAATTGAACCAAGATATTCGGTAAAAGGAATAGACATTAAAAAACAACATAATTATTTTTTCTCAATTCTTGCCTAAAAAGAAAAAGGGCATCGAATGGTTTATTCTTAGTTGATACATAAATGTTGTGTTCTTACAGCAACAGATCAAATAATAACTGAATTACTAAAATATGTCACAAATTTTTCTTTAGAAAAAAATAGAAGAGAACTTTTTCGGGACTCCAAAGCCTACTTTCTTCGGATAACATAGGATTACTGATCTCTCGGAGCTATGATTTGATGGTATACGTATAGTGGATTCATGAGATTCTCCATTGGAGTTAATTGTTAACTTAGGAAAAGTGGTATAATTTGACTTGTGAAACTAGTCAATTTGGTCCCCAGTAGATGATGAGGATTTAAAGAGAGTATACAGAATTAATTTGGGGTTCCATGACAATGATGCCTTGAAAGCTCAGCTGCTAAAGATGGCTTGGTAATAAATGGAAATAGGGCATTTAAATGATCACACTCCAACCATTAAAACCGTCTTCAAAGGGAAAAATCTAACCACCACCACAGCCTAGCAACCTAGCAGCTTGCCTCCATTATTTTACTATTTTATTGTAATTAACTTACACAGTCTTGTGTTTGTGTTTATGTTTTATCAACTGGACCCTTTTTTTTTCTGTGCATAAAAGAGATAATTATATCAATAGGCAAGTCCAGAGTGGGAAGCTATGGTGTTCTTAGCATCCATATTGCCTACTTGGACTAAATCATTGCAAGACTTAAAGAGATTGTTCAACAGTATAGCATTTCTAACCGAGTCCAAAAATAGATGGTTAACAAAAAAGGGGAGGATTATCTACCAGACTTGATTATACATTCATATCATTTAAAAATTTAATTTTATGCAAGTATAGATTGAAACTTGAAAACGAAAGTGGATAATAACCAGTCAAATTAATACTGAACTACACTGTCAATATTCTTTATTTTCCACACCATGAGAATTTAACTAAAGCAAGATATTATGGCCTTAGTTTATTGCCAGAACTATTCTTTTTGCAGCAACTTCGCTGTTTCAACTTTCCTCCTATTTTGGCAACCCGTGCAGTAAATTCTTTTTGGTTTGGTTGTGTTTGTTTATGAGCTTTTGATGAAATGATAAAGGAATTATACATAGTCATGCCAATTCTGTTAAACCTTCTTCCTGGTTTCTGAAAGGTGCATGTGATTTGTACTACCAAATTACTCCCTACTCAACGATGAAAAATACCACGACTTCAATGAAGTCAATTACTTAAATGGTCATTTAATTACTGAAAATACATGATTACTTTTATTTGTTTTGTATCCGAAAAATTATACCCAACTTTTGACTCAAATAATCATTTTGGCCGAAAATGGTATCGATGGATAGAGATGTAGCATCGGTTATATTACACTAAAATATAAAAAAACTTAAATTACAAAACTTAGATGGTGTTTGGATTGACTTATTTTAAGTGATTTTTGGGTAAACTAACTTTTAAATAGTTTCGTGGTGTTTAGGTAAAACATAAAGTGCTTTTTAAGCATAAATTTTTACCCAAAAAGGTAGCCACACACAAAAAAAAAAAAAAAAAAAAAAAGCTAAAAGTTGGTTTTAGCTTTTAAGCTATTTAAAAAAACCAATTCAAACACCCTCTTAACCTATCCCACCCATTTACCAGGCTGATTTGCAAAAATATGACACGAGAAGCAATGGTTTGCCTTTTTGCCCGCGCTAACAGATGGTTTGCAAAATTGCCCCCGTTGAGATTTAATGAAAAAAATCCGGATGGAAATACCCCTGTCAAGTTTTTAGGTCGGGGTCAAGACTTACCTTTATACTTTTCAACACTTATCCCTTCAAGTATTGGCAAAAGGCAATACTTGCCGCACTTGGCCATAAGTCTTGGCAAAAGGCAAGTCCCCTGCTCGATTTGCCAACACTTGCCGCACTTTTGCCCCTTTCAGTCTTCCCTGCATTCTCGCCATATAACTTGAAGTATTGGTAAAACAACACTTGCCCAGCCAATTGCCAAGACTTACAAAATTTTTGCCTTGAAGTCTTGGCTCCGGACTAAATAAGGGCATTTTACTAAAACATTCCTTAGCGCGGGCAATTTTGCAAAACCACTCCTTATAGATAGCATGCGGTGAAATTTTTTGCATTTACCTAATATGCGACCCAAATAATTTTGTGTTATCTTTTGTTTAATTGTTTCTTCTTTTTATTTTACAATTTGTGATATAAAGTAGGTAAGTTTAGTTCCTTGTTCATAATTAGATATCATCTATTTGTGATTCTACCTTCTTATCAAATAAATGAGGGTCTAATTTAAGTAATAGTTTATGGGATTTTTACACTCTATACCCATGAAATTTAAATATTTACAAGTCATACCCATTAAAAATTACACTACTCATAAAATTAAAAGTATTTACCCAACCTGCCCATTTATTATTGTATACCTTTGTTATGCCTTATATGTGTATACCTTTAAAATATACTGCATAAATTATGGTATAAAAGTCAGGAGAGCCATTTATTACTACATACCTTTGTTATACCTTATATGTGTATACATTTATGGTATACTACATAAACTATGGTATACAAGTCTGGATGGGTAGAGTGGTTAAATATTTTAGTGGGTAGGTCGTGTAATATTTGAAAGTAGTGGGTAGTGATTATAATTATTTTAGGTTTTGTGGGTATTTTTGTAAGTGTCCCATAGTTTATTATGTTATGATATATCCAGGTGCCTTATATCACTAATAACTCTTATTCAATAAGAATTGCTAATTATGAGATTTTATTATTTATTAAGGATAAATTTTATTATTATGTGCTTAATGATGGAACAAAGAAACCAAAAGAGAGTAGAAAATTCTGCAAAACGTGCACCAACAATAGAACTATATTCATCTACAAGTTTTCTGCATAAAATAAGAACTTTTAACTTGTTTCAGGAAGGGTATTGGGTAAATGAATTAGATATTTGTGCTAAAGTGGGCAGGGTTTAATTGTTTTATGGTTTTGTTTAAGGGGGATTTTCAAAAATACCCATACATGTCATCTTATTTACAAGGCTCTACCCATTATATTAATACCCATAATATATTTACATCCTATATCCATAAGCTAATTACTTCTTTGTTTTGAGTTATAAAACAAGAAACTCAAGCTAAGTCACTCTCTCTCCGTATATCATTTATTATTTTTATCTCTCATTTTCTTTTGTCATTCTTTTATTATTCTTTTCTCCTTCTCTATTTTCACACTTTTTTTGTTCTTTTTTTTCCTTTCTTTTTTCTTTCTCCTTTTTAAACACTATTCATGTCTCCTCAATTTTTTATGTTTTTTTCTTTATTTTCTTTTTCCATAATCTTATTCTACTCAATTTATTTTTGCTTTTTTTTAATGTTTTTTCTTTGTTAATTTTTCTCCTTTTTTTATTTTTTCTCTCTCTATATTAGTGATTAATATAACATATTTGATATCTATATGAATTCTTTTGTCTAATATATCAAAAATATATACTCTTAGATTATACTGTATATTAATATGGTATATCGTGATATCAAAAGGTATATTGTATTTAAAACAACAAGTCTATAATATAAATTGGTTCTGTAACATCTCGCAATTTGATCCAAACATAAAAAAGTATACCAAAAGAGTATATAGTATACCAAAAAGGTATACTTTGTTCAAAATAACAAAAAATCGAAATATTTATCTACTCGATAGCATCTCACACTTTGATCAAAAAATAAAAAGGTATACCAGAAGAGTATACGGTATACTAAAAAGGTATATTTCGTAAAAACAAAAAAATAATTGAAATATCTATGTAACCTGTAACATCTCGCACTTCGATCCGACCATAACAAGGTATACCAAAAGAGTATAAAATATATCAAAATGGTATACTTTGTCCAAAACAACAGAAAATGAATTATTTATTTGCTCGATAGCATCACACACTTTGATCCAAACACAAAAAGGTATACCAAAAGAGTATATAATATATCAAAAAGGTATACTTCGTTAAAACAATAAAAATTGAAATATCTATGCGTTATACAACATCTCGCATTTCGATCCAAACATAATTGGTATACCAAAAGAATATAAAGTATACCAAGAAGGTATACTTTGTTCAAAACAACAAAAATTAAAATATTTATTTGTTCGATAACATCGCACACGTTGATCCAAATACAAAAGGGTATACCAAAGCAGCATACAATACATACTAAAAAGGTATAATTCTTTAAAAATAATAAGAATTGAAATATCTATGTGTTCTGTAATATCTCCGCTTCGATCCGAACATAATAAGGTATATCAAAAGAGTATACAGTATACCAAGAAGGTATACTTTGTTTAAATAATAAAATTTGAAATATTTATTTGTTCGATAGCATCGCACACTTTGATCCAAACATAAAAGGGTATACCAAAAGAGTATACAATATACCAAAAATGTATAATTCTTTAAAAACAATAAAAATTGAAATATCTTTGTGTTTTATAACATCTCGCACTCCGATCAGAACATAACAAGGTATACCAAAAGAGTATATAGTATACCAAAAAGGTATACAACACACCAAAAAGGTATACTTTGTTCAAAATAATAAATACTGAAATATTTATTTGCTCGATAACATCACACACTTTGATCCAAACACAAATAGTTATACCAAAAGAGTATAAGATATACCAAAAATGTATACTTTGTTAAAAACAATAAAAATTAAAATATCTATGTGTTTCTCGCACTTCGATCTGAACATAACAAGGTATACCAAAAGAGTATACAGTATCCCAAGAAAGTATCTGATATACAAAAAAGGTATACTTTAATTTGTTCAAAATAACAAAAACTAAAATATTTATTTGCTCAATAGCATCACACAGTTTGATGGGAACACAAAAAAGTATATGTATACAAAAAATATATATTTTGTTCAAAACAACAAAGACTTAAATATTTATTTGCTTGATAGAATCGCACACTTTGATCCAAATACACTAGGGTATACTAAAAGAGTATACAGTATACCAAAAAGGTATACTTTGTTTATAACGACAAAAACCAAAATGTCCATTCGTTCGATTGCATCTCACACTTTGATATAAATACAAAAAGGTATACCAAAAGTGTATACGGTATACCAAAAAGGTATACTTATATAACAACAAAAATGAAAACATCCATTCGTTCGATCACATCTCACGCTTTGATTCATACACAAAAAGGTATACCAAAAGAGTATACGATATATCAAAAAGAGATACTTCGTTTAAAATAATAAAAAATTGAAATATCTATTTTTTATGTAATTAACACCAAATACTAATTTTTGTATTTTTCCTCCATTTATTTTCAAAGTTACAATGGCAATATCGATAGATCCAAATAACATGGTAATTAGCTTTTAGAGGAAAACTACAATATTAGTAACCAAAAGCACCAAAATATTAAATGAAAAAGTAGTCATCAACACCACCAACATCAAGTAGGCCAAAGTCACAAATTCTTAATTTAATTTAGTTGTCTTGTAGTACAACATTTTGACTAACAAAAATTGATAACAATCATTTATCCAATAGCATCTCACACAAAAAAGGTATACTCTAAGGGTATACAATATGCTCCAAAGGGGATACAGTAATACCGAAAAATATGAGTATACTTTTTCAAAATATAGCATTCTTCAAAACAAAAAATAGCACTGTATGCTATGAAAGTATACGGTATACTATACCCTATGCTCCAAAGGGTATACAGTAATACCGAAAAATATGAGTATACTTTTTCAAAATATAGCATTCTTCAAAACAAAAAATAACACTGTATGCTATGAAAGTATACGGTATACTCGAAGAGTATACAATATACTCCAACGGTACACAATGATAACAAAAAATTGAAGTATACTATTTCAAAACATAGCATTCTTCAAAGGAAAAATAACATTGTATAGTGTAAATGTATGCGATATACTCCAAGGGTATACAATATATTCCAAGGATTTACTGTATTTCAAAACATAGGATTATTCAAAGGAAAAATAACACTGTATACTATATAAATATATGATATACTCTAAGGATATATATAGTATACTCAAAGGGTATACAATGATAATAAAAAATTGGAGTATACTATTTCAAACATAGGACTCTTCAAAGGAAAAGTAACACTGTATACTGTAAAAGTATCGATACACTCTAAAGGTATTCAGTGAAAAAAAATTGCAGTATACTATTTCAAATCACATCATTCTTCAAAGGTAAAAATAACATTGTATACTGTAAAAGTATATAGTATATTTCAAGGGTATACAATATATTCCAAGGGCATACAATATACTCTAAGTATGCAAATATTATGCACAAATCTTAGAATCTCTGCTCGATATCTCACTGATCTTAAACTTGTCATCACAATATGAGAGGACTGTTACACAAGAATTTGAAATTTTTGCATTTACATGTGCGTAATTATAAAAGAGGAAATCTTTTGCCATCTTCAATAGATAATTCCATGACATTCTCATAAAGTTATAACACTACGGACTCACAAAAAAAAAAAAAAAAACTGAAAAAACAAAAGAAGCTACTAAGAGTTAAGTTACTTCATCAGTTTACAAAAAAAAATTGCTCATCGATTAACCTCGTAAAAAAAAATTGGAGGCCCACTGGACTCAATGAAAGAACAAGCTGGAACTACGAGTATTCTTGATTTTACTCTTGAAGCTATCTGGTATATGGGACTTGGATCCTACAAGGATGGAGTAATAAATAAATTACTATAATAACAATATGATCGGTGGTCACTAAGTTCTCGATTAAGTAATCTGAGAAAGGCATAGAAGTATATATTAAGGAACAAGAACAATCACTACTAGTAGTTATTCACTTAATATCGACTACTTAACAAATGCTTAATTAAATCACTGTCCTTAACAACGCAAAATATTTCATGGCTTATAGCTTCCAACATATACCATCATTCACTTAATATTTTAAGCACAAAAATGATTTTATCCATTTTCAAGTAGAAATAGTGCTGCCAAAAGAAAGGGACAAGAATAGTAAAAATTATGAACATAAAGGAAACGATGGCCTGGCAATGGCATGAGTTGTCCTGCTTAAGCCTCTAGTGTTAGGACTTAGCAAAGCAGAATAACCAGCTCACTTCAATAAATGAAGGATTTATTGAAATTGGAATCTGACTTCCAAGATAGTATTTAATGGAAAGAAACTTACTATAAGTTATTCTGGCCTTCATGGGGAATTATTATTGCAATCAAAAGACCTTTACCACACTTTATAGGTACGAGCAAATAGATGTCAAAATATCCAAATGGAAACACCAAGCTCATCTTAAAAAAAAAGGAAGCTACATGCACCAGTACGTCTGGTCTAAATTACATATATCATATATGTAGTATATTAGGCGAATTCAGATTCCATGGGCAACTTTAAGCCCTTCCTGCACGATGTTTTTGAACATCAACAAAAAACACTAGAAGTAATAAGAGGAACAAAATAACACTTCTATCAAAAGATTTGACCTTCTCCATTGGCATAACATACATTCTATAATTTGTTAGCTGCAACTTTTACTTTTTCTTCAGCCTGGTTCTGCACATAATACATTTGATAAATATTAAAGAACTAAAGAAGAGGGGATGTAGACACCAGTACACCAAATAAGCTCTAATTGTAAAATATGCTCAGTAAAAGTAGCAGTGGAAGTTCCCATTGCTATTTCTTGACTCAAGCTCTATGCATTAAAGCTTATACCTCATATAACCAAAAGAAACATCACCTTCATTCCCTCCCCCCTCCCCCCAAATGTTACAGATCTACATAAAATGATGCAAGCACAAACTTATATCAAAGGTGGGCTAAAACAAGCAGGTTACTACTCTAATATTATGAGCATACAATAACTAACTCAAACAACTGAACTATAGAGGATTCTCAAGCAATTAAATAAGAAAAAACCTAACTCATTTCTTCACAAGCTTTGAACACATAGAACCAAAACTAATTACACAGTCACTTCTGAAAGACCAAAACAGAATATTAACAATCGTACAAAATGAACTATAATTAGTCACTTTCCTTTAAATCTTTTTACTAAAACACTATAGTGAGTAGTAAATATTAAAGAGACGAGCCTTTTACTTATAGATACATAAAACATTCCATATAATGATATATATATTCAACCAATCCAGATGCAGTAGTGAAACGACCTCGGTTAGTCGTTTCGAAAGTTAGGACTCCGATTGGCGTGCCAATAATTTTAAAATATTCGTAATGTCCATTAGGAACTGTTTGTAAAATTTGAGTTAAATCAGACCTCGTTTGGTAGGCATCGGGTTCCCGAAACTCAAAATGCGAATTTAAATAGAAAAAAAGTCAAATTATTTAACTTTCGGCATTTTAGCGAAATTCGCATCTTGAGTTTCGAGAACCCAATTTTGAGATCTGGCTTAGCGAGTATATTATATATATTTTGTATAACTGGTATGCAAAATTTGGAATTATTTCGAATATCGTAGGGTACCGTTTTAATTTTTGTCACGAAAACAAAAGAAAATGGAAAAAAAAGAGGAAACGAAAAAAAAGAAGAAGAAAGCTGAAGCTTGGAAAGGCGGTGGCACAATGTTCAGGGATATATATAGCTTTATAACAAGCTTCACTTTGAAGCTCAAAAAGGAAAAGTGAACAGAAAACGAAACAAAAGCAAGGAAAGGAAAAAAATGCCAGAAAATGAGAAAAGAGCCGGGAAAATAGTAGAATTTTTACTCCGAACCATTCAGGTAATGATCTTAATGCATTATTTGAGTTTATTACGTTTGTTTGAATATGTTTTAACGGTAAAACTTGGAATATTAGACATCGTTTTAATAAGTTCAATTAATAGTTTAAAGGGTCAAATGGACCCCGATAATGGAATTGATTATATATTCGTACTCAGTGAGTTATGGACACCTTATAAATATAATTTATTTAGGGTTTGGTTATGTGACCTTAAACCCTGTACATAGGCCTGGCCTGCGTATTGCGTATGCGAATAGGGTATCAGGTTCCTAATTGGATTGCCCTAAGACGTAAGGAATGAAGCCTTTAGCCTTATGTGATATAATTTTTCTGCTTATTGAACACAGTGTGATCGTTTGGCAATGAAACCAAAGGACAAAGCGGTTATTGAATTGATGTACTAACTTTGTAACAAGGTAAGTGTTTATATCCATTTCTTTGGAGGCACCCGGCCTCGTGAATTTTCTACCACGTGTTCCTTACGTGTGTAGCTGCCGATAGGCGTACTCCTTACGCCTTAGCTTTGGATTTACATTATATATTATATGTTATATCCTGTTGTTGGTATTACATTGAGGATTTGAGTATTGTACTCTGACTGTGAGTTGGCATCTACTTCCCGGCTATCGATGAGAGTCCCGCGCCGGTGAAAGGTTATTATTGCATCACATTGAATTCATATGCATTATATGTCATTCATATGCATTACATTTCATATCATATTGGGTGAAGGAGTATTCCGCCCCAGGAGTAGGAGGATTCTGCTCCATTGTATCATATTGAGGGTAGGAGGATTCCGCCCCAAGAGACGGAGTATTCCGCTCTTATGTCAGATATTGAGTGCAGGAGTATTCTGCCTCAGCTTTACGTTATATCGGGTGCAGGAGTATTCTGCCCAGGAGAGTGCATGAGTATTCCGCCTCTGGTTTATATTATATCGGGTGCAGGAGTATTCCGCCCCAGGAGCAGGAGTATTCCGCTCCAGTTGGTTATCAGATTGGATTCCCTTCGAATGCAGCAGTATTTCGCTTCGGGATGGGATTACGGGCACATGTGACCCTTTGCATCATATTTCATTTCATCTCATTTCATTTCACTTCATTTCATTTCATTTCATACCATTGTGTAGACTTGTGGTACATAACTGTTGTTCTGCTTATACGTGCATTGCTTATTTGTCTATATTTCTGGCTTGTATTCTGGGTTGCGGGGATCGGGTTCCACGCCGCAATGGTATAAATATATGGATCGAGTTGCACGTCGCAGCGGTATAAATATATGGATCGGGTTGCACGCCGCAACAGGATGATTATATGGATCAGGTTGCACACCGCAACAGGATGTATTTCTGATTGTTGCTGTGTTCAGGATACCTATATGTTCTGGCTATCTTACGTTCCTGGTTGTTGATGAGTTTGTGATTCCATATGTGTTTCTAGTTATTATCTGGCTCTGCCTTTTCATAAGTTAAATAAGAGGAATTTGGTCTATCTGTTTCTTTTCTCCCTGGCTAGCTATCCTATTCTTTGAGGTGGCTAGTCTGCCCCACTTATTGAGTCCTTTTGACTCACCCTTATTTGTTGTTTGTTTCTCTTCTATCTATTTCATTTCGGCAGGCCCGCTCCAGGATTGAGTTGGCCACGTTGTGAAGGAGCGAAGACGACTTCAGCTGTCAGGGTGAGTCAGCTTTTATTCCGGATGGCCACCAGTTTATTGGTTATTATTTCAGTTGCAGTTTGCTCCATTCAGGAGGTATCTGTCTTCTTTTGTACTCTTAGATGTCTAGTTTGGATAGCCCTAAACCTAGTGTGTTGGGTAGTCAGCAGTAATTTCTTTTATACAGCTTAGAGGTATCAGTATGTTAGTGTTTTTTTAAATCTTGTCCTTATTTATGAATTGTTATATTTATTTTCCTAATTTAATTGGTAAGGGTTTGCCCGACGGGTCTAGGAGAGGATGTCGGGTTCCCGCACGACCTAACTGGATTTCGGGTCGTGTCAGTTGGTATCAGAGCTCGGTTTATAGTCTATCCAGACTAAGACAGTGTCTAGTAGAGTCTCCCTAATGGGTACGTAGATGTCCGTACTTATCTACGAGAGGCTATGATGGTATTTAAGAAGTTTCACTTCCTTCTTTTCTGATCGTGCGTCGGTCTAGGAGTCAAAAGTATTTTCGTTAATTCCTTCGTGGTAATTGTGAACCCTCGTGACGAATCAACAAATGGTATGAGTTCAAGACGAACCAGTCTAGCCTGGGGTTAGCACTGACGAAGCCCCGAGAGTTTTTGATCGCGCTGATGATCTATTTACGGAGGTCCCTGCTGTACAAGCTCGCGTTGGGCAAGGGAGCAGGGCTTTGTGGTTCCCTTGGCTCTCTACGATGCTTTTATGTGAATTTTGGCGACGCAGATACCACAAGAACCTATTATTCGTTAGGCAGCTTATTAGGTCGCCACATATGCAGATGTTCGGGCTTACAGAACTCTTGTTCCAGTTCCTGATATTGCCTCAGTAAGTTATGTTCCAGAGGCAGCATGTGTTGACCCACCAATTACTCTGGCTGGTTAGTCAGCCGAGGTAACAGTTCGATCCGAGTGCCCAAAAAGATTATATTATTTTGCGCAGTTGAATCTTCCGATATTCTTAAGCAATATCAGATAAACCTCGTGATTCTTTTTAAAATAAAATGATATCAGCGTATCCTTCAGGCTCTTGATTATATCGAGCGGTATGGTGTTGATTATTCTTCTTTTCAGTTTCAGGGGTCCAGCCTTGAATTTGTGGGCCGCTCTCTTATTAGTTAACTTAGTTCGGTTTTTCTTCTATATTCATGGAAAAGTTCATTTCGAGTAGCGAGCGAGATGAAAAGTGTTCCCAGTTTGAGTGGATTGGACAGGGTAGCCTATTGGTTAGCCTGTTGGTGTTTCAGAATATGAGATTTAATTCTATAGAATGGCTGAATATGTATTAGAACTAGTCCAAGAGCCTTTCGAGAGATTCAAAGATTTATTGATGACCTTTCTCCTTCCTTGAGATCCTAGATGGCTCGAAAAAAATTGAGGTTGGGACTTCATTTGATGTCGCTGTTGATATTGCTCAAAGGTATTAGGCATACCAAAAGTTAGAGCGGGAGAGCAAGAGATCCCGTGGCCCTAGTGGGCAACCATGGTACCTCATATGGAGGTAAGAGTTCTGATTATTTTGGGAAGTCACCTTCCAGGTTATCTCAGCTTGTGTTATGTGATTCTTAGAGTGCGCCAGTAGCTCGTCAAGATCAGAATCAATCTTTTCTTTATAGCTATCAACAATCTTTCCAGCTTCCAATTTTCAGTGAAAAGGTGGCATCATTGTCGTGAGTCTTGCTATTTTTTGAGGATTTTTCCTTACTCCGATAAGTAGGCAGTCGTCTTTTCTCTCGTTATTAGTCATCTGCGCAGTCGCAGGGGATTTCATCTAGATCTCAATCAACCAGAGAAATGCCACCATCCAGTAGAGGTTGAGAGCATGGTGGCAGTGGTTCTTCAGAAGGTGATTACCAGGGTAGTGGCTTAGCTCAGCTGCAGAGGCAGTTTGATGAGTTGTCAGTCCGGCAGGATGCTGAGGTATCCGATGTAGTACACCCATGTATTTCTTCTTTCATTATATGTGAGTAATATTTGATTATTCCGATCGGTCTGGACTTCGTTTATCTTACCATGGTTTCATTGGAAATTGTTTTTATTAAGAATCGGTTGTGGTAGAGGGGCGAGCTTCTGGTATGATTTATTCTTGGCATTTATGATGAACCTACTAGTTTATCTGGTTTAAATGTGAGAGATTTGTGAGTGAGTATCGGTATTGCTTGCTTGGCATCTTGTTGTGCCTCATACTGTTATTATGTCAAATTAGTTTACCTCTCTTCTCGGAATTTCATGTTGGTAGGATAATGGGATCCTAATTCTTCACCATCAGCAAGTGTTATCGTTTCTTCCAGTGTAAAGTGATTAGTAAGTAATATTCAATCTACGTATCTCCTCTTAGTTCAAAACGCTAGTAAAGTCATGTTATCCTATGAGCTTGTCTGGGTTATAAAAGGGTTTCTGGTAAATTGTCAAAGTTTCCTTCTTATTGGGAGGTCAAATTGGCATGGATGTTGTTCCATAAAGCTCATTTAATGTCTATTCTTCAATTTCGATTTTTGGGTTAGCCTGACTCGGAATTAGCCAAGCAAATAAGAAGATGAGCTTCCTAAAGATCTAATTATTTCTATCCTCAGTTTATTGCCATCTCTTCTTCTTCCGATACTAGTGAGCTTGGGCGGTTAGTAGCCACTCGTGATGTTCCCTATGTTGAGCCAGAGTACGTGTCAAGGTAGCCGGATAAGCACATTATTGTGTTTCAAGGCTACTAAGGGTAATGAGAGGCGTCATTTGACCTTTGATTTGATTCATCAGGCGGTGGTGCTTATAGAAAATGTATGGAGTTGTGACTCGAGAGTTGCATCTGTTTGGCAACTCGAAAGGGTAGTTGGTAGCTTAGGTCTGCCTACGTTCAACCTTTAGCTAAATCTTCTTTAGTCCAGCAGACTGTGCGAGGATGGTTATTCCTATTCAAATAGCTGCATGAGTTTGTGCTTTAAGTGGTGGAATCTTCCTCCAAATACTGAATGGTAATACTAAATCTCTAAGGCGTTGATACCACTTTTGTCATGACCCAACCTAAGGCCATAACAGAAACCTACAATGAGTGTCGATCATTGCTAAACCCACTAATAATCTATTAATGATAGAGATAAGCTGGCGACCTGATCATATATACGTACCTATATGCTGAAAGCATAAAGTTTGGAAAGATGACACGACTTTAACTTGCTGGTAATTAGAACATTGAGCCACAAATTCTGCTATGTCACACTTCATTCCGTCCCACTAAAAAATCCTCTTAAGATCATGGTACATCTTAGTCAAACCTAGATTAACAGTGTATTTGGAATAATGTGCCTCTATCATAATCTATCCACGTAAATCTACAACATCAGGAACACAAAGTATATCTTTATACATGAGAACACCGTCAGTAGTAACTCTGTATTGTGACTCTGGTTTTCTTCTGGTTATCTGTCTGTATTCAACTATAACTGGATCCTCATACTAACACTGTTATACTTCATGAAAATTTAGAGTTAAAAGTCTAATGCAGCTTGTCGTCCATCCATCATTGGCATATCTCCTTCATACCTCAACTCTTTGAGAAGTTACTTTAGTGTTATAAGTGCACATGTAATCAACTTTGTTGCTGGTATTCTGCCTCAGCTCATGGTCCAACTACCTGTCTCTTTTAGTTTCACTTTTTCAAGTCATAATATTTCCAATTCAAAGACAGTACCCTGAAGTAGATGTTCAGTCTGAAGATCATTCCTGGTCTGCATCATACTATCCAGTAGTATTTGCATGATCCTTATGCTTATATGATAGATCATGTTCAGATGAACCCTTGACATACATTAGGATATGAGTAACTACATTCCCACAAGGAGCTTGCGGAAAAACACTAACATCAACTGAGATATTTCATAATGCGTTCGTAGAAAAAGTAATATTGCTTGCATCAAATATTCTATAGTGTGTAGTGACAAGGTACTTCAAAAGCTCCCCTATTGTATCAAGCGTGAGCTAATTGTTAATTTCATCGACCTGTTCTATATCGAAAGGTATATCGAGGAGGTGATTATCGACTGAATCATGTTAATCCATCCAAATTTTCGTGTATCTTTGCTTCGAAAATGTATAACTCTCTTCTCGTGATCGAGGAAGGATCAGCGTAGTCAGAATAAGCTGTGCAATGGTGTTATCACATTATCCAGATATATTTTATTTCAAAAGTTCGATATGCGTGTTGTAATTCTGATCATGTAATCAGGAAATAATGCCCGTGAAGTAGCTCATGAAGGTCGTTCAAATTCTCTTATTATCTGTGCGAATTTTTCTTTAGACTTAGGCTCGTTCGAGGACGAACGAGAGTTTAAGTGAAGGAGAATGAAACGACCTCGGTTAGTCATTTCGGAAGTTAGGACTCCGATTGGTGTGTCGGTAATTTTAAAATATTCGTAATGTCCATTAGGACTTGTTTGTAAAATTTGAGTTAAATCAGACCTCGTTTGGTAGGCATTGGAAGAAGGTTTCAGTTTTTATTGTCAATAAATATTATAAAGAGATTTTCGAGCTCAGTTTTGGTGAATGAGCTCCGATTCAAAATCCAAAAGCGCCGTTACGTTCGTAAGATTATTTGTGACTTTTGTAATTTTTCGAAAGTGAATTTCGATGTTGTTCGGCTAGTTTCCGCTAAAATGTCGAAAGTTAAATAATTAGACTTTTTTTTTTCTATTTAAATTCGCATCTTGAGTTTTAGGAAACCGATTTGAGATCCGCCTTAGCGAGTATGCTGTATATATTTTGTATAACTGGAATGCAAAAGTTGGAATTATTTTGAATATCGTAGGGTACTGTTTTAATTTTTGTCACGAAAATAAAAGAAAATGGAAAAAAAAGAGGAAACGAAAAAAAAGAAGAAGAAAGAAACTGAAGCTTGGAAAGGCGGTGACACAATGTTCAGGGATATATATAGCCTTATAACAAGCTTCACTTTGAAGCTCAAAAAGGAAAACTGAACAGAAAACGAAACAAAAGTAAGGAAAGGAAAAAAATGCCAGAAAATGAGAAAAGAGCCGGGAAAATAGTAGAATTTTTACCCCAAAACATTCAGGTAATGATCTTAATGCATTATTTGAGTTTATTACGTTTGTTTGAATATGTTTTAACGGTAAAACTTGGAATATTAGACATCATTATAATAAGTTCAATTAATAGTTTAAAGAGTCAAATGGACCCCGATAATGGAATTGATTATATATTCGTACTCAGTGAGTTATGGGCACCTTATAAATATAATTTATTTAGGATTTGGTTATGTGACCTTAAACCCTGTACATAGGCCTGGCCTGCTTATTGCCTATGTGAATAGGGTATCAGGTTCCTAATTGGATTGCCCTAAGACGTAAGGAATGAAGCCTTTAGCCTTATGTGATATAGTTTTTCTGCTTATTGAACACAGTGGGATCGTTTGGCAATAAAACAATAGGACAAAGCGGTTATTGAGTTGATGTACTAACTTTGTAACAAGGTAAGTGTTTATATCTATTTCTTTAGAGGCACCTGGCCTCGTGGATTTTTTTTGTGGTAATTGTGAACCCTCGTGCGGCAAATCAGCAAACGGTATGAGTTCAAGACGAAGCATTCTAGCCTGGGGCTAGCACTGACGAAGCCCCGAGAGTATTTGATCGTGCTGACGATCTAGTTACGGAGGTCCCAGCTGTACGAGCTTGCGATGGGCAAGGGAGAAGGACCTTGTGGTTCCCTTGGCTCTCTACGATGCTTTACGAGAATCTTGGCGATGCAGATACCGTAAGAACCTATTATTCGCTGGCCAGCCTATCAGGTTGCCGCATGTGTAGGCGTTCGATTTCAGGGAGCTCCTATTCCAGTTCTTAATATTGCCGCAGTAAAGTATGTTCCGGAGGCAGCATGCATTGTGCCTCCAGTTGTTTTGGCTGGTTAGCCAGCCGAGGTATCAGTTCGGTCCGAGTGCCTAAAGAGGTTGCATTATTTTACGCGGTTGAACCTTCCGATATTCTTAAGCAATGCATCAGATAAACCTCGTGATTCTTAGAGTGCGCCAGTTGCTTGTCAAGATCAGATTCAATCTTTTCTTTACAGCTATCAACAATCTGTCCAACTTCCATTTTCACTGAAAATGTGTTATCATTGTCGTGAGCCTGTCATCTTTGGTGGAGTTCTTACTCCGGCAAGTAGACAGTTGTCCTTTCTCTCGTCATCAGGCACCTACGCAGTCGCAGGGAATTTAATTTAGATCTCAATCAGCCAGAGAAATGCCACCATCCAGTAGAGGTTTAGAGCGTGGTGGCAGTGGTTCTTCAGAAGGTAATTACTAGGGTAGTGGCTCAGCTCAGCTGCAGAGGCAGTTTGATGAACTGTCAGTCTGGCAGGATGCTGAGGTATCCGATGCAGTACACCTATTTATTTCTTCTTCCATTATATGTGAGTAAGATTTGATTATTCCGATTGGTCTGGACTTCGTTTATCTTACCATCATTTCATTGGAAATTGTTTCTATTAAGAATCGATTGCAGTAGAGGGGTGAGCTTCTAGTATGATTTATTCAGGAAATTTGTGAGACCCTACTAGTTTATCTGATTTAAATGTGAGAGATTTGGGAGTGAGTGTCGGCATTATCTTCTTGGCATCTGGTTACGCCACCTTGTGTTATTATGTCAAGTCATTTTACCTCTCTCATCGGAAATTAGTGTTGGTAGGATGATGGGATCCTAATTCGTCACCGTCAGAACGTGTTGTCATTTCTTCCTGTGCAAAGTGATTAGTAAGTAATATTCGATCTACGTATATCCTCTTGGTTCAAAACGCTAGTAAAGTTTGTTATCCTATGAGCTTATCTAGGTTATAAAAGGGTTTTCTGGTAAAGTGTCAAAGTTTCCTTCTTATTGGGAGGTTAAATTGGCATGGATGTTGTTCCATAAGAGCTTATTTAATATCTATTTCTTTGATTGCGATTCTTGGGCTACTTTGACTCGTAAGTAGTCTAGCTTTGGTAGCCAAGCAAATAAGAAGATGAGCTTCCTGAAGCTCTGATTATTTCTATCCTCGGTCCATTTCCATTTCTTCTTTGTTCGGCACCGATAAGCTTGGACAGTTGGTAACCGCTTGTGATGTTCCCTGTGTTGAGCCAGAGTACGTGTTATTGTAACCGGGTAAGCATATTATTGTTTTGGATATCAGTTTATCCGGGTATCCATTCCCATGTATAGTATAGTGCTGGTTCTGTTTTGTGGGTCATCCAGTTTCAGGAGAAACTCTACCGAAATTTTTATATAAAAGTACCATCCATCAGGCGGTGGTGTTTACGGCAAAGGTAAGGAGTTGTGAACTTGAGAGTTGCAGCTGTTTGGCAACTCGAAAGGGTAGTTGGTAGCTCAGGTCGGAGCCGCATTCTGTTTTAGCTAAGTCTTTCTTAATCCAGCAGGTTGTGCGAGGATGATTATTCCTATCTAAATAGCTGCAGGAGTTTGTACTTTAAGTGGAGGAGTCTTCCTCCAAATACTGAATGGTAATACTAAATCTTCAAGGTGTTGATACCAATTTTCTCACGACCCAAAGTAAGGCCACAGCAGAAATCTACAATGAGTGTCGATCATCACTAAACCCACTGTTAATCTATTGATGCCAGAGATAAGCTGGCAACCTGATCATATATATGTACCTATCTGCTAAAAACATAAAGTCTGGAATGATGACACGACTTTAACTTGCTGGCAATTAGAACACTGAGCCAAAAATTCTGCTATATCACACTTCATTCCGTCCCACCAATAAATCTGCTTAAGATCATGGTACATCTTTGTCAAATCTGGATGAACAGTGTATTTGGAATAATGTGCCTCATCATAATCTGTCCACGTAAATCTGCAACATCAGGAACACAAAGTCTATCTTTATACATGAGAACACCGTCAGTAGTAACCCTGTATGATGACTCCAGTTTTCTTCTGGCTATCTTTCTGTATTCAACTATAACTGGATCCTCATACTGACGCTGTTTTACTTCATGAAAATTTAGAGTTAAAGGTCTAGTGCAGCTTATCGACAATCCATCATTGGTATGTATATCTCTTTCACACCTCAACTCTTTGATAAGTTACTTTAGTGTTATAAGTGCACATGTAATCAATTTTGTGCTAGTATTCTGCCTCAGCTCATGGTCCAACTACATGTCTCTTTTATTTTCACTTTTTCAAGTCATAATATTTCCAATTCAAAGACAATACCCTGAAGTAGATGTTCAGTCTGAAGATCATTCCTGGTCTAGATCATACTATCCAGTAGTATTTACATGATCCTTATCTTTCTATAATAGACCCTGTTTAGATGAACCTTTGACAAACATTGGGATATGAGTAACTACATTCCCACAAGGAGCTTGCGGAACAACACTAACATCAGCTGAGATGTTGCATAGTGCGTTCGTAAAAATATAATATAGCTTGCATCAAATCTTCTATAGTATGTAATGACAAGGTACTTCAAAAGCTTCCCTATTGCATCAAGCGTGAGTTAATTCCTAGTTTCATCGACTTGTTCTATATCGAAAGGTATACCGAAGGGGTGATAATCGGCTGAATCATGTTAACCCATTCAAAGTTTCGTGTATCTTTGCTTCAAAAAGGTAGAACTCTCTTTTCGTGATCGAGGAAGAAGCAGCTTAGTCAGAATAAGATGTGTAATGGTATTATCATATTATCCAGATATATTTTGTTCCAAAAGTTCGATATGCGTGTTATTATTCTGATCCTGTAATCAAGAAATAATACCTGTGGAATAGCTTATGAAGATCGTGCAAATTCTTTAGCTATCTGTGCGAATTTTTCTTTAGACTTAGGCTCGTTCGAGGACGAACGAGAGTTTAAGTGGAGGAGAATGAAACGACCTCAGTTAGTTGTTTCGGAAGCTAGGACTCCGATTGACGTGCCGATAATTTTAAAATATTTGTAATATCCATTGGGACTTATCTATAAAATTTGAGCTAAATCAGAACTCGTTTGGTAGGCATCGGAAGAAGGTTTCAGTTTATATTGGCGATAAATATTAAAAAGAGATTTTCGAGCTCGGTTTTGCCGAATGAGCTCCGATTCGAAATCCGAAAGCGCCGTTGGATTCGTATGATTATTTATGACCATTGTAAACTTTTGAAAGTGAATTTCGATGTTGTTCGGCTAGTTTCCGCTAAAATGCCGAAAGTTAAATAATTTGACTTCTTTTTATTTAAATTCGCATCTTGAGTTTCGGGAGTCCAATTTGAGATCCGTCTTCGCGAGTATGTTACATATATTTTTTATAATTGGTACGCAAAAGTTGGGATTATTTCGAATATCGTAAGGTACCGTTTTAATTCTTACCGCAGCAGTGAATTTTAAAGGAAAAATAGAAAAAAAAGGGAAAAAGACAAAAAAAAAATATATATAAGTTAGGCGGTGGGCATATGCACCTAAGTGCATATATTCTAAGAACGTTCTTAGCAGAAAGAGAACCAAAAAAATGATTCAGAAGCAGGAGCTGGAGAAAATGAGCGGAAATGGAAAAAAATGCCAGAAAATGAGAAAAAAGGCCGGAGAAAAGTAAAATTTTTACCCCGAAACATTCAGGTAATGATCTTAATGCATTATTTGAGTTTATTGTGTGTGTTTGAATATGTTTTAACGGTAACACTTGTAATATTATACATCGTTTTAATAAGTTCAATTAATAGTTTAAAGGGTCAAATGGACCCCGATAATGGAATTGATTATATATTCGTACTCACTGAGTTATGGGCAACATATAAATGTAATTTATTTAGGGTTTGGTTATGTGGCCATAAACCCTGTACATAGGTCTGGCCTGCGTATTGCGTATGCGAATAGGGTATCAGGTTCCTAACCGGATTGTCCTAAGATGTGAGGAATGAAGCCTTCTGCTTATTGAATAGAGTGGGATCGTTTGGAAATGAAACCAAAGGACAAGCAGTTATTGAGTGGATGTACAAACTTTGTGACGAGGTAAGTGTTTATATCCATTTCTTTGGAGGCACCTGGCCTCGTGGATTTTCTACCACGTGTTCTTTACGTGTGTTGCTACCGATAGGCGTACTCATTACGCCTTAGCTTTGAATTTACATTATATATTATATGTTATGTCCTATTGCTGGTATTGCATTGAGAATCTGAGCATGGTATTCTGGCTGTGAGTTGGCATTTACTTCCCGGCTGTCGATGAGAGTCCCGCGCCGGTGAAGGGTTATTATTGCATCATATTGCATTCATATGCATTACATTGCATATCATATCGGGTGCAGGAGCATTCCGCCCCAGGAGAGTGCAGGAGTATTCCGCCTCTGTTCTATATCATATTGAGGGTAAGAGGATTCCGCCCTCGGAGCAGGAGGATTCCGCTCCATTGCATCATATTGAGGGTAGGAGGATTCAGCCCTCGGAGCAGGAGGATTCCGCTCCATTGCATCATATTGAGGGTAGGAGGATTCCGCCCTCGGAGCAGGAGGATTCCGCTCCATGGCATCATATTGAGGGTAGGAGGATTCCGCCCTCGGAGCAGGAGGATTCCGCTCCATGGCATCTTATTAAGGGTAGGAGGATTCCGCCCTCGGAGCAGGAGGATTCCGCTCCATTCAGTTGGCACATGTGATCCTTTGCATCAGATTTTATTTAATTTTATTTCATTTCATTTCATTTCATTTATTTTCATACCATTGTGTAGACTTGGGGTACATAACTATTGTTCTGCTTATACGTGCATTGCTTATTTGTTGATATGTTTCTGGCTCGTATTCCGGGCTGAGTTTTTGGTTTCATACGTATTTTAAATTATTATCTGGCTCCGCCTTTTTAGGATTTAAATAAGAGGAATTTGGTTTATCTGTTTCTTCTCCCTGGCTAGCTATCCTATTCTTTGAGGTGGCTAGTCTGCCCCACTTATTGAGTCCTTTTGACTCACCCTTGTTTGTTGTTTGTTATGTTTATCTATTTCGTTTCGGCAGGTTCGCTCCAGGATTGAGTTCGCCACATTGTGAAGGAGCGAAGACGACTTCAGCTGTCAGGGTGAGCCAGCTTTTATTCCAGATGGCCACCAGTTTGTTGGTTATTATTTCAGTTGTATTTTTCTCCCTTCAGGAGGTATTTGTCTTCTTTTATACTCTTAGATGTCTAGTCTGGATAGCCCTATACCTAGTATACTGGGTAGTCAGCTGTAATTTCTTTTGTACAGCATAGAGGTATCAGTATCTCTGTATTTTTTTTAAGTCTTGTTTTTATTTTATGAATTGAATTATATTTATTTTCCTTCTTTAATTGGTAAGGGTTCGCCCGACGGGTCTAGGGGAGGATGCCGGGTGCCGCACGGCCTAGCCGGATTCGGGTCGTGTCATATGCATTACATTGCATATCATATTGGGTGCAGGAGTATTCCGCCCCAGGAGCAGGAGGATTCCGCTCCATTGTATCATATTGAGGGTAGGAGGATTCCACCCCAAGAGACGGAGTATTCCGCTCTTATGTTAGATATTGAGTGCAGGAGTATTCCTCCTCAGCTTTACATTATATCTGGTGCAGGAGTATTTCGCCCCAGGAGAGTGCAGGAGTATTCCGCCTCTGGTTTATATTATATCGGGTGCAGGAGTATTCCGCCCCAGGAGCAGGAGTATTCCACTCCAGTTGGTTATCAGATTGGATTCCCCTCGAATGCAGGAGTATTCCGCTTCGGGATGGGATTACGGGCACATGTGACCCTTTGCATCATATTTCATTTCATCTCATTTCATTTCACTTCATTTCATTTCATTTCATACCATTGTGTAGACTTGTGGTACATAACTATTGTTCTGCTTATACGTGCATTGCTTATTTGTCTATATATTTCTGGCTTGTATTCTGGGTTGCGGGGATCGGGTTCCACGCCGCAATGGTATAAATATATGGATCGAGTTGCACGTCGCAGCGGTATAAATATATAGATCGGGTTGCACGCCGCAACAGGTTGAATATATGGATCGGGTTGCACGCCGCAACAGGATGTATTTCTGATTGTCGCTGTGTTCGGGATACCTATATGTTTTGGCTATCTTACGTTCCTGGTTATTGATGAGTTTGTGATTCCATACGTGTTTCTAGTTATTATCTGGCTCTGCCTTTTCATAATTTAAATAAGAGGAATTTGGTCTATCTGTTTCTTTTCTCCCTGACTAGCTATCCTATTCTTTGAGGTTGTTAGTCTGCCCCACTTATTGAGTCCTTTTTACTCACCCTTGTTTGTTTTTTGTTTCTTGTCTATCTATTTCGTTTTGGCAGGTCCGCTCCAGGATTGAGTTGGCCACGTTGTGAAGAAGCGAAGACGACTTCAGCTGTTAGGGTGAGCCAGCTTTTATTCCGGATAGCCACCAGTTTATTGGTTATTATTTCAGTTGCATTTTGCTCCATACAGGAGGTGTCTGTATTCTTTTGTACTCTTAGATGTCTAGTCTGGATAGCCCTAAACCTAGTATGTTGGGTAGTCAACTGTAATTTCTTTTGTACTGGATAGCCGTAAACCTAGTATGTTGGGTAGTCAGCTGTAATTTCTTTTGTACAATTTAGAGGTATCAGTATGTCAATATTTTTTTTTAAATCATGTCTTTATTTATGAATTGTTATATTTATTTTCCTAATTTAATTGGTAAGGGTTCGCCCGACGGGTCTAGGGGAGGAGGTCGGTTGCCCGCACGGCCTAACCTGATTTCGGGTCGTGTTAGGTAGCTAAAACATGATTCTTTGATGGAGCGAAATGATTTTAATGCAATGTCCCAATGCAGCAATGAAAAAAAAACAACCATAGATAAATCTTACTGGCAGTAACAGTTCAATTCGGCATCGCGCAATTTTATTAGTTTAATTTAAGCATACAAAAATTATGTCTATCACAAGACAAGACAAAAGATAACAAAGTTTTACTGAGCAAGTTTAGAAGATGCAAAATCTAATTCAACCATCGAGCTTTTAAAGCTCTCAACTTTATTTTTTTATGATAAGGGAAACAACAGCCGCTACCTTAAAGCTCTGAACTTTTGCATACTCTAATGAAAAATGATCAAAAACTCTAATGAACAAACTTCTTGAATATAGTCTTGGAAAAATACAAAAAGGGTTGCATTTTACTTGTCGATTTCAAGAAAATATAAACACACATCTATGCTTATCGAAAGTTTTAACTTCATAGGCTTGCAGATAATTAATTAACCATGATAACTTGAGTCTTAGTGATAAAGTGTTAAAAGAAAAAATTTTCTTACAAGTTACATATGTAATAAATAACCAGAAATATTGTAAAGACTGTTGGCAACTCCATACACACCAAGACCAGCAACAACTCCGAACTTGATCAAAGCAAAAGCAGCACCAGCACCTAGCATCTTGGGACCTTAATATTGTTGAGATTCATCTTTCCAATACCTAAAACAAACTAATTGCACTCACAGTTTTAAAGAGTACACACATAATCAAACTACCTACGTGGATAATAAATGGACTCTTCAATTTATTCAATTTAAATATTAGACTTGGTTTAACAACTAATTCTAACTTTGCACCTTTTTACGTTCACAAAAGCCATACAACTAGAGTACTGGGAATTCTTGATAAGAGTCAATTAGCTAAACTTGAGGCTTTTAAAATATAGAATTATTTATACATTATCAAGAAAATTCACTAGAAAACTGTATCAAATAAGGCTTCCAAACACCAAAAGGATAGCCTCGTACATAAAACATCATGCACACAGGGCTCGTAGAAAAAATACACCCAAGGAGTAATGTACGCAGTCTTTCCTGATACAAGCATCAATGGATGTTTCTATGGCTCGAACCCGTGGTCTATACGTCACACAGAGATAAACTTACCAGTTGCTCCAAGGTTCCCATTCAACGCTTTCAAATACCAAATCAACGAAATGACTCCCACTAAAAATATGTCAAGAAAAAAAAATCAATTAATCTACTGCACTTCAATACAAAATCCACCATTTCCTTTCGGCTCTATTCTAGCTAATTTTATTCCATTACTTAATAACCTGGTTTTTAAAGTCAAATCAATCGAAATTTTATAAAATATAATGTTGTTCAGAAAGCGTCACTAGAAACCCAGAATCACAATAACAAGTTAGCTTACATTGCATAAAATTAAATCAAAAATAAAATCTTAATGAACGAAAATAAAGAAGCATACGTAGATTTACGTTTACCGTTCGAAGATTTACATTTTTTATGAGTTTAGATGACGAGTCGTTTGGGAATTGGCGATTCGATTAGGGCTTTGAAAGTCGATTGGAAATTGTTTTGGAAGATGGAGTGATTGAGTGTTTTGAGAAAGAATAGATATGTACTGTAAATAAACTGGGCCGATGGGTATATATTGTAATTAAAGTGGGCTGAATGTGTGTTGTGTATAAAACAACTTTTAATGGGCATAAATAGGTAAATAAATTATGTTGTGGGCATGTGGTGTAAGTCCCTTTACTTAATACTTCACATCATAAAAGTCACATGGACACACTATTATTTACAACATAATCATTTAAGTCAAACATGTATAATTAAGGGGCCATTATTTTTATAAAGATTAAGAGGTCTAAATTTGAATACACCTTAATATTAAGATGATGCATTAAGTACTGAACACTGAATGATTAAGACCGTTTTATTTTTGCAGCATCTGAATATTTATAATCTATCTTTATTAAAAATATATACATATTACAAGATAGTTTAGATATTATATTTACGAATTATTAGACTGTAAGGTGGTGGTATGATGGTGGTGCCTGGTAGCTGTAATTGTTGGTAGTTGTAGTGTTGATGGTGAAAATTATTGAATATCAAAACTTTAAGCATTTAAAATTTTAAAAAATTTCATTAATACTTTATCGATGAATTTTTTATCCGAATATTACGTCGGTGTTCATATACATTTGTTTCTGTCCGAAATTCTACAAATTCTAGCAGTGAAAGAAGTGTTTGTATTTGGTTGAAAAACTTTTTAGTGTTTTCAAAAAAGTAAAATCTCAACCAACCATGAGAAGAGAAGTGCTTCAGTTTCTTAAATTCCCTGATTGTTGGGGTTTGAGGTTATGTCGGGTAAAGTAGATATAGAAGAGGGGTAATTGTGTATATGTAAGGGGGTCATATGAGGAACACATGGCGAGTTATTGTAAATAAGTGAGGCGACGTGGCAGCCTATCAGCAGATCCATCAATTCAGCACAGATGGTCCAGATTAGTTCACTAAAGAGGTCAACAATTATAACAGAAAGGAAGAATTCAGTAAGAGGCAGTATTGACCGATATTCTATCTTCCTCCTTGATTCTCTCTTTTTCTCCTCTCCTACATTTTCTCTCTAATCTCTCCTTCCTCTATTCCATTTACAGGTTGTTTGGAGCTCAAGCTAATCTAGGCTTATACCGATCTGTATTATAATCGTGTTTCCATATTAATAAAAATTCCAATTGTTACTTTCAATATTGTTCTTAAATTTCCAGTACATAACAAGTTGGTATCAGAGCAATTTCTTGGCCAGATTTGCAAAAATAGCTATGGCAGAAACTAAAGCAAAGTCTATTGAAGAAAGTCCCAAAAAATTAGATAACAAGTTACAATTGTATATCGTAGAATCTGGCAAGAAATTTGAGTCCACTGACTCAAATATGGATGAATTGGGCAAGAAATTTGAAACGATCTCGGTCAATCGTTTCGGATGTTAGGACTCCGATTGGCGTGTCGATAATTTTAAAATATTCGTAATGTCCGTTAGGACCTGTCTGTAAAATTTGAGCTAAGTCAGACCTCGTTTGGTAGGCATCGGAAAAAGGTTTCAGTTTTTATTGTCGATAAATATTGAAAAGAGATTATCGAGCTCGGTTTTGCCGAATGAGCTACGATTAGAAATCCGAGAGCGCCGTTAGGTTCGTATGATTATTTGACTTTTGTGAACTTTCGAAAGTGAATTTCGATGTTGTTCGGCTAGTTTCCGTTAAAATGCCGAAAGTTAAATAATTTGACTTTTTCTATATAAATTCGCATCTTGAGTTTCGGGAGTCTAATTTGAGATCTGCCTTCGCGAGTATGTTACATATATTTTTTATAACTTGTATGCAAAAGTTGGGATTATTTCGAATATTGTAGGGTACCGTTTTAATTTTTATCGTAGCAGCGAATTTTAAAGGAAAAAAAAGGAAAAAAAAAACAAAATTGGAAAGGAATATGGCGGTGGGGTGAGCTAAGGGATTAGCTCAGAAGAGCTCCCTAGCTCATTACAGCTGCAGAATGAACAGAAACGAGAAAACGCAGAGAAATAAAATAGAAAAATACTAGAAAATGAGAAAAGGGGCTGGAAAAAAGTAGAATTTTCACCCTGAAACATTCAGGTAATGATCCTAATATATTGAGTTTAATATGTGTGTTTGAATATGTTTTAACGGTAAAACTTAGAATATTATACATCATTTTAATAAGTTCAATTAATAGTTTAAAGGGTCAAATGGACCCCGATAATAAAATTGATTATATATCCGTACTCAGTGAGTTATGGGCAACTTATAAATGTAATTTATTTAGGGTTTTGTTATTTGGCCATGAACCCTATACAAAGGCCTGGCCTGCGTATTGCGTATGCGAATAGGGTATCAGGTTCCTGACCGGATTGCCCTAAGATGTGAGGAATGAAGCCTTTAGCCTAATTTGATATATTTTTCTGCTTATTGAACCCAGTGGGATCGTTTGACAATGGAACCAAAGGATAAAAGCGGTTATTGATTAGCAATGCTAACTTTTGGAAGAGGTAAGTGTTTATATCCATTTCTTTGGAGGCACCTGGCCTCGTGGATTTTCTACCACATATTCCTTACGTGTGTAGCAGCCGATAGGCGTACTCATTACACCTTAGCTTTGGATTTATATTTTATATTATATGTTATGTCCAATTGTTGGTATTGCATTGGGAATCTGAGCATTGTACCCTGGCTGCGAGTTGGCATCTACTTCCCGGCTGTCGATGAGAGTCCTACGCCGGTGGTGAGTTATTATTGCATCGCATTGCAATCATATGCATTATATGTTATTCATATGCATTACATTGCATATCATATTGGGTGCAGGAGTATTCCGCCCTTGGAGCAGGAGGATTCCGCTCCATTGCATCATATTGAGGGTAGGAGGATTCCGCCATCGGAGCAGGAGGATTCCGCTCCATTGCATTATATTGAGGGTAGGACGATTCCGCCCTCGGAGCAGAAGGATTCCGCTCCATTGCATCATATTGAGGGTAGGAGGATTCCGCCCTCGGAGCATGAGGATTCCGCTCCATTGCATCATATTGAGGGTAGGAGGATTCCGCCCTCGGAGCAGGAGGATTCCGGTCCATTTCAGTATATTGAGGGTAGGAGGATTCCACCCTCGGAGCAGGAGGATTCCGCTCCATCATTTGGCACATGTGACCCTTTGCGTTATATTTCGTTTCATTTCATTTCATTTCATCTCCCTTCATTTCATTTCATCTCAATTTATACCATTGTGTAGACTTGCGGTACATGACTACTGTTCTGCTTATATGTGCATTGCTTATTTGTAGTTGATATGTTTCTTGTTCTCATCCCTGGTTGAGTTTATAGTTTCTTATGTGTTTCTGGTTATTATCTGGCTCTGCCTTTTTATAATTTAAATAAGAGGAATTTAGTTTATTTGTTTCTTTTCTCCCTGGCTAGCTATCCTATTTATTGAGGTGGCTTGTCTGCCCCACTTATTGAGTCCTTTTGACTCACCCTTGTTTGTTGTTTGTTTCTTGTCTATCTATTTCGTTTCGGCAGGTTCGCTCCAGGATTGTGTTCGCCACGTTGTGAAGGAGCGAAGACGACTTCAGCTGTCAGGGTGAGCCAGCTTTTATTCCGGATGGCCACCAGTTTATTAGTAGTTATTATTTCAGTTACATTCTGCTCCCTTCAGGAGGTATCTGTCTTCTTTTGTACTCTTAGATGTCTAGTCTAGATAGCCCTAAACCTAGTATATTGGGGAGTCGGTTGTAATTTCTTTTATACAGCTTAGAGGTAACAGTATCTCTGTGTTTTCTTTAAGTCTTGTCCTTATTTGTGAATTTTTATATTTATTTTTCTAATTTAATTGGTAAGGGTTCGCCCGACGGGTCTAGGGGAGGATGTTGGGTGCCCGCACGGCCTAACCGGATTCAGGGTCGTGTCAGTTGCTATCAGAGCCCGGTTTAGAGTTTATCCAGACTAAGACAGTGTCTAGTAGAGTCTCGCTGATGGGTACTTAGACGTTTGTACTTATCTACGAGAGGCTATGATGGCATCTAGGAAGTTTCACTTCCTTCTTTTCTGATCGTGCGTCGGTCTAGGATGCAAAAGTATTTTCGTTGATTCGTTTGTGGTAATTGTGAACCCTCGTACGACAAATCAGCAAATGGAAAGAGTTCAGGACGAAGCAGTCTAGGCTGGGGCTAGTACTGACGAAGCCCCGAGAGTTTTGATCGTGCTATCGATCTAGTTACGGAGGTCCCAGCTGTACGAGCTCGTGATGGGCAAGGGAGCAGGGCTTTGTAGCTCCCTTGGCTCTCTATGATGATTTTACGAGAATCTTGGCGATGCAGATACCGTAAGAACATATTATTCGCTGGGCAGCCTATCAGGTTGCCACATATGCAGACGTTCTGTCTCAGGGAGCTCCTATTCCAGCTTTTAATATTGCCGCAGTAAAATATGTTCCGGAGGCAACATGTGTTTTGCCTTCAGTTGTGCTGGCTAGTTAGTTAGCCTGAGTAATGGCTCAGTCCGCGCGTCCGAAGAGGTTGCACTATTTTACGTGGTTGAACCTTCCGATATTCTTAAGCAATGCATCAGATAAACCTCGTGATTCTTTTTAAAATAAAATGATGTCAGCGTATCCTTCAGGCTCTTGATTATATCGAGCGGTATGATGTTGATTAATCTTCTTTCCAGTTCCAGGGGCCCAGCCTTGAATTGGCGGACCGCTCTCTTATTAGCTAACTTGGTTCGATTTCTCTTCTAGATTCATGGAAAAGTTCCTTTCGAGTGGTGAGCGAAAAGTGTTGCCAGTTTGAGTGGATTGGACAGGGTAATCTGTCGGTTAGCCCGTTGGTGTTTCAGAATAGGTGATTGAATTCTATAAAATGGCTGAATATGCATTAGAACTAGTCCATGAGCCTTTCGAGAGATTCAAAGATTTATTGATGACCTTTCTCCTTCTTTGAGATCCCAGATGGCTCGAAAAATTGAGGTTGGGACTCATTTGGTATCGTTGTTGAAATTGCTAAAAGGTATTAGGCATACCGTAAGTTAGAGGGAAAGAGTTAGAGCGGGAGAGCAAGAGATCCTGTGGCCCTAGTGGGCAACCATGGTACCTCATTTGGAGGTAAGAGTTCTGATTATTTTGGGAGGTCACCTGCCAGGTTATCTCAGCTTGTAGAGCGCAATTCTCAAAGTGCGCAGGTAGTTCGTCGAGATTAGAGTCAGTTTTCTCTTTGTAGCTATCAATAATCTGTCCAGTTTCCATTTTTAGCGAAAAGGGTGTTATCATTTTCATGAGTCTGGTTCTCCTTTGAGGAGTTTTTCCTTACTCCGGCAAGCAGGCAGTCGTCTTTTCTCTCGTCATCAGGCACCTGCACAGTCGCAAGGAATTTCATATAGATCTTAATCAACCAGAGATATGCCCTCATTCGATAGAGGTCGAGAGCGTGGTGGTAGTGGTTCTTCTAAAAGTAAGTATGAGGGTAGAGGCTCGGCTCAGATGCAGAGGCAGTTTTATGAACTGCCAATCTGGCAGGTTGCTGAGGCATCCGATGTAGTAGACCTGAGTATTTCTTCTTCTCTTAAATGTGAGTAAGATTTGATTCTTCCGATCGATCTGGAGATGGTCTGTCATATTATGTTCCATGGTTTCCTTAGATATCGTTTCTGTTAAGAATCGGCTGCAGTAGAGGGGCGAGCTTTTGGTATGATTTATTCCTGGCATTGGTGAAACCCTACTAATTTATCTGGTCTAAATATGAGAGATCTGACAGTGAGTGTCGCTATTGTTTACTTGGCATCCTATTGTGCCACCTTTTATTATAATGTACAGTCAGTCTACCTCTCTTTTCGGAATTCCGTATTGGTTGGATGATGGGATTCTAGTTCATCACCATAAGAGAGTGTCATGGTTTCTTCCGGCGTAAAGTGGTTAGTAAATAATATTCGATCTACGTGTCTCCTCTTGGTTCGAGATCCTAGTAGAGTCATGTTATTCTATGAGCTTGTCTTAGTTATAAAAGGGTATTCTGGTAAATTGTCGGAGTTTCCTTCTTATTGGAAGGTTGAGTTGGCATAGATGTTCCATAAAACTCATTTAATATCTATCTATTCAAGTGCGATTCTTTAGCTAGCTTGACTCGTAAGTAGTCTAGCTCAGGTAGCCAAGCAAATAAAAAGATGAGCTTCCTGAAGATCTAATTATTTCTATCCTCGATCTATTTCCATTTCTTCTTCGTCCGACACTAGTGAGCTTGGGCGATTGGTAGCCGCTTGTGACGTTCCCTATGTTGAGCCAGAGTACGTGTTATTGTAGCCGGGTAAGCATATTATTGATTTGGATATCAGTTTATCCGGGTATCCATTCCCATGTATAGTATAGTGCTGGTTCTATTTGCGGATCATCCAGTTTCAGGGGAAACTCTGCCGAAATTTTTATATAGAAGTACCATCCATCAGGCGGTGGTGTTTACAGCAAAGGTATGGAGTTGTGAACTTGAGAGTTGCAGCTGTTTGGCAACTCGAAAGGGTAGTTGGTAGCTTAGGTCTACTTACGTTCAGCTTTTAGCTAAATCTTCTTTAGTCCAGTAGACTGTGCGAGGATGGTTATTCCTATTCAAATGGCTGCATGAGTTTGTTCTTTAAGTGGAGGAGTCTTCCTCCAAATATTGAATGGTAATACGAAATCTCTAAGGTGTTGATACCACTTTTGTCATGACCCAACCTAGGGCCACGACACTAAACCCACTATTAATCTATTGATGCCAGAGATAAGCTGGCAACCTGATCATATATATGTACCTATCTGCTAAAAACATAAACTATGGAAAGATGACACGACTTTAACTTGCTGGCAATTAGAACACTGAGCCACATATTCTGCTATGTCACACTTCATTCCGTCCCACTAATAAATCTGTTCAAGATCATGGTACATCTTAGTTGAACCTGGATGAACAGTGTATTTGGAATAATGTGCCTCTATCATAATCTGTCCACGTAAATCTGCAACATCAGGACACAAAGTCTATCCTTATACATGAGAATACCGTTAGTAGTAACCCTGTACGGTGACTCCGGTTTTCTTCTGGCTATCTGTCTATATTCAACTAGAACTGGATCCTCATACTGACGCTGTTTTACTTCATGGAAATTTAGAGTTAAAGGTCTAGTGCAGCTTGTCGACAATCCATCATTGGTATGTATATCTCTTTCATATCTCAACTCCTTGAGAAGTTACTTTAGCGTTACAAGTCCACATGTAATCAACTTTGTTGTTGGCATTCTGCCTCAGCTGAAGGTCCAACTGTCTCTTTTATATTTACTTTTTCAAGTCATAATAATTCCAATTCAAAGACAACACCCTGAGGTAGATGTTCAGTCTGAAGATCATTCTTGGTCTACATCATACTATCCAGTAGTAGTTGCATGATCCTTATCCTTATACGATAGACCCTGTTCAGATGAACCTTTGACATACATTAGAATATGAGTATCTATATTCCCACAAGGAGCTTGCGGAACAACGCTAAAGTCAATTGAGACGTTGCATTATGCATTCGTAGAAATAATATAGCTAGCATCAAATCTTCTATAGTAAGTAGTGACAAGGTACTTCAAAAGCTCCCCTATTGCATCAAACGTGAGCTAATTCTTTGTTCCATCGACCTGTTTTATATCGAAAGGTATATCGAAGAGGGATTATCGGCTGAATCATGTTGACCCATTCAAAGTTCCGTGTATCTTTGCTTCAAAAATGTAGAACTCTCTTCTCGTGATCGAGGAAGGATCAGCTTAGTCAGAATAAGCTGTGCAATGGTATTACCATATTATCCAGATATATTTTATTCCAAAAGAACGATGTGCGTAATATAATTCTGATCCTGTAATCAAGAGATAAGGTTCGTGGAATAGCTTTTGAAGGTTGTGCAAGTTCTTTTGTTATCTGTGCAAATTTTTCTTTAGACTTAGGCTCGTTCGAGGACGAACGAGAGTTTAAGTGGAGGAGAATGAAACGACCTCGGTCAGTCGTTTCGGAAGTTAGGACTCCGATTGGTGTGCCGATAATTTTAAAATATTCGTAATGTCCGTTAGGACCTGTCTGTAAAATTTGAGCTAAATCAGACCTCGTTTGGTAGGCATCGGAAGAAGGTTTTAGTTTTTATTGTCGATAAATATTGAAAAGAGATTTTCGAGCTCGGTTTTACCGAATGAGCTCCGATTAGAAATCCGAGGGTGTCGTTAGGTTCGTATGATTATTTATAACTTTTGTGAACTTTTAAAAGTGAATTTCGATGTTGTTCGGCTAGTTTCCGCTAAAATGCCGAAAGTTAAATACTTTGACTTTTTCTATTTAAATTCGCATCTTGAGTTTCGGGAGTCCAATTTGAGATCCGCCTTCACGAGTATGTTACATATATTTTGTATAACTTGTATGCAAAAAGTTGGGATTATTTCGAATATTGTAGGGTACCGTTTTAATTTTTATCGTAGCAGCGAATTTTAAAGGAAAAAAAAAAACAAAATTGGAAAGGAATATGGCGGTGGGGTGAGCTAAGGGATTAGATCATAAGAGCTCCGTAGCTCATTACAACTGCAGAATGAATAGAAACGAGAAAACGCAGAGAAATGAAATAGAAAAATGCCAGAAAATGAGAAAAGGGGCCGGAAAAAAGTAGAATTTCACCCTGAAACATTCAGGTAATGATCCTAATATATTAATTGAGTTTAATATGAGTGTTTGAATATGTTTTAACGGTAAAATTTAGAATATTATACATCGTTTTAATAAATTCAATTAATAGTTTAAAGGGTCAAATAGACCCCGATAATAAAATTGATTATATATCCGTACTCAGTGAGTTATGGGCAACTTATAAATGTAATTTATTTAGGGTTTGGTTATTTGGCCGTAAACCCTGTACTGCGTATTGCGTATGCGAATAGGGTATCAGGTTCCTAACTGGATTGCCCTAAGATGTGAGGAATGATGCCTTTAGCCTAATTTGATATATTTTTCTGCTTATTGAACCCAGTGGGATCGTTTGGCAATGGAACCAAAGGATAAAAGCGGTTATTGATTAGCAATGCTAACTTTTGGAAGAGGTAAATGTTTATATCCATTTCTTTGGAGACACCTGGCCTCGTGGATTTTCTGCCACGTATTCCTTACGTGTGTAGCAGCCGATAGGCGTACTCATTACTGACACGACCCGGAATCCGGTTGGCCGTGCGGGCACCCAACATCCTCCCCTAGACCCGTCGGGCGAACCCTTACCAATTAAATCAGGAAAGTAAATATAACAATTCACAAATAAAGACAAGACTTAAAAAAATACAAACATACTGATACCTCTAAGCTGTACAAAAGAAATTACAGCTGACTACCCAACATACTAGGTTTAGGGCTATCCAGACTAGACATCTAAGAGTACAAAAGAATAGAGATACCTCCTGAAGGGAGCAAAATGTAACTGAAATAATAACTAATAAACTGGTGGCCATCCGGAATAAAAGCTGGCTCACCCTGACAGCTGAAGTCGTCTTCGCTCCTTGACAACATGGCGAACTCAATCCTGGAGCGAACCTGCCGAAACGAAATAGATAGACAAGAAACAAACAACAAACAAGGGTGAGTCAAAAGGACTCAATAAGTGGGGCAGACTAGCCACCTCAAAGAATAGGATTGCTAGCCAGGGAGAAAAGAAACAGATAAACCAAATTCCTTTTATTTAAATTATAAAAAGACAGAGTCAGATAACAACCGGAAAGACGTGGGAAACTTATAAACTCAACCAAGGATGCGTGCCAAAAACATATCAACAAATATGCAATGCACATATAAGCAGAACAGTAGTCATGTATCGTAAGTCTACACAATGGTATGAATTGAGATGGAATGAAATGAAGTGAGATGAAACGAAATATGATGCGAAGGGTCACATGTGCCCGTAGTCCCATCCCGAAGCGGAATACTCCTGCATTCGAGGGGAATCCAATCTGATAACCAACTGGAGCGGAATACTCCTGCTCCTGGGGCGGAATACTCCTGCACCCGATATAATATAAACCAGAAGCGGAATATTCCTGCACTCTCCTGGGGCGGAATACTCCTGCACTCAATATCTGACATAAGAGCGGAATACTCCTGCTCTTGTGGCGGAATCCTCCTACCCTCAATATGATACAATGGAGAGGAATCCTCCTGCTCCTGGGGCGGAATACTCCTGCACCCAATATGATATGCAATGTAATGCATATGAATGACATATAATGCGTATAAATGCAATGTGATGCAATAATAACCTTTCACCGGCGCGGGACTCTCATCGACAGCGGGGAAGTAGATGCCAACTTACAGCCAGGGTACAATACACAGATTCTCAATACAATACCAATAACAGGACATAATATATAATATAGAATATAAATCTAAAGCTAAGGCGTAATGAGTACGCCTATCGGCAGCTACACACGTAAGGAACACGTGGTAGAAAATCCACGAGGCCAGGTGCTTCCAAAGAAATGGATATAAACACTTACCTTGTTACAAAGTTAGTACATCCACTCAATAACCGCTTGTCCTTTGGTTTCATTGCAAAACGATCCCACTCTATTCAATAAGCAGAAAAATATATCAAATTAGGCTAAAGGCTTCATTCCTCACATCTTAGGACAATCCGGTTAAGAACCTGATACCCTATTCGCATACGCAATACGCAGGCCAGGCCTATGTACAGGGTTTAAGGTCACATAACCAAACCCCAAATAATTTACATTTATATGTTGCCCATAACTCACTGAGTACGAATATATAATCAATTTCGTTATCGGGGTCCATTTGACCCTTTAAACTATTAATTGAACTTATTAAAACGATGTATAATATTTCAAGTTTTACCGTTAAAACATATTCAAACACACGTAATAAACTCAAATAATATATTAGGATCATTACCTGAATGTTTCAGGGTGAAAATTCTACTTTTCTCCGGCCCCTTTTCGCATTTTCTGGCATTTTTTCTCAGCCTCTGCGTAATTTCCTAATCCTATGTTAATGTTGCGTTTCTGTAAAGATGAGTATATGCTCATCTTTAAAGCCGCCATCAAATTTTCTTTTTTTGTCTTTTTCCTTTTTTGTCTTTTTGCGACGAAAATTAAAATGGAACTCTACAAAATTTGAAATGATCCCAACTTTTGCATATAAGTTATACAAAATATATGTAACTTACTCGCAAAAACGGATCTCAAATCGGACTCCCGAAACTCAAGATGCGAATTTAAATGAAAAAAGTCGAATTATTTAACTTTTGGCATTTTAGCGGAAACTAGCCGACCAACATCGAAATTCACTTTCGAAAGTTTACAAAAATCACAAATAATCATACGAACCTAACGGTGCTTTCGGATTTCGAATGGGAGCTCATTCGGCAAAACCGAGCTCGAAAATCTCTTTTTAATATTTATTTCCAATAAAAACTGAAATCTTCTTCCGATGCCTACCAAACGAGGTCTGATTTAGCTCAAATTTTACAGATAAGTCCCAATGGATATTACTAATATTTTAAAATTATCGGCACGCCAATCGGAGTCCTAACTTCCGAAACGACTAACCGAGGTCGTTTCATTTTCCTTCACTCGAACGAGCCTAAGTCTAAAGAAAAAAAATTCGCACAGATAACAAAAAAACTTGCACGACCTTCATAAGCTACTCCACGGACCTTATCTCCTGATTATAGGATCCGAATGATATTACGCATATCGTACTTTTTGAATAAAATATATCTGGATAATATGATGATACCATTGCATAACTTATTCTGACTAAGCTGATTCTTTCTCGATCACGAGAACAGAGTTCTACATTTTCGAAGCAAAGATACACGAAACTTTGAATGGATTAACATGATTCAGCCGATAATCACCTCTTCGATATACCTTTCGATATAGAACAGGTCGATGGAACTAAGAATTAGCTCACACTTGATGTAATAGGGGAACTTTTGAAGTACCTTGCCACTACTCACTGTAGACGATTTGATGCAAGCTATATTATTTTTACGAATGCACTATGCGACATCTCAGTGTTCTAATTGCCAGCAAGTTAAAGTCGTATCATCTTTCCAGACTTTATACTTTCTGCAGATAGGTACGTATATATGATCAGGTCGCCAGCTTATCTCTATCATTAGAAGATTATTAGTGGGTTTGGCAACGATCGACACTCATTGTAGGTTTCTGTTGTGGCCCTACTTTGGGTCGTGAGAAAAGTGGTATCAACACCTCAGAGATTTAGTATTACCATTAAGTATTTGGAGGAAGACTCCTCCACTTAAAGCACAAACGCATGCAGCTATTTGAATAGGAATAACCATCCTCGCACAGTCTGCTGGACTAAAGAAGATTTAGCTAAAAGCTGAACGTAGGCAAACCTAAGCTACCCACTACACTTTCGAGTTGCCAAACAGCTGCAACTCTCAAGTTCACAACTCCATACCTTTGTCGTAAACATCACCGCCTGATGGATGGTACTTCTATATAAAAATTTCGGCAGAGTTTCCCCTGAAACTGGATGATCCGCAAAAACAGAACCAGCACTACACTATACATGGGAATGGATACCCGGATAAACTGATATCCAAAACAATAATATGCTTACTCGGCTATAATAACACGTACTCTGGCTCAACACAGGGAACATCACAAGAGGCTACTGACTGCCTAAGCTTACCAGTGCCGAACAAAGAAGAGATGGAAACAGACCGAGGATAGAAATAATTAGAGCTATAGGAAGTTCATCTTCTAATTTGCTTGGCTACCAAAGTTAGACTACTTCTGAGTCAGGCGAGCCAAAGAATCGTAATTGAAGAGATAGACATTAAATAAGCTTTATGGAAAAACATCCATACCAATTTAACCTCCCAATAAGAAGGAAACTCAGACAATTTACTAGAATACCCTTTTATAACTAAGACAAGCTCATAGAATAACATGACTCGACTAGAATCTCGAACCAAGAGGAGAAACATAGATCGAGCATTACTTACCAGCCACTTTACACCGAAAAAAACGACACTTCCTGATGGTGACGAATAAGAATCCCATCATCCTACCAACACTGATTTTCGAGGAGAGAAGTAAAATGACTTGACATAATAACACAAGGTGGCATAACAGGATGCCAAGCAGGAAATATCAATACTCACCATCAAATCTCTTATATTTAGATCAGATAAACTAACAGGGTCTCACAAATGCAAGGAATAAATTGTATCAGAAACTCACCCCTCTACCGCAACCGATTCTTAATTACGACAATATCCAAGGAAACCGTCGAAACATCATAAGACACACCATTTCCAGATTGATCGGAAAGATAAATCTTACTTACAGATAAGGGAAGAAGAAACACACGGTTCTACTACATCAGATGCCTCAGCATCCTGCCAGACTAGCAGTTCATAGAACTGCCTCTGCAGCTAAGCTGAGCCACTACCCTGACAAGCACTTTCTGGAGAACCACTGCCACCACAATCTCAACCTCTACTAGATGGTGGCATTTCTCTGGAGGATTGAGATCTAAATAAAATTCCCTGCGACTGTGCAGGTGCCTGATGACGAGAGAAAGGACGACGCCCTGCTTGCCGGAATAAGGAAAAACTCCTCAAAGGATAACCAGACTCACGACAATGATAACACCTTTTTGCTGAGAATAGAAGCTGGACAGATTGTTGAAAGCTATAAAGAGAAAGCTGACTCTGATCTTGACGAACTACCTACGCACTTTGAGAATTACGCTCTACAAGCTGAGATAACCTGGCAGGTGACTGCTCAAAATAATCAGTACTCTTACCTCCAAATGAGGTACTATGGTTGCCCACTAGGGCCACGAGATCTCTTGCTCTCCCGCTCTAACTCTTCCCCCTCTAACTTATGGTATACCTAATACCTTTGAGCAATATCAACAATGACATCAAATGAAGTCCCAACCTCAATTTTTCGAGCCATCTGGGATCTCAAGGAAGAAGTAAGGTCATCAATAAATCTTTGAATCTCTCGAAAGGCTCATGGACTAGTTCTAATGCATATTCAGCCATTCTATAGAATTCAATCTCATATTCTGAAACACCAATAAGCTAACCGACAGGCTACCCTGTCTAATCCACTCAAACTGGAAGCACTTTTCATCTTGCTCGCTACTCGAAAGGAACTTTCCACGAATCTAGAAGAAAATCGAACCAAGTTAGCTAATAAGAGAGCGGCCCACCAATCCAGGGCTGGACCTTGAAACTGGAAAGCAGAATAATCAACATCATACCACTCGATATAATCAAGAGCCTGAAGGATATGCTGACATTATTTTATTTTAAAAAGAATCACGAGGTTTATCTGATGCATTGCTTAAGAATATCGGAAGGTTCAACCGCGTAAAATAATACAGCCTCTTTGGGCACTCAGATCTAACCGTTACCTCCGCTGGCTAACCAGCCAGAATAATTGGTGGCGCAACACGTGCTGCTTATAGAACATAATTTACTGGGGCAACATCAGGGACTGGAAAAGGGGCTCGCTGAGACCGAACATCTCCATCTTCGGCAACCTGGTAGGCTGCCTAGCGAATAATAGACTCTTGCGGTATCTGCGTCACCGAGATTCTCATAAAAGCATCGTAGAAGGCCAAGGGAACAACAAGGCCCTGCTCCCTTGCCCATCGGGAGCTCGTAAAGCTGGGACCTTCGTAACTAGATCGTCAGCACGATCAACAACTCTGGGGGCTTCGTCAGTGCTAGCCCCACGCTAGACTGCTTCGTCTTGAACTCATACCATTTGCTGATTTGTCGCATGAAGGTTCACAATTACCACGAAAGAATTAACAAAAATACTTTTGCATCCTAGACCGACGCGCGATCAGAAAAGAAGGAAGTGAACTAAATGCCATCATAGCCTCTCGTAGATAAGTACGGACGTCTACGTACCCATCAGCGAGACTCTACTAGACACTGTCTTAGTCTGGATAGACTCTAAACCGGGCTCTGATACCAACTGACACGACCCGGAATCCGGTTAGGCCGTGCGGGCACCCGACATCCTCCCCTAGACCCGTCGGGCGTACCCTTACCGATTAAATCAGGAAAGTAAATATAATAATTCACAAATATAGACAACACTTAAAAAAATACAAACATATTGATACCTCTAAGCTGTACAAAAGAATTACAGCTGACTACCCAACATACTAGGTTTAGGGCTATCCAGACTAGACATCTAAGAGTACAAAAGAATAGAGATACCTCCTGAAGGGAGCAAAATGTAACTGAAATAATAACTAATAAACTGGTGGCCATCCGGAATAAAAGCTGGCTCACCCTAACAGCTGAAGTCGTCTTCGCTCCTTCACAACGTGGCGAACTCAATCCTGGAGCGAACCTGCCGAAACGAAATAGATAGAAAAGAAGCAAACAACAAACAAGGGTGAGTCAAAAGGACTCAATAAGTAGGGCAGACTAGCCACCTCAAAGAATAGGATAGCTAGCCAGGGAGAAAAGAAACAGATAAACCAAATTTCTTTTATTTAAATTATAAAAAGACAGAGCCAGATAACAATCGGAAAGACGTGGGAAACTTATAAACTCAACCAAGGAAGCGTGCCAAAAACATATCAACAAATATGCAATGCACATATAAGCAGAACAGTAGTCATGTACCGTAAGTCTACACAATGGTATGAATTGAGATGGAATGAAATGAAGTGAGATGAAATGAAATATGATGCGAAGGGTCACATGTGCCCGTAGTCCCATCCCGAAGCGGAATACTCCTGCATTCGAGGGGAATCCAATCTGATAACCAACTGGAGCAGAATACTCCTGCTCCTGGGGCGGATTACTCCTGCACCCGATATAATATAAACCAGAGGCGGAATACTCCTGCACTCTCCTGGGGCGGAATACTCCTGCACCCGATATAATGTAAAGCTGAGGCGGAATACTCCTGCACTCAATATCTGACATAAGAGCGGAATACTCCTGCTCTTGGGGCGGAATCCTCCTACCCTCAATATGATACAACGGAGCGGAATCCTCCTGCTCTTTGGGCGGAATACTCCTGCAGCCAATATGATATGCAATGTAATGCATATGAATGACATATAATGCGTATGAATGCAATGTGATGCAATAATAACCCTTCACCGGCGCGGGACTCTCATCGACAGCTGGGAAGTAGATGCCAACTTACAGCCAGGGTACAATACTCAGATTCTCAATGCAATACCAATAACAGGACATAATATATAATATAGAATATAAATCCAAAGCTAAGGCGTAATGAGTACGCCTATCGGCAGCTACACACGTAAGGAACACGTGGTAGAAAATCTACGAGGCCAGGTGCCTCCAAAGAAATGGATATAAACACTTACCTTGTTACAAAGTTAGTACATCCACTCAATAACCGCTTGTCCTTTGGTTTCATTGCCAAACGATCCCACTCTATTCAATAAGCAGAAAAATATATCAAATTAGGCTAAAGGCTTCATTCCTCACATCTTAGGACAATCCGGTTAAGAACCTGATACCCTATTCGCATACGCAATACGCAGGCCAGGCCTATGTACAGGGTTTAAGGTCACATAACCAAACCCCAAATAATTTACATTTATATGTTGCCCATAACTCACTGAGTACGAATATATAATCAATTTCGTTATCGGGGTCCATTTGACCCTTTAAACTATTAATTGAACTTATTAAAACGATGTATAATATTTCAAGTTTTACCGTTAAAACATATTCAAACACACGTAATAAACTCAAATAATATATTAGGATCATTACCTGAATGTTTCAGGGTGAAAATTCTACTTTTCTCCGGCCCCTTTTCGCATTTTCTAGCATTTTTTCTCAGCCTCTGCGTAATTTCCTAATCCTATGTTAATGTTGCGTTTCTGTAAAGATGAGTATATGCTCATCTTTAAAACCGCCATCAAATTTTCTTTTTTTGTCTTTTTCCTTTTTTGTCTTTTTGCGACGAAAATTAAAATGGAACTCTACAAAATTCGAAATGATCCCAACTTTTGCATAAGTTATACAAAATATATGTAACTTACTCGCAAAAACGGATCTCAAATCGGACTCCCAAAACTCAAGATGCGAATTTAAATGAAAATAGTCGAATTATTTAACTTTCGGTATTTTAGCGGAAACTAGCCGACCAACATCGAAATTCACTTTCGAAAGTTTACAAAAATCACAAATAATCATACGAACCTAACGGCGCTTTCGGATTTCGAATCGGAGCTCATTCGGCAAAACCGAGCTCGAAAATCTCTTTTTAATATTTATTGCCAATAAAAACTGAAATCTTCTTCCGATGCCTACCAAACGAGGTCTGATTTAGCTCAAATTTTACAGATAAGTCCCAATGGATATTATAAATATTTTAAAATTATCGGCACGCCAATCGGAGTCCTAACTTCCGAAACGACTAACCGAGGTCGTTTCAATGACGCCTTAGCTTTGGATTTATATTTTATATTATATGTTATGTCCTATTGTTGGTATTGTATTGGGAATCTAAACATTGTACCCTGGCTACGAGTTGGCATCTACTTTCCGGCTGTCGATGAGAGTCCCACGCCGGTGATGGGTTATTATTGCATCGCATTGCAATCATATGCATTATATGTCATTCATATGCATTACATTGCATATCATATTGGGTGCAGGAGTATTCCGCAGGAGGATTCCGCTCCATTGCATCATATTGAGGGTAGGAGGATTCCACCCTCGGAGCAGGAGGATTCTGCTCCATTGCATCATATTGAGGGTAGGAGGATTCCGCCCTCGGAGCAGGAGGATTCCGCTCTATTGCATCATATTGAGGGTAGGAGGATTCCGCCCTCGGAGCAGGAGGATTCCGCTCCATTTTATTCTATTGAGGGTAGGAGGATTCCGCCCTCAGAGCAGGAGGATTCCGCTCCATCATTTGGCACATGTGACCCTTTGCATCATATTTCATTTCATTTCATCTCAATTTATATCATTGTGTAGACTTGCGGTACATGACTACTGTTCAGCTTATATGTGCATTGCTTATTTGTAGTTGATATGTTTCTTGTTCTCATCCCTGGTTGAGTTTATAGTTTCTTACGTATTTCTGGTTATTATCTGGCTCTGCCTTTTTATAATTTAAATAAGAGGAATTTGGTTTATTTGTTTCTTTTCTCCCTGGCTAGCTATCCTATTTATTGAGGTGACTAGTCTGCCCCACTTATTGAGTCCTTTTGACTCACCCTTGTTTGTTGTTTGTTTCTTGTCTATCTATTTCGTTTCGGAAGGTTCGCTTCAGGATTCTATTTGCCACGTTGTGAAGGAGCGAAGACGACTTCAGCTGTCAGGGTGAGCCAGCTTTTATTCCGGATGGCCACCAGTTTATTAGTTATTATTTCAGTTACATTCTGCTCCCTTCAGGAGGTATTTGTCTTCTTTTGTACTCTTAGATGTCTAGTCTGGTTAGCCCTAAACCTAGTATATTGGGTAGTCAGCTGTAATTTCTTTTATACAGCTTAGAGGTATCAGTATCTCCGTGTTTTCTTTAAGTCTTGTCCTTATTTGTGAATTATTATATTTATTTTTCTAATTTAATTGGTAAGGGTTCACCTGACGGGTTTAGGGGAGGATGTTGGGTGCCCGCACGACCTAACTGGATTCAGGGTCGTGTCAAAATTGGATCTTTTGGTGGATATAATAATTCTTACACATGATGGGATCTTGGGAACTGCACCAACAAAATTACAAGCTAACGGGGGACAGGGGGAAAGGAACAAACATGGGGAATCATCTAAAGGATATGTAGTGCGATCGCAGCTTAGTCACTTCACTCCCAGATTTGAGATGCCCTATTTTGAAGGTGTAGACCCTTGTTCTTGGCAGATGTGAGAGATACTTCCAGTATAACCATATTACATATCCATAACCGAAATTAGAGATTGCAGTCCTCCACCATAAAGGTAAAACTGAATCCTGGTACTTTTCCTATCGTGTTAGTAAAGGAAATGTTAGATGTAATGAATTCACTGAAGAAATATGTAAAAGATTTGAAGAAGTAACCAATAGTAAACTTAACCTAATAGGAGAATTCAAGAAAATTAAACAGGGGTTTTCATGGTTTGGTTGGAACCAATCCAATCGAACGAAACCGCTAAAAAAACCGATACGTTCTTGGATATGATTTGGTTTTGTTTTAAGACTTAAAAAACCGACATAATTTGGTTTGGTTTTGTTTTATGAAAAATAACCGAAGAAATAACCGAACAGAATCGACAAATTATATATATTAATATATTAATTTTTTATAATATAATTTAAGTATTTTATACATTTTCAGTAAATTTTGTAGTAGGTTAATATTAGATTTTTGTTGTAAAACTAATAGTAAAGTAGTGCAAGAACAAGACAAAATATATGAGAGGAGAAGGAAGAACTTGTATTATTCTCAAATTGTTTCAAGTGTGTCTTCCATAGAGCCAAATGTGGTCTATTTATAGGATACAAATACATAGGTTACAAATCAACCCAAATGTTTACAAGAATTAAGTAGTGACTTAATAAGGAATTAGTGGTCACTTAGTGGGGAGGAATTAAGTAGGAGAAAGTGGGGTAGTAAATCATAGGTTACAATTGAGTAAATAGTGAGTAGTGGTCATCCACACAAATAAATGAATTTATAACACTCCCCCTTGGATGACCATTTGGAAGGTAATGTGCATCGTTAAAACCTTATTAGGAAAAACCCAGTAGAAAAAAGCCTAGTGAAGGAAAAAGAGTACACACATCCTGTAATACGCCTTTAGAGCTGCCTCATTAAAAACCTTACAAGTTAAACCCAAGTGGGATAAAACCTTGTTAAGGAAAAAAGAGTGCAGCGCGTACTTTACTCCCCCTGATGAAAACATCATTCAATATCTTCAAGACAACACATTCCAATCTTGTAAATCAGCTTCTCAAATGTTGAGATTGGCAATGACTTAGTGGACAGATCCGCCAAATTATCACTGGAGTAAATTCTTCAGCATTAACTTCATCATTCTTTTGAAGATCACGACTGAAAATGAATCTTGTTGAATATTTGTCTCCTCAATTGTATCTTCCTTTTAGCTGAACTATCCATGCAATATTTCATATAATAATACTGGGATCCTCGTCTTCAAAGAAATACCACATTGTTGCTGAATATGTTGAGTCTTTGATCTCAGTCACCAATATTGTCGCATAGCTTCAAGCATGGCTATTATCTCTTCATAAATTGAAGATGTTGCAGCAACAATTGATTTTATAAAATGCCATAATATAGGTATTCTACCACAATAAATAAATACCAAGTTGATATCGGGCTTTGTGGATCAAGTAGATACCATGTATTCTTCTGATGTCTTTGCATTGAGGAAGAACTAAATCTTACCAATAAGCTTATAACAAAAGCTATAACCAGTGGAGTAAATTTGGTAAGATACTTCAACGCACCAATTGCATTAAAATGTAATATTTCAATATCAAGAAGCTCACAAACGCAATTTACCACATGTTGCCGGATTGTTTTAATCCGTATAAATATTTATGAAGCTTCATTGAATAGGTTTCCCGGGAACCTTTACATGCTTCTAGGATTTTGAATCCTTCAAGGATAAATATATTGTTGCTCAATGAGCCATATAAAAAGCTGTTGCAACATTCATATGCATATCAAGTCTTTCATGCACTGCCAAACATTTAACATACCTGAAGGTGATTGCATCCACCAAAAGGAGAATATAGCTCCATATAATCAATGTCAGATCTTTGTGCCTCAAGTCGTATTTTATATTTAACGACTTATTATTATCAATATTTTTGCACAAAAATATCTTTGTACACCACTGGCTTTACACCTTCAGATGTTCAGACTATAGGTCCACAAACTTCACGTCATCTGAGTGAAGCTAATTTTTCTTGAAAACGTTTTGCTATTTTTGGCTAATAATTTCACGTCTGCACTCCTAACAGACTTAAGCTCAAGATCCTCATAATCATATAAATATGGAGCTTTATAATATATGTAAGATATCGTCGACGATAATTTCATATCTCGGTTCCCAATCCGACATAACATATTGAGATCTCTTCACATTCATAAATTTTCAGGTACCTGACCTCTCCTGATGAAGTTTTATGAAGTGTTATGTCGCGAGCTATTTTAGAGCCCTGCCTCCTTATTTGACCATCATAATCATTTGCTCCTTTTCTTTTTCAAGAATTTATCTTTGGAACTGAATGGTCTTCCACGCTTCAGGCGTGCCTTAGACTCATTGACATAGATGGATTGTCTCACCAGGACATCAGGAGCATTAGCAGCTGGAATATAATATTTTTCTTTGGGTCAGTAATGCGTCTGGCGGTGACTTGCATTATCTTTATATGAGGATAGTAATCAAATGATAATTTAATTTATTTATTCCTCAGCTGCATTAATTTCTTTCCCTAATGTTAGCAAAACTAACATTCGTTCCCAACTTATATGGGATCCATCTTTGTGCGTTGCGGCGGAGCAATTGATAATATACCGCACATCATAATTATTAGATAGAAAATATTTGGTTCCTGACCCTGAACCAACTATGAGGGGGAATTCATTTTGTAGTATGTCGTGCACAACTGCTGCTTTGGATATGCCATACCTCATACCCGATTTAGGTAGCATTGTCCTCATATGCATGGTTTAGCAATTGGAGGCTTTCAATATATGACTATGCTAAACTTGCTTGCCAACATTATCAAGATAACTTATCTTGATTGCATAATCTGGAAATATGCTCATAATAAGATTTATTTGAGCAAATACTTAACCTCGCAAGTACCATAGCGGGTTTGTAATAAAACGCACATGTGACCTTATCATAGATGCATCTATTTATAATAATTATATGGTCCACATGGCAGGTGAACGGGCCCATATTCACCTTTTATACATTCCAGAAGTGCGGGGATCCTGATCCCAAATTTAGTTGGTCGAATAATTTATTTATCTTGAGAACAAACAACACAAAAAGAATTCTTGAAGAATCGTGATTCTTCAGTATATACCCATGCGAATTCTCATTTATATACTTTGTGCATCATATTTGAACCGGGATGGTCAAATCGGTCATGCCAACTTATAAATTTATTCATCTAGTAAACTTCTGGTTTACTATAGCATGGGCATTGTAACAATAAACTAAAAGTTTATTGTGGCATGCACATATGATTTTACCACACTTATATTTTGAGTAGTACATACTCGAGGAAGAGGCGAGGAGCTTTTCAAGCACATATATCTCACCCGACATTCTTGAAGTAATATAAAGATATTCATATCTTTCCATCAAATTTAGTCTCTTAGCCATTTTGGCAAATGTATTTGAAACTTAGCAAGTTTCTTTCGAGACATACTACAATAAATATTTCATCAATCTTATTCCTCCAGGTAGTAATATTTTGGCTCTTCTGGAGCACTCAAATAGCTTTGTACTACCATATATTTTATTACACCAACCGTATGGTGAATATCTCCTTTCAAAGAGAAAATCATATTATTTTTCTCATGGTAAAATCATTATAGGCAAGATCAATTTCTTGCTTCACTTGCTCTTATGTAATTCATAATAATACATAATTATGGCGTACGTTCTGTACGAGAGCAATGTCTATTTATGCCATAATAAATAATAGAATTATTATAGTCGAACCTTTTCTAGAGGTGAGTTGTGGTACTTTATCAACCGCGCATGGGCACGTCTATATTCATCTTTCTCGAACCTCTTCTGGAGGCGAGTTTTGATATTTTATCACATATTACTACATTCACTTCGGTGAATGGGTCTATATTCATAATTTTTTTTTGAATTGTCTCATTCACTGCAAGGAATGGACCATAATCATCTGGACTGAGCATCATGGACCATAATCATCTGGACTTGCCTCATGCTCATATAATATATTGAAGGCATTATTATATTTACCGTTTGAACGGTTACTTTTTGAGAACCCTCATTGTTCTCTTATTTATTTCACAATGATAACTATTTTTTCATCCCTTGCCACGTCCACATCCATGGTTTCTGTCATGGTAATTATTTTATCGTCTTTTAGACATAAAATTATTTGTCTTCTTTCAGACATAAAATATTGTGTCTTCTTTCAGACATAAAGATATTTTGCCTTCTTTCAGGCATATTATGTATTGCTACTACATTCACATCTGAGAATGGATCATTATGTTGTGCTCCCACATTCACCTTATGGAATGGAGCTTGTCTTGCTCCCACATTCGTCTTAGGGAATGGAGCATATATTGCTCCCACATTCACCTCTATGAATGGAGCCTTTTTAGTGGACGAGCTTCATGATTTTTATCAAAAATACTTTATCTTTTTGATAATACTTTAGTTTGCCTCAATAATCATTATGCCATCAATATCTTATTATTGCAAAAGCATGTTAGGCCATAATGCGTTGGGAGTGGAATATGATGTCTTATCCTTAATCAATGGCATAATAGGCCAAAATGTGTACATATGATGCGATTTGAAGTACAATACTCAAAGGTACTCATGCTTCGTGTAATTGAAACATAGTACTGTAACCATGTATCAATGATGTAACACTAATATATCGGGTAAAGATCATAAAAAAAATAAGTATTATTTCTCCGGTCTCCACTTACCAAGAGTATAAAAATTTATACCCAACTATATATCAAAGAAGCATTCTTTAAAAGTTACCATATTGATTTCATTCCATATATCCATGTGAGAGTAAAATATTAACCATACAACATAATCCATGTTTGCTCTCACAAGCAGTTTACCTTGAAACATGAGTAGAACTGATCTACTATATCATGTTGCTAGGCCATGCACCTTTAAATTGTTGTCAAAGGATAGCTTGAAACATGAGTAGAACTGATCTACAATATCATGTTGCTATGCCATGCACCCTTAAATTGTTGTCAAAAGATAACTACAAAATCAACCAAACAATAGAAGAATAGACAAAAGTTGTAGTCAGTGAAAGGTTTCCACAATTTAAAGTGGTATAAAACAAAATGAAAATAGGGTACTATTAATTTTGAGATTAACAAAAACCATAATATTAATGAATTTAGAAACAAAAAAAACTTATCTTGTCTTAGCAACCAGAACGTTGGCTTCTATCAATTGCATCATAATTTGATTTTCATTTCTTCTAATAAAATAGAGACTCGTGCTGATAACGTGTTGTAAAACTAATAGTAAAGTAGTGCAAGAACAAGACAAAATATATGAGAGGATAAGGAAGAACTTGTATTATTCTCAAAGTGTTTCAAGTGTGTCTTCCATAGAGCCAAATGTGCTCTATTTATAGGATACAAATACATAGGTTACAAATCAACCCAAAGGTTTACAAGAATTAAGTAGTGACTTAATAAGGAATTAGTGGTCACTTAGTGGGGAGGAATTAAGTAGGAGAAAGTGGGGTAGTAAATCATAGGTTACAATTGAGTAAATAGTGAGTAGTGGTCATCCACACAAATAAATGAATTTATAACAATTTTATCTTTTTGACTAATTTTTAAGTCTATTTTTAAAAAGAAACCAATTCATTCAGTAAAATGACTTCAAAGTAATCTTAAAGTTATATCAATTTAGGTTACAAATTGGACTCACAAATACATACATATACTGTTAAAGCCTAAAGGCAAAGCAAATTCTAGTTTTGGTATTGTCTTTTCAATAGTACTTGCATGTTCAACTTGATATATGAGGCATGAAATATCAAAAAAAATATTGTAAAAATATATAGTACATTTGATTCTTTATTCTGTCCTGAAAAAATTATTTTCAATTTCTCCAGGATTTGCTCTAATGGCAAGAGCGCAACATTTTAGGTGTTGTTAGGTGCTCAAAATTTCAAATTGCTCAATTTATTATATAACTAAGAACATACTTGTATTTCTCTTTTCATTCGTTTTTAGAAAAAGTTCTCTTTATCATTCGTTTTTAGAAAAAGTTCTCTTTATCATTCGTTTTGTTAGAAAAAGTTCTCTTTATCATTTTAATTATCTTCATTATTTTTTGTTTGTCAAAAACCGATTAACCGAACCAAACCGACAATAACCAAACCGATGGATATAAATTTTACTTGGTTTGGGTTGGTTTTAAAATTTTAAAAAACCGACTATATTGGTTTGGTTATGGATTTAGTCAAAAACCAACCAAACCAAACCGTGAACACCCCTACTGTTAATGACTATCTAAAAAAGTTTGAGGACTTGAAGGCTTCAGTGTTGATCAGGAACCCCACAATTCCTGGGGATTTTTTCCTAGAGTTTTTCATTGAATGATTAAAGAATGAAATCAGAGAGACTATGAGGCTATTGGACCCCTACTATTTCAGCCAAGCTATTAACAAGGCTAGACAACAAAAGAAGTTAATAGAAACAAGAAATAAGAAAAGAACAGTATTATGGAGTGGCAGTAGTACTCAGTTGGCTCCTAACATAACAGGAACTGGCAATAATCAGTTCAGTATGGGTATGAACAAGACCCAACCTAACACTAGCTCAGGTTCTCAGAACAACAAGCTATTTGAATCAAGAAGGGCTAAGGGAGACTGCTACAGGTGTGGTGATAAATACTTCGTAGGATACCAATGCAGAGACAAAAAACTTAATTCATTGACTGCAACATATGATCAAGGAGATGAAAATGAGTGAGTGGTAGAGGAAACCAGTGAGGGTTAGGAGGAGTTTAATGAGGAACCTATGGATGAGGCTATTAGCATGGATGCACTATCAGGATCCACTACTGCCAACACAATCAGACTCGAGGGGAAATATGGGGGAAATTAGTTGACCATTCTGGTGGATAGTGGGAGCACCCATAACTTACTATCTACTGATACTGCGAGAGAATCAGCGTGTATGACTATCCAAGAAGTCCGATTGAGAGTGACCGTGGAAGATGGAAGTCACTTAGTGAGTTATCATGCTTGTCCCAGTTTCAAGTGGAAGACACAGGGTATAGAGTTTGAGCATGGCTTAATGCTACTGGATATTGGGGGATGCGATATAGTACTAAGGGCTGATTGGATGAGAAAGCATAACCCATTACTCTTTGACTTTCTAGGTAATAAGCTGGAGGCTAGTATTAAGGGAAAAAGGACTGAATTGAAAGGAGTAACAGAAGAAGCCAAACTACACATGATGACAACATCTAAGATGAAGCAACTACTTGGTAAGGGAAAGGTTTTACGGGCTCACCTATTCACAATCACAACCAAGGAGACTTCCCAGTTAAGTAATGTACCGGCAGAGCTTAGAGGGGATGCTGGAGTAGTACAATGGTGTCTTTGCTGAACCCAAGTCACTGCTTTCTAGGAGGAACCATGATCATTATATTCCCCTGCAAAAAAGATGCAACTCCTCTCAGCATAAGACCATACATATATAACTTTTTCCAAAAAAATGAAATAGAGAAGCAAACTAATGAAATTCTCAGTAATGGAATAATTCAACTCCCCATTCTCCTCCCCAGTTTTATTAGTGAAAAAGAAGGATGGGATTTGGAGATTTTGTATTGATTATAGAGAATTAAATAATATGACAATTAAGGACAAGTTCCATATTTCCTAATATGACAATTAAGGACAAGTTCCATATTCCCTTAGTAGATGACTTGATTGATGAGTTGAGTAGGTCTTCTGTATATTCTAAGGTAGACCTAAGGGCTGGGTACCACCAGATAAGGATAAGGGAAGAAGATATTCAAAAAACAGTTTTTAAGAATCATGTGGGGCACTATGAGTTCAAGGTAATGCCTTTTGGTTTAACAAATGCGCTTGCCACTTTTCAAAGCTTGATGAACCATGTATTCAAGGATTTTTTGAGGAAGTTTGTGCTAGTCTTCTTTGATAATATCCTAGTCTATAGTGCTTCTATAAGGGAACATGTATTGTATCTAAAGCAAGTCCTGGAAGTGATGAAGAAAGAACAGTTATTTGCTAAATTGTCCAAATGCTCCTTTGGTCAGAATCAAGTTGAATACCTTGGCTATATAATCACATGAGCAGGAGTAACTACCGACCCTTCTAAGGTGGAAGAAATGACTAGTTGGCTTACTCCTACAATAGTCAAGGCTCTCAGGGGATTTTTGGGGCTGACAAAGTATTATAGAAGATTCGTAAAGGGCTATGGAATCACAGCAAGCCCTTAACCAATTTACTGAAGAAGAATGCCTTCAAGTTGTCTGAGGATGCTGCAATAGCCTTTCAAAAACTGAAAGAAGAAATGTTTTATGCCCATGTTTTGGCCTTGGCATATTTCACCAAACCCTTTATAATTGAGGCAGATGCTTATGCGAAGGGTATGTGAGCAGTTTTGATGCAAGAAGGGAAACCAATTGCATTTTTCAGCAAAGCTTTGGGACTAAACGGCTGGGGTTATATACTTATGAATAAGAATACTTGGCTGTCCTATCAGCAGTGGATAGGTTAAGACATTACCTCCAAGTAGGCCACTTCATCATTAGGACAGATCACCAGAGCTTGAAGTGCTTACTGGAGCAGAAGGTACACACAGCGTTACAGCAAAGAGGGCTAACCAAACTCCTAGGACTTGACTATGAATTGCAATATAAAGGGGGAACTGAAAACAGGGTTGCTGATGCTTTATCAAGAAGAATGGATGGGGAATCCACCTTAAATGTTATATCATCTACAGAACCTACATGGGTGCAAGAAGTCATCAAGACTTATAAACATGATCCTATGGCATTGTAGCTGATTACTGAGTTAATATCTGACCTAAACTGCAAGCCTAAATACTTATTGGCTCAAGGAATTCTATGGCATGAACAGAAGATATTTGTGGGAAGAGGAGCTGACCTCAGAATTAAAATTTTTGAGGCACTTCACTGCTCACCCATTGGGGGTCACTCTGGACAGATGAGACTTACAGGAGAATTAAGATGATCTTCTTTTGGCCTAATATGAAAGCTGGTATCAACAGGTGGGTGGCAAAATGTGATGTCTGCCAAAGAATTAAAAATAAAAGCATACACCCTCTAGGATTACTCCAACCCCTTCCTATTCCTGACGGCCAATGGCAGGACATAGCCATGGATTTTGTAGAAGGTCTACCCTCCTCACATCATAGGAATGCTATTTTGGTTCTTGTTGACAGGTTGACCAATATGGCCATTTTGTGGCATTGAAGCACCCCTACACAACCCATGACATAACTGATATATTTCTTAAGGAAATCTACAAGCTCTATAGACTTTCTAAATCAAATGTCTCACACAGATACCCAACATTCACTAGTCACTTTTGGCAACACTTGTTTAAAGCCATGGGAACACAGCTAAAGATATCGATCTCCTACCACCCACAAACTAATGGGCAGACAGAGAGATTGAACATGTGTTTGGAGTCTTATTTTAGAGCAGTGGTGTTTTCTAATCCTAAACAATGGGCAAGTGGTTACCCTTAGCTGAGTGGTGGTAAAATTCTAACCACTACACTGCCCTACAAACCACTCTGTTTCAAGTCTTGTATGGGTATCCCCCACCACAGATTCCTATGGGGTAACTTCCATACTCTACTCATACAACAGTGAGGTCATTTATTGCTCAGAGACAAGCTATACTACAACAACTAAAAGACAATCTACACAGACACATGCTCGTATGAAACACTTTACGGATCACAACAGATCTGATAGGGTTCTTAAGGAAGGTAACTAGGTCACAACCCTATCGATAAGCCTCAATACAAGTCAAGAGGAATTTGAAACTTAGTTCAAGGTACTATGGACTTATAAAATACTACAGAGAATCGAAGAGATGGCTTACCACTTGGAGTTTCCTCCTAGATCGCATATCCACCATGTGTTCTACATCTCGCAACTGAAGGCATCATGTTTGATGCGATCCGGATTGGCAGTTTAAGTTGTGGAGGGTTCATGCTAGATATCAAGAGCTTGGAGTGCTATAAGAGGGCATGGAAAACAAGAATCAAGTCAAAGGATTGGCCAAACAAGCAACTGAGAGCTCATTGAAATATGTGTCCACGCGATCGTACAAAAGAAGTCCACTCAAGTGCGTGATCGCAAGATGCTTAATGCTATCGCGAAGAAGCTTCAGCTCACATGGTGCAATCACGACACCCAAGGCGCGATCGCGATGAAGGACGTCCTGGCAGATTGGCAGAATTAACATTAGGGGCTTTTCAGTCCATTTATCCTTGTAATTAACTAGCTTCTATAAATAGCCTAATTCTATGGTTTAGTCATTAGTTAGAGATTTTGGATGATTGAGAATACTCTTGTGAGAGTTTTTGCATGAGTTGTATCCCTTATCTTCTTCTTGGATCTCTCTTGGATTCTTTGGTATGAGAGATCCCTTGCTTGAGTTCAAGTCTCTTCCCCCTCGTATATTGGTCTTTGATTGTATTCGTATTAATTAGGGTATTACAGTTTATTTGTGGTATTCTAATTTACTTAGAATTTAAGGATTGATTCATTTCTTTCCCCTATCGATGTTCCTATTCCCTTCTATCTCTTTACTTTATGTCGTTGATTCTGTCGATTGTTGCTTGATTTCCTTGTCTTAGATTTTAGGATCATATCATTTTGTATCAGAGACATACACTATCTAGGTTTTTGTTTATCAAAATCTGAAAAATCACAAAAAAAAAAAAAAAAAAAAAAAAAATTAAATAAAATTCAAAAATCCAAAAATTGAGTCATAGATTTAGGGTTTCTTTGAATGAAATCTTTGTTACCAATTGTTGGTTGATATTTTTAGAAATTGTATCTTAAAGGAATTGAACAACAAACAACGTTTGGGGCCTCAATTTGAAGAATCATAATCTAGGGTTCTTCAAGTTCATCAACAAGTGATTTGGGGATTTTGCATTTTGGGTATTGTAGAATTGATCATTGGGGTTTGTTCAAGGACTTGTAAGGAGCTTATATCTCAAATTTGAAGCAAAAACAAGTTTATTTGTGAAGATTCAAGTGAAAAAAATTTCCAGAAATTCGGGCTTCAAGTTCTGCGCTAGACCTAAAATTTGTTCTTCACGATAGTGCGACCTCTAACGCGATCGCGCAGCTCTGGTGATTTATTGCTCTTCGCGATCGTGCGGCGACAACGCAGAGTTGTTGATTCCTCTTCGCGATAGCACCCGAAATCACGCGAAAGCACTGAACAAAAAATCAGTCACTTTACAGATTACTCGGATCAACCCCTAAACAGTATAAAATCCCCAAAACCCCTTTCATATCATCAAATACATTAAGTTTCTAGATCACACACAAAATTTCATCCAATTACAATTTCGTTTCGTGCGAATTCGATTCGTGCTTTTCTCTTTTTAGTTTCATTGCATGTTTTATTTATTCCTAGCCTGTTTGTGTGTCTTTGTCCATTTCTTTGGCGTCTAATAAACTGTACTCTGAACCAACGCGTGTATACTCACCTTGAGAATTGAGGTTGTAGAACCTTGAAGAGATTAAGGGAGCCCTGGAGTAGAAAAAGACTCGAGTGGTGAGGACATTAGAGTGTGAACATAAAAGCCACACTTTGAGTGTATACACGAGTGGACAGAAAATTGAATGATCATATATTGAGTGATACACGTGAGGGAGTGAATAGTGAGGTCCTTTTCTTTTCATTGTTGCAAATATATCCTCGGATGATGATTGTGGAGGTTATGACTCCTATGGAATGATGGGAATTATTAGGATGAATATGGAGACTATAGTTCCTATGATGATGGTGGGAATTACTATGATGATTCAGGAAACTATGGCTCTTATGGTGATGAAGCGAGTCACTATGGTGATCATAAAGCTCGTGAAGACTATGAGGCTTATGAGGATGAATGTGATGATGAAAACTCCTATGCTTCTAGTCTTGGAGACGATGATAGTGACGCTTCAAGGTAAGATATTCCTACTTACTCTTCTTGCGATGAATTTGAAAATGTAGATAGTGACATAGAGAGAATTGATAATGAAGCTTATTATAGAGATTGTTAATTTTCATCCTCTCTTTGTGTTCCTAAAAATAAACAAGAAAGTAGTAGTGGTGTTTCTATTAGTTTGAGAAGAAGTAGTAATTATTTCATGAAAAAAAGAGAGTCTACATCTTTAATTGTGCTAAAAAGTTTAATATTTCTAAATCTTATGTGAAAGGAAACTTGATGCCTAGAGTGAGAAAAGGCGCTACATGTACTACAAGTGATTTTTCTTGGACTAACAATGCTTTGAGAACTATGTTTAAACAGAATTATTTTGTAGACAACCATGAGCGTGATGAAGTTTGTGTCAAACAATTTTTGGAAGAAAGAAAGAACTTCACAACTTGTAAGGTTGGAGAGTGTGATTATGTTATGATTATTGATTATAAGAGTCGTACTAATGTTGCAAGTGTTTCTTTGGTTGAAGGATTAGAGTTGGAAACTTGTAGTCATCCCTTGCCTTATCGGTGGACTTGATTGAATGGAGATGGGTTTGTGGTCATTATAAAACAAGTGTGGGTAAAGTTCAAAATTAGTAATTATCATGATAAAGTGCTATGTGATGTGATGCTCTTAAAAGGTTGTCACTTATTGTTGGGAAAACCATGGAAGGTTGCTAGAAATGCCAAGTATAGTGAGGAGTTTGGAAAGTATGTTCTCACTTTACGGGACAAAAAGTTTATTCTTAACGCCACTCCTCCGATGAAAGTCAAAGAATTTTATTTGATAATGCTAAAATTGGAAAGAAAGACAAAGACAAAAGCGGTAAGGCAAAGGTTGGATGAAGGTTCTCAAGGAGAAAAATTGAAGATTGAGGTCAAGAGTACTCATACTCCTTCCAAAGGGATTCTTGGCACATGTCCTAATCCAAATGAACTTAAGAGAGAAAAGATTGAGAGGAGTAAGGGAGTCGCAAGTGACAACTCAAGAGAGGAAAAAGAAGAGCTTGAAGTGAGTGAGTGATGTTTGGCATTTTATACAAATGTTTCCTTAATATTTCCGCATGTTTGAGCTCTTTATTCGCTCGTTTTATAGTTTATGAGTGTGGTTTTGCACTAATTTTATGTCGTGTGTATGTAGGTTGTTATGCAGTGCAATTGGAGCTTTAAAAAGCATGATCGAGCAAGAAAAGATTGGATTTTGATTGAGGATTGGATCGAGCACACGAAGGCATGACACGAAGCGAGCAAAGGAGCAAAGGAAACAGGAAATTGCACTGGCGCTTTGGGGCACGTGGCGCGCCCCCCAACACACCCCACTGCCTGGCATGATTCCCAACGCACCGCGCCCCAAAAGCATGAAGAATTCGACGTCTACTGGTTGTCCCAGCGCGGTCGTGGGCGCGGGGCGCTCGTTATAGCGCCCCTGGAGCGTTTTGGAACTTCCTATTTCGTCTACGCTTAGGTCTAACTTATTACCAGGCCTTTGTAAACACTATAAATACTCTTTTACTTAGTTTTTGATAGGAGTTCAGACTTTGGAGCAAGTTTTGGAGGAGAGGGGAGGAGCCCTAGATGTCTTCTACACAAGTTCTTTCTCTCTTTCTCTTATTTTTCTCCTTAATTCTATAGTTTGTTCGTTCTAGGGTTAGAGTAAATACATGAAGGTTGATGTTTGAAAGTTGATTTCTATATATTGATTTACCATTATGGATTGTTTATTCTTTCTTGATCATAATTGTTTGATTATTGATGCCTGATAATTGAACACTATCTATGATTTTTAGATTGAACTCGAAAGAGGGAATTTATTAACGCAATAAGAAAGAATAGGGCTTGATTGTGAACCCGGGCATCGGGGAACCAATTTGTGAGTAGGATAGACATATACTTGCTCGCCTAGTTTAACTAATTACGAAATTCGTTAATGCGTGCACGTGATTCAACCCATAGACATATAGGGATTGGAGTAGCCTGCATAGACCGTGAAGAATCGAAAGGTTTTCACGGGTACAATTAACCTGTTAGTTAGCATTCTAGGAAATCAAGAAGTAGAATCAACTGGAAAACTCAACTGAATTGTTCGTAACTCTGACCCTGGACCGTCTCCTTATTGCTGATAACAACTCATTTTTGCTCCATTGTTTGAATTCACTTCTACCATTTTAATTATTGCTTTTTAGTTAATAAAATCCTCACTATTGGAAAAAGATCCCTAAATAGTTTATATAAATTGTTTGTTAGAATTCAGTCTAAATAGTCCTCGTGGGAACGATACTCGATTTATCACTTTATTACTTGTCGACCACATATACTTGCGTGTGCGTTTGGGAGCAACAAGTTTTTGGCGCCGTTGCCGGGGACTAAATAATTGACTGATTTCTTTTTGAACAATTACTTATTTTCTATTAAGGTTTAATTTTTGTTTAGTTTAGTATTGTGTTACTTGTCTTATCATGGCATCTTTTAATGAAAATTGGTCGAGTGGTTGTAATTCTAATTTTGATGATCTCTGTCTACTTTGCAGAGGAATCCACTTGTGGGAAAATTGTCCAACTCTTTCAACCCTACGAGACTGGTTATGTGAATTTTCTACCACCTTTGATTGGAATTTTTGTAAATTGTGTGGTGGTCGGTGGAATGATTGTCCTAAGTGTCATGCTCCTTCCCCCAATAATATTTGTGATGATTCTAATGATGTTTGTGAGTTTGACAGGAGCGATAAAGTGCAGGTTGTTAGCGAAACTTGGCTAATAGAGCAAGCCAAACTCTTAGAAGCTTATGGGGATTTCAGGAGTAAACTAACAAATATGATGAGGCAATTTATGGAAGAAAGAGTGGAGCTCGGACAAGAGATTGATCAATTTGACTTGGCTATTCATGATCTAGAGGCAAATTTGAGTGATATAATTGAGGTGTCTGATGCCCAATTATCAATTGTCGTGAATAGTAGATTTGAGATAGAAGAGCTTAGAAGCCAATTTGAGGAGCAAAAAATGGAATTCCTACCATTCGACCTAATATTATTTGATGATGCCGAAGTTGAGCATTAGAGTCAAGTGAGGAAATAGAAAACATCATATTTGAGGACTCTATTGTTTGTGCAAGTGAGGGTGTCAAAAGTAATGCAATTTTAGAATTGAAGCGCATTGGACCTCATTCCAATCATTTTTCAACATTGTGTTTGGATGGTGACATGAAAATTGAGCCACCTGAGTCTATGAAGAAACCAAAGGAGGAGGAACAAGGTGCCTATATTTTAAAGTTTCTGAAGCCAACGAGACAAAACGACATCCCTCATTTAAAGGCCAAGAAGTGTAAAATGCGAAAATGGTTACTTGGTTCTTTTGTATTTTTGCCACCACTCCGATACCATAGTCATGAGCTTGAGGCAAAGTTGGGGATTCAATTCATAAGTTCAAGGTGGAAACAAAAGTGATGAAGTTGTCTTCGTCGTGCCGCGACGTTAAATCAAGCGCTTCTTGGGAGGCAACCCAATTTGCTTGCTTTATTATTATTATTATTATTATTATTATTATTATTATTATTATTATTATTATTATTATTATTATTATTATTATTATTATTATTATTATTATTATTATTATTATTATGGCTGTATATTACTTTGGGTGATTCCTTGGATTGCAGGTTCATGTAATGTCGAGGCTAAGTGTGGGGTGTGCTCACCCTTGCCTAATATTGATGATCTGATGAGGGAAGTCTGAGTACCTCATACTATATAGAAGCTTGGAGGATGCTAGCACCAAGGACTAGAGTCTTCAGGGAAGTTTTCTTTATCCTTGCACTGTCTTATTTTTAGCACTGAGGACAGTGCTTAGTTTAAGTGTGGGGTGGGGAACTACCCTTTTATTGAGGTTAGGGATGCATGTACCGTAGGATTTTCTTTTGTCACTTGACTTTATTTTGATTTGTTTCTTGCTTTAATATATGATAAAAAAATTAGAAAACCAATGAAAAATTACAAAAAGATTCTCCTTTTAGTTTTTATTAGTGGTACATGTCATCCACCCCGTGGTTTTTCTTATGGCCTCGATTCTTTTCCACGGGGAGGCCTTTGAACCGGGTAGTTTTTCTTATTTTTATTAGGATTAGAGTAGTTAGTATAGATGGCCCTAGACGAAAGAAATAAGTAGAATGCTAGGTGCCCTTGATTTGTTTGATACCGGTGGATTTGAACTTGATTGCATGTACTATTTGTGGTGTCCTTGGATTTTAAATTGTGATGCATGCCTAGAAAAAAAATGGAACGACCCCCTTGAGATGCTTGAGTCCACTTGCTTGACTTTATTGTGAACCTTTGTGCATTAGTGCTTAAATTTCCACAAGTTGCACTCTAGATGCTTGATTAAGAGTTGTTGATGGAACCTTTTTGTTCGGATCATGTGCAATGTGTGTGTGAGGCATGTTCTTGTTTGCTCCATGTTTGCATATTAATGTCTAGAACTTACCCCGTGTGTGCAAAGCGAAATCCTAGGTTTGCTCTAGTCGGGGAAATGATACAAGGCTTTCTTTTGATTTGCCTACCCTTACATATACACCGTGGAAAAAAATTTGTTGTGATTTCTTTGACCCTTTTTGTTGGCACCCACACCCCGAGCCTACCCATTTGTTCTAAATTGTCTCTTTTGGCCCTTTACTCCTTAAGCACTTTAGTTGATATTGTGATATTATTTTGGAGTTGTGGTTGGATATTGGAAGGTTTTTGAGTGGAACTAATGAAGAGGAATACTTGTTAAAATTGTATAGTAGTTGTTTATGAGCATTGGCAAGGTTGGAAAATAATGAAATTGAAAAGAAAAAAAAAAGAGCAAAGTGAAAAGAAAAGAAAAAAATTGTGGAAAAAGAAATAAAGAGAGAAAAATATCCATTCCTTACTAGTGTGTGCTTAAAAGAAAAAATTGCTACTTGTTGAGAAGGTGTGTGTGAAAGTTGTTGATTGGGTGGCTTTGATGAGACTTGTGCTTAAATTAATTGTGACGTATTAAAATGCTTAGGGAGGTAGTCACTATTACCCATATGTATCCTACCAGCCCCTTAGCCTACATTACAACCTTTTTAAAGTCCTAGTTAATCCCGATTGGAGTGAGCTTACATTAGTGGAGTCTAACACTACGGGCAAGCCTATGGTACATTGTGTGTGACATGTGAGACTTTCATGAGAGTGAGTGAATTCGTTTGTTATTGCCCCCATTCTATTCATGATATTTATTGTTGTGTGTGATCTTTGGGGACACTCTTTTGCTTCATATTGGTGAGGGCACATGGCTTGCATGAAATAGGTGAAGTTGATGATTTCTTGGTTGAGTAGATAGGTGTGATTTTGTGGGAGCATGATTGCAATAAGTTGAGTTTGTGCTTTTGAGCTATTTTGGGGTGGTTGTTCTCATATTTTTGAGTTTGGTAAATTGTTGGCATGTTTGTGGATCCATAGTAGTCATGTGTGCATTGATTCAATGGTCGGTATCAACCATAGTCATAGGCAGACCTGTTTTACCTAGGTTGGGAAGTTAGTTGTGACTTGCTCGAGGGCGAGCAAGAGTTCAAGTGTGGGGTGGTGATGTTTGGCATTTTATGCCAATGTTTCCTTAATATTTCCGCATGTTTGAGCTCTTTATTCGCCCGTTTTATAGTTTATGAGTGTGGTTTTGCACTAATTTTATGTCGTGTGTATGTAGGTTGTTATGCAGTGCAATTGGAGCTTTAAAGAGCATGATCGAGCAAGAAAAGATTGGATTTTGATTGAGGATTGGATCGAGCACACGAAGGCACGACACGAAGCGAGCAAAGGAGCAAAGGAAACAGGAAATTGCACTGGCGCTTTGGGGCACGTGGCGCCCCCCCAAGGCACCCCACTGCCTGGCACGATTCCTAACGCACCGCGCCCCAAAAGCGTGAAGAATTCGACGTCTACTGGTTATCTCAGCGCGGTCGTGGGCCCCGTGCTCGTTATAGCGCCCCTGGAGCGTTTTGGAACTTCCTATTTCGTCTACGCTTAGGTCTAACTTATTACCAGGCCTTTGTAAACACTATAAATACTCTTTTACTTAGTTTTTGATAGGAGTTCAGACTTTGGAGCAAGTTTTGGAGGAGAGGGGAGGAGCCCTAGATGTCTTCTACACAAGTTCTTTCTCTCTTTCTCTTATTTTTCTCCTTAATTCTATAGTTTGTTCGCTCTAGGGTTAGAGTAAATACATGAAGGTTGATGTTTGAAAGTTGATTTCTATATATTGATTTACCATTATGGATTGTTTATTCTTTCTTGATCATAATTGTTTGATTATTGAGGCCTGATAATTGAACACTATCTATGGTGTTTAGATTGAACTCGAAAGAGGGAATTAATTAACGCAATAAGAAAGAATAGGGCTTGATTGTGAACCCGGGCATCGGGGAACCAATTTGTGAGTGGGATAGACATATACTTGCTCGCCCAGTTTAACTAATTACAGAATTCGTTAATGCATGCACGTGATTCAACCCATAGACATATAGGGATTGGAGTAGCCTGCATAGACCGTGAATAATCGAAAGGTTTTCACGGGTACAATTAACCTGTTAGTTAGCAATCTAGAAAATCAAGAAGTAGAATCAACTGGAAAACTCAACTGGATTGTTCGTAACTCTGACCCTGGACCGTCTCCTTATTACTGATAACAACTCATTTTTGCTCCATTGTTTGAATTCACTTCTACCATTTTAATTATTGATTTTTAGTTAATAAAATCCTCACTATTGGAAAAAGATCCCTGAATAGTTTATATAAATTGTTTGTTAGAATTCAGTCTGAATAGTCCTCGTGGGAACGATACTCGATTTATCACTTTATTACTTGTCGACCACGTATACTTGCGTGTGCGTTTGGGAGCAACAGTGAGTTGTCACAACAAAAGAGAGAAGAGCTTGAAAATGAAATGAGAGAAAAGAAAGAGGGAAAACAAAAGAGTGAGGGTGAGGATTTCCCTTATTCTAACAATTTTAACCTTTATTCTTTCTCTAGTTGTCTTGTGTATTTTGAAGGTACCTTTGGAGATGCTACATTGGGGAATCCTTCATTGGAAGTAGTTCCATGCTTGGAAGAAAAAGAGGAGACCAAGGTGAAGCCTCCAAATGAACAAGTGAGCTTGCATTTAAAAGCCAAGATAAAGAAGAATCTTTAGATATGTTACAAGGTAACAAAGATAACCCTAACTCTTGCAATTCATTGGGTGAGTTTGATAGAGACTTGAGTATGGTTGATAGTTTTAATTTTTGTGGAATTAATAATTCTTTATCTTGTATTTCTAATGGTAAAATGAGAGTTGTGAGCATGCACTAGTTGAGCACACTTGTGAAAGGAAAATTTGTGATTTTTGTGTGTGCGAATTGTTCCATACTAGTGATGTGCAAATGGGTGAGCTTGAACAATATGGTTTTTAGTTTGACACTCCACCTTTGTTTGATAAATATGAAAATAAAATGCTTGATCTTGATGTGATAACATTTAATAATATTCTTGATTGTGGTGGTGGTTTGTGCCAAGTTGAAAGTGGTGTTGGAATGGAAAGTGTGCACTTGCTTGAGAAAAGTGAAATAGCTGATGAATTGTCTTTGGACGATATTGAATTATCTTCCTTTGTGATTAACATTGACGAATCTTGTTATGAGTTGTTAAGTGAGTGTGCACTTGAAAGAGAGCTTGAATATGAGGGTACACTTGATGATGTTTTCTTGAGTTATACCATTATTTTTGACTTGTTTGCACTTGATGAAGATGAAGTCAATGCTCAAAGAGTGCATAACTTGTGAAAATGACTCTTGTGACTTGCTTGATAATGCTAATTGTGTGGATGTTAGCAAGCCAACTCCCAAAATGTTTGTTGAAAGCTTGTCTAATATTGGAAAGTCCTCCAAAAATGAAGAGTGTTCCTTAAAGAAGGAGGGAGGCACTAGTGATAGTGGTGGTAAATTGATAAATGCTAGCTTTAGTGTCAATTTCTTTACTTACTCTATTCCTAGTTTTGAGCATACATTTAAAGTGGATTTTGCTAGAGCCTCCAATGTTAATAGTGATAAAATTGTCCATGGTGGCTTGACATGAGTTGAATGAGCCTAAAAATGAAGATAGTTTTGTGAATGAGCTTGCTTGTTGTTGCTTTTATAGCCAAGTTTTTGATGTTGGAATTGGAAAAATGTTCTTTGTGGATGATTTTGATGCTTGGCAATACCATAAGAGTGTGCACTTTGAGCATGAATGTATGAGTTTTGTCCAATTCACTTTGTTGTGTAGTGCTTGGAAAAATGTTGAGTTCTTACTCATTCGCATCAT